>JAUCMX010000005.1:10770783-10808283 GCA_033459395.1 Hemibagrus guttatus | reverse complement strand
GTAAATGGATTCTATGTTGGGTTGTAAATGGGATCTATGTTGGGTTGTAAATGGGTTCTATGTTGGGTTGTAAATGGGTTCTATGTTGGGTTGTAAATGGGTTCTATGTTGGGTTGTAAATGGATTCTATGTTGGGTTGTAAATGGGTTCTAAGTCTTTCTGATGTGAAAACTGTTCCACAAAAAAGAGTTCAACAGGAAGTAAAGTGTCCAGAGTGAGTGTTTTGTAAAAATGACAAATTATTGGAGAAGAAACAAGCTGTCTTGGTGCTAGGTACAGCATTTAAAGATGTAGTGGAAGATCGAGGGTTCTTAGCCTCGTGAAAGGATTCCACTTTCTAATACTGAAGCATCCTGTGCTAAGATTTTACGTAGAACTTGAAAGATGCCAACTAAATCCTTACCGGTCCTATATTTTCGAATAATGTATGAATTATCTGATAAATTATTGGTAATTGTTTTCTTCTTAATATCTAGAACATGTTAGGTTTTTTTTTTTTTTTTTTTAATATTTATCCAAACTGTCTTGGTTCTGTCTTTTCTTGGCACTCTCTTAGAACAAGGGTTCTTCAGTGGTTAGACATTAGTTGTATATGTGCTTCAAATTCTCATTTAAAATTTATTTCCATGTTTGTATTTATTTTTCTAAAGGCCTCGAACCTGTCAGGTGTTCTGTTAGACATTCTGTATCCAGGTTCTTTAAAAAGTCTTGGAGGGATGACTGGACAAACGAACCCTTAAGGGTTCTAACATTTTGTAGACTATATGCAGTAACTAGGTAAGTGTGTGGGACAACCTCTAAATTATTCTTCACTGTTTCCTTTTCAGACATACAACCTTGGCGCAATCATGGAAAAATGTCTTTCAGTGCTCCATTAAAGGTTCCTTGGGTGATTATGGCTTCTTAGCCTGCTGAAAATGTCTGGTAGTTATTTTGGTTTTAATACCTAGTTGCCTAATTGTTCAACAGGCGATTAAGGTTGCTTGGTGCATGGTCCCCTGAAAGGATTCTGCGTTGTTTGCTAATAAGGAAACACTCTGTTGTAGGGTTCTACAAATAAGGGTTCCCCTGGAGAACCTGTAAGAGCAGTGCTTATATGAGATTTGAAGAATTCAGACAGATATACTGTAGCTCTATCAGTATTATATTTGCCGAACAAACTAATGTTTGGTTTTCTGTGATTATAGACAAATGCTTGGCCAACTGAAGAACCATTAAAGTCTCTGAACGTCGCAAAAGTGTGAGAGTTCAGCACATTCCGCTTGACATGGAATAAAAAGAGGAATTATTTGACGATGGCGGCACGGAAGCTTAGTAGTTAGCATGTTTGCCTCACATCTCCAGCGTCCTGGGTTTGAGTCTTGCTCCCACTCACTGTGTGTGTGTGTGTGTGTGTGTGTGTGTGTGTGTGTGTGTGTGTGTGTGTGTGTGTGTGTGTGTGTGTGTGTGTGTGTGTGGAGTTTGCATGTTCTCCCTGTGCTTGGTGTGTTTCCTCCGGGTGCTCCGGTTTCCTCCCACAGTCCGAAGACATGCTTCTAGGCTGATTGGAGTCTCTAAATTGCCCGTAGTGTGTGATTGAATGACTGTGTATGTGTGTGTGTGTGCCCTGCGATGGGTTGGCACTCCGTCCAGGGTGTATCCTGCCTTGATGCCCGATGACGCCTGAGATAGACACAGGCTCCCCGTGACCCGAGAATAGATCGAATAAGCGGTAGAGACATTGGTAATGGAATTATTTGACGATGCTGCCCCTGTGTGTTTAATGTTCAAACCGCAGGTGAGTCATTGCTGTGCTTTGAATGGCACTAATTCCAGAAGCACAGCAGCTGTGTGACTGTAAATGTTTTACTGCAATTGTGTTTTTATCAATTATATATAAATAAAACAGCAACATTCATTTGTGGAACAGTTTACCGGTCCTGGGATTCAAACTCACAACCTTCTAAGCAGTAGTCCAGCATCTTAAGCACTGAGCTACCACGTCCCAAAAATCAGCAGCTCTATGAACTTATTGTGGTTTTCTTTTCATCTGCAGCCTGTAATTTATCAGTTTGAGCAGAAATCAAGGTTTCATTGAAATAACATTGTCTACATTGAGTGAGTAGAGCCATTGTGTGTCATATTAAAATAAAGAAACATGCTTTTATTTTTTTTATTTTTTTTATACTTTTAATTTCCACAGAATGGACAGAATGGCACAGGGTTAAAAAATAAACTTTTCTGATGTGAAAAGCATGAACCAGATTCATAATGAAAGTCAGCGTCACTCACTCATTACAGGATACAGTCATACAGAGGAATACACATATAGATATATATCACCCAGAGCAAACAATAGTGTTTTCCTCAGAAAGTCTTTTACTTTAGGAAATAAGAGATGGAAAGAATCTTTTCCAAGAGCTAACACAATGTGGTCGTTGTTAAATAATACACACAAGAAGCCGCAGGTGTTTTCCTATTAGAAAGGATTCCAAACAACTCCTAAAGAAACTGTTGGTCATTACTTTCAAACTTAATATATTGAACCTGTCAGGTGTTTATAATTATTTAAAATGTCTTGGTTCTTGGTCAGAGCTTCTTCTTAAAGAGCTCACTCGATGATAATGGATCCTAGTATTTCCTTTCTTATAAGGAAGTTCCCTTTTGTCTTACGGTTCTGCAGAAAGGGTTCTCCAAGAAGGACAACCAAAGCACCATTAAGGGATCTATATTTTTAAAGAGTGCTTTAATTAATTCTCGAACCCCAAAATTAACATTCCTCTTTGATTTTCTTCTTAATGCGTTAATGAACCTCTCAGGTGTTCTAAAAATCAGTTCTTTAAAAGTTCATTGGATAAAGTTTCACCCTTAGATGGTAAGAAGAAGAAACCTCGAGAGGAACCAGACTCAAAACGGAACCTCATCCTCATCTGGGTGACACCAGAGAGTGTGATTATAAATTATTCTAAACAGCAGAGAGTGTGATTATGAATAATGTCATTTGGACAGTCATATACAGTCAGTTGGAGATACAGCATATGTAGAATGTTATTGTGTGTATTGATTAGGAGGTTATTGTCCTCAAAGTCCACATGCGGTTGCCATCTTCTCTTAGAATGCACGAAATCCTCATGAAACAGAATCTAGCTGGAGCTGGTCCATTTCTGGATGCCTTGGGATACTTCTACTAAGGTTGGTCTCTTCTCACTGAAGGTTCCCCTATAGAGACAACTGAAGACTTATTAAATGCTTTACATTGTCCAGTAGTCAACAGAATTCTTATACAGTGCTGCACTCTAGTGGGTTTTGCTATAATAGCAAGTAAAATCAACTTTCATTGATTTATTTTCACATGAATCTTTTTGCACATAATTCATTTCTCAGACGATTATTAAAACGAATCATTTTAAGAATTATTTATGTATTTTATTTATTCTTTATGTTTTTGTAAAACTTTTAAAATCTACCATATAGACATTGACAGCATGACAACTCCTGTTGCTTCATAGGGTGGCATGATGGTGCAGCCACCGTATATTCCATGTTTAACATGTAGTCTCCAGTGTCAGTACTTTGTACAGTTAGCAAGCAAGGTTTACAGATTAAAGTTCTAAGTGATAAGAGGAAGTTTTGCAAAAGTTTCACAGCGTTAAATTTAACCAAAACCAGTACGCTAGTCCTTAAAAAAAAAAAAAGGAAAACAAAAATTCAACACAATCTGACCAATAAGATTAGTGAATTGGGTCTAGTGAAATATGGTTAAAATACAAATAGTCAAAAATAAAATAAATGAAAAAATTAAATTTAATGAAATTTAATGAAATTTAATGAAATTTAATTTAATTTAATTTAATTTAATTTAATTTAATTTAATTTAATTTAATTTAATTTAATTTAATTTAATTTAATTTAAGTAAATTAAATTAAATTAGCTGTACAATAAAATGGAATTGGTTGTACAAGGAAAAGTAAATAGGCAGAATAGAAAAAATATAGCATATGAAAATACAATGACTGACACAGTGATATGAATGATATAAATAAAGTATAGAAATAAAAAGCTAAAATCAAAAGGGTTTTGTTGCTGCAGTGTAAGTGGAATAAAACACACTGGAAAGAAAAACCCAGCTTGTTTATGGTAACTGCTTTGCACCAGGCTTTTTTTTTTTTTTTTTGTCATTTTTCTATGACAGCATGCCTCTTAAGCGTCTTACTCATTATGTCATCACTGGAACACACTCCAGTAGGTGGCAGTAATGAGTCATGTTGTTAATTGTAAAGAGAAGAAAAATGATGGCAGGAAAAAGGTCAATAAAAATTTTATTTATTTATTTATTTATTTATTTATTTATTTATTTATTGGGGGGTGTTACTTTATCAAGTTTAGAAACTACTTGAAGGCATTTGATTGGTTGCTTTCATTCCTGTCCCTGTCCTTCACTTGCATATTCTGCATGTGTCTAATTAATGCTTTAACAAATGGCCTGCTTCTGGGTTAAAATCTCCAAATAAAGTTTTTTCCTCATTGGCGGAGCTCATGCCAATGCTAAGGAACCTCATTCAGTTTAAATTTGATCTATAGTTCACATCTCTGAACCAGGGACTGCAGATCAAGTGAATAAACCTTGTTTTAATGGTTGAAATAAAAATCTAGTCTGGTCTGTAGACTCATCATCTAAAAACTATGTCCAGGTTTTTGCACATACCCGGATCTTTATCTATCTATCTATCTATCTATCTATCTATCTATCTATCTATCTATCTATCTATCTATCTATCTATCTATCTATCTATCTATCTATCTATCAGTGGCGGACCGTCAGGGCCTGCAAGGCCTTCTCTGCTGGCCTAAAAAAATATCTGAATCACAAACTGATGTTAATTATATTTTGTCCATGAATACTTATTAAATAATTCCAAATGGTCTGTCAGCTTCCTTTCATAGCTTTTCCGATGGTTGCGCTGCTTCCAGACATGTATTTTCGTATTAAAGCATTTAACCAATCACATTTCAACCAATCACATTTCAACCAATTTGTTGCCAGGCAGGGTCAAAGTCAAAGAAGTCTGCCCGGAGGCCTTCGCAATCCGTTCTGCAGGCCCTCTAACACAAAATAATTGTCAATGAAACTTTTGCTTCAACCAATCAGATTTTGAGTTGGTTTCACTAGGGCCCTCTAGCAGGCGTACGGCAACGTCACCGTATTCAGACCCGTTGATTGGATAGGATCGTGATGGAACTGAAGCGCACGGATAAACTGTACAACAGAGTAATTGAACTGTTTTTGAGGAAAGAGAGGAGGATGGATTTTGTTTACAAATAATAAGAATTTTTGGTGAGTAAAACGTTGCGATTTTCCTAAATAATATTGCAAGTTTATGAGGTTATTATTGATGTTTTTTATGTGTGTCGTGGCTGTAGCTGCAGTAGGAGGAGACTTGTTCACCCCTGGTTTGTCTATTCAATAAAGGCATTTATTGTGGCTACAGGAGTTATCTATCTGCAATGCAACGGCTCTTTATACTGTATTTCTGCATATTAAGATGGTTTTTATAACCATAAATTGGTTTTTGAGGGGCGGGTTGATTCAGACGGAGCACTACTGAAGGCCTAGGTGTGAAATGCACGGTCCGCCACTGCTATCTATCTATCTATCTGTCTGTCTGTCTGTCTGTCTGCCTGCCTATCTATCTATCTATCTATCTATCTATCTATCTATCTATCTATCTATCTATCTATCTATCTATCTATCTATCTATCTATCCATCCATCCATCCATCCATCCATCCATCCATCCATCTATCTATCTATCTATCTATCTATCCATCCATCCATCCATCCATCTATCTATCTATCTGTATATGGATGGATAGATAGATGAATGACAGAGCCTAGGCAGTTGTGGGGTGTTCCTGGTCTGCAGTGGTCAATATCTATCAAAAGTGGTCCAAGGAAGGAACAGCAGTGACCTGGCGACAGGGTCATGGCAGGCCAAGGCTCACTGATGCACGTGAGGAGCGAAGGCTGACCCGTGTGGTCCGATCCAACAGACAAACTACTGTCAAATTGCTGAAGAAGTTAATGCTGGTTCGCTGTGTATGGGGCTGCATAGCCACAGACCAGTCAGGGTGCCCATGCTGACCCCTGTACATCACCGAAAGCAGCAACAATGGGCAGGTGAGCATCAGAACTGGACCACGGAGCAACTGAAAAAGATGGCCTGGAATCACGTTTTCTTTTACATCATGTGGAGGGCTGGGTGCGTGTGCGTTGCTTACCTGGGGAACACATGGCACCAGGATGCACTATGGGAAGAAGGCGAGCCAGCAGTGGTAGTGTCATGCTTTGGGCAATGTTCTGCTGGGAAACCTCGGGTCCTGCCGTCCATGTGGATGTTACTTTGACACGTAAGCACTTTTTCAGACCATGTACACCCTTTCATGGAAACAGTATTCCCTGATGGCTGTGGTCTCTTTCAGCAGGATAATGCGCCATGCCACAAAGAAAAAATGGTTCAGGAATGGTTTGATGAGCACAACAACCAGTTTGAGGTGTTGACTTGGCCTCCAAATTATTCAAAATACAAAAAAAGGTGCTAGGGAGCTAAGAACATATTGCACATAATATGATATTGCACATGGTATGATGGTATGATATTGCACATGGTATTATATTAACAAATATTGTAATTATTGTGACATTTTGATACTGTCAGAGTTCATTGTGTCAGCTCAGGGGAGGAGTTAAAAAGTTTGATGGCCAACCTAGCCAACCTGCCCCAGTTCTCCATGATACCCTAGAACCCCAGTGTGGGATTTCCAGAAATCCTGGTTTCAACCACACAATCACACATGAGCTCTTAAGCTCTGGTGATAAGTTCAACCTGCATGTCTTGATGTCTGACTGACCCTGGGATGACCTTATGGTTTAACCCAGGTTTTCTATACTGCCCTTTGTCACTTACTTAGCCCAACACCATAGAACAGAATCAAGTACGAACACAAACAAACATTAGCCACACTTTCAGCTACATGGAAAACACCTGCATGACTTTAAACTTGTAAATAAACAGAAAATAAATCACGTTTTCCTGCATGTGAGATAAGAGAAGTGTTTGCATCTTCAAGTTTCTTAACTGGATGCCTATAATGTTAGAGAAAGCACCTTAAAGCTTCGCCATGATAACATCGTTCCATCGTTCCATCTCTTCATGCGAACGATAAAACAGGAAGTGGCGTGTGGTGAATGATGGGAATACAATAAAATATTGCCAAAACTCTTTAATCAGGAGCCACACCTGATTCAATCTGGTTTAATCTGTTCACTGTTGCCTTATGATAAAAGGCATAATATAACAGCTTCAACTCTTCTGGGAAGGCTTTCCATAAGATTTATGAGTGCGTTTATGGGAATCTTTGACCATTCCTCTAGAAGCGCATTTGTGAGGTCAGGCACCGATGCGGGATGAGAAGGCCTGGCTCGCAGTCTCCACTCTAATTCATCCCAAAGGTGTTCTATGGGGTTGAGGTCAAGACTCTGTGAAGTTCCTCCACACCAAACTCGCTCATCCATGTCTTTATGGACCTGAATTCAACACCTGAATTCGATGATTTGGAGGGGTGTCCCAAAACTTTTGGCAATATAGTGTATGTGTACCACTCCAGAAAGTTTTGTGGAGCAATCGTTTCAAAACAGTATACACAAACAACACAAAATATTTAAAAATAATCTAAAAAGTTATCTGACTTTCTCTATGATGCTTTTAAAATAAGAAAGAAAGAAAGAAAGAAAGAAAGAAAGAAAGAAAGAAAGAAAGAAAGAAAGAAAGAAAGAAAGAAAGAAAGAAAAAGAAAAGAAAGCAAGAGAAAAGAAAGAAAGTCTCTTTAAATCCAGCAGTAGGGGGTGCAAACGCACAAATTGCAAATAATTTTTGCAATACTTAGAAACAGGAAAAGGTCAAACCCACCCTGAACATCACCTGCTTGACCTCCTGCCCTCTGGTAGACACTTCAGATCCATCACATCACGCACAGTTTTTACCCCAGAGCCATATGAGAAGCATTGTGACTGAAAGCTAGGATCCATCTGCACTACACACACTTACACTTCACTTTACAGACTCAACTGCACTTTCATTTATATCTGTTCTATCACCACTGTCATCTCCCTGACCACAAGGCTCTGGGAAGCTTCCCGGTGGACTTCTTCCATTTTACAAGGATTGGGTCCACTGAGCTGCAGGGAACATTCCGACTAATAGAAAAGTGATCAGTGAGGTCTACAGACTCCAGGGCGTTGTTGTTCTGATGTACACTGTGTATTGTAGGACTAAATAGAAACATGTGTGGAGCTGTTTCTACATCAGGTACAATGAGTTGAATTTGTCGCAGGTAGACTCCAGTCTCAAGTAATACCGACATCTCCTGTAACTCTACTGTGTGTTTGTGACAAGAAATGGGTTTGTGTTTGTGAAGGAATTATCATCTTCCTCTATACAGCTAAATGTTCTGTTATTTTACATACAACATACTTCTATATGTTATATACACACAGTGGTCTTGTGGATAGGGACCACTTACATGTAAAAAATACCAATACTACTACTACTACTACTACTATTATTATTATTAGTTAATGCTTTCGGCTGCTCCCTGTTTGGGGTCGCCACAGCGGACCAACTGGTCCGCACATCAACTTGGCAAATGTTTTACGCCGGATGCCCTTCCTGAGGCAACCCTCCCATTTCTCCGGGCTTGGGACCGGCACTGCATCCAGTGGCTGGGGTTGAGGCATTGGCTGGGAATCGAACCCGGGCTTTCCGCATGATAGGCAAGAAACTTACCACTGAGCCATAATATTATTATTATTATTATTATTATTATTATTATTATTATTATTATTATTATTATTATTATTATTATTATTATTGTAGTAGTAGTAGTAGTAGTAGTAGTAGTAGTAGTAGTAGTGGTGGTGGTGTTGGTGGTGGTATAATGGACACCTCAGTGTAGATTAACTTAATTAATATTAATTAATCTATTCAGATTTCTGGCTCATTATTTAAACTTGTATTTAATTCAAACTGTAAGTAGCTGCAAGCTGATATTATTTAGAGCTTAATTTCTTTATTATTATTTATTTATTTATTTGTTTATTTATTTGTTTATTTATTTATGTATTTATGAAAATAATTTCAAAATTTAAATAGATTTTAAAAATGTAAATAGTAAATAATGTAAATAAATAAAAAAAAGTTAAAAACAAACAATCAAAAAACAAAAAAACAGTTTTAGGATCTTTAAACAGAAAATGTTATCCACTAGATGACAGTATATGGTTTCTTGTCGAGTATGATGACCATTTGTTGGTAAACATTTACTTGTATAACCAATGTTGGGAAAAATCAGTCTACAGCCAATCTTGTAGAATTAAATTAAAGATTTTATGTCTTTCACATAATAATGATGTTGAAAAATCACAGCAAGTAACAAGAAACAATAAAACAATTAATCTACCCTGAAAATGGTTCATTTAAAAAATAAATATATATATATATATATATATATATATATTTATTTATTTATTTTTTTATTTTATTTTTATTTTATTTATTTTATTATATATATATATATTCTTTGGATTACTAGTGAGTGTGGTCTATTATGTTTGATATTATGTTTGAACACTAGAGGCACTAAAATATTTTATTATTTAATTTAGAACATTGTTAACAGGATGTTTTATATTAACATGAATCAACGAGAATCAACGAGAATCAGGCAGGGGTGGTGGTACAGGTCTGCTGTTGTCACAGAGATGGTGTACCTCACCTCTCCCCTTGTTTCATCTAACCATCTCTTCTTTTGAATTGCATGCAGTTTCAGTTACCTCTCCAATCAACCTCTTCATCATTGTCATCTACCGCTCCCCTGGTCCCCTAGGTAACTTCTTGGATGAAATGGACACACTCCTCAGTGTCTTCCCTTCTGACAGCACCCCTCTGACAGTTCTTGGAGATTTCAACCTCCCATCTGACATGCTTCACTCTTCTGGCCTTCTGGCTCTTCTGAATTCATTCTCCTTGTCCTTCAACAGCTGCCCTCCCACACACAAGGAAGGAAACATCCTGGATCTAGTCTTCACTCATCCTTCTCCAGCTACAGACATGACTGTTACCCCATTTCATATCTCCGATCATCACCTGGTATCCTTCACTATCACTCTCCCTGTCCTGCCTAAATGTAACTCCCAGCACCTCTCTCTCACCCGCCGAAACCTCCACTCTATCTCTCCTTCCTCTGTAGCTTCCTGCACTCTTTCATCTCTTCCTGACCATGAATCCTTCTCCTCCCTTCCCCTGGACTCAGCTACTGACACTTTGCTCTCCTCCCTTTCCTCAAGCATGGACCTTCTCTGCCCTTTGTCCACTATATGCAAGAAGAATTCTTCTACTGCTCCTTGGCTGTCAGACGTGCTTCGCATCAATCGGAGAGAACTACGATCAGCAGCGAGGAAGTGGAAGAAATCTAAACTCGACACAGAGCTCATCTCTTATCGCACGCTCCTGTCCAAATTCTCCTTGGACGTGACTTCTGCCAAGACCTCCTTCTACAAGGAAAAGCTTGAAACTTCTGCACAAGATCCCTGAAAGCTCCACAACATCTTCTCGTCACTACTCAACCCTCCGGCTCCACCTTCTCCATCCTCCCTGACCGCCGAAGATTTTGCCACTTTTTACACAGAGAAGATTGAGAGGATCTGCCAGACCTTCATGTCTCTCCCAACTTCACCTACAGGATCCCTCAGACATCAGCAACTACAGACCGGTATCACTTCTCTCATTCCTTTCAAAAATTCTTGAACACGTTGTTTGTAATCAGCTGTCTGACTATCTCATGCAGAATAACCTCCATGACCCCAAACAGTCTGGCTTCAAAGCAGCACATTCCACAGAGACTGCCCTTTTGGCAGTCACTGAGAAACTACATGCTGCTAGATCAGCCAAACTGTCATCGGTCCTCATCCTCCTTGACCTGTCTGCAGCATTTGACACAGTAAACCACAAGACTCTCTTGTCCACCCTCAGGAGTCTTGGAATTTGTGGAACAGCATGGGAATGGTTTGCTTCCTACCTGGATGGTCGCTCATATCAGGTAATATGGAAGGTATTGACATCTGCTCCACGCAGACTCTCTACTGGTGTCCCGCAAGGCTCAGTACTTGGTCCTCTCCTTTTCTCCCTCTATACTCACTCTCTTGGCAAAGTTATATCCTCACATGGATTTTCATACCACTGCTATGCCAATGACACCCAACTTATCTTCTCCTTCCCTCCCTCAGATACCACGGCTTCTGCTCGGATCTCAGCGTGTCTGGCGGACATTTCATCTTGGATGACTGCTCATCAGCTGAAACTCAACCCCAGCAAAACTGAGCTACTGGTCATCCCAGGTGATCCATCCCCAGCCCAAGACCTCGCGATATCTCTGAGCAACTCCATGATTTCCCCTTCAGCCACTGCTCGCAACCTTGGGGTAACCATGGACAATCAACTATCCTTTTCCTCCCATGTCACTAATGTGACACGCTCATGTCGGTTTCTTCTGTAGATCAGAAGGATTCGGCCATTTCTATCCACACAGGCTACTCAGGTGCTTGTTCAATCTCTGGTCATCTCGAGACTGGACTACTGCAACTCTCTTATGGCAGGTCTACCTCTGAACGCAATTCGCCCACTGCAAATGATCCAAAATGCAGCTGCACGAGTTGTTTTCAACCTACCCAAGTTCTCCCACACCACCCCACTGCTGCGTTCCCTCCACTGGCTTCCGGTAGCTGCATGCATCAGATTCAAAACACTAATGCTTGCCTACAAAGCCAAGAATGGACCGTCTTACCTCAAAGCTCTCATCACTCCTCGCACTGCACCTCGCTCACTCAGACCCACTAGCACTGCTCGACTGGTCCCACCATCTCTCAGGGAAAAAGGTAGGTATTCATCTAGACTCTTCTCTGTTCTGGCACCGAGGTGGTGGAATGAACTTCCCCTAGGTATCCGTACGGCCGAGTCTCTGACCGTCTTCAAACGGCAACTGAAGACTTACCTCTATCTGAAGTACTTAAACTAGCTCTTATTTTTCCCTGTATATGTATTATGTTACAAAGTTTAAAAAAAAAAAAAAAAAAAAAAAAAACCCCAACTCAGTTGAGGCTAATGGTATCCCAAGTTTGTGTCCTATTGGACCAGTGTTAATGTATTCAGTGACTGAGAACTAAAGCACTTTTGTGCGTCGCTCTGGATAAGAGCGTCTGCCAAATGCCAGAAATGTAAATGTAAATGTAAACATTAAAAAATAAATTATAAGTGGGATTTACATTCTGCCACATCATATAGAGGAAGCTTTGTATTATATTGCTTATTATATTGCTTGAAAGTGTGATATTTTTAAAATCTTTTTTGTGTTAACATTACAAATAACTTTAAAATGGACCAACAATGACCTTGTTACTTACAGAGTGCTGAATTCACTTCAGATGTTTTTTCTTTAAATCTAGATTTTCGTTAAAATGTCAAACATGTGACATGACCTTTGCCCCTGAATAAGAATACATGTTATTAAAAAGCAATAAAAACAA
The DNA here is from genome assembly GCA_033459395.1 of Hemibagrus guttatus. Classification (NCBI taxonomy): domain Eukaryota; kingdom Metazoa; phylum Chordata; class Actinopteri; order Siluriformes; family Bagridae; genus Hemibagrus; species Hemibagrus guttatus. Next base: position 10,795,667 of record JAUCMX010000005.1, on the reverse strand, counting down.
AACTTGATGTTCTGATGCCACATCCAGTTCATCCCCCATATGCACTAAATTCACTTTATTCTGTGATCACATTTTATGATTTATGAAGAACACTTTTCCCAGACATGCACTAAACTTCACGATTGACCACTAGGGGCGCTAAAGGTGAAAATTTATCTGACTTCTTAACAGACTGATCTTTTTGCATGTGTCCTCTTTTAGAAGAAGAATAAGAAGAGGGTGCAAGAAGCCTTTATTATTGCCACACAGCATGCCCTTACAGCACAGTAGAATTCTTTTCTTCGCATATCCCAGCTGAGGAAGTTGGGGTCAGAGCGCAGGGGAGGCGCCCCTGGAGCAGAGAGGGTTAAGGGCCTTGCTCAATTGCCCAACAGTGGAGCTTGGTGGTGCTGGGGCTTGAACCCCAATCCTCTGATCAACAACCCTAAGCCTTAACCACTTGAGCCACCACTGCCCCATTTTTAGGACCACTTATAAATCATAGCATTAAACATTCATTCATTGTCTACCGCTTATCCGATCTACTCTCAGGTCACGGGGAGCCTGTGCCTATCTCAGGTGACATTGGGCATCAAGGCAGGAGACACCCTGGACAGAGTGCCAACCCATCGCAGGGCGCACACACACACTCATTCATTCATTCATTCACTCACACACTACGGACAATTTAGAGATGCCAATCAACCTACAGCGCATGTCTTTGGACCGGGGGAGGAAACCAGAGTACCCAGAGGAAACCCCGGAGGAAACCCCCGAGGCACGGGGAGAACATGCAAACTCCACACACACATGGTGGAGGCGGGAATCGAACCCTCAACCCTGGAGGTGTGAGGCAAACATGCTAACCACTAAGCCACCATGCCCCCCCGTTATGAAACGTTATGAAACGTTATGAAACGTTATGAAACGTTATGAAATTGCACACAATATGGGTTTTTAACAGCTGAAATATTTCCTCTGTGTGATTGTAAGCTCCGGATAAACAGAATCCTGGATTATCTTGTTTGAGGTTTCACACTGTTCATACTTTACACAGGGTTAATAACTAATGCTGGATCTTTATGATCTGATGATTTACACTGCACATTCCTAAACCCTGGATTAACCTTCTACTTATTTGCATATTTGTGGCAACCATGATTGGATAATCACAGCACACAACCGCTTTAAATAATGGCTCGACTCACACTTTCGCCTCAAGGAGGAAAAAACGTTGCCACATAAATCATAAATCTTTGGATTTTTTTAGTCTTCAGAGATACAAAAAAAAGAGTGATAAGAATTGTATTTCTTTTCAGCATGCAGAGCCATGTGCTTACTTGTATAATGTTATCATTGCATACTCATCTGTCCTCAACTCTTCAATCATGGGTCACTTACAAGACTCACCACTGGTGGCATTTTATTACTGACAGCACATTTAATGATATAGACCGGATACACCACTTTTAAATGACTCAAACAACTTTCATGTTTTCAGTAGATGCTCTGAAAGACCACAAGACAAAAGTCACAACTCCTTTACAAGTTCCTCTACCAGAGGTTAAAAGCAGGGTTTAGAACAGTAAAATCCAGGGCTTAAGTTCAGTGTGAAAAGTTCCTATACTGTACAGAAGAGGGCACTGCAACAAAGCAGCAGATCTTTTACGTCCTGTAATTTGTGAGGTGGGGCCTCCATGGATCGGACTTGTTTGTCCAGCACATCCCACAGATGCTGGATTGGACTGAGATCTGGGAAATTTGGAGGCCAAGTCAACACCTTAAACTTGTTATTGTGCTATTCAAACCATTCCTGAACTTTTTCAGCAGTCTGATCAACAGTAGCTCATCTGTTGGATCGGATCACACGGGCCAGCCTTCGCTCCCCATGTGCATCAGTGAGCCTTGACCGCCCATGACCCTGTCGCCGGTTCACCACTGTTCCTTCCTTGGACCACTTTTGATAGATACTGACCACTGCAGACCGGGAACACCCCACAAGAGCTGCAGTTTTGGAGATGCTCTGATCCAGTGGTCTAGCCATCACAATTCGGCTCTTCGTTAAAAAATTGCTCAAATCCTTATGCTTGTCCATTTTTGCTGCACATCAACTTTGAGTACATGTTCACTTGCTGCCTAATATATCCCACCCACTAACAGGTGCCATGATGAGATCATCAGTCTTATTCACTTCACCTCTCCCTGCTCAGAATGTTATGGCTGATCGGTATATGAAGAAAGGCAATGTTAATTGGCTTAGCCAAATGCTGTTGAGGCTTCAGTAGCTTGATAGATTTGTTAAAAAGACAGCTAGCTCTTAGTTAGCTGTCTAGCAAAGACACTACTTACACATTATCCTGAGCATTAGCTATAAGTTGTATTGTGTATACAACCTAAATGTCATCTCTACCAAACATTAAAGTGATACTTCAAGTCTGATACAATTCCTTCATCCTGTAAAGCAAAAGGCATGGCTAGCTAGACTTGTCCACCCAGCTAGCTGATGGCTAACACACCCGTGTTTCTGCAGTTTGGATGCTGAAGTCTGAAATATGGATGTCTTCATTTTTTTTTTTAAATGTAGTTTTCAGATAATTATCTTCCTGTTTCTTTGAAATATTTAAAACCTGATCCATTTGGTTTGGGTTTCATCAGATTCTGCTAAGTATTTGGTACCTGAAGTGTATACTTTTGGTGGGAAGCTGATTTATTTGTAAAAAAAAAAAAAAAAAAAAAAATGCTAACGATTTAATTATACTAAAAGAAAAGTACCATTAGAGTGATGTACTGAGTGACTGTAATGAGAGAACATGTAGGTTCATGGATGGTTCAGGATGTTTTACGAAGGTTTCTTCACTAAACCACTAGATGGAGGTGGAACTCTATGAACTGCTGATTTTGCTGCTGGCTCAGTATCATCATAAAACTGTTACTGTACAGTATAGTATATGAGAAAACATAATAAATTACTGAAAAATTATAATAATAACAATTCTTATTCTTATTTTTGTTATTAAAAAGTTAATAGTGGATCAATAATTTGTTGAATTATTATTCATTTGATTTCAAAATAAAACAAAGCCATGCTAATTTCATATGAAAAAAAAATGTATTTAAAAAGACAACTCAACAAGTATGATCTCATGAATTAATTAACCAATAAATTAATCATTAATAATTGCAACCAATACCGGGGGCACGGTGGCTTAGTGGTTAGCACGTTTGCCTCACACCTCCAGGGTTGGGGGTTCGATTCTCGCCTCCGCCGTGTGTGTGTGTGGTGTGTGCATGTTCTCCCCGTGCCTCGGGGGTTTCCTCTGGGTTCTCCGGTTTCCTCCCCCGGTCCAAAGACATGCATTGTAGGTTGATTGGCATCTCTAAATTGTCCGTAGTGTGTGATTGCGTGAGTGGATGAGAGTGTGTGTGTGTACACTGTGATGGGTTGGCACTCCGTCCAGGGTGTATCCTGCCTTGATGCCCCGTGACCCGAGACAATGAATGAATGCAACCAATACCAACTTGCACCAGACTTGGGGCAGTGATAGCTCAAGTGGTTCAAGAGGCTCTGGGACATTGAAGCTGCCACTGTTGGGCCCTTGAGTTGAGGATCCCTCACTGCTCCAGGCTCGCTGCATCATGGCTGACCCTGTGCTCTGACCTGTGACATGTGAAGAAGAAATTTCACTGTGCAGTAATGTATATGTGACAAATAAAGACTACTTAACTTTGTCCAGAATTTAAACGACAACCAAATTTATTTCTTTTAAAAAGTGATCTTTCATTCAACCCCAAGATGGCGCTGAAGCTCTAAACACTGCCTACTGTTCTTGGCATCAACGTCATCAACAACATGCCTGTACTGTATTCATTTTTAAACGGAAAACACTCTAGTGTAGATTTGTGAAGAACATAATTAGCTCATTTTACACTTGTCTTATTAAGTGATCATTTTGTGTTTTGTGCCCTAATTACCTTATCTATCTATCTATCTATCTATCTATCTATCTATCTATCTATCTATCTATCTATCTATCTATCCATCTATCCATCTATCTATCCATCCATCCATCTATCTATCTATCTATCTATCTATCTATCTATCTATCTATCTATCTATCTATCTATCTATCTAATACTGGATCTAATGATATTTCTATGAAATAGGATGTTTTACACAAAAGTTTGAAAAATATAGAACGTAGAAAATCTGCTTTATGCAACCCAGCTTAACATAACAAAATCACATAAATGTCAAATCCATCACTTATATATATTTACATCTATACACAGTAAGTAGAGATTTAATTACTACTGAAATATTCGACTTGTTATTATAATATTTACAATAATTCGTTGACTATTTATTGGAGGCATGGATTTATTTCTTATTTTATTTTTCATTTCCTGAAGCAGAAACTGATATCTCACTCATTATTTATAGGCTTACGTGTTATTGGGGTGTTGAGGTTTGGACTGTGTTGGGTGTAACAGTATTAGCAGGTTAATAGCTAGGATATGAGAACGCAAATGAATGAATTTAGCAGTAATTCTGACAAAGTCTTATTTTCTCCAGTGTAGTAGTAGTAATAATAATAATAATAATAATAATAATAATAATAATAATAATAATAATAGTAGTAGTAGTAGTAGTAGTAATAATAATAATAATAATAATAATAATAATAATAATAATAATAATAATAATAATAATATAATCTCAGGTCCATATTTCAGAGCAATTTCAGATTTGAAGTTGCTACACAGGAATAATAATCTCAGACCACTTGTGAATTACTAGCTCTTTTATCAGTCCTAGTTAAACCCAGATCCAAACAAAGCAGGATTATAGTTAGTCGGGTTTACTGCAAACCGAGTTTTTCAGGCCACGCTGAAGAAAGCAGAAGAAGAAGAAGAAGAAGAAGAAGAAGAAGAAGAAGAAGAAGAAGAAGAAGAACAAGAAGAAGAAGAACAAGAACAAGAAGAACAAGAAGAACAAGACATCATCCCCGAAATCATCCAGATTAACGTATTTAACCAAGAATTTGTGATCTATTCAGCATCTGATGTAATTCAGCCAATGGGAATAAAGCAGCCGCCATTACGTATTTGATTGACAAACCATTTGTTACATCATTCTGACGTAATAATGACAAGCAAATAAACATTCGTTAAATAATAATTGAAAATATAAATATGACACTAAAAAATGAAGAAACCGATGATTAAGAAAAAATACACAAGTGTGCTATCTGGAATGTTAAATAACCAGTGATTTATTGTTTATGGATGTTTATTTACGTATGAATTTACTGATTATTTGAATTATATATATATATATATATATAATAAGGCGCAATTATACGGTTTATTTTTGCTTATGACAAGAACACTAAGCTGGATCAGACGTGAAGGCATCCTTTCCTAAAAAAAAAAAAAAATGCAAAAACGAACAATCTGTTCTTTCCAGCAAATAAATCATAAGACGCATCTGCAGAAATTTTGTCATGTAAACAGCGAAAACGTGTTTCATTTGAAGCCCATGAGCTAAACATCGTTTTATTCCTTTCTTCACGAAATTGTATCCTTGAAAAATGTAAAGAAATCAAACCCAAACGATCATCTCGAATGAAAACACGGTTTTAAAGACCACACATATTAAACAGACTGTTCTTTTTTTTTTTTTTTTTTTTCAGAATATATTGCTGTTTTATTGAGCTGTACATAAAATACAGGGAAATCCCACCTGCGGCTTGTGTTACATCATTAACACAACGATAGTTCCCACTCTTGGACTAGAATAAGTGCAGTCACAGAAGATGTTTTACAGGCTTACGCATTTCCAGCTGAAAAAAATATATATAAAATCAATAAGAATTCAACATTATATCAAAGACCAAACTGGTTTTCCAAGAAACCTTGAAATTGTTTTGAGTAAGAGAGAATGAAAAAAATCTCTCTCTCTCTCTCTCTCTCTCTCTCTCTCTCTCTCTCTCTCTCTCTCTCTCTCTCTCTGTAGTGCTATATGATGCGTGCGGTGAAATTCAGAAAACATGAAATAAAGAAATAAAGTGAAGGAATCTGAGTTCCTTTGTTCTTACAAAGCAGCATTTCCCCCGTATTTAACATCTATGGATGGGGTTGTGTGTGTGTGTGTGTGTGTGTGTGTGTGTGTGTGTGTGTGTGTGTGTGTGTGTGTGTGTGTGTGTGTGTGTGTGTGTGTGGCCGTAGCCGTAGCCGTAACACTGTATAGGTTTATGTAAATCCAAATCCGAGCCTATTATTGCTTCCTTTTCCACTCTATTGTTTTTCATAATTTACATTTCATCAGTCCATTCACAACCGTTTCATCTTCGACACTATTTCCGGGACTATTTCAGGCCCCATACACATATACATATACATACACATACACAGTACATACATATCAGGCTCCATTTTTTCCCCGTCTCCGGTGTGTTCTTCGGTCCGTTTTTTTTGTTTTTTTGTTTTTTTGTTTTTTATTTTTATGCCTACATTACATGACGCACGGCTTGATGTCTTGACAGATTCCTTGGTGGTGTAGTTGATGATGATGATGGTGGTGATGATGATGGTAGTAAGATCCTCCAGCACTCGGGTGAAACGAGGCGATGCCGTTAAAGTTCAACACAAAGTCTTTCCTGTCGCACACCGGAGAAGAGTGAGATTGATAGCGAGGGATTCCCACTGTAATAAAAAAAAAAACGCAAAATGACTGGGGTTAACTTTTTTTCAAATCACATAATGATGTAATACTCTATGCATAGCCACACCATCAAATACTAGCTGTTAAAACGCAAACACTTTATTTCCGTTAAAAAAAAAGAATAATAAAATGTCCTCCGCAGAACGTTTTTTTTTCTTATTTCCCGTTTCTTTACATGAACACTTTACTTTTCGTTTTCAATATTTCGCATTAAATTCTGTAGGGCTAGGTTACACTCTCGAAATAAAATCTGATTTCATTTCAGAAATATTTCTTTTGTAAACCTTCCGACCAAAATTTTTTTTTATTTTATTTATTTATTTATTTTTTTATTTTTATTTTTTTAAAGAATGATCAAAGGTTAGGCTTAATAATAATGATAAAAAAGAGACGTCAGAATATGTACAAAAAAGTTTCAGTTAGTCTCAGGATTCAGCTGGATTATAAGCTAATGCACTATTTCAGTCAATGCATGAACAAATACAGATCCTGAGGTGACGCCACGCTTGTTCACGTTTGCCATGCTATTTACTACGCATAAAGCTAGCATAGGGTGCATTAACATTCCACTCATAGTTATGAAAATTCTAGAAATATATTTATGTGCGATGGTCGAGTCCATCCAAATGGATCGTTCCGTTGAGAGGTGGCCCGGGGGTGGGGGGTTGGGGGGGTTGTTTTACACAGCAAAAAAAAAAGACCATACAAGACCATGCTATTTGAACCCAGTTTACACCAGCAATGTTTTGGTAGTCAAGCGTCAACCAGTATAAACCAGTTTGGATCAGCAAGGAATTCATGACGTGTGTGTGTATATATATATATATATATATATATATATATATATATATATATATATATATATATATATATATATATATATATATATATATATATATAGTTCATTTTTTATTTCCCATAACTCGGCTGTATCTCAGAAGTTATTACGTCATAATTTGTTTATTAGGTGGCTCATGTATTCAGGTGTCAAACTAGAACAAAGAAATGAACAGGATATTAGACATCGTTGTGTTTGTCATTTCCCTTTATTTGTGTCTCATAACTGTAAATGATGTTGTTGTTGTTGTTAATACTACTACTACTACTAATAATAATAATAATAATAAAAAGAAGAAGAAGAAGAGGAAGAAGAAGAATATTTTTGTAAGGTCATTTGTGCATTGTAAGTAATGTAAATTTGCACTATTCTTTTACTTTTGTTTTTTTCTTTTTTTTCATTTTTATACCTTATATAAGCAAGCTGCTAATTTACTACATATATTAGGATATAATTTTATTCCATTATTAAGCTTATTGACAGGCTGGAATTTAAAAAAAAAAAAAATTTAAAACCACTTTCTGGATATAAACTGAATACCATATCAGTTTTGTGGTTGCACAATAAATCATTTTTAATTCAAATCGCAATATTTTGGCACTTGATATCGCGATATTGCAGGACACCTCGAAATCTACCCAAACACCGCTGTGTGCTGTGATCATGTGGCTCTTTTTTTCCCAGATGTTTCTCTGCAGTGTTTGATTCATGCTATATAGACAAATAGAAATTTCCTGAAAAAACAAATGCGATTTTTTAAATCATTATGCAATGTTTTATGTATGAATCGCAATATGATATTTTGTCTATATCGTTCAGCCCTGTATGGTCCGGATTGAATGATATGTGATGGTTCAGTGCACGGAGGTATGTTTTTGTTTTACTCTACATGGTTTATCTGGCTTTACTAGCCCTCACTTTCATAAAACAACATTCCAAGTGATTGGCAGCTCTTATTTGGTATTAAGGAGCTCAGACGCAGGGCCTTCGGAGTGCACACCAGTGCCTGTGTCTCTAAATAGGTAAAATATCCCTCACATTAATTTGGACAGGATATAAGCCAGTGGAGCGCCTAAGCCCATCACCCCACCAGTCACCATCCAGCACTCACCCAGGAGGTCAAATCCTCTTCAGCCTACACTGCTGCTGGGTCTTTAGCTGCTGATTTGCTTGGTAAAAGCAGTGTTTTCTTAACCCTGGGGGCTTGGGGTTAATAAAGGATGGTGAGGAAGACCATCAAAATTACCAAAGAGCTTACTTAAATGGTCCAAAGCAATGCTGTCATTATATGAGTAAATTGTAGAACTATGCATTTCTTTTTTTTTCATCTGTGTCTAATAGGGTTCGATTGATAAACAAAACCTTATTGGATCATTTTCCTATGGTTTAATTCTAACTGTTTATGAATATTTCAGACATCCTCGAATTAATACGTCAATTAAGTCCAGGAGCAAAGAAAGGTCTTGTAGGTCTTGTGTATTAAATTTTCATCTCAGGAGTTAACATCAGGCCACAAGCCCTTTGAGACCTGTCTTGTTTTTATTAGAAACGTAACACACACACAGACACGCACACACACACACACACACACACACACACACACACACACACACACACACACACACACACATACACACAATCAAAAATCTTAAAGCTTTTGGTTTTAAAACGCGAAAAGTTTTTTTTTCTAGCCTAACTAACCGTAAATTGTGGCTTCACGAATTCACAAGTTGATGTAAAAATAAAATAAAACTAAAATTAAAACTGGGCCTTGTTTACAAAATGAGGATTTTGCTGATACCGGGAATCAGATAAACATTACAATTTGAAATAAAAGCGTTTGCAAGTTTGTGTGTAATTTGACGCTTTTTGGAGATTAACGCAGTTTTGTGGTTAATTAAAAAACAGCCCTCAAAAAACTAAAAAATAAATTATTAGCTAACAAAAAAAATTAACCAAAAAAAAATCCTAGCATTTATAATTCTTCTAGGTATTTCTTCTAACATATCAAATAGAAAGTCGCTATTTGTTGACCATCAAATGTAAGTTGCGGTAATATAAATTTTGCTTATTTTAACAGTATTTAATTTATTCTGATCATCATTAAGCTTTAAAATCTAGTTTATCTATATAGAATATAGTTCTAACGTGTTAGATATACACGATATGTGTTTATGTAGATGTGCAGAGGTTCTTTCAGAAAGGTGTGAGAGCACAGTGGGATTTTTCTGGTGTAATTTAACGCTACCTGAGATATCTGCGGCGTCTCTGGCTCCGTGGTGCAGGTAGCTCTGTTCGAGGGCGTATGGAGCCACACCCGAGTGTAAACCGGAGGATGAGGAGGATGTCGGGCTGCCTGCAGCCAGTGAAGACTGCTTGATGTAGGGCGACACCGCAGAGGAAGGCCAGTGCGCGGTGGCGGCGGCGGTGTACGGCGAAGGACACTCCAGCGGTCCACTCATGGCCGGCGGTGAGTGAAGCGGGCTGCTGCCGCTTCCGGTGCTGTTGGCGTTATTGTCGTGCGCGTAGTCGCCGCCGCTCGAGGTCACCTGGCAGGCCGAGGACATGTACGCAGAACTCGGACTCGGTACGTGGTGAGCGGTGGCGCCGAGTCCATCATACGCGCCGCTGGTCATCGCGTCCAGATTGTAGCTGCCAGCATGGCACGCAAGCGGCGCCGGTGGCGGCTGGAAGTCGAAGTTCTGTGGCAGCATGGAAGCGCCGAAGCCGAGTCCGTTCATCATACGGTACATGGGTTTGAGAGTTTGGCACTTTCTGCGGAAACCGCGTGGGCGCCTCCGAAACGAGCCCTCTTCGAACATAAACTCGCTACCAGGGTCGATGGTCCAGTAGTGGCCCTTACCGGGCCGCCCGAGGCCCTTGGGCAGCTTGATGAAACACTCGTTGAGAGAGAGGTTGTGCCTTACAGAGTTTTTCCAGCCTTGATACGAACCACGGAAAAACGGGAAACGGGCCTGCAAGAACTGGTAGATCTCGCTGAGAGTCAGCCGTTTGGTCGGCGAGCTCTGGATGGCCATGACGATGAGGGCGATGTAGGAGTAGGGTGGTTTCTCGGGGCGCCTCATGCCGGAGTTGGACTTTTTGCTTTTGGAGGCGTTTGCACCGCCGGTGCTGTCCAGAACCGTGCGCGAGCTCTGCATCGCGGCGTGTACGGGGCTCGAGCGCAGAGAAGGCGGCGGGTCCAGCTGCTGCTGCGCGGTTTCGGTCGTCATCCCTGCGCTTTGGTCAAGCTACAAAAAAAGTAATGCTACTACCACCACCACTACTACTACTACTACTACTACTACTACTACTACTGCTAGCACTAATAGTAATAATAATGAACGGAAGTCAAAACGGATTTATATTTTGAAGTCAGTCTTGCGCTGAAAGTCAGATAGTTCTCCGCATCTGAAAGTGACTTATTAGATCAATCTGTCTCTCGAGTTAGGATTTTTTCCCCCTCCACGCCACCAGCAGCACTACGTGTCGCCGAGGCAGCGACTCATGCTTGGTCTCCCGGTGGCCATCGCGAAGACTGAATCCTTAAAGAGAAGGAAACCCTCTCACGCATCTAAGCTGTTCGGCCAAACATAACGAGACCACCTATCAATTCGTAAATCTCTCTCTCTCTCTCTCTCTCTCTCTCTCTCTCTCTCTCTCTCTCTCTCTCTCTCTACTGAGACCCACCCCACTCTTCCTCCCTGTCTGGCCCGTGTCCATCTATCAGAGCAGCAGGAGTTTGTGCAGAGTCATAGCACATGAGCCCGATACACGCGATCACGCCGTTCATCACGGACCTCTTCGACGTTTCAGTCAACAGCGCCACACGCCAGACGCGGTGATTAATCACCGGCGCTTTTCCCACTCACGGCACAAGAGTCAAGGACGAAGTGAGGCTGGGATGATGAACGCGATGCTCAAGGAAGAATAGCTTGTTCAGGTTTAACAATATGCAGAAATGCTCATATCTCAGGACATCGTTTTGTAGCTCCTTTAATATAAGTATCTAGATATACCTAACGTGAGGTCTTCATGTGGTGCAGTTTGTTATTGATGTCATTCTGACCAAAAATGTGCATCAACTCGTATAAGCATCATATCCATCATGTGGAGATACTGACTGATCAGACGAGGCAACAAAGTGTTATATGGCTCTCTAGTAAAAACATTTAGCGGGGTTTAATCATTCGTGAAGCTTGCTTCATCTTTTAAAAAAAGAAAAAAAAATCATAATATTACTAATATTGCGCAGCATCAGGTCCAGTTCAAGACGCGTAATTGGTTGTGATAAATGTATTTGATTCAACACAGCCTTCATTAACATAAACGTTACCCATTGCCAGTGGAAGATATCTACATGGTGTAATTTGTAGATAGATTGTAGATTAAGATTTCTTAATTTATCTAGAGGTAACGGAAAAGAGATAACGAGTCTTAGCTTGAACATCCTTCTCAGAAATGCACGGATGGGGGTTGTGTGTGTGTGTGTGTGTGTATGCGCGCGCTTGTAAAGGGCTGTTCTGTATAAATGACTTGGACATTTGAGTGGAAGCAGGCTTTTTCCATCAGGCCGCTCCGAGTCTGGATGCCACACACAGTGCGGTTTCAGTTTACCAGTGCGAGCCGGGGATCCCTGGAGAGCCGAGCTAATTAATTGTAGAAAGTGAGTTTAATTAGCTATAGGGATAGCCTAGCAAACTAGAGTGAGCCTGGAAAAATATAATAATAATAATAATAATAATAAGAAGAAGAAGAAGAAGAAGAAGAAGAAGAAGAAGAAGAAGAAGAAGAATTCTGATATCTGATATAAGACTGAATCAGAGCAACCTTTAGTAATATTTTATCCTCGTAATCTTCATTTAAAGTCATGCTGTATCTTGCTATTTTTATTTTAACGTACTAAATAAATTTACAAAATAATAGTATAATAATAAATAAAATAAAAACAAATAAATAAATGGTCGGCATGGTGATGTAAGGCTCAACGCGTTTAAAGAAATCAGTGTATTAAATAAATGTGTGTGTGTGTGTGTGTGTGTGTGTGTGTGTGTGTGTGTGTGTGTGTGTGTGTGTGTATGTGTGTGTGTGTGTGTGTGTGTGTGTGTTATTAAGCCAGTTTTGAAAACTGCGTTTTTCAATAAATAAACAAACAAACAAACAAATAAATAAATATATTTTTTCCTGACATGATGATAGAAGACCTAAAGCGCCTTAAAAAAAATCAGAGAATCCGATAATAGTAACATTTGCTTTATTATTTAACTGGCTTTTGAGTTATATAAGGTGATATCCTCACAGAAAGTGATTACTAAATAAAAAAAAAACACACACACACACACAAAAAAAAACCCAGAGAATAATAAAATATTTTCATGGCTACTGGACGGTTGTAAATACGCAAAACACCCCATGCGGTTCTACTTTCAAAGCCATATGCTTTCATCAAAAGAGCCGAAGAAAAAAAAGGTCGTGAAGATAAAATCAACTCTCACCATAACAATAAAGGTAAAGAATAATAATATCCACCGAATTTCCGGCAACATCAAACCTAATATCCCTGCTGCGTTCAGGATGCGCGACCGCCTTAAAGGAAGCTTTGCTCGGCGCAAAGAAAGAAAAAAAAAACGTTTAAAAAACATACTTGAAAGACTTTTGAAAGGTTAACTCTATAAGAGCACGATGTTGGGAACACATTGTTATGATACCAGAAGCTGTGCCTGGATTCTTCATGGTGACCTATTTATCTCAAATTAGCCTTACAGCCCTGGGTTCTGTTTTTACTGTTTTCTGTTTACTCAGAAAATAGAATAGTTGTGAGCTCGCAGTTTTTTCTTTCTTCTTCTTCTTCTTCTTCTTCTTCTTCTTCTTCTTCTTCTTCTTCTTCTTCTTCTTCTTCTTCATCTTCTTCTTCTTCTTCTTTATCTTCTTCTCCTTCTTCTTCTTCTTCGTTCTTCTTCTTCTTCTTCTCCTTCTTCTTCTTCTTCTTCTTCTTCATCTTCTTCTTCTTCTTTATCTTCTTCTCCTTCTTCTTCTTCTTCTTCTTCTTCTTCTTCTTCTTCTTCTTCTTTGCGTTCTCAGGGCGGATATTTGTAGTCCTAGACCGAAAAGATAAATACTGAATTCCCAGATCCGTCTGTGTTCGCTCTCTGGGAAGCAAAAGAAAACAAAAAAGGAAATTCAACACTGAATTGAGAGAGGCGCCTGTGATTGACGTATCCCCCACTCTTTCCCTTTTACACTGTTTATAAAAGGAAATAAACAAATAAATATCTCAATTAGTTCCATGGAGACGGATTACATTTCTTAAATGCTTAAAATAAACTGAGTGCACTTAGGTTTTACATGAAATGAATTCAATTCCGGGAAGACAAATGTAACGTTTCCTTTATCTCATGTAGGCTTGCGTAAATAATGGCAGAAAAATCATTTGTTTTCTCAAAGTAAAACTTGGGCTACTTACTGAAAATACACAAATATTTTCAGTAAGTAGCCCAAGAATATATAATTTTAAATAAATATGTTGTCCTGGCCCCATTTCCGCTTCCAGTCCCTTGCTTAAAACGATTAATAAGTCCTCTCTGTGACTTTTTTTTTTTATAGATATAAATGTAGCTGCTTATTAGATGCTGATAGATAGATAGATAGATAGATAGATAGATAGATAGATAGATAGATAGATAGATAGATAGATAGATAGATAGATAGATAGATAGATAGATAGATAGATAGATAGAAGACGTGACTTAATTCGTGTGGCGTCATCTACGGGGGTGTGGCCAGCATCAAACAGGAAGTTAATCCCTAAAAAGCTAGAGGTTTGGGAAACAAAGACTTTCAATATATGCGACGTTTGGCGTATGTGTAATATGTTATGACGTAACAACAACAAATATCATGTTAGTTCAAACCATGTGCAGATGTTTATCATTAGACAAACTCCAAGCTCCTCCATAACATTTCTCTTTTACACAGAGAATTCTTTTGTTTGTTTTGTGAATGCCAGGAAAGCTGGAAATAAATGTCAATTCGTGTAGATTCGTATAAGCGTATAGCTTTGACTAGGGTAAAGCTTTAAAAGTACGCCGCATGCACCTGACTAGCTGAAGGTTTTTGTAGTAAAGGTGGTAAAATATACAAAGCTGAGTGTGAGGTGAATAATCGAATTTTTTTTTTTTTTTTGGTATTTTTAATTTATTTTTATTTTTAGTGAATAATAGTAAATTAAGGGGAATTGGTATTCTGCTCCTGCCTCCTTAAACAGCGCTCTTCACTACTACCTGTAGGCTGCAGCATTGACTCTGCGTTATAACTGCATGGACACCTGTACCAACCCGGTCACGTGGTCGGGTATCTCTACCTACACCACTCACACGCGTGTTTTTGACTGGTTTTGTAGACGCATAGCCCGACGTACAATGCTCATAAAGGTTTGGTTTTCCCAGCTACTTTATACGCTACAACTACTACTTCTCCTACTAAATAAAATGCAGAGCAAAAATCCAGCCTGTGATTTGAATGAACTCTACCACTGTGCTCTTGTAATCAGGTGTTATGATGTACCTGGGTGTAGAGTTGCTATTTCAACACGAGCGAGACTTATAGTCTACATCATATATGTATGTATGTATATGTATATATGAGAAATATATAGTTATATATATATATAACTATTATAAATATTATATATATATATATATCCATCCATCCATCCATCCATCCATCCATCCATCCATCCATCCATCCATCCATCCATCCATCTATCTATCTATCTATCTATCTATCTATCTATCTATCTCTCTATTTCTCATGATAAATAACCTTTGTGTGAATTATTTATTATTATTATTATTATTTTTATTATTATTATTATTATTATTATTATTATTATTATTATTATTATTATTATTATTAATTAAATTATTATTATTTTGTTTCATTTTATTCATTTTTGGTAGAATAAAATAAATATAAAGAAGTAAATATTTGCATTTTAAGACGTGATAGTCGCACGAGGTTTTTTGTTTTTATTTCTTTTTTAATCATATGACACAAGCTTCACCTGTCCTCTACTTATTTCTTAGAATAACATTTAATTTAATATTAGACTACTCATGTGTCTATCTATCTATCTATCTATCTATCTATCTATCTATCTATCTATCTATCTATCTATCTATCTATGTACCTGTCTGTCTGTCTATCTGTCTGTCTGTCTGTCTGTCTGTCTGTCTGTCTGTCTATCTTTTGTATATTTGTAGATTTATTTTCCTTTTTTCCCCGAATATATCGGTGTCTGTTGTTTTAAAATACTGTTTATTTATTTATCTATCTATTTATTTATCTATTTGTTTATTTATTTATTGACAATAAATATTTAATAAAATATATACACGATTTAAGCCTTTAAGCTCAAGTTCATATGGTTTTTTGCTCATTCACGATGTATACGTGTCTGTTCTTTGTTCACGTTTTGCTATTGTTCATGTCGTTCACTTTGTTTGTCTCAATAATCCGTAGTAAAATTATAAAACGCATATTCGCCTTCTTTTTTTTTTCCAGAATCACACGTGTTTTTGCATTTTATGTGCATCATAATGAATAACGAATGAACGCAAACAACGTGGCTGTTGGACTATATTACAATACATAATATATCATTTAATAATAGATTAAGTGCTTTGACAGACTGAATATAGCACATGGTTATAAGGGTGTGAGTGTGTAGGAGAGTGTCCAGACCCCACACGCAGAACGGAGGAAATGGAGATCAGGATTTAAAACAAATCTATAATCAATAGGAGATGATGTGTCACGTGTGCTAAATGAGATTATTTTATATTATATTCCTGATATGGTTTAGTATTTTACAGCTATTTAAGCCAAGATGTCCATCAAAACGAGCGGGCTGCTTTATGTGAAAGGAGGTGAGTTTGTGATCACGTTGTTGAAGGGGGCGTGTCCCCAGGGAGGGATGGCATCAGGGGATTTTAACATGTTGTTTTTAGTTTAATGCTTTGGTGAGGTATGTAGAGTTTGTGCAATGTAGATTTTTTTTTCCTTTTATGACATTCTTGAGAATGTAAGGCTAACACAGCTTAATGTTATCGCACTAAACGGTCAAATATTACTATAATAATACTAGATTACATGGATTAATGGCTGTGACCCTGATTGGGGTTCAGGACCGTGGACAGCAGTTCGAAACTTCATCCCCCACCTTTAAAAAAATAAATAAATAAATAATCATATTGTCATGATATATATATATATAAGATTCAGGATCTCTTAAAGGTTTAGATTTAGTTGGGCGAAGATGGGCTACATGTTTCTCTGGTTAGATATTTAAGCCAAGCCGCTAAAAGGACAGAAATGAACAAAAACAAAATGGAAAAAGTATTATTATCATCTAATTTACAACTAATAATTACTGTTATTGCACCTGTAAAGTAATGCAATCGTTTTATATCTTATTATTACTAGATTATTTATGCCAGGAACAGGCCTGAGTTTATATTTGATTTGGAATTTTACGACCGGTTTATTGACTTTTCTACCTTTTCCTTTACAATTTATTTAACTGACCAAATATTAGTTTATAAAAAGTCATTTCCTCTAAGCTTATAAACAAGCAAACAGACACACAAACACACACACACACACACACTCACACACACACACACACACACACACACACACACACTCACAACCATTTGCTTTTTTCTCTAACTCGTTTCTTGTTTTCAGTCATCAAATTATTCCACACCGTCCCATAAAAAAATCACTTGCCACGTTTTTTTCTTTGTTACAGAAATAAAATTTTATTGCTCATCATTAAAAATTCGCATGCATTCTTTCTTTTCAGTAGACATTAGCAGTGCTGTCCAGTTTACAGGCAGAGCTGAGCTTGTCACTGAACCGTTTAGCTGACCTTTTTATTAAAACAACAACAACCGCAGCAAGAACAACAACACTGCTGTCAGTGTCATTGCTTTCAGAGACGACAGAATAAGCAAAGTGATATTTCAGTTGATGCAAATTCCCAAATGCAGCAACATTCTGAACAAGCAAAACACACAAGGGGGGGAAATGACCAACAACACATTATAAATACATGATACAGCATTATTATACAACAGTATTTTCTGACAGGGCAGAAATCATCTCCTGTATTTGTGCATGTACTCCATTTTCTAACAAAGTTCCCAAGTCCACTGGTGGCAACTTCTTAATGAAATGTATTCTGGAAGTCTAGTACGGATAAAGTGCCTCATAAAACATTGTCCTGCGCGCCATTAGGATAATAAGTAGTCTATCTGAAACGGGTGAAAGGCTCCAGGTTTAGTGTGTGACGCGTGTGCGGTGATTGGTGTAATTCTCGGGACCGGAAGACGCTCTGAGCTCAGAGGTACGCTGAGAAAGTCTCTGTCATGCCGGATCCCGGCGGCCAAGTCCTCGAACGCGACGCCCATCATGCCGTAGGCGCGGAGCGTGTGCACCGCGGCGCTCGCATCCACCATCGCGTGAAACGGGGCACCGCGCTGGACGTAAGGCGCCGGTGCGGCGGCGCCCCCATGCCAAGCGTCCTCTGGGGCACAGTGCTCCGGCTGCTCCCTTTTGCGGAAGGGCCGGCTGAGGATGCTGTCGATGGCGAACGGGCTTGTGAACTTGGTTGTCGCAGAAGGCGCGTTTTTAGAATCCGCAGAGGCTTGGTTTGCGCTCTCGTCCTGCTCCCGGCCCGCTTTCTTGCCGATTCGCTTCCTGCGTCGCCGGAACACGCCGTCAGCAAACGTGTACTCGCTGTGCGGGTTCAGCATCCAGTAGTTGTCTTTGCCCCAGGGGCGAGAGGGGTCGCGCAGCACCTTCAGGAAGCAGTCGTTCAGCGACAGGTTGTGGCGCACCGAGTTGCGCCAGCCCGTGTAGGTGCCACGGAAGAACGGGAACTTGCGCATGAGGTAGTCGTTAATCTCGGCGAGCGTCAGGCGGCCCGAGCTGGAGTCGCGGATGGCCATGGCGATCAATGCGATGTACGAGTAGGGAGGCTTTGGTCTACGCGTGTACGGCTTGCCCTTGTCCTTGCCCTCGATGAGCGCTGCTGCAGAGGACATGGCGGCGGAAGACGCGACAGGTGCGCACGGGCTGTGCGCTGCGCAGTCGCCATCTGATCCCAGTTCGTCTTCTCCGGACAGCGGAGACGGCACGCTGGTCTCTGCGTCGCTGCACGTCTCCGCCGGTTTCGCGTGGTGATGCGCGCCGCGAAAAACCTCCAGCTTCATGGTCACAAGTCCTGCGCTCACAGAAAAGTAATAAGTAGAGTAGAATCCCCGATCTTCACCGAAACTCCAGCGGAGTTGCTTTGTTTGGGAGTTCAACCAGGCGTGAGATGAAACTTCTCAAACTTCGAGTGGAAAAGCAGCTGGATCTCTACCTGTACAAGTGCTAGGACACATAATATGTGAAAGAGAGCTGTCTAATATAGAGCTCCGACACCTCGAGACCTGCCTACGGGGGCGGAGCCTCGAGCTTTATTCAACCTGACTCACGAGAAGAAATCAATCCGTTTTTAAATGACACTTATAAACAAATCACTAAAAACAAGAGAAAGAACCAACACGCGTTAAACGCGCTGGTTTTATATTTATTAATATTAATCATTATCATTAATAAGACATAAGACTGTGTTCCTTGCATGTGTGATGGCGTGCCTGATTTCTGCAGAGATCACCTGCTTTACCTGAGCGCTCACCTGTGCAGAGCCGGAATTTCATCTCACACAAGCAGGTGGCGTGCGTTTACCAGACATGTTTTGTAAGGGGGGTGAGGAATATGTGTGTGTATGTTCTGTGTGTGTGTGTGTGTGTGTGTGTGTGTGTGTGTTGGGGGGTGTATTGTTATTATCGTGTGGAAATAATTTATGACTACTGACTAGAAATATGCCCCAAATAACGTGCGTAAAAGGTGTGGGCAAAACAGAGGTCACCACACAGGTTACGTGTGTGTGTGTGTGTGTGTTTGGCTTTAATGACACCTGTTGAAAAGCGTGTAGGCAGATCTTGTGTCAATTATGGACAGACCTGACAGGTTTGAAAAGAATATGTCCCATTGCATCAATCTGTCAGTTTTGATTCCTTGAATAAATATGCGCAGAGGCATTGGGGTTTGGTTAAGGAATGAGTACCATTTATAGGGTGCCGCTGTGACACATGCAATCCAGCTTATTCTTCTGACAAAGGAATTAAACCGAAATAAAAGATGCAATCAAAATAAACTCGATAAGCCGTGCAAATTTCTCACTTCAACTCATCCACATTCCAGGCAATAAGAATTGGGATTAGATTTGATTATTAGAATTATTGAGACTTGTGTACGTGTTTCAAAAAGGTTTCCTTGTTTAAATGTTTAACATTCGGCTAATCTGTAGCTGATGATAAACAAGATGTAATAAGCTACACCTTTAGGGGATGAGGTTCAGTCCTGAAACTATACAGTATGTTTCCTTCAGTTGTCCTTCAGTGAGAACCATAGAGATGCGTTCCACATAGAGCTCTTTTTGTATAAGAGTGTATACTGGAAGAGTATATGTGGAAGAGTGTACAGGAAAAGTGTGTAAAGGAAGAAGTAAGTGAAGTTGTAGCTGATTGTTGGACTACTGCTCAGAAGCTTGTGAGTTTGAATCCCAGGTCCACCAAGCTGCCACTGCTTGACCCCTGAGCAAGGTCCTTAACCCTCAATTGCTCAGTTGTATAATGAGATAAACGTAAGTGGCTCTGGATAAGAGCGTCTGCCAAAAAATCTGCCTGAGTGCTTAAGAGAGTTTAGGTAAAAGTGTATAAGTGAAAGTGTATAGAGGAAGATGGAGGAGTTTAGGGGAAAAGGTTCAATCGAAAAGCGGTACATTTTCAGCCTTAAGTGCCGGAAAATCAGCTCTACAAACGTTCCCATATGCCAGAGAATTCCTATTGCTGGTTTAGGAAGCTGTTTATAAACCCTTAAATAACTCTTAACAGTTTCACCCTTAAACAACATTCCACAAAAGGCGTCAGAGATATTCAGTGTGTTCAACATATTTGCTCTTCTGTTATAATTATCATTACATGTGACCTATAAAGGCTCTTATTAGAGCTGTATGACTGACCGCTTCTCTGTTAGAGCAGTACAATCTGTCTTTTAGGAAGATAATGACTGTTAAAGAAAGTCTTCTGCTATATAAGAGTGTGAGAACTTGCACTGTGTACGTTTTCCACATGTGTTCAGTTCAATTCGATTCGAATTCATTTTATTTGTATAGCGCTTTTAACAATGGACATTGTCTCAAAGCAGCTTTACAGAACATAAGAAACATAGTACAAGAAGTTCAAGATTAATATTAGACTTTATATTTCAATTCATCCATCCCTGTCAGTTTCTTGAGAACGTTTCTAAACAGTTCTAAAATATTTTTGTTTCTATGGTAACAGCTTCCACAGGGACTCGCCTCTAGTTGTTCTGTAGGTTGATTATAGTGATGGGATTTTTATTTAACATTTAGTCTCCAGTGTCAGTGTTTTACCTGAGTCAGAAGTACATCTGTAACCACTTATTACTTTATTTATTCTTGCTTACCTTGTAATCACAAGAACCCGATGCTCAGCAACTACGTTTATATCTTTACTTTTACTATCAAGAGACGGAAACAGGACGGCTCATCTCACCTCGAGAAAACATCACCGCTACCCATCTTCATCCACGGGTCAATGCAAGGATTTCGATCAAGTTTCTCATGCCTTGACTGTAACAGGGACTCGATTCATACGACATTAAAAGTAAACAGAAATGGATAAAAAGCAGAGCATGATATTTCTTGAGTCATCTTGATAAAGTTGTAGTATAAGAGGAATAAAACACATTTCCAGGTAAAGAATCAATTGTTTTAGTTCATCACGTTGATCATTTTCTCAGAAACACAAAAACTACTTTTAAAAAAAAAAAAATATAGTCATGGTTTGTGTTTTTTCTTGTCTTGTTCAGTAGTCAGGTCTCGCTAAATCCCCATGATGCACTGCAAATAAATGGAAATCTGACATCTCTCGGAAGCGTCTCAGATGGGAAAAAATGCTGAATGAAGTCAACTTCATCTACAAATGTAAGTAGCTTGTTATCTTTGTTGTTGCTGTAGCTCTCAAATGAATACTTTTCAACTTCATTTTTAACTTTATTTGATGTACTATGTGTGTGTGTGTGTGTGGTTTTTTTTGTCTTTTAAGTCATTAATATGTTTAAAAATCCTCTAACTCGCGGGCCTACGATCCTGCTAGAAGCACCGTGACAGAGATAATTTTTCATTTTGTGCTTTGAACAACATAAAATAAAAATAAATCACGTCAAAATATTGATAAATGCCCCTGCTGAAGATTTCTGCGTGGAGTCGGGAGTCATGTCACCAGAAATTGATTCATCAGTGTCAAAGTGTGTAGCGAGTCAGAGCCCTAAACAGCATCCCAACATGTGCACACCATGTATTGATGTACTGACTTGGGGAGCTAGAGAGCTGATTGAGACACAGCCAAAAACTTGGAGAGACGATCCAGTGATCCTACACGAGACGTAAATTCGTAACTTGTCCTTCTTCTTCAGTGTTGAATTGCGAGGAATCACCAGTTGAATTTTTGAATAGCACACAGATTTACTTTTCAGTGCCTCAGTGATTGACTTGACATGAAGATATAAACAGAGTCAGTAAATGTATGTGTTTGTATTTAAGGTAATGTGTCTGCATTGAAAATAACAGCAGAATACCGTGGCGTTAAGTGCGCGTCTGAAATAAGAGAGAGAGCATGCATGCCTCGGCATGACTGTGATATATCATAGCAACGTCTGACACAAGTGTATGGAGTAATAACACGCGTTTTGTCATTCGTGACATTCACGAGCTTATGAAAGACAGCGAATGTGGTAAAGTGCTAATCACACGCTGTCACGGCATTGTTTCTCATGAGGATTGTTGTTGAACAGCACACACTTTAACACCCAGAGAATTTCTCTTTACAGTTATGAGAAGACGAGCAGGGATGAACTTCAGATATTGTGTTTCAGAGCTCGGAATGTATCGGATGGCTTAATCAGGCGGCTCAATCTTGAGTGTGTTACCTGATTTCATAAGAGATTTGTACAAATGTGAACAAGCGGGGGCATGCAGGCTGGGTTTTGTTTTTGATTTCACACAAAAGGAAGACGTACGAACGGTAACCTCGTCCTAACCCAAGCATCACCCCTTTGTACCTTTTGTAACCAAATCACGCACATTTTTATTTTCGTCTGATCGTGAGATTTCCATCATGACACCTGAGCAACCTACAAAGGTACATTTCAACCTGTTATGACACATGGGGCATCAGTAAATATTAAATATGGGAAAATAAATGAATCATGTCAGAAAAATGACACCACATAATCTGCATTTGAACACAAGTCACATGTGATTCGATGAATGAATCATTTGCCTGTGATTGAATCATCTGGGGGGGACCCAAACATTTAAAATACAAAAAAAATCACATGTGGTTCGATTCAAATGACTCCACGAATGAACCATTTGAATTGATTCAAATGTGGTTGAATCATTTTTTTTTGGGGGGGGGGGGGGGGGCGACAAACATTTAAAATACAAAAAGAAATCACATGTGGTTCGATTCGATTCATATGAGTCAATGAATGGATCATTTGAATCGAATCGCATGCGATTGAATTGTTTGAAGAAAAAAAAAATTTAAATACAAAATAAATCACGTGAATTATTTGAATCAAATCACATGTGATTTATTTTATTTTATTTTATTTTAAATCTTTGGTTTTTTTTTACCCTAAATGATTCAAAACACAATCCATTTAGGAAATAATTAATTGAATTAATCATGCTTTAAAAAAAATCCCATGTGAAGTAAATTGACACTGGAAGCAATCACATGTTTAAGTGATAAGTGAATCGTTTTTGAAAGCATTTTGATTATAAGTGAATTATTTATTTTAGAAAAACTCATGAAAATCATGCATAAAAAAAAGAATCACATGCGAAAATAAATGAATCATAAAAATCACATTTAAAAACATGTAAATGAATTGTACAGATGACATCTGAATATAAATGACTGATGTGAGCATAATGAATAATGTGTAAATATCGTGTGCAGCAATAAATATGTTCATACAATCGTTAACAAAAGTGAATCGTCTCTTTTTAAAAATCACAGGTGAAAATGTAAGTCAATCATTTATCTAAAATAAGTTCACAATTCACAATCAAGACTATGAAAGTAAGTAATTGGTTCCTAAAATTTGCATAAAAACTAATGAAGCATTCATAAAAAAAAATGAATCATGAATCATTTGTTAAAAACATGTTAGATGTCATAGATTGTATGTTAATAATACTGCAAATGAATCATCTATACAAGTCAAATAAATAGCTTTTTTTAAAATCTTGAATTAATTATACATATTTTTTAAAAATCATTCAAAAATAATGAATCTTTTGTAAAATAAATAAATGAAAATAAATAAATTAATAAATAAATAAATAAATAAATACATAAATAAATAAGTAAATAAATAAATAAATAAATAAATAAATAAATAAATAAATAAATAAATAAATGTAAAACTCAAATTCAAAACTGAAACTAAATGAATCATTTGTAACAGAAACAACAACAACAAAAAGTAAGGGCATCATTGATAAACGTGAATTCTGAAAGAAATCTTATGTTAAAACACAATAAATGATTCATATGAATCATTCATAAACATGTCTGTAAATAGAAATTCATAAATAACAAACATAAATCACACTTGAAAAGAAATAAAACTAAATGAAAAGAAATCCCGTGAAACTGTTAAAAACGAACCAACCAAACAATCAATCAATCAGACAAACAAATAAATAAATACATTATAAATAAATAAATAAATAAATAAATAAATAAATAAATAAATAAATAGATAAATAAATAAATAAATTACATAGTAAAATTAAAATTAAAACATAGTAAAAAGTAAAATTCTGTAAATGAATCATGCGGATGATTTTAGTTTAGTCAAGTCACTTAATAGTGCCGTGATTCAGCAGCATTTAAGATGTTAAGATGCCATGGGTTAATGATATTTAAAAAAAGACTGGAGGCCTGTGTGTAACCCCAGCTTCAGGGTGTTGTTTGTCTCTTTGAATATTTGACATAATGGTGGTAGCAGGAACTGTTTGTGATCCGGGGCTGTTCCTGGGCATGCCTCTGAGAAAACATGCAAGAACGCTTCACACCCTGATGGTGAAAAGGTTGTGACCTTTTTTAATGGCACCAACCTCGAATTTCT
>JAUCMX010000005.1:10718283-10765783 GCA_033459395.1 Hemibagrus guttatus | reverse complement strand
GAATAAGATCTCAGATTTACACAGCGGGCTTTAAGCTTTTAAGCTGTGACACTAGATTAAAAAACGTATTCATTAAGGAAGGTGTGTGTGGGGGGGGGGGGGGGGGGGGGGTGGGTGTGAAGAAATTCATCATGGAAAAAAAAAAGATGAAAATAAATAATGCTAAAAAAAAAATGTGGAATTGAAAAAAAATAATAAAAAATCAAGCAGAAAATAAATGACACGTGAGAAAATAATGAATTTATCGTGTAAAAAAAATGAGCAAATGAATTAGATCGTAACAAATCAAATGAAGAATGAATGTGTGAAAAAGAAATCCGAAAATAAATGATGAATGGTGTAAAGAAAATTGAAAAATTAAAATAAAGATTATGGGTTTTATGGGTCATTTTGAGTTTATTAAAATGCCATGTGGCATTAAACTTGTATGAAGCAAAAAATGAATCACGTGTTTAAAAATGCTTAAACATCGCGTGGAAATCAATTAAAAGGAAATAAAAAGCAAAGTAAAACTAATAACACGTGCACTACGTGTGAAAACGTGTGAGACATAATGTGAAGTGTGTAAAACTCCATGTCCGGGGTCGGTGCAGGTTCCTGTTGAAAGGCCTGCAATGGATAATGTTCTTTACCATCAGTTTTGACATTTTTATAACTATCAGATCTTTATTTATTTATTAGTCAGGATGGGTTTGAGGAAGGCCACACTCCTGATCCGGTACAAAGGGATGTTTCGGTTATTTCAGGCAAAGTTCCGACTCCGCTCGGAGTTCTTCTGGAAATGGCTCGTTATCCCGACACTGACCTGCTGTGGCCTGACTCTGGAGGAAGAGAGTAATTTTCTCTAGGCGAGGAACGCCACGGGCGGGTATTCCTCCATGAAAAGCTGGCCTGAAGCTGCGCTCGCTCTCAGCCGCCATGTCCAAATAAACAGTGCGTGTAGTGTGGTCTGCAGCAGGGCGCATTGCAGGCCAGGTTCTGCTGTAAATCAGAGCGGAGAGCGGAGCTTACAGACATGTGCACCCTCTAATTTCCCCCCAATGTGTTTACGCGTGGCTTTCCAGGATAAAATTGCTTCCAGTAATTTGGAGCGCGCAACCAGCAGGCCCGAACGTAAACAACCACAAGGATAGGGGTGATGATGGGCTTCTCCGGGTTCTTCGTCGAAGAGCCTGCACTGTATACAGAACCGTGCAGATTTATGTCTTTCATTTACCGTCTCCGCTGCCAATCTTCTGTACGCAACTCCTTCCTTTCGATATTTGACAGATGATGTAATGGTTTAGCTTCGGGGCTTTGCGTGACTAAGCTGTTAAAAATGTCTATTTCTGTTTTGGTTATATTCATTACCTTCACCTCAGATCATCTATAACTTTTACCGGACTAATATTCCCCCTTGTGCCTTCAAAACAGCTCTGATTTCTTCGGGGTATGGACTCCACAAGAGCTCTGAAGGTGTGATGTGGTTTCAGGAATTAAGACAAGGAAGCTGATCCTTGACGTTGTTAGGTGGAACCTCCGTGGATGGGATTTGTCTGTCCAGCACATGCCACAGATACTTGATCAGATTGGGAAGTGGGAAATCTGGAGTCTTAGCAACACCTTGAACTCTGTATCCTGCTGAAAGAGGACACTGATATTAGGGAACATTGTTGCCATGAATGAGTGAACTTGATTTACAACACTGTTGAACATCTACATGAATTACAGGCTTTAAAGTTTCCCAGCAGAACATTACTCAAAGCATCACACTTCCTCCACCAACTTCCCCAGACAAGCAGTGCACATACACCAAGCTCCAGATGATGTAAAAGAAAACACGATTCATTAAACCAGGCCTCCTTCTTCCATTGCTTCATGATCTGGTTCTGATGCTCATATGAACATTGTCAGAGGTGTACAGGAGTCAGCATGGTCAGTCTGACTGCTCTGTAGCTACGCAGCCTCATACATTGAATGAGTCGAATGAGTTACATGCACTGAATGAGTCTGCGGCTGATTTCATTCTAGTCCAGACCGTAGATCCACGCAGCTTATCAGCGTCAGGTGATTAAAACGGACAGAGGGACACAGATTTCATGTGGAAATTTGAGGGCTTTGTGTAAGATTGAAGTGTGAAACACAATAATGTAATACGTGTGATAATCGTGAACGTGCCATGTCTCTTTCCGTGATTTTTCAGACTGCCTTTGCAGGAGAAAGTAGATGAAGTAAACTTTGCTCAATAAAAGTATAAAGTACACGAAGGGACAAATGACGGTTGTGCGGTTTGAATGAAAGAGCAGCGAAGAGGCTTGACTTGACACGATTACGGACTTGACTCACCGGCGTACACATGTTTGTGTTTGTAGTCTCTATGATGAGACTATGAGTAGGAGAATACAGTAATGTAGTATCATCATCATCATCTCTAAAATTCACAACAATTTGCATAACAATTTAAACAACATAACAGTTTATGGTTATATTATTAAATCAAATCAATCACCTTTGCTGAAAAATTGGTTCCTAACAAATCTTAACAAACACAATATTTGTCAAAGGTCAATGAAAAATTAGCATGACTCATGAAAAAAAACACCTGCTCTCATAATAACTGTTTGTATTTCCTGCAAATCCTATACAAACGAACCAGCAGAGCTGCATACGAGCTGTTAGTTTAAAGACATTTTTCAACAGGGTGAACGATCGCACGGCCCAGATGGAGCTTTTTCTTTCCCCGTCCTTTCAGATCTGTGCCACCGAGTCTTCAATGGAGCTTCAGGAAGCCGACGGTGAAACCAGACAGTCGGTTAAAGCGCCAAACTCAAACACCCTGCGGGGGAGGCCCCGTGTGTTTAATCGCACGGCCTTTGATGGAGCTGCACTTGGGTAAACAGCTGATGTTTATAATATGGTGGACTCCATATTTGACGTGAGATCAGTCAGCGGGGACGGCGAGGCATGTGGGTCGATATTACTTTATGCTTTATGGAAGTACTTGTGGCTTTGCTCACTTTCGTACGATGCTAAGATTTTTATTTTTTATTTTTTTGCACTGAGCAGCATGTAAACATTATAGACATGGTGTTTGAAAAGTAATGAAGACCAGCTCCCACCCACGACTTAACATATTTAAACCATTCAGAAAGTTGTTATATAATGGGAACATGTCTGGGTGGTGTAGCGCTGCCACCTGACAGCTCCAGAGTCCACACTTCCATCCTGGACTCAGGGGTTTCAAGTGAAGTCAACAAGCTTTTAATGTCATGTCAACCAAATACAGCTGGTGGAGATCACGGTGGACTGAAACAACGTTCCTCCAGGAACATGGTGCTACATGTCTACATTGGGTTTCTCGTTCTTCTCCTTCTTCTACTCCCCAATTCTTCCTGCTAGCATTGCTATGAATCGTGAATGAATTGCTGTCTCTATTTGAGGTGTAGGCCCACCTCACACCACACACACACACACACACACACACACACACACACACACACACACACACACACACACACACACACACACACACACACACACATTACACACACACAGCATTCCCAGGATAAGCCCTGGATCCTACACGACCCTGAAAATGAAGATAAATGAAATATAACCTGCTTACTGACTTCAGAGAAGACATTCTAGAAATTTCTACACAGTATTTTAACCTTCAGCCTGAAAAACCTGGCATACATCCTTCATCTTGACACAAAAACCTTGTTTGATAATCAGGAAGAAGTCAGGTCGAGGTCTTTCTTTTGATCATGTGATATTTTTAAAGATCTTGTTTATAATGTGAGATTGGATTCATCATTATTGTACCTCCTCACAGTGATGTTGCCCAGATGTGCCTGTATATATGTGTGTATGATATTAAGTATATAATAAACAATTTACCTGACAGCTTAGGAGAAATCAGAACCCCTGATCTTTTTGTTTTTGATGCATTTCACGGTAGCATGATGCACCTCGATGTTGTAGCGATAGCTTGCTAGCAGATTCTGAGAGACGCTAGTTAGACTTAATAATAATATGATTAGCATCCGATGTATAGTTCAGTTCTGCTCAGTTGTTCGCTTTGGGAGGTGTTAGGAAGATGTTAGATGAGGATGCTAATCAAACACTGATTCATTTCTCTTCATATGTAGTGAAGTATTACTAGCTACTTTTTAGTCTAGACATGTTCCAGCCAATCAAAACACAAGACTGAGCAGGACACTAGAGCTTTTATTTCCCCCTTGGGCGAGCTAATGGATTTCTATCTGGTCCTAAATTACTCAAGTTCCTCACTAAAGATGAAGTAAAAAGAGTAAGAGTGTGACGCCGCATCTCGAATTTTTCCCCGATCGAGTCAAACATCAGGTCACATGACAGTATTAACCAGCTGTCATGATATTTCCTGCGTGAAATCGAACAAAAGGTGGATATTAGAAGCATACAACATAACTCACTTTCCTTTATGTGTCGATGATTTTTGTTAAAATGTTATTTAGTAAATCATTAGACTGTAATCAAGATTAATCGTTTATTGCAGTGGATTGTTACCATGGCAACACTGCATTAAGTAGTTGTGAACTATATTGTCTGTACGTACAGACACGGAAAGAACCAGAAGGTTAACATGTTATTAGGAGATAAAAGATATAAAAAGATGCTCGTTGTTACGTTGACGTAACCTCGTACGCTGCACGTCATCCAAAGTTTTCATTTCCTTTCTTTTACTTCAGGGTGAGGCCTTAGACCTTCAGATTGGAGTGAATCCGTCTCCTGAAATGTGCGGCATGTACTGTATTTATCTGTTTTTGTTTTATTCATTGTTCTTTACATGAGAAAAAGGCATACATTCATGCCCAGGAGCGGTGACAAAAAGCAGACGAACACATTTAGAACAGTTGAGATAAGATGGCTTTCTTTTTGACAGCTTGAGAAAAAATAAATCTGACTCTCCAGAAGGCTGCCTTCTGAGGAATCCCAATAATGTAAACTGTCGCTTACCTTCAACTGTCTCACAATGGTTTCGTCTACCTGGGGTTTTCACCTGCAACACACACACACACACACACACACACACACACACACACACACATGCTACCCATCCAGTCAGCTTAATCTCTGTCAGACTTAACAGACACACCGTGGCTGTGCGTGCGAGGCAGCCGATAAAGATTTTTTAATGTTTAAGATGTTTTCATTGGAGATTACATCTTTTTGAGGCGAGCGTTAAGATAAGCAGCTTCTCTCGCAGCACACCGGAGCAGAGACTCGACTTGAACTCTCGACACGCGATCATGCCAGGAATCCCAAAGGAATTCCTGTCATACCTTTCGATTTTTTTTCGCCTTTTATTCTCACCACAGACCACTTAGCACTTCGATGCGTTCCTGTCTGTATATTTCAGCACATAAATAAGTACAGGCATTAGGATTTCTTCTTTTCTTTCTTTCTTTCTTTCTTTCTTTCCTTCTTTCTTTCTTTCTTTCTTTCTTTCTTTCTAACAATTTTCCACAGCTATTATAAACCTGACATAATGATGCCTTTTACAATGGAAAAAGCCTTGAGGGTTGTTTTGCCACCTTGAGTGTCTACTAAAAAAAAAATAAAAAAAATAAAAAGAGGCTTTCCATATCCAGACTTGCAGCGTATTATTTTAGGCTTGTTAAAGTTCCACCACAGGTGTTCGGCACAGAAAGGTGCGCAGAAGGTTGATTAACGTATAGCATTTTATCTTTTTAGTACAACATCTAGCTTTGTATTTGCTGGAAAACCCAAGATTTAGTTTTTTAACACTTTTTATAAAGGTCATATAATAGAAAACAGGCATGTTATAAATGTATACGATTTCATATTAAGCTCATGAACTACTGTATGAATACATGGATTATAATCAGTATGGTTTATGAAGCATCACACAGATTGTTAGTATGATTTATATATAAAAAAAAATAAAATTCAATGCACTATAGGAATCTGTATCCTGGATTATGGATCATTATTCAGGTGATATACACACACACACACACACATATATATATATATATATATATATATATATATATATATATATATATATATATATATATATATATATTGCAAATATTGTCATATTTCACATTTAACACTTTCCATGTTAGGGGTGTGGCTTTGAATAAAACAAACATGGCTACAGCAGATAGTTTTTGCGTACTAACTGTTCCTAATTTTCTTTCACTAAAGCAAAATAAACTTCATATTAATGATAATATAAAATAATAAATACTTTTAATAATGTTTTCTCACAAGGTATATTTTTTCCCAAAACACTGAATTCTTGAATCTGGTTGGTCGAAATGTGTGGACCTCTGGCTCGTTCTGATATGCTATTGTTGCTATAGCAACAGCTCATACACTGGGATTTGCACAGAGGACTCTCCACTTATTCCTAATAGCAAACATTGATTCAACCGAATTCTTGAACCCCATTGGTCGAAATGTGCGGACCCGTTTGCATAACTGTACAGCTGAGACAAAACTTCTGGCTCTTTCTGTTAGGTTATTGTTGCTATAGCAACAGCTCATACTTGTAAAGCGGAAGCTCTACTTTGACTGAAACTAATAACGAACATTTATTTAGCAAACAAATAAATAGATCATATCATAGTCAAAGTGTTTCTTTAAGGAGACGTTTATGTAAAGAAGTTTATGGAAAGTGTCTCCAGTGTCAGTGTTGTGTAACGTCACCGCTCTTGGTAAAGTCCTCCGGGACAGAGGAGTTTACACTTTAGCAGTTTCTTGGTAACATGACAAGTTGCGTTTTTGGAGGAGAGATAAAATACAGCCTGGTGAGAGAACGACTGTGTATTATGTAAGCAGTAACAGGAACTAACTTGTCTCGCAGACGTTCCATTACGTGAAACGTAAATATAAACAGATATAAAAAAAAAAATAAAAGAAGCAAAAACCGTAATCTCTGGTGAATTGGTGTGGTATATGATGGAATAGCACACTTCATATCTCATAATCATATTATAAAACGTCAACATTATGAAATAACGCTGTGTTAAGTGTCAAGGGATTGACATTTGGACCATATATAACTGATGCAGTACACACTGAAATGAAACCACGTTCCTCCAGGACTCTGGTGCTGCGTAAAGACACAGAGATACATAAACATCACAGAACTAAGAGCTAAAATGACGACGTATTCCAAGCTCGGCTGGAAAAAAAACATAACGGTGCATTAACCAAACTCTCTGCCAACTCCATCTACAAACGTATGCAGCTTGTTGTTGTTGCTCTCAAATGATTACTGAGCGATTCCACAAGCTAGCCTATCATCCTTCTTGAAGCACCATGACGGAAACGTGTGCGGTCACGCGAGCACATTTTATACGACATATAAAACTGGAATATTTGATATGTTCAGCTTTGTACAGTGACGGATGAGGAAATCAGGGCCATGTCAGACAACCGAGTGTGTCAGAGTCTGTACCAGTGCCTCAACTGGTGTACACCAGATACTGTAGATTCACTACCTGGAGAGCTGACTGAGATGCAGCCAGGTTTAAGAGCTTTGCTTAGCATGGCAGAGCTGGGGATTGAGGCACAACTTTGCATTTTAGGCCGCAGTGAGGATTGAGCTCATGACTCCAGATTTACCAGACCAGTGCTCTAACCAGCGAGCTGTGGAGCAGTGTTTGTTGTGCAGAATGATTTAGTTTAACGTGGCCCTCGGACACTAAATCAAGCTCATGACTTAATTTATGAACAAATAATTTATTCGATTTATTCATTCATTCATTCATTGTCTACCGTTTATCCGATCTATTCTCAGGTCACGGGGAGCCTGTGCCTATCTCAGGCATCAAGGCAGGATACACCCTGGATAGAGTGCCAACCCATCACAGAGCACACACACACACTCTCATTCACTCACACACACACACACTACGGACAATTTAGAGACTCCAATCAGCCTACAGTGCATGTCTCCACACACACACATAGCGGAGGCAGGAATCAAACCCCCAACCCTGGAGGTGTGCGGCCACCGTGCCCCCCTTATTCGATTTATTTTAATACAAATATGTGTAACCAATGTAACTTTGATTTCATGTGCTTTATTTACATTTTTCCTCTAGAGCTGGATTTTGTTTTGTTGTAGCCAGTACTATACTAAATATCATATAAAGGCACCAGTTTCAAGTAACATTTGGGTTTTCACCAATCATAAAAATATTGTTTTGTGTAAGTTTCGCAAGAAAAATGTGATTTGTGCTTAAAAGCGGATGACACTTGCTGTTAAAAGAGATCTAGCAGAGGTGCATTTCAAATATTTAACAGGTTTGGTATTAGTATTATTTGCAAGGGAGTTAGCATATATGTATATACACAGGAGTTGTTTTTTATATTTATTTATTTATTTATTTATTTATTTATTTATTTATTTATTTATTTATTTATTTATTTATTTATGTGGTTAATTTTGACCCCTCGAAGACCCATAACATGAGCAAAAAATTTTCACAACCTGATGTCACATGATTCATGTTAAAATTGACCTTCGCGTGTCCTTCACGTGTGATTACATAATGATCATGTGATAATCATGTGATATGAGTGGGTTTTTTTTGTGTTTTTTTTTTTAGTTATACTAGCTACAGTGAACCTAACAGTGAAATTACTTTCACAATATATTTTGATGAATGTTAAAACGAGTTTTTCGCTCGTGCGTGATTTAGTTTAAGGTTCACACGCACAAAAACGTAGTCGATTTAATTCTCGTTCAAGTTGCTAGCTCAAGTTTTGGACTTTCAGCAAAACAATATGGGATTAAACAAATATTTTTATCACCCTACTGCTCTTTTGTCTGTTTTATTTGCTAATAATTGGTAGAAGCTTTAATATAGCTTCTCTTTTTAATATCTATCCATTATACACTACCTCAGAGCTGAATGTCCAGTACAATGATGTTATTCATTCATTTTTTATCCACTTGAGCTAGCAAGCTGAACGGGAATTGAGTCGACTGCGTTATTTTGTGTGAACGTTAAACTAAACCACGCGCAGTTTATTAACTAGTGTGCACAAATCGTAGAAGAAAAATCCTCTCCTCTCCTTTCCATCGCTCTTTATAGCAGTGTTTTGAGGATTTGGTGTTTACAGTAACAAAATGAGACAGCTATACAAATAGCAAAATGTTTTATGCTAATTAGGCATGGACACACCCTTTGTACTGAACATCTGTGGAGCTTTAACAATCCTACAGTAATAATAATAATAATAATAATAATAATAATAATAATAATAATAATAATAATAATAATAAAATAATAATAGTAATAATAATAATAATTATAATAATAATAAGTACAAGTCTGGATTTGGATGTGTGCACAGTTGAATACGTCATGGCTCCAGACGGTTGTGTTTTTCCTGCCTCAGCTAATACAGCATATGAAAGGCTTAATAAAATAATTTGATGAGTTAAATCATGTACACGAGCCAGGAAAATGTTAAACTATGCACTACATGATTTCCCCAACAGACCTAAGTGCTCTGGACCTGCCAAGTTTCCCTCAATAATCTCTTTAACGCTGAGTTTTTCCTCCTTGCTGTGCCTCAGATATTTGTTTCACAGCGAATCTTTGTGAAAGTGTTGAGATTTTGAACGTTTCAGCTCTAGAAAGTTTGCTGCTTCTCACCTTCAGGACTGGGAGAAGAATGCTTTAATCCAGTCAATTAAAGTAATGATGCAGAAAAGGTTTCTTAGAGAATGTCGTGAATGCCATGGAGTTCACAGCTTTGTGTTGTAAATACAGCCGATTGTGTCTTTGTCAGGGAAGGGTGTGTGCTTTTTTATGTAGGCATTGTGTTCATGACAAAGATTATCAGATTAAATCCAGACAGACAACACACTGCTTGACTTATAAGGCTAAAACTATTTGAGAGTATTCATAAAAATCCCTTTAACACGCCTGATGGCGTGCCTAACAATGAATGGAACAATTACGAATTTGTAAATAATACGCAACTGACAGCTCGTATGTAAAAGCTACAAATCGATAGAATAATTGTGGGGGTGTGATCAGCATTCTTAGCTACAATAGTTTTTCTGGTAGAGCTCCTTTAACTGACATTTGTTAACACGAGTAAGCCAGAAACGTTAGCATGTATAACTGTAACATTAACAAGGTAGCTACTTGATTTATTTGAATTTTGACAGTTGAACCCGATTAAAACATAACATACCTGTTTTAGCTGAGTCTGTGGATTCAAAAACAGAACCTTATTTATTTATTATTTATTTATTTATTTAGATTTTTATCCAACTTAGTACTGTTGTTTTACCAGTTTAAACCACTGTGACCCTGACCAGGCAGTTACTAAGGATGATGTTTAGGCATCAGATTCTCTACTCAAATAAAACCCTCCTTCTCATGTGAACTGTTTGTAAATGTTTTACATATCCATAGGCTGTGATTTTTTGACAACTTAACCAGGCTACGACTGACCGGCGGAGATTTAAGATGAGTTTTCAAGTGCTGGGATTCAAACACAGAACTTTCTAATCGTTACATTAAAGCTTTAAACACTGAGCTACTGCGTTCCTCAAATCTGGTGTTCCACAAGGCTCTGTTTTAGGGCCATGTACTTTTTTTGTTAAAAGTAGAATTTATGTAAACATTTATGCAATAAGATCAATCAAATAATACACGTAGTTACTGTGTTAATGTTACAGGTGTTAGAAACTCAATGTAATGCTAATGTTACATGCTGAAATTCCTGGTTTGCTCATGTTCATTAATATATATAAAGTGGCCCTAAAACTGAGCCTTGTGGAACACCAGGTTGGAGGAAAGCAGTGGCCGAGTCTTTAAAGGTTTTAACTACTGATTGGAAAGTTCTGTGTTCAAATCTAGCAAACTAAGACAAATTCATACCTCAACTGGGCAGTTGTAGCTGTAATCAACTGTCAAAAGTCATAGTATACTGATATGTTTTTCAGATTTACACAAATACGTCATGTGAGGGTTTTATTCGATTAGATATGTTAGCTCTATTAGATCCGTATAGGTATATATCAGATATATCAGAAACAGCATCTTTAGTAACTACCTGGTCAGGGTCACGGTGCTTTAAACTAATAAATTACTAATAACTAAAAAATGTATTAAATAAAATTTTTACTTGAGACCGATTATGAAGCGGAGTGATGCAGCTCAGGTTGAGGAACTGTTTGTGTAGTAGATTTTTAGTTTATTTAGTTTTAGCCATGCCCACATCAGGTTTAAATTCTAATACAGATATAGATATATTTCGGGTTCATATTAATTAACACAGTAAATAATGTTATTTAATGAAGGAAATTTGTTCTTTTATACCAGGATCCCTGCACATATTACACAAAACTGGATTCTCTGGAAGTCTTTAGTCAGCAACTGATGATGTATCTTGAATTGTTTATCCACTTTCACTACATGTTTGCATCATTTTTTCCCAAATGATGAATTCAGTTTGTCTTTTCTAAGTGGTATCTGGTAAACTAGCTGTCTATCACATGCAATGAATCACAAACCATGAAAGGTTATGAAATTAGTTTAGCATTAGGATATTGCAGGTATTTAAGCTTAGGCTGATGTGTACCATACGGACCTTGATAACAGAATAGGATGAGTACGGCCTTGATATAAGGGCTACTTATGGAACACAGCGGCACTTCCTGTGTCTGCCAAGTGAGGGGAAATTCAGACTGAAAAGCAAGGCCCAAACTATGCTTCCGTGACTCACCCTATCATCCTAAGGGCTGTATTTTAACTGTCTTTCATACACTCTAAGCCATCTAAAGTTCATCCAAAGGTAACAGTGTCACATTGGATGCCTCGGAAGATACAACAGACAAAAGCAATTCGAATTTCCATGTCTTACACAGTTATTTTAATCATTTATCCCTGGCTACATCATCTAGATTGAAGAATTTACAGCTACAATTTACAAGTATAACCATTAAACCAAAAGTTATGACCGCAGTATTACGAGGTTCTGGGTTGAATAGCAAATACTATTTTATAACACTAATATCATCATGTAGTATCTGATGTATCAACCTTTAAAAGCATCCTCTGGATGATGTGATGAGTAAAAAAAGCTGAACTTAATTCTCAAAACCTCAAAGGCATGGGAAGAGTGTTTAAACAGCTTCAGAGCTATAATATGCAGGTCTAATATACCTATTTGCTTATCTTTATTGTTTGTTTATTGTCATATAAAAAGGGTGGAGAAGGTGATGGTTCAGGTGATGAATAGACATTTGCAAAATTGTGCCACGTAAACTATCCGGTCAGCTAGGACGTAGGCGCTGTGATGTATTTTATTGGTTGAAATTTGTGCCATGAATTGTGTATGCTATTAAAAAGAATAAAACTTTATTTTTGCTCACGTGGCCAGTGATAAAAAAACGACACATCGATGTAATTGAACCGTTTCAGTAATCTGATAATAGACGCAATATTTACGCTTTCGTAATCTATCGGATGTTGTAAGTTTTATGATGTCACTTTCCTGCTGTAGAAGAGACTCTGGTGCCTGCAAGGGCTCTGGAACAAGCCTGACTAACTGAATGCTGAATCAGTGTGTTGGCTTTAATTGAGTCCAGGCTAAACACTGAGTGCTATCTTGCAGTCTCTAGCAATTTAACTGAACTTAGCCAGAGAATGGGTTTGTTTGTCACAATATTAGAACCTTCTGGTGTCTTGTTAATGCATTTTATTGCTTTTAAGCCGTCATACACAAAACTTCACTGTGTGATAAAAAGATCTGGTCTGAACCAAAAGCGTGGTCCAACTGGCTTCTAGTAATACTCTGATTTTGCATAGTTATAATCGTTAGCGTTCATTGCCTGCATCTGCTCCAATCTGCTTACTGCCAGACCTTTACACGCTAACACTCCTGACCATTTCGTGCCACCCAGAGAAGGGGGTTTGAGAAGAGAGATGGAAATGATTGATCCCCATTCTGTGCTCTGAAACCGTCACTTATCGCTGCGGCTGACGCAACGCCGCCCTCATTCATCCTGAGCGAGATCTGCTTGCTTTTCTTCTCTGTCATGCGACCAAAATCATGCCCTTAATCTGGCCCTCTGCTGCAGCCCCGCTCGCGTGGCAGGATCCACACTACACCTCTCCTTCCCGCTCTCCCTCCCTCTCTCCCTCTTGTTTTTTTTTCTGTCTAAACTTGAAAGAAGAGCTAAACAAGCTACTCACGCATGAGTTTTGCACGAGATCTGGAGCCTTCTGGCTTGCCCTCCTCCCTCCCTCCTGTTCTGCAGTGACTGCCTGTGCCCACATCACACTGGCTAACGGAGAAGCATGCTTTTCTGCTTTTCTCTTTTTTGCAGCATTACAAAAGAGAAAGCCTGCTTGTCTTCCACGATGAAAGAATAATTAACCACAGTAATGCAACGGCAAACGCAGTCCTGTGGGAAGACAAGATGGAGATTTAACTGAGACACTAAATCAAGATTGACACCTTTAAACCACCCCGTTTACATTGACACAGGAAGCTCACCTCACACAGACTGAAGAAACCAATCTCAAATTTATTTCTTATCAATTGGTTGACAATGGCCAACACCTGGGGCAACCACTTTCCTCGAACCATAGTGGCATGTTCTGTTAAACAAGCAGCAACAGGTCAGGATCCTGCAGTATCTATGAAAGTTTATTGGGACTAGAGAGCTGTAAATCTGTGGCTGTCAGTGGATTGATTGTCTAATCATAGCTTTTCACTACAGAGTGGGTGCTAATCATTAACTGTCTGACTGCTATTTTCTGGCCGGTTCTACAAGCCTTTCGTGATGGAGAACACTTGTTGAGTTAATTAGAGTTCAGGGAGTTGAGGACAAGTGGACTGAGTAGAGCCAAAAGGCAAGTTATAAATTTGCTAGTCTCATGCATGACGAATCCTCAATCCTAGCATTTAGTAAGCATTTTTCCATTTTTCAGATTTTCTGAGAATTGCTCTACCACTCACACTACACAACTTTAACCCTAGTGCAATCATTTGTTTTGTCACCCAGAGAAATCCCAGACAAAGGCAGTCTGATCCCCAAATCCAACTTTCTCACGAAAATAAACATGTGAGCTGTCTATCATGTGACTCTGTCGAGATGGAGCCTAAGAGACTGGCTGCGGTGGTTTTGTATAGACACAAGAAAAGAAGGGAAAGATAATTATGGAGGATTGCTTGGCGAAATGCAGGCACAGAGGATTGTCTGTTTTCATTTGTTTGTTTGTTTTTTAAACAATTTATTTGAGACATATATTACAGTGTGCTCAGAAGCTCTACTTTGAAGCTGTATTTGCCCTCTACCACATACATGAGTTCACAGACACAGTAATGCTTAGCATTGTTTCGATTGACAAATTAGACAAGATAGACTGTGCTGTTTACAGTTACATTTCTGGCAGTCACCCTTATCCAGGGATACTTACATTTTCATCTCACTTTATACATCTGAGCGACTGAGGGTTAAGGGTCTTGCTCAGGGGCCCAGCAGTGGCAGCTTGGTGGATCTGGGATTCAAACTCACAACCTTCCGATCAGCAGTTCAACACCTTAATCACTAAGCCACCACATCCCCACTATGCTGTCCCTCCCATCCAGAGAGCATGATTAATTGGGCTGTCTGGACTCAGCTGGACATGTAGGTCTGTGAGATCATCAGGATTTGAAGTTGCTAAAGCCAGTCGAGAGCCCAGGCTCTGGCAGTATAATGCAAAGAAAACTAGTTATTGTTATAGAGTGTTCCACCAGGAATGTTGTCATGATTGTTTGTGACGGCACAATACAACGTGTCACTTTTAACGTGATGTAAAACCAAGTATCCACCAACTGCCCTGAGGCAAAACAAGAGTGTTGTACTCATGAGCTCTGAACACACTTTCTTAAAGTAGGCAAATACAAAAATTAATACATAATTGGGGCAAGTAATGTGGTCTAGCATTAGCTGGGGTAGAGGAGAAGGAGTAGGTAATGAGGGAGTGTCCACCCTTGTGCACTGTTAGTAGTAGCCCTCAAACAATTCAAAGTGTTAGAGTAGTTTATTTAACCCACCATGCCACCATGCAATCATCCAGAGCTGGGCTCTCAATAGCTACAACTAAATGCAACAACAAACTTCAACATCAAGCCAATCACGAAGCACATCAAGGTTCTGCCCAAATACCAGGCATGGGTGGTGGCCTGTGTGCAAGTGGACAATAATATGTTACTCCTCTGTCCATGACTCATACCTCTTTTCTTCAACTTGTACCCTCCCTCCTAACTCTCTGCACAAGGTCGACCACCTGAGCCTACAAGATGTAAGGCAAGGCTCAGGCAGGAGTAGTGATACAGGAAGGGAACCTCTGAGCAAAAATGGAATTAAAGGTAATGGTCCACATCCCTGACATCAGTCCAGTGTTTTTCAGTCAGATGGCCTGGACAAACTGTATGGTGGAAGCCCCAGGGTTTCTTGTATATAAGTCACAAACATTAAGAAAGAGGATTTTTATAAAGCAGAAACAAAATACATGGTGTTATGACCATGAGAGTAAAACTTCAGGTATTTGCTACAGATCCAGGGAAGGGTAATATCAGCTGAATCTTAGGGACAACATGCCTGCAAGGGTCACAGTCTTATTCTTTGAACTGCTGTTTCATCAGTCAGCTTTCGGTAGGAAGGAATTAATGCTAAGTCTATAATGAACTCAGAAACTACACTGGCCTATTAGTTCCTCAGGTTGCACTTGGTTGTACAATTCCTCATGACTATAAACTCTTGAAGAAAGGACATTATCAACATTTACATTATTTACTGTGCAGTGTCACCCAAATGAGGATGACTTCCCTTCTGAGCCTGGTTCCTCTCGAGGTTTCTTACTCATAAGTTTTTCCTTGCTGCCGTCACCTCAGGCTTGCTCATTAGTGATAAATGTTAGGGACTTCATTTGAAACTTTTTATTAAATGTTTCTACACTTCAGTAAAGCTGCTTTGAGACAGTGTCCATTGCTAAAAGTGTCCATCGCTACCCAAAACAGTGTCCATCGCTATACAAATAACTTGAATTGAAAAAAATATAATGCAGATACAGAGAGCACAAGTCGTCTTCTTTACAAGCTGAGTTTTACAATGTCTTGTTGCTTCGACCTGGTCACACTAACCTTATAAAACCCCACATTGAAGCTCCTGTAGATTTTTGTGCACAATCAGTTGCTCGAACACAAAAAAAAGTGTCCTGGTGATGGGGCATTGCAGTTCTCCAGGAACTATAGAGAAGCTATTTAGATACCAATATAGTAAACCCTTGGATTTATGGTGCTTTCTGTCACAAGATTGTTTTTAAGGAGGGTCATTGTCATTGTCGTATGTTCGCCAGCAACCGCCATTATAGCTTTCTTACCAAGACCACTCAATATGTGTTTGTCCCATGTGGAAGTACGCACAACAAGAGCACACATCATCCAGTGAGTAATGCGGAGTGTGTCAGTGCTTTGTGGCATCCCGGACTACCGCAGCTGTCAGAAGTTATTACGGATGAAGCTGTTGTTTTAGCAGTGGTGGAGCCTCTGCATTTGGACACAGCATGTAGGTTAACATCATAATCAGGGGTTGAGAAGATGTTTTTGTTTATTTCCCTAATACTCACTGATTTGGGCATGTTTGAAAATGTTTGAGCTGAGCCAAAATAGATGGGTTTCTAACTTGTAAATAAGCACACCTTTACAAATATTTTGTACATTAAAACGTGGTTTTTGATGTCACTGTTGGAACTTGCATCAGGGTTCAACCTATGCCCAAGGCGTCTTACCTTCCTTAGTTACAAAATTCACCCGCAATCCTGATTTCTGCTGAACGCTGCGAGTGTCAAATTAAAGGAGACAATCTTTTTAATGGATTCTGTAGACTGTGAATACGCCATGAATAGGAAAGGAATCTAAAGTTCGTTATATCAAGCTTTTAGTTTCACCAAATGTTTAGGACTCTAATGCAGTGTATTCAAATGGAAATAATTGCAAAACACCAGCTGCGTACGTTTTCTTGCTCACAAAGATCTGGAGAAGCCATTAACCTGATTGGATAGTGACAATAAATAAGATAATTAAAAAAAAAAAAAAAAATGTGTTGTATAGTTTCACACTGGTGCCTCACATTACCACCATTGAGTAAAGACACAGACTCTGAACAGATAAAACAGCACATATTTTTTCATTTTAAAATTTATTGTTTTTTATTGTTTATTTTTTATTTATCTTCACATTTAACTGTCGAAGGTATTTGAAATCTTCTTCTTCTTTCGGCTTCTCCCTTCAGGGGTCGCCACAGTGAATCATCTCTCTCCACCTATCCCTATCTTCTGCATCCTCAACACTTGCACCCACTAGCTTCATATCCTCATTAATTCCATCCATATACCTCCTCTTTGGCCTTCCTCTTTGCCTCCTGCCTGGCAGCTCCATGTCCAA
Organism: Hemibagrus guttatus; assembly: GCA_033459395.1. Classification (NCBI taxonomy): domain Eukaryota; kingdom Metazoa; phylum Chordata; class Actinopteri; order Siluriformes; family Bagridae; genus Hemibagrus; species Hemibagrus guttatus. Next base: position 10,748,317 of record JAUCMX010000005.1, on the reverse strand, counting down.
CATTCTCCTACCAATATACTCACTCTCCCTCCTCTGAACATGTCCAAACCATCTTAATCTGGCCTCCCTAACTTTGTCCACCAAACATCCAACATGAGCTGTCCCTCTGATGTACTCGTTCCTAATCCTGTCCAATCTTGTCACTCCCAAAGAGAACCTCAACATCTTATGTCGAAGGTATTTGAAATGAAGAATTAAAATAAAAAAACGATCTGTAAAGGCTTTTCTTTCTCAAGATGTCTTCAAGGATATAAAGTAATATTACATGTTTATTATTATGTTTAATATAAAGTGATTGGACACCAACAACAACAATGGAAGAAAAAAAAAGAAATAATGTCACTGAAATACAGCTGGGTGTTTTTTTGTTTTTGTTTTTCGACATTTTTTTCAAAATTTTTGATGGCCAACATCATATATTATGGTCACCATATGAAATACATTACTAAAGATAAAGATTTTGATGTAGTTTTCAGTACAACAAAAATAAATAAACACGCTAAGCATTTCAATAAATATAAACGTCAACAAATAAATAGAAAAAGGATCGCTATTATCAAGTCATTATCCGAGATTTCCAGAATTAGGCATTCTGTTTGCCATCAATGATTTGTGGTCCAACAGCAAAAAGCACACAAATGAACAATTATCCGTATCTTTGTAGTCACTTAAGTCAATTTATCCATAACGGGAATTCTGGTGCACTGGTTAATTTGTTACATGAACCAGACAGAAATCTGATGTTTCCTCTGTTTGTTGTGGTAACATTCAGATGCACCAATCAGGAGGAGGCAGTAAATCCATAAACAGAGCGAGACACACATAGAACACAATGTTTCTTGTCACCTCTAGATGAACTTGGCCCGCTTTGCTACTCTAATTGACGTTCGTGAGGCATTTTTTGGTTTCCACATGCACTGACAGATTGTTTACCGCAGGCCTTAGGTGAGAAGACGCACAGCCAAAATAGAAACTTCTCAAAGCCGTCGGCACGCACCGACCTGCTCCAAACCAAAATTACCCTGACTATTTAAGGCACCTGAATTTATTTTTCTGTAGAGTTGAAAGGTTCATTTTAGAGGATGAAAAAAAAAAAAAAAGAGAAAGAAAGAGTCAAAGAAAGTCTAAGCTAGTCCGAGACATTTGCGTGCAGATTGACTTGTTTGAATGACAACAGAAAGTAATTGTCAGGATTAAGCGTTTTATCTGATTGCATGGTTCTGCCCTGACTGCACGCTGGATAACTGCTCCTCACCGTGATGAGGTCTTCTGTTGTTCTGCCGGATCCTTTGTGGTCTGTAAGCAAAATCAAACCAGTTAACAGAGCAGGACTTACCTCACACGTGAACGTTGAGCGTTGCTGGGTTTGTACTTGTTTGCATACAGTTGTTGGGATGCTATTGTTTTGACGCGTGATGGCTTGATGATAGCTTATTTCACTTCACACCGTGGCTGTGTCAGCTTTATCAGGTTATGACATGCTGCTTATTTGTAAATAATCGGTTAGATGAATCTGATGCAAAGCAGTGCACTGGTCGTCTGTTGAGACTTCGCAAGTGCGACCGCTGAGCGTTTCAACTGCAGGACTTTATTTTTTTTTGTTGATGGATTTTAATATTCAACAATTTTAAAGCCTTTTTTTTTTTGTTAATTTCTTATCATTTTAATTTTGTAGTTTTTTTTAATGCATACATTTATACTGAAATAATGGAATAATATTTTAAAGTGGGTATATATAATATATATACTATATATATATGTTTATTTATTTTTTTAACACCTCGTCCTGTATTTTTCAGGAATCTAATCATGTCTGTAAATAGGGTTTGTTATTGTTTTATTTTTTGTTTTTTGCTCCCATTTGCATGCTTTCATCCTGTTGTTTTCAAGTCTGAGACACTCGAATATTCTGGAATAACGTCAGAATCACTGTTTTTGGATTTGTTGAATATTCTAAAACTGCAACGATTTTTTTCTTTTCTATTTTATTTTATTTTTGTATTTTTAATACCTGCTCGTTTTCTTAAGAAGTGAAAGGAATTCCCACTAATCATCTAATGCTTTCGGCTGCTCCCTGTTCGGGGTCGCCACAGCGGACCAACTGGTCCGCACAACAACTTGGCACAGGTTTTACGCCGGATGCCCTTCCTGCCGCAACCCTCCCATTTTTGTCCGGGCTTGGGACCGGCACTGCATCCAGTGGCTGGGGTTGAGGCATTGGCTGGAATCGAACCGGGCCTTTCGCATGATAGGCGAGCAACCTACCACTGAGCCACCAATGCCTCCCACTAATCATCTAATCATGTCCATAATTTTTTTTTTTTTTTTTTTTTTCCTGGCGTAACACTGGATCCTGAATCTCAGCTTTGATGGAAGTTAGTTATCAGCGTCAGGACCCACTCAGGCTGTTGATCCTTGAAGAAACTTCTTCTTGTGCTGTAAATGCTCATTAGCCTCACTAAGACTTTGGTTAGCTTTAACCCCAATGACATCAGATTCTAATCTCAACTAACAATCCTATGTGGTAGTGGGACTCCAGAGGCATGATGGGAAACAAGTTAATCTCGTCTCATGTAGAAAAGGACAGAGAATGCTATTGTCAATCAGATGAGCCCTTCCCTATCGTTGGTGTTGAGCTGACAAAGAAACTTTAGTAAAATTCAATGACATGAACCCTCTAACCTCATGTGTGGGGGGTGGGGGGGGTGGGTGGTGCTGGAATGTGTTTGTCTATAAACGTCTTCATAATGATAGGAATAAGCTGAGAAACGTGACCTAGTGGAAACATTCGTGTTAGTCTTTGTTAAGAGTATGCGTATACAGTTGGAGGAAAAATTAGCAACCGGTCTGAATGACGTGAACGTCTGCTTTAATCACTTAAAAATGCAGCTTTAATAATAGACCAACCCTTTAGGTCTACACTAATAATATACTAATATAAAGAAAATGCTTTTCATGACTCTATAGAACACTTTGGCTAATAATTCTCATTCTGTAGGCCTGATTTAGCAATCTTTTACTAAAGTTAAAAAAAGCCTTACAGTAACACTGGCTTACTTTATACTTAATAAGTAGCAGTAATCCAAAAATTACCTTTATTTTTACTCACAAACCTCCTGAACACATGCGCTAGATCTTCCAATAATGCAGCTCAGCCATTGCAGCTAGCATAGACACACAGTAGCTCCTCATCCTTTTACAGGCCTTATTTGTTTTAAAATATGGATTTGTTTTGGATTTTTTTTTTTAATCTTGAATTAATCTTGAGAATATAATCCGCATTATGAAGATTTATTGAAGTTCACATCAGTGTGTTTCCTTTTATACAAATTTATATTTATCAAACCCAGTATGTCTTATAGGATGGGAAAGTTTTGTCTTTCTGCTTAACTGGATTTTCAGGAATGTTCTTCATGGGATCTTTTGTGTAAACGCTCCTGAAAATGAATTATGAATAATTCATATGTGTTCATATCCAAAAAAAAAAAAAAAATGTTCTTGGTAATATTTTTAATCCATTGTTCCCTCACTCAATTACTGCAATCTGAAAGGCAAAAAAAGCTCATTTAAACCATGCTTAAAAAACATACACACACAATAAATAAATAAATAAATAAATAAATAAATAAATAAATAAATAAATAAATAAAACACAAAAACAAATAAACAAAAAAAAGACAATAACAAATGTACATACAAATAAATAAATAAATAAATAAATAAATAAATAAATAAATAAATAAAGCACAAAAACAAATAAACAAAAAAAGACAATAACAAATGTACATATAAATAAATAAATAAATAAATAAATAAAACACAAAATAAATAAACAAAAATAAGACAATAACCAATGTACACATAAATAAATAAATAAATAAATAAATAAATAAATAAATAAATAAATAAATAAATAATACAAAGATACATCAACAAAAACAATACAATAACCAATGTACACATAAACAAATAAATAAATAAATAAAACACAAAAACAAATAAACAAAAACAAGACAATAACTAATGTACACATAAATGAATAAATAAATAAATAAATAAATAAATAAATAAATAAATAAATAAATAAATATGACACTTAATATAAATGCCGTAAAAAACATGTTTTGAAATCATCAACTCATGAGCCGAGCATGCGATTACAATCCCAGAAATATCAATAAACTGGTTTAAAATTCTTGAATAATAATAAACTTGAATAAATTTGAATGATTACTTCATGTTAGCAGTGAGCACATGAGAGGTTGTGTATTGTTATTAGTTCAGGTAAAATGTGTTGGTCTGTTGTTTCACTATAATGTCAGAGGAAAAAGATTTGAATAAATTCCCAACTCTGATTGGTCAGAAGATGTGGATTCATTTTCCTTAACTGGAGCTCTGGCAGTAGCAGAGCAAAGAAAGTCTGCATAATATAAAATATCTCTGTTATTTCATATTTAAGGAAGAAATGTACCAGTGCTTTGAAAGTCAGGTGTTTTCAGAAATTTATCAGAAGTGTGAAAGAAAGAGAAAAGAATAGCTGTGTGTAGCTGCAGGAATGGGAATAATGTTGTTTTTTGCTATATTAGAGGAAAATGATCAACTTTAAGTTGGTTGTAGGAAGTCTGCATGTCATCAAGGCACATCAGACCAGCCCGTTGTTGATTATTCACCTGTAATAACACAACCCCACGTGTTTCATCTGCATATTCATCTAGTTTTATACATGGAAAACGTAACCTTCTCCAAGATGAAAAATAGATTAAAGTAGCACAAATATGCCTTCTGTTGATGTTCATTCATTCATCGTCTACCGCTTATCCGAACTATTCTCGGGTCACGGGGAGCCTGTGCCTATCTCAGGTGTCATTGGGCATCAAGGCAGGATACACCCTGGACGGAGTGCCAACCCATCGCAGGGCACACACACACACTACGGACAATTTAGAAATGCCAATCAACCTACAATGCATGTCTTTGGACCAGGGGAGGAAACCGGAGCACCCGGAGGAAACCCCCAAGGCACGTGGAGAACATGCAAACTCCACACACACATATATGGTGGAGGCGGAAATCGAACCCCCAACCCTGGAAGTGTGACGCAAACGTGCTAACCACTAAACCACCATGCCCCCCTTCTGTTGATGTTAATATATGAAAAAATCACTGTGTGTGTGTGTGTAAAAAGGATGCCTGCATGTTTTGTGATCCTGTAGCAGATAGTATTCAAAAGCATCTATTGCACGGTATATCTGAGTGATACATTTACTGTTTAAGAGCAAAGCCCATATCATTGAAGACCAAGAGCTCCTCGGATCTGCAGATAAACCCTCTTAAGTCATTAATGCATCAGTTTTAGATAAAAATCTAGGGCATGACACATATATATATATATATATATATATATATATATATATATATATATATATATACACACACACACACACACAACAGCACCAGAGCCCCAGTTACACATTTACACACACTAAACAAGTTGAAGCATGGGGCTAATAGTAACTGCTATTTTTGTAGCCTACACTTGACAAGTTGTCAATCAAAAAAAAAAAGGTAAGAAAAGCGTTAAATGAGAACAGGTATTTATAGAGCAGGGCTGAAAGAGAAAAAGAGGGTGGGGTGGTTGTGAAGGTGGAGGAGGGGTGGGGGGGGGTGTTAAAACGACAGCAGAGCCTATCCTGGATGCTTCTCCCTGTTCGTGCAGACTCGTCTGGGATCCCCTGCAGGTGAAGGTGGCTTCGATAATATCATAGTTACTACTCACAGAACCTGTTTGAGTTAATTTAAAAAAAAAAAAAAAAAAAAAAAAAAGAAAGAAAGAAAGAAAGAAAGAAAGAAAGAAAGAAAGAAAGAAAGAAAAAAAGAAAGGGGGAGGGGGAATGCAGGCAGAGCAACAAAGAGCTGCGTGCAAACAGCACAAGGAACTCCCTTCAGGTGAGCACGTGGAAACATGGGCTTTGCACGAAACAGCCACATACGTAGAAACGGCTCAGTAACGCGCTTCTATCAGTGTCTCTCTCTGTCTGGGTGTGTGTGTGTGTGTGTGTGTGTGTGTGTGTGTGTGTGTGTGTGATATGAAAACAAGAGTCAGTCACAGGGCATGCTTTGTTTTGTAACGGCAATTGGATTTACGATGATTATTGCAATGACGAGCGTAAAACCGTCCACTATTATATTTGCATTGTGGTATGTGTGTGTGTGTGTCTGTGTGTGTGTGTGTGTGTGTGTGTGTGTGTGTGTGTGTGTGTGTGTGTGTGTGTGTGTGTGTATGTGTGTGTTCTGATGATGATGTTGTTCTTCTCAGACAGGTTCTAGCTTGTTTCTTAAACTGTTCCTCCTTCTCAGTGTTATTTGTCAGCACTATTCCTGTCAAAAAGTCATCCTTGCTCTTTCAGGCATGCCCCCCCAACCTCCCCCCCCCCCCCCCACCTCCACCTCCCTCTCTTAACCTCCCACCTCCTCTCATATACAACCTCCCCACCTCCACCCCCCCTTCTTAACCTTCACCTCCACCTCCACCACCTTCTTAACCTCCTCCCTTAACCTTCTTCACCTCCACCTCCACCTCCCTCACCTCTTAACCTCCTCACCTTCACCTCCACCTCACCTCCACCACCTTCTTAACCTCCTTCTTAACCTTCACCTCCACCTCCTTCCCCCTCACCTTCCACCTCACCTTCTTACCTCACCTACACCTACCACCTCCCCACCTTCTTAACCTTCTCCACTACCTCCACCTCCTTCACCTCCACCTCCTTCACCTCAACCACCACCTGCTCCACCCCTTCTTACCTCCTCACCTCCACCTCCCTCACCTCCACCTCCTTCACCTCTACCACCACCTCTCCACCTTCTTAACCTCTTCACCTCCCCTCCTCTCCACCTCCTACCTCCTCCTCCTCCCCACCTCCTCCTCTACCTCTACCCTCCTCCTCCTCCACCTAACCTCCTCCTCCTCCTCCTCCACCTCCTCACTCCACCTTTTAACCTCCTCCCCCTCCCCTCCTCTCCCCCACCTTTTAACCTCCTCCCACCTTTTTAACCTCCTCCTCCTCCACCTTCTTCACCTCTACCACCATCTCCTCCACTTCCTTCACCTCTACTTCCTCCACCTTCACCTCCAACTCCTTCACCTTCACCTCCACCTCTACCACCACCTCCTCTACCTTCTTTCTTAACCTCCTCGACTTCCTCAGCCACCTTCACCTCCACCTCTACCACCACCTCCTCCACCTTCTTAACCTTCTCCACCTTCACCTACTCAATCACCTCCACCTTGCACCTTCTTAACCTCTTCCACCTCCTCACCTTCACCTCCTCCACCTTCAACTCCTCCTCCACCTCCTGCACCTCCACCTCCTTCACCCCCTCTTCCACCGTTATCTTCTGCACCTCCACCTCCACCTCCACCTCCTCCACCTCCTCCTTAAGTTTCTTTGAGAGACACATGACACAGAAGGTCCGAAAAAATGATCAGAGAGGCTAACTCTCCCTCAAAAAAACAACAACAAAAAAACAGAAACCAAAACAAAAAATGTCTGGAGGGAAAAGGAGGGAAATGCAAAGTGGGCAGGAGGAGAGAGCGGACGCTTCTGTAAACAGAACTCCCAGGTGGTCCGGAGAGGACGGAGGTTTGATCAGCGGCAGCCCAATCCAAACTGACAAGCCAGTTTAATGATATTTATTTCCATGCCACGTGCTAGGGGCCCTGTTTTTTGTCTATTGTGTGTGTGTGTGTGTGTGTGTGTGTGTGTGTGTGTGTGTGTGTGTGTGTGTGTGTGTGTATTTTGTGCATGTTTATGCTCTTTTGTGAGTATGTTCTTTCTCTGGTACAGTTTACATACTTCAGGTTTGCGTGTGTGTGTGTGTGTGTGTGTGTGTGTGTGTGTGTGTGTGTGTGTGTGTGTGTGTGTGTGTGTGTGTGTGTGTGTGAGAGAGAGAGAGAGAGAGAGAGAGAGAGAGAGAGAGAGAGAGAGAGACTCGGCACTGCTTTCAGAACCTTGCAGATCTAACCTAGATGCAGACCAAGCAGTAATTTTTCAGCCTGGAAGATTTACACTCTTTTCTCTCCATCCCATGTTCCATCCTACTTTAATCCTATCGCGATATGTCCGATTTCTCGCTTCTTTCCCCGCATCAACAATACACCTGTCTGAACACGTAACGTGTTTCTGACTCGAGTGGTGTGAACAGCTATCAAAGAAGAATTTGCTCCACAATGTTAAGTATTTAGCACACAATGAGTGATTGATCCACATTGTTTTTGTGCTGTTCTCCTGCACCGTGGGTCATTTTCACTTATAATTACCACTCATGTTATTTCAAAACACTCCCGTTTATTTTGTTTATATGTCAACGAGCATTGTGCATGATTCACCAGGTGCTAAGGATTGCCTGGACATGTTAGAAAGAATTAACCCTCCTGTTTTGGAGGAAGAGAGACAGCTGGGATGTTCCTTCACTGATAAATAAAATATTACTACATTATTAAGATTTTTTTTTTTTTCTTCTAAAAACACATAAAGTATTCCTTCTGTGTAAATACAAGACTTCTACCCAAACAAATGTCCTGCTTTTGTTTTGTTTTTGGGTTTTTTTCTGGTTTAGGCCACACCCACTTCAGGTTATAAATACAGTTATACAACGAGACAAGATGACAAACGTGACATCCATATCAGACGTTAAATCAGATTATTAAAAACATTCTTGGAGGAGCTGATTGGAATGATGAAATGATGCAAATCAGTTCTCCGGTAAAAGGTGTGTCAGCATGCGATATGAGGAAGGAAGGTTTGCAGGGGGAAAAAATGATCGACGGGAAATAGATTAAAGCTCCCTATATAAAGAGTTTACAAGCTTATTTTCTTCCCCTGATGATACTAGTCAACTCCATTGTCTGTACCGCTTATCCGAGCTATTCTCGGATATATTCTATCTCAGGCGTCATTGGGCATCAAGGCAGGATACACCCTGGACGGAGTGCCAACCCATCGCAGGGCACGTACACACACAAACACACGCTACAGACAATTTAGAGATGCCAGGCAACCTACAATGCATGTATTTGGACCAGGGGAGGAAACCGGAGTACCCGGAGAAAACCCCCGAGGCACGGGGAGAACATGCAAACTACACACATACATACATGGAGGTGGCGGGAATCGAACCCCCAACCTTGGAGTTGCGAGGCAAATGTGCTAACCACCAAGCCACCGTGCCCCCCATGATACGAGTCCTGTTCTTTAAACACAGGTCTATGGTTAGAGGATCTTCCTCGTTTCATAGAAGAATCAGGGCGAGTGTGAGAAAAGCGTTTTCTAAACAAAAACAATGAAACACAGATGGAGTCTCTGAGCGAGCGCTACAGCAGCTTTCCTTTATTTATCTTTTTAAATAAAAGGTGTAGCTGGATTCACTAGAAGTCCAGTCTTTCACCTGGGCTGGAAATGACAAGCCTCTCAGCCTCTTGTGCTGAATCATCACTGCACCGCTGCTACACACTCACACACATCAGTGTGGTGGCTACATGGTAGATGCCACCTGGCTGACGCTGTGTTTGTGGAGCTGATTTCCTCATAATGACACCTTCAGTTGTTTTGCTTTCGTGGGTCAAGATCCATCGTGACATCCATCAGTGCTGCTGAGGAGGAAAAAGCCCCCAGTCTTTACTCAGCTTTATACAGCTGTTTTTGTTGGGTTTTTTTTAGGGGCGGGGCTGGTGGGTGGGGCTTAACTGAGGTGTAAAGATCAGGTTGGGCAGTTTGATTAAATGATGATTCATCTCTGCAATACACAATGTGTTGTAGCTGATTTAGGTTTCAGCAAAAATACACACAAAATACACAACACTGTAATACACACGCAGGAAAAAAATCACACAACATATGGTATAACATGAAAAATACACAAATACAATAATATACACACACACACACACACACACCACATAAAACACACGACATATGGTATAACATGAAAAATACACAAATACAATAATATACACACACACACACACCACATAAAACACACAACATATGGTATAACATGAAAAATACACAAATACAATAATATACACACACACACACACACACACACACACACCACATAAAACACACGACATATGGTATAACAAAAAATACACAAATACAGTAATACACACACACAAAACACAAAACATGGTATAACACAGTATATACACAAAATGCAGTAATATACACAAAAAAACACAAATATACAAAATACAGTAATACACACACACAAAACACACGACATATGGTATAACACAAAAATGCACAAAACACAGTCATTTCCACAAAAATAGACAAATACACAAAATACAGTAATACACACACACAAGAAAAAAACACAAAACATATGGAATAACACAAAAATGCACAAAATACAGTAATGCACAAAAATACACAAATACAGTAATACACACACACACACACACACACACACACACACAGGAAAAAACTATACAACATATGGTATAACACAACAAATACCAAAATACAGTAATATGCACAAAAAACACAAACTACAATAACACACAAAAATACACAAAACACAGTAATGAACAAAAATACACAAATACAGTAAAACACACCTATCAAATACACACAAAAATACAAAAAAATCAGTAATACACACAAACAAATACACAAATATAGTAATACACACAAAACATACACATATACACAATGTATAATAATACACACAAAACATTAATACACAAATACACAAAATACAGTAGAACACAAAATATACACTGAATGCAGTAAGAAACAAAAAAATACACAAAATACAGTAAAACACAAAATATAAAAATACAAGATACAGTAATACAAAAAGACACAAGTAAGTAATACTCAAATAGGGTTGTGTTGCAATTAAAATAAAAGTGTGTGATTCTTTCTTTCTTTCTTTCTTTCTTTATTTCTTTCTTTCTTTCTTTCTTTCTTTCTTTCTTTCATTGGTGGGCGGGGCTTATATGAGGCACAAGAGCAATAAATATCAGACATATGAGACACAATATGTTCAACAATATTTAGGTTTGAGAACAAATACAGACAAAATACAGTAATACACACACAAAGGAACATACAGCAATACACAAAATACACACAAAAATGCAAAAATACAGTAATACACGGAAATACAGTAAAAATATTGATAGTATTTTATTTAATGTTTAGAAAAATATTTGTTGAATTTCTATTTTCATTTAAAAAAAAAAAAAAAACACTGAACAGGAGTAAAAAATGATATATGTAAAAATGGACAAAAAAAGAAAAAGAAAAAAAGAAAGAGAAAAAAAGAAAAAGAAAAAGGAAAACAAATCAGCTGCTTCCAATAAAATAAATAAATAAATAAATAAATAAATAAATAATACATATATAAAAATGAAAAATATATCAAAATGACCAATGATTTGGTTATTATAACATCATATTTGAAACCAAAATTTGAAAATAATAAAAAGAAGAAAGAAAAAAATGTCAAAATGTAAGCCAAAAATGTAACGACAAAAAAATAAATAATAATCACGGTGAAAGCAAAGAGTGTCCCATTTGTTGTTCTGTAACAATGGCGACATGTGATGAAAATATTGCTGCATTGTTGTGTATGAGAGTGTAGTTAGGGTGTGTTGGGGTCAGTTTTCTTTTACGCATCTGTACATACAAATATCTGTGTGTGTCTGAAGCAGTGATTCATATCTCCTGCTTTCCACATGACCCAGTGTTGTGTTCCAGCCACCTTTTGTCCAAGCCACCTATTAGACTGGTCTAAATTTAGCCACCGATTGTGTGTTCGCTGGTGTACGCCGGCCCTCCCTACAACCACCGCTAATAAAGCAGAAAGGAACCAATGAAGAGAGAATGACGTCAGGATAGAGGAGCAGGAATGCTAACAAACAAGTGAGCTTCTCTTCTCCTTCCCCACTGACACACTAGAGCAGCTTTTCAGCCCATTATATGACCCACAGTTCAGACCTTTTACTACACAAACAAACACAGTGACGTATGAAATACAGACTACACAATAATCTGTGTATAATACAAAATATTCTTTAAATAAAGTTGGATAATATTCATTTTGTTTTGTGAATCTGAGATTGGCGTCGTCTCCGAGGTTTTTTCCAGAAATCACACTTATCGTAGGTTCTATCAGTGATAAAGTACGAAATCTGAAGCATAAGGCAAGTTTGCTTAGTCATTAGCAGACACTTTTTTACACAGTTCCTAATGTTTACACCGGTATTCCACTGCATGTTGCTTTAGTTAAAGAGGATGGGCACATGCAACGCCACAAACAGCCACAGTATGCATCATCGTCATCTTTGAAGAACTCCTCAAAAAGCATGCTGAAAAAGGTTTCGCTAATCTGTTCATGCTAACTGGTTACAAGTTGTAGTCTTTGCTAATGCCAGATTAGACCCGCATCAAATCCAGCAAGCAATCAAATTGTATCTAATAACAAATATTGCAGTGTTACTCAAACTGGTTGAATTTCTTTTAGGCCAAACGGCATAGCTGCTTTAAAACTCAGGTAGTCGGTAGGTCAAGATGTTGGAAGGTTGTGAGATCAAATCTCAGGATCATGAAGCTGCTGCTGCTGCTGCTGGGGTCTTAACCAAAATCCTGAATCAGCAACGGTTCAGCTATATGAAGTGACATCAACCCTGGTTCAATAGGTCACAGGCTTAGAATAGCATCAACCTGAAAACTGTGTTGAGAGGAAATATAGCACTTTAAAAAAAAAAAAAAAAAAAAAAAAAAAAACATTAAACAGGGAAAATGAGAGCTAGTTTAATTGTTTCAGGAAGAGGTAGAGGTCTTGAGAAAGAGGTAGAGAGTCTTGAGAAAGAGGTAGAGGTCTTCAAGAAGTGACAGAGGTCTTCAGGAAGAGGTAGATGTCCTCAGAAAGAGGTTGAGGTCTTCAGAAAGAGGTAGAGGTCTTCAGAAAGAGGTAGAGGTCTTCAGAAAGAGGTAGAGGTCTTCAGGAAGAGGTAGAGGTCTTCAGCAAGTGGTAGAGGTCTTGACCAAGAGGTAGAGAGTCTTCAGGAAGAGGTAGAGGTCTTCAGGAAGAGGTAGAGGTCTTCACAAATAGGTAGAAGTCTCTAGGAAGAGGTAGAGCTCTTCAGGAAGAGGGAGAGAGTCTTCAGTAAAAGGTAGAGAGTCTTCAGGAAGGGGTATATGTATTCAGGAAGCGGTGGAGGTCTTCAGGAAGGGGTAGATGTCTTCAGAAAGAGGTAGAGAGTCTTAAGTAAGAGGTATAGGTCTTCAGGAAGAGGTAGAGAGTCTGCAGGAAGGGGTAGATGTGTTCAGGAAGAGGTAGAGGTCTTCAGGAAGAAGTAAGGTTTCTTCAGAAAGGGGTATATCTCTTCAGGAATAGGTGGAGGTCTTCAGGAAGGGGTATATGCCTTCAGGAAGAAGTAAAGAGTCTTGAGGAAGAGGTAAAGGTCTTCAGGAAGAGTTAAAGTTTTTCAGGGAGAGGTAGATGTTTTCAGGAAGATGTAGAGAGTCTTCAGGAAAAGGTAGATGTCTTCAGGAAGAGGTGGATGTCTTCAGGAAGTGGTAGATGTCTTCAGGAAGAGGTAGAGAGTCTTCAGGAAGAGGTAGAGGTCTTCAGGAAGAGGTAGAGGTCTTCAGGAAGAGATAGATGTCTTCAGGAAGAGGTAGCGGTATTCCCGAAGAGGTAGAGGTCTTCAGGAAGAGGTAGAGAGTCTTCAGGAAGAGGTAGAGAGTCTTCACCCATCTTTTATAAATAAATGTAAGTCACTTTGGATAATAAAACCAAAAGAATTTTAGATTCAGATAAAAAGTTGACATCATCCATCTATCCATCCATCCACGGTCACAGGGAAGCTGGAGTCTATCCCAGAGAATTCGCGGCACAAGGTATGGGGCAATGAAATGGTCTGGATGGGTCAGCAAAGCACACACGCACACACACACACACACACACACACACACACACACACACACACACACACACACACACACACACATATACAGTATGTAAATCATCCTTAAGCATGCCTGATATAAAATGCATGAATTCTGCTGGTAGTCTAGCTCTGATTGGTCATCTGCTCCTGCAGGAATTTGTTGATATGAATCAAAACAATATTTTTTCACACCTTTTCAAAAGATATATGGTTCAAGGAAACGCCTCAACTGTAATTTGACAGTAAATCATTTTTACTCACATTTAAAAAAAAAAAAAAGCACCAACAACAATAGATACCAGTTCAACAGGTGTGTGTGTGTGTGTGTGTGTGTGTGAGAGAGAGAGAGAGAGAGAGAGAGAGACATGTGTTTATGTGTATATAACACTTGCGAAACAGCATGTTTGACACCATGCAGAGAGAATGAAGAGAATGCCAGCCGTGTTATCTGCTGTACTTTCTCAGTGTTGTGACTGGAAGTTCAGTTGATCTAAGATGTTCACTCCCTGACCCTTCTCGATAAAGACTCGCTAATCCAGAATAGTTTACACGTCTTGAGCAGTCGCTCTGCTTTAACACCTGCTTCAGTGTAATATAAACTACGACATACAGAATGTTCCAGAAGTCTCCTTAATGTATGTAGAGGAAATAAAGCAAGAACAGGAAATTCACATAACACTAAAAAGCCAGCGTTGGGAATTTGTGTGTTCAGAAATAATCAGTGATTCATTTTCTTTGTGCATTATGACTAATCTATAGAACAGAAGTTGCTTTCGGCTGCTCCCTGTTCAGGGTCGCCACAGCAGACCAACTGGTCTGCATAACAACTTGGCAAATGTTTTATGCCCTTCCTGACACAACCCTCCCATTTTTCTGGGTTTGGGACCAGCACTGCATCCAGTGGCTGGGAATTGAACCCAGGCCTTCTGTATGGCAGCCAAGAAGCCTACCACTGAGCCACCAATGCCTGACTACTCTATAGAATAAAGCCTATATATACAACCTCACATCCTGTTTATCAGCGTATTCCGAGCTGAAACACACCCTTTGGTTTTAGTTTGCACGTCCAGAATAACTTCTGTTTTAGTGCTGGTGTTAATTACGGTAGTTTGAAGTACTATGGTTAATTATCTCGAATGGTAAATGGGGTGAGTCAGAGCAGGATGGGAAAAACATAACAAAACATTAAGGACAACTCAGTGTAGACGAGCACTGTTACACACCTTTACAATCTACATAAACAATGCAGACAGTGAAATATCTGTCAGGTGACCTGAAGCAGGCTGCTCTGAGCTGTACTGTAATGGATGCAAACAGTTTTAATATAAAGTAAAGAAACACAAAATGAAATGTAATGAAACAGGACACGAAAGCTAGGACAGCGGGTGACTTGAGTGTATAAACTTCTTCACTCAGTGTGCAGTATAATATGAAGAGAGAGTGAGTGTGTGTGTGTGTGTGTGTGTGTGTGTGTGTGTGTGTGTGTGTGTGTGTGTGTGTGTGTGTGTGTGTGTGTGTGTGTGTGTGTGTGTGTGTGTGTGTGTGTGTGTGTGTGTGTGTGTGTGTGTGATGGGGAACAGGTGAGGGTTGTCAGTGGAGCAGTGACTCTGAAGGAGGAAGTGGGCGTGTCTTCTGGGAAGGGCAGTTTGGTTTGTAGGCCGTTGTGAGATGGAGTTCACTGAAGTGAACGAACTGACAGTGCTGCACAGGTGATGTAATGATGATTTGATGGATTTATAGATGGTCTATCTATCTATCTATCTATCTATCTATCTATCTATCTATCTATCTATCTATCTATCTACTTTCTTGTCATTTCTTAGTTATTTTATGGGTTTGAAAAAAATGGTTCGATTTATCAAATCCTGACGATGCCACAACCCCCTTGACCAGGAGTGTTGATTGTTGAGTAAAAGTGGTTGGGGTGGGAGGGGCAATCATTCAGAGAGCTGAGTGGGAGGGGCATACTGTCTCTCTACTGTCAATCGTAGCAAAACTCGCCAATCATAGCTGTCTGTGAGCTGATGTATGCATAAGAGGATAAGTCGGAACACATCCATAGTACAAATCAATCCAGAAAAATGAAGAAAAAAAAAACAGGTATTAGTAGGAAAGCTCTGGTTTACCAAAGTGGAGGAAGGAAATGAGAAAGCTGTACAGACTAAAAGACTAAAGTGCTGCCGCATCGCTGTCTTTAGATAGAGATGACACAAGGAAGAGTTAAATCCCACTGCACCACTAACAATGGGTTAGTCGAAAGGCATTGTGGGTAAACCAAGTGAAAGTTATTATCAACACCTTCACAGTTATTTACTGAATAATTCAGAACTCGTCCTGATCAACGTGCTCGAAGATAAATAAATTACAGAGCTAAATTGAAGCCAAAGTCATTGTTGTGTTTGATTACAGTGGCATGGTAGTGAAAGCAAAGAAAGATGAGAACAATAAGTGAAGAACGTGTTGCTAGTGCAAACATCTCTTCCAGGTAAGGAGTGCTCTGTGCAGGTGAAGGTCCAGCTGAAGCTTTACATGAGAATGATATATTTAGCTGATTTCAGAGAACTGGCCTGTGTTACATGGACTTCTCAGCTGACTCTGTAGATAACAT
The DNA here is from genome assembly GCA_033459395.1 of Hemibagrus guttatus. Classification (NCBI taxonomy): domain Eukaryota; kingdom Metazoa; phylum Chordata; class Actinopteri; order Siluriformes; family Bagridae; genus Hemibagrus; species Hemibagrus guttatus. The sequence goes on along the minus strand of JAUCMX010000005.1, from coordinate 10,731,743 downwards.
TATCCCCCATCTATAATATTTTCTGAGCGGTTCTGAATGACGAGCAGGAAATGTTAGACTGGAGCTGAATTCTTGAATCTGATTGGTTGATTTATTTTCAACCCTAAAACTGCAGACATGAGTTCTAGCCTCTTGTAGCTGTTTCCATGGTAACAGCTCCTTCACAGGGACTCGGATGTTGAACTAATTATCTAATTCTTATAAATCATGGATTATAAATGATCTGCATCACACATTTGTAATATGAACAGTCACTGAAATGGGTTAAATGGGGGAGAGAGAGAGAGAGAGAGAGATTGATTGATTGATTGATTGATTGATTGAAAGGTTTCCTCCGGTTTCCTCCTCCGGTCCAAAGACATGCATGGTAGGTTGATTGGCATCTCTAAATTGTCTGTAGTGTGAGTGAATGAGAGTGTGTGTGTGCCCTGCGATGGGTTGGCACTCTGTCCAGGGTGTATCCTGCCTTGATGCCCAATGACGCCTGAGATAGGCACAGGCTCCCCGTGACCCGAGAATAGTTCGGATAAGCGGTAGACAATGAATGAGTATTGTGTGATGAAAAATGAGGATTTATTTTTATTTTATAGTTGTCTTTTTATTTTTTATTCTTTTATTTTTATACAAAGTGGATTATTTCTCATTAACAGTGCAATTTTCATTTCTCTTATGAAACAGCGATTTACTACTGAATACAGCCTTCATGTATTCAAAAAATGACAATGTGTGCTTTTTCTCCATTTATGGAAATGTCCATGAGGCGACTTCCTGACTGTTATAAAGCAGTGACACTGGAGACTCCTTCCATAAACGCTAATAAACCATTAAGAACACAATAGATTTTTGTGATGTTCTATATTATTAGGCTTTAGAGAAAAAGGAAATTTCTTAAAAAGCCAGCAAACACAGGAAATGCTGGCCTTATCATTGTACCGTGCATGTTTATCTCCTTTGTGACATTTTAACCTAGACAAATATGTCATCAGGGTTAAAAAAAACAAGAAAGTAGAGGTTAACCTGTCTGTCGTTGATCTTTGGTACTATGGAATACTTTCAAGCATGGCGGAGGTGCGTGAGAATCCGTTCCTCTCCATTTAATGCAGCATTCCACCTGCCATCAGATTACAGCCGTCTGATAAACGCCGCAAATCACTTTTATATAAACATCTTTATTGCGAACAGGAGCAGGGAGCATGGTGAGGACACTGTGCCCGGACGGGTTCCCGAGACACGCAGTGCCCGAGGGCGATGCCACACAGGTAGCTCAGAGAAGACGTGTTTGATTGACGCGTGTGCTTGATGAGCTTCGAGTCTCATATTCACAAGCTGCATCAGATATCAGCCACCGAAACACGATAGGTACAGTTATATTAAAAGAAAAACAAAACAATAAAAGGTTGTTTGCGATCTGTTTGCCAGAGGATGAATGACTTTTTTTTTTCTTTTTTGGCTGAGTCATCCAACTTGACTTATGACCATAGAAAATAAAGAAGGTCTAATCTAAACACCGGTGTAATCTCTCAGCTCGTCCATCGCGAGCTTTTCTCATGACAACACATCGCAGGAGATATGACGTAAAACAGTCGCACAGCTCCCTTTTTTTCCTCCTACTGAGGCATGACAGTCTTTGATTTTCAGGCCTGATACCTGGCATGGCGTGATTACGTTGAAAAATACGGCAAGTGGAAAAAGTCACAAAGGCTTTTGCAAGGGTTTCCCCATTCTTACACTGTACCTGCAGCTCTCTGTACAGAGTGTCTGGCTGGCCGGCATTCTCACGGCATGATGGCAGGTGAGATGAGGAAAGCTTTGAAACACCTGCCAAGGCGCTGCTGTGTGCCTCCCCTATGCGAGGCTGGAGGGTGGGAGGGCATCGCTATCTTCCAGCGCACTCTTTTCACTGACAGACTGCAGAAACATAAACAAAGCCGTGGGCAAACAGCAATCTCACGCACAGCCGAGACTGCCCTCGCTGCTCCATCATGCCACGCCAAGACCCGGCCATTACAGTAATAACAATAAAATAATAATAAGAAGAAGAAGAATTATTATTGTTATAATAAACACATCCACGGCTGCATTTACAGAATGAAAAATATTTTTCTAGAAATGTCGACATTCTAGAAAACAACATAATAACGATGATTCATTTTCTAAAACAGCGAAATGAAAAAAAAAAAAAAACAATCTGTCATTCAAATCATGTCATCGTGTTCGCTCAACAAGTTATCGTTTCTTTGGTAACAGCAAATTCGTAGCATCGTTCGGCAGATTCCCTAGTGTGTTACTGTTGATATGGTGAAATTTTCCGTGAGGAAAGAAATCTCCAGTGCTTCTTAAGTCAGAGGAACTTTCTGGCTTGGGAAATGTTCAGAGTAGAGGTTTGCCAGTATTTGCCAGTTTCTTTTTAATAACTACCTTGCTATATATATATATATATATATATATATATATATATATTTTTTTTGGTTTGTTTTGTTTCTTATGAATTTTGAGAGAAGAAGAAAAAAGGCTGATGAAGAAGCCACCGTTTAGCAATAGCAGGAATAGGAACAAATATTGTCGTTTTGCAAATGTTAAATTTGCAAATGTCAAAAAATTGCTGTGGTGTAAGAAGAGTAAAACACATCAGGACCTGCTGTCTTTGTTTGTTTGTTTGTTTGTTTGTTTTTTTTTAATTTTAAGAGAAAATAGGGGGCTGGTTTAGCAAATTGTAGCAGGAATGGAAACATTTGGTGCTTTTCTGTTTAATTCAAATTTGCTAGCATGTGAAAATTGCTGTGGTTTTAAGAAGGACCTGCTGCTTTTTTGTTTGTTTTTGTTTGTTTTTGTTTGTTTGTTTTTTTGGGTTTTTTGGGGCTTCAATTTCAAGAGAAAAAGGACAACTGGTGAGGGAGCAACTGTTAGTCACACAGTCACTGGTGAAGACACCAAGCTAACAGTTAGCAAAGGAGCTTTTTCAGCAATGCCTAGTGGAAGCTTTAAGGAAGTTCGATGATAATTTGCAGTAGTAGGTGTGGAATGCTTTGCGTGTGAATGTGACATGGAAATCCGTCTCTAGCGGAAACGCCATTCTTCCCTATACATCCTTTTCCCATGCAAAGGCAAAGCATTAAAACTAAAAGGTTGGCAGAAATAATATACAAAGCCAAACATTTTATTTGTTATTGTAAATGATTCTCAAAATTTGTATAAATTTGTCCTAACCAGGTAGATCCCTGGCTGCATCTGGGTACGTATTAGCCAATCAGAAGCATTTATCCCAGATTGCTTGTTATCTTTTGCAACACTGCACTATATCACGTGATCTTTTCATCCTGTCCCACAGATCTGACTTTAGTTCCACTGCGAAACACTTGATCCATATAATCATAGCCTTCTGTCACATCTGATTAGATCAAGGTGTGTTGAAACTTAAGTCTCCAGGTTGGTAGCTTTCCTATATCAGGTTACTGCCCTCCAGTGCTATGCTAACAATGTTGCTACCAGCCCCCAGTTTTAATCTCTTTTACAGGGTTAGAAGATGCCAACTGAAATAAGAGTCCTAGTGTGAATTATTATTAGTCCCAACGGTAAGGAGAGTAAGGGTAGAGTAAGGATTTGACCTCAAATGACCATCATTAGAGTGCATTCAAGATTTCTCTGCGTGCCTTCTGCTGGAAGCAAGACAAATTCAAATCCCCAGAGTCATCTCGCTGTTATTAAACAGGGAAGTTCATTCAAAGGCTCTTAGCTATGCCCCATGGCTAACCTGTCCAGGAAGCTGGCAGCAGTGCAGAATAAGAGAGGATGTTTTCCTTCCTCCGTAGTTTTTCAAGTCTTGAGGGTTGGTGGGAGTGATTTCAAGAGTGCAGACTTTTCTATTCTGGGCTGGTGGAGTCGATCTCTGGGGGGTCTTTGGCGTGAGCGTGACCTTAAGTCTGGGCTCTGACACTGACTAGAGGAAAGCTACATGAGCAGGCACAAGGAAAGGGAAGGAAATATCTTCATGATACCCTAGCCAGAGCAAGATTGTTGTCTCATTGACCATTTCACCATTTGCCCCTTAATCAAGTAATACTAATGCTTGATGGCATTTTGTGAAGGTCTGACCCTGTGTATGATTTAAGAAAGTGCTTCCTTGGGGACCATTAAAGGGTAATTAAGGGTAGTTCCTAAAGGGGTCCAACTTGGTACCACCTTTAATAGAGAAACTTTTGACGATCTCTCAGTAGAACCTGTAAACGGTGTCGCAAGAAGGAACCTTGAGGGATCTAGATAGATTTTTTTGGTCTAAGGTAGTTAGGTTATTCAAAATTTACATAGAAAATGTACTTTTTCAAGATTGTAAATCTTGTAAGAGGCAGAAAATAACCACAGAAGCATTTAAAATGATTGGAGAAAAGTCTGTGGTGGTGGCCTCTGCTTACACAATGGAGGGTCAGAGTTGGCTGGGCGGTCGGAGATCAAAGCCTTCCTGTTCTCTGACCTCATACAATTTCAGTCCTGCCACCTTTTCAGTGTAGTACCAAAACAGACCCTTTCCTACCCTGATCTCTGTTCAGGGCCAAGGCTTCGCTCGAGCGTGGCCGGCGTAACAACAAACGAACAAGTCAGGAGGGCACTGTTTCAACAACACAAGAGGAAAAGGGGAAGATAAAAGCATCGGGAACAAGCCGGGAGCGAGCAGGTGGCTCGTCACGCTAGCACTTTTGTTTTTGCACTTTGAGAGTGCCAAGCTCGTCAGCAGCAGGGCCATAGACTTCCCTGCACAGGTTTCTGTCTTCCCATGACACCGGCAAAGTTTTGTGAGGTGACTGCACAATTATGTCAACGTAGCAATGTTTTCTCAAGCAAGTCAGCTCAGGATGTTGTAGTTACCTGGTGACAGAGGTCATCAAGTCCACAAGTGTTCCGGGCACTGTCTGAAATATTCAGAATTCATTTGCATGCCTAAGATTAACTCGAGTGAATCTCTACTTCAAATTAAAGCAAGTTAGACCTTGTGCTGGTGAATTACAATCATGGCTGATTAACCAACTTCATTATTATCTATTGAGCAGGTGAGCTGCTGGAGGTTTGGCATCTTAATCAAGGGACCATGCATGGTGCTTTGACAGTCCTGGGATTCACTAGTACAAAACAAAGATACTTAAGCATGCCAGGGATGCCTTTACCAACATTCTCACCTTGAAAGGTGCAAACAGTCATTTTAGGGAGTCTGTGCATAGCTTTCATTCCTCTGTGTCTCACCAGGCTCTTAAAGAACACAGGTGTGGCATGCCAAACTGCTGCAGTCAGCTCCTAACCTACCGTCTGGCCGATGAGGACTGTTTGTAAAGTCTTGTCTGGATGATTGATCATCTCTGTAAACAAAACTTCAGACTCTACTGTCAGTTTAGCATTAAATGCACAGGTGCCAGGTGTACATAAATCCTGTACCTGTGCTCAGGCAATGCTCAGTGAAGCATGTTAGACTGCTTCAGTTACATAACTCATGAACTTGGATCCTCACTAGTACAGAAGATTATCAGAGGCAACTCAGAGCAAAATGCTTCTTGACGATGTTCCATTTATCATGGTAGCCGGTTTTATTTGGACTCACTGTGTGGAGCTGGGGGGTTGGACATTTTGCATATGATATTTTCAACACACCAGGGTTTTGCAATTCAAATTGGTAAACTGGATATTTTGTTATGCAAACAATAAATGTATATGAATGTATTTCTACATGTGGGTTGTGGTTCTGATAAAAAAAAGGTATTTGATTAATGGGTGACTCGGTGGGTAAAAATAAGGTATTTTGACTATTGTTGGTTAAATGCATATTAAATACATGGCTAAATGTTTGTGTGTTAATTAAACACACTCCTCGTTGTTATCGTTATACTTTATTTGTAGAATGTGTGTAATACTGTAATAATTACTGCTACTAATGATGTTACTACTATTGCTATTACTACTACTGTCTTATTGATACAACTACTTCTGTTACTTCTATTATTACTATTACTAGCAGTACTAGTACTACTACTACTGCTACTATTACTACTGCTTCACTACTACTACTACTATTACTACTACTAATAATAATACTAATAATAATAGTAATAATAATAGACAATACATAGAGCTGGACATCTTTCCTTCACAGACATTGTTTTATTTTGGCTAGATTTTGATTTTTAACACCAGCACACAGTGTTTGTATGTAAACAGTTTAGCATGTCACTCTTCTGGCCAACAGCCTCTCTGAAAATGATTGCTTCTATAAACTGAAATGACACCACTGGCCTCTTTTTATTTTTATTTTTTGTAATTGCTGTTTATTTATCAAAGAAAAGACTTGTATGAGATGTGTGATAAAACCTTCAGCTGCCTGTGTAAACTGTTTTCAGTTTGTTTGTCGGCATGAAAGGGGAATTCAGCCGAGCGCACGCAGACGGTGTTTAAAGCCCTGCGAGAGCATGAACGCTCCTTTGATTGTTATTTATATTTCTATGAAAGTATACACTACAAAGAAGTAGGACAGGAGGGCGAGGGGTGTAATGACAGTGGGAAAGTTTGAGCAGAGGATAAAGTTTAGACAAGACTCAGGCTATGCTGTAATCTAACTTTCCAACGTGTCTTTATCCTTTTTTTCATTTTCACTGTATATCAGGGGCTACACTTCTACACTCTTTAATTACACAGGTTGTATGATGAAAGTCTTTCTCCTATGCTTGTACTGTATTTGTGCCTGTGCGCACCTGTTTTCGTGACAACGATGACCTTTTGCCCTCGAAACCAAGCCCATAATGGAGAACCCTGTGTAATACTGAAACCGGTTGTGTAGCTTCAGTTTTGTTTTGGCATGGATGTCTTTAGAGTATTTGCCAAATCTTTTATACCACACATGCATGCCATCCTGTTCCAGTCAGATATTTCACTTCTTTCTCTTTTCTCACTCTTTACTATTATTATTATTTTTTTTTATTTATATATATATATATATATATATATATATATATATATATATATATATAACATTTTCTATAATTTATATACATTTTATATAACATTTTCTTTTGTTAATTTTTTATTTATAAAAAACACTTTGTCTAGTTCTAAACATTAAACCCTTTTTTTTTCCTTTTTTTTATTTATTTATTTTTTCGTCTAAATGACCTAGGCCCGGTATCATGTGATGATATACTACAATATTGTGAAAAATTATTTCATAATGCACTTCTATTTAATCGGAAGCAGTCAGTCTGATGTAAAATTGGAAAATGTATTTATCATCATTATTATTATTATTATTATTATTATTATTATTATTATTATTATTATTATTATTAGCACAACATAATAGAATGATTAGAATTACAATCATTTTTTTTTTTTTTTTTGTTTGTCATTTAACATTTGAACTACATGTGAAAAGTCCAAAAAACTCCAACAATGCAAAATAACAGGGGATCAACATCACCCCAAAAACCTTTCTGACCGCCCTTCTACACACACACACACACACATACATCATACTATTAAAATATCATCACATGAAGAGCATGTGGGTTTATTTTCCGCATGGACTTTTAAATAAATCCATTTTCACAGATTTTTTTTATTTTGTCCCGCATGTTATGACATCTAATATTATCTTCATAATCACACAAAAACGTGTAATCGCAGGTGAAATGGGTGTGATGTTGTTTTTTTTGTTTTTTTCCATCAGGTCACTGGAAGTTCACAGAGTTCTTCTTTTGTCAGTGACAAAGATTTACAGATTGTTATACTCGATTAGCTTTTGTCAGGTAGTCCATTATGCTGTTGGATATTTAATGGGCTAAATGATTAGTCTTAAACAGCATTAACAGACAGCTGCGACTCTGAAGGACCTGTCTCATCCTGTGGTTTTTTTTAAACATATTGGTTTTGTAATACAAAAAAAAAGTCCCCTTGGTTACAGACTATTTTGACGTTAGACTTCTGTGTAAACAAATCAGCAGATATGAGCCACAGCCTTTTTTATTAGTGCATACCAAGGTATTTGTGGGCAAAACTTTGCTCTAAAGACCATGCAGCCACACCCGAATGAACCTAACACTCAGGGATGAATACAAACGCAATAAAAGGATTTCTCACTTTCAGACCCACTGTAAGTGATAAATAGGTTGGCTCCAGGGAATTCCAAGCAGCCGGCTCATTGTTATTCACGTGCCCTGTCTGTGCTACGGCACGCAAGCTCACCAGACCTCCTTGTGTCCTTGCCTGTTGTGGAAATTAGTGCATGAATTGACTAACCTGAAGACCTAAGAGCTGTTCTGTGAAGAACTAGCAAGAAATAAAAAACAGCCTGCATTCGGTCTGTTGACAACAAAACACTAGTGACTAATGTTTATATCTCCAGGGGCAGTTCCAAAGTTTTCAGCGATATTTCACCTCTAGCCTAGCGATGGCGTGTGCGTTAAGCCGTCTGTTAATATAAGCATTATAGACAGCAAATAGCTGGAGATTATAAGGATGAAGGATATTAAATAGTGGAGTTGAGTAAACTGCATTCCTATTGTCCCATAAATACGCCACCAGGCTTTGCGTGAAGGAGACCAACGCTTTCAATTCATTGACCGTACACCCCATTTTCTTCTTCTTTGTATTATTATTATTTTTTATAATGTTCTATTTTTTTTTTTTTACAGAAGTAAAATTAGCAATTTGCTAAAAAAAATAAATAAATAAACAATTCAGCTGAATGTTACAATATATCCGAATTCCAACCTAATTTACTTTATCTATTTATCTACATTATCTCACAAAGACTCCCCCCCCCCAAAAAAAAATGGTTACCTTTCTAAACAGCATGCTATGAAGGTACGCAGTGATAGAAATCCCCACCCTAGTCTCACTAATCTTGACATTTCTTCTCTTACATGTAGGTTCAGGGTAAAATAACATCTCTGTCAATCAGGTAATTGTTAAAAATGCTTTAAGCAAATAACATTTCTACCCTATTCACACGAACAACAAAGATTGATTGGGTAATTACATAAATACTGTACCTGTACATCCACATATTGTGTTGCAGAGATAGTCAACATCTTATTTAATCATGATTAACATTTACACCCAGGATAAAAATAAACACCCTGGGAACTGGTATGGCTGGCAAAGAAAGGCGTCAATGATATTTTTTTTTTGTTGTTCCTAATGTTCCAGTCAAACAAGTAATTGTCATAATTGGTTCTTGGTATGCAAAATATCAACCAAACAACAACTACTGTTCACATGTGGTTTGATTATTATAGAGAAATCCTGAGATGTTACACCGCGCAAGAATTCCAGGGTGGGTCTGTCTAGATATGGTGTTATGTAGCAAAGTGGCCCTAGGGGGGTAATATCCGAGGTTGAGTTATTTTGGGGAAATGATGTTTTCAGATATGAACCTTACGTCATTTGATAGTTGATATTTTAGCCGTAACTGGAGTATGGTTGACGTCTATACATCCTGTGAGGTTTTCTGCAACAGCCTTACTAAAGCAAACCTGATCGCAGCTAGACCCTGAAGTGATTATGAGGTCTGTATTTTAGTGGAGCAAGAGGTGACTGGGTTTAAATAAAAATGCTTGTTATTTATGTTTAACCACAAATTATGGTCATTATCTATGACAGGTAAAAGCCTGTCAAAGGTCAAAACCAGATATATGTGGGTAGAAAAATGACTAGCAAAACAGGAGACAAGAAGGATAACAAGATACAAGAAAATAGAAGCTAGAAAATAGCAAAACAAGAAACAAGGTCACAATGTTCGGAATCACAGGAAATTATTTTTAAAAGAATGCTGCCAAACAATGGAGCCATGGATAAAGGTATATGTAAGATCTGTGAACCATGATCAAAAGTCAAGGACCAGATGGAACTTGAGAGGAATTGAGGCCAATTAAGCATGTAAATTAAGCTTTCATGACAGAGCCAACACCATAAACAGCAGATAGACCACGACCTAGGCCACAGTGTTACTGTATCCTCCAGAACACTAGGTGTCACAATGAAATAGGATGTATGCAGAGAAATGTAGAGCCTGGAAAATCCAGATCAGTAACTGAGGTCGGGAAAAAGGCCTGAGTCAGGTTTGGAGTAGGAATTAGGGCTGAGACATAAAAACGCAGGTGCAGTGACTAGACTAGACTACTAGCAGGAGCAGAGATAGACCAGGGCAAATAACCAGACCAGACACTAAGACATGACCATGAGCAGGAGCAGAGACTGTAACCAAACTAACATTGGGGGAAAAGAACAAGACCAGACCAAGAGGAAATGCACAGTAACCCAGGCCTAAGTGTGTGAGACATGACCAAAATCAGGCACTGAGTCTGGACCAAGAGATGGAGAAGAGACTGAGACAGGACTAAGGGCAGGAGAAGGGACAAAGACTACACAAAGAGTAGGATAAAGGACTGAGACAGGACCAAGACCAGGATAAGGGACAGAGACATGACCAAGAGCAGGAGAAGGGACTGAGACATGACCTTCTTCTTCTTCTTCTTCTTCTTCTTCTTCTTCTTTTGGCTTTTCCCTTCAGGGGTCGCCACAGCGAATCATCTCTCTCCACCTATCCCTATCTTCTGCATCCTCAACATTTGCACCCACTAGCTTCATATCCTCATTAATTCCATCCATATACCTCCTCTTTGGCCTTCCTCTTTGCTTCCTGCCTGGCATCTCCATGTCCAACATTCTCCTACCAATATACTCACTCTCCCTCCTCTGAACATGTCCAAACCATCTTAATCTGGCCTCCCTAACTTTGTTCCCCAAACGTCCAACATGAGCTGTCCCTCTGATGTACTCGTTCCTAATCCTGTCCAATCTTGTCACTCCCAAAGAGAACCTCAACATCTTCAGCTCTGCTACCTCTAGCTCTGACTCCTGTCTCTTCCTCAGTGACACTGTCTCTAAACCATACAGCATGGCCGGTCTCACCACTGTCCTGTACACCTTCCCCTTGATTCTCGCTGATATTTTCCTATCACACAGAACTCCCGACACCTTTCTCCACCCATTCCAACCTGCCTGCACTCGCTTCTTTACCTCTTTCCCACACTCTCCATTACTCTGGACTGTTGACCCCAAGTACTTAAACTCCTGTACCTTCTTCACCTCTTCACCCTAACCTTACTGTTCCACTTCCCTCCCTTTCATTCACACACATGTACTCAGTCTTACTATGACTGACTTTCATTCCTCTTCTCTCCAGCGCAAACCTCCACCTCTCCAGGTTTTCCTTCACCTGCTCCCTGCTCTCACTACAGATCACAATGTCATCTGCAAACATCATTGTCCAAGGAGACTCCTAACTAATATAACTCCTAACTAACATAACTATAGCAAACAGGAAGGGGCTCAGAGCCGATCCCTGATGCAGTCCCACCTCCACTTTGAACTCCTCTGTCTGACCCACAGCACACCTCACCACTGTCCTGCTCCTCTCATACATGTCCTGCACCACTCTGACATACTTCTCTGCTACTCCTGACTTCCTCATACAGTACCACAGCTCTTCTCTTGGCACCCTGTCATACGCTTTCTCCAAGTCTACAAACACACAGTGCAACTCCCTCTGACCATCCCTATACTTCTCCACTGAGACATGACCAAGAGCAGGATAAGGGACTAAGACAGGACCAAGACAAGAAGAAGGGACTGAGACATGACCAAGAGCAGGATAAGGGACTAAGACAGGACCAAGACTAGGAGAAGGGACTGAGACATGACCAAGAGCAGGAGCAGGGACTGAGACTAGACCAAGAGCAGGAGCAGGGACTGAGACATGACCAAGAGCAGGAGCAGAGACTGAGACTAGACCAAGAGCAGGAGCAGGGACTGAGACATGACCAAGAGCAGGAGAAATGACTGAGACAGGGCCAGGAGCAGGAATTGACACAAGGCCAGAGGCAGCAACAGGGACTGAGACTAGACCATAAGCAGGAACAAGGACTGAGACAGGACGATGTGCAGGAACTGATACAAGACCAGGTGAAGGAACAGGGACTGAGACAGGACCAAGAGCAGAAGAAGGGACTGAGATAGCAAGAGGAGCAGGAACATATATAAACCAGGTCCAAGAGTAGGAGCAGAACCTGAGACAAGACCAACAGCAGGATTAAAGACTGTGACTCAACCAAAAGCAGAGACAGGACCAAGGGCAGGAGCAAAGACCAGGTGCCAAGAACAGGACAAAGACAAGATGAATGGTCACAGAACTAAAGTGGATAAGAGCTGAGGCAAAGACTCAGTCAAGATGAAAAGCAGGAGCAGACAATTAGACGTGGTCAAGATCCTGTATTCAAACATCTCCTGAAACCAGTCTCCAAAACAAATGCTTGATTTAATCAAAAGTTAAATAAACATGAATAGCTTGTAAATGGCAAAACAAAAAGTCATTCACCCTGTCAATAGGAGATTATGAGTCTGGCTCTTATTGATGCCACAGTTGTCTGAGTCCAAGAGTGCAGGTAGCATTGCTGCCTCTTCTCTAGGGTCCCTGGTTTTGATTTTGACCTCAGGTTACTGTCTATGTGGAGTTTTGCACAATCTCTCTGTGTCCATGTGGGATACCTCTAGGTTCTTCAGCACTCTCCTACATCCCAAAACATAGCGGTAGGTGATTGACTATGCTAAAGTACCCAAATGATTGTATAAGCTGCAGGGTTCTGATGCCCCATTAAGGGTAATTTCCTGTCTCATGCCAAGTGTTCCTAGAATAGGTTGTAGATCCATCACAACTTGACTAGACTAAAGTACTGACCAAAGAGTTTTACCTTCTTGCTTTTGTATTTCCTGTTGTCTCTCTCCATCACACTCAAACACACACACTTTTACATGAGATTGAACCATCACTCCCAGTATACACCTATGGTTAGGAGCAGCTTGCAAAACACCCCCAGGGATCTGACCCTGTGCTCAGACACATGTAAGTGACAGGTTGTTCATGCTAAGCATTTTATTAGCTTTGTTGGCAGATTAGCAAATCAAACTAACAGTGCGAGCTACCTACACTTTCGAAAGGTACTGATGATCTGTGCTGTGTTTCCAAATTTCAGATTTTTGTGCAAAACAAATTGGCAAAAATGAAACATGTATTTACTTTCTATGATAGCTGATACTTTCTATGAGGGCGATGGTAGCTCAAGTGGTTAAGGCTCTGGGTGGTTGACCGGAAGATCGGAATTCAAGCCCCAACCCTGCTAAGCTACCACCATTGGGCCCTTGAGCAAGGCCCTTAACCCTCACAGCTCCAGGGTCATGGCTTACCCTGCACTCTGACACCAACCCCCAAGGATGGTATATGTGAAGAAAGAATTTCACTGCACAGTAATGTATATGCGACACATAAAGGCAACTTTAACTGTACTCATGTTTGATGAACCTGAACCTAAGAGGGCTGTTGTGATGATGTCATACAATCTTTCTCGACCCAAATCTGTGGAAAATCTGCT
>JAUCMX010000005.1:10695783-10713283 GCA_033459395.1 Hemibagrus guttatus | reverse complement strand
TACCCCCCCCCAACCCCCCTCAACACCGGCCAAACATTAAATAGATATATTCCAATTCATTTCATTTGAATCTACTTGATTTCAAGCAACATTATGTTTAGGTGTGGTTTTTAAACTTGGAAATAAACAGAAAGTTTCCAGAATTTCAATTAAAAATATAAAAAATAAATAAATAAATAGATATTTAGTGTGTTAAATAAAAATAAAATTAAATTAAATTAAATTAAATTAAATTAAATTAATAATTCTAAAGGGGGGCACGGTGACTTAGTGGTTAGCACATTTGCTAACCTCCAGGGTTGGGGGTTTGATTCCTGCCTCCGCTGTGTGTGTGTGTGTGTGGTGTGTGGAGTTTGCATGTTCTCCCCATGCCTTGGGGGTTTCCTCCGGGTGCTCCGGTTTCCTCCCCCGGTCCAAAGACATGTGTGGTAGGTTGATTGGCATCTCTAAATTGTCCGTAGTGTGTGTGTGATTGTGTGAGTGAATGAGAGTGTGTGTGTGTGTGTGTGCCCTGCGATGGGTTGGCACTCCGTCCAGGGTGTATCCTGCCTTGATGCCCAATGACACCTGAGATAGGCACAGGCTCCCCGTGACCCGAGTATAGTTCGGATAAGCGGTAGACGATGAATGAATGAATGAATAATAATTCTAAATAATTAATATTCATGATTCTGCTCTATATTTGTCTCCTTATTTAAACGTAAGGGAATGTGCGATCTCGATCATGTTAACTGATTTCTACCAAAGATCTGAATTCTTTTGTGTCTAATCTTCTCTACTGACGCGTGCTATCAGATGAAACTAAGATGGATCTTGATTTAAAACGGATCATAAGGTTTTGCACTGAAGCTCGAGTCACACACTGGGAAGAAATGAATACGGCGTAATTCTGAAATAATTCTACTTGTCACCCACGTTGACGCCAATAATATCATTTGACATGAAAAATGTATTTAATTAGAAAAGAATGCAGTAGAATATTTTCACTATATGCTTTCACTGTAATTCACTTCACTATAATTTATTCATTTAAGAAAGAGACCGGTGTGCAAAATGTAACCTCCATGTTTAAAATGATGCTGATTTGCATGGGAGCATCATCATGACTCACACATTCCGAACAGAGCCTCATCGCTCACATATCCATCCTACTACGCCAAAAACGTATCGTATCATATTCAGCCGACTTCGTCAAATATCAAATCGTTGCCTTATGAATCATATCAGATTCGTTTGTAGCATCAAATATCGGTTTGTTGCCTTATAGATGGTAGATTTTTTCACTGTATTGTAGCAGATTCACTGAATATTGGATATTCGCTTATATTGGTCATGCAGGTTTTTCAAGATGTTTGGACCAAACTTGCAGCAGATTTCCTTATGAAATCCCACACCCATTAAAGGCATCAGATACTGGAAATGAACTTGAAATGAGTGATGTTCAGGCTGTGAGTCTGATATAAAATGTCGGCTTTCAGTGTGTTTGAGATGTGTGTTTTTCCCTCTGTTGGACCTTACACAGAATTTTACTGGTTGAAGATAGAAATCTGAGCTGCTTTTTAGATGAACCAGCACTCGGGGTATCTCAGAGAGCAGAAATGGGTTTGATATCAACATTTACTTTGAAGATTTGTGTGGAAAAAAACTTTCTATGAACATATAAAACAGAACTACTTATAAAACACTGCAAATTCTTAAAGTCCCCCGAGTGTCTACTTTCATATGAGCTTCATATGAACCTCCACTGTGGAGTGAGACATGACAAAGACGCTCAATCATCAACATGGACACGACGAAAACAGGAGGATGCATGGAAATTCTCCTCATCCCATTCTGCACAAACCTATTTAGACTTTCTCTCAGAACTACACCCTTGCTATAATTGGTGTCAATTTAATAGCCTGCACTTTCAATGTTAAACTGGACTTGTGTATTAAGCGACACTCTACTCCATCGCCAGCTTCCCTCTGCATCGAAGCAGTTAATCCTCAAGCTCCTGGAGTGATTTTGTAATAGTGACCCAGACACAACCAAAATAAGGGCTTTAGCACCAACCTCGAAATGTTGACACCTTGTTTATAAGCGCAGGGAACATGCACGTACAAGCTCGAGTCACAAAACGCCTCAAATTACAGTGGACAAACCCTTGGGTGTGAAAACACTCTAGTGATAAGCGTTAAGAAAGAAAAAAAAAAGAAAAAAAAAAACCAGAAAGGCATCCGTCTGGATCGTTAACGAGCTAAATACGCTTGGCGTCGTGAGTGTAATTAATCCGATTGTCTCAAAGATGAAGCTTGTTACTGTCTAATTTACAACTCGGCTCTGTCTTTTGCCTCCGCCTTCCTTTGTTAAGGTATCTGATACCGTTCCAGACTTACAGTAAAGAATGAGAAAAAAAAGTTGTAAACAATGTCTCAATATGTTTCTTCACGAATGTTATCTTCAGATCTTTCATTTTAGACCACACAAGAAACCATGAAACGATCCCAGAGGTACACGTGAGAGTTAAATAAGGCACGGTGAGGCGTACGAGGAAGAAGAAAGGTGTTTATCGTGGCTAGCTTTTCACTGTATTCCAGTGAAATGACTCACGATGCCAGGAGGACCAATAGGTGCATTTCTAGTACATGGTGTTCCTCTGTGTTCTGTTTTTCTCAAACACAAGGTGGTCTGATTTGTTGTGTTTACTACAACACCCTTCTGAATGACAAAACGTTAAGAGATATTTATACAGTCGTAGAGGCGGGCAGTCAGCACGGACATTATTCTGGTTGGCATAGAAGGTGGACGTGGTGTTTCATGCTTATTTGGACAAGCTGGGATGATCCACAACAGCGAGTCTTTCGGTATGAATGGAAGGAATTTCACAGACAGGGTTTCTGTCTGCAGCTGAACTGGATATTAGGATCATCAGTTGAAGTGTAGATACATGTGTATGTGTTTTGTCAGTGTAGAGAGTTCCAGAAAGTTCCTGAAAGGAAAGATCCTTCTCTGTTGCATCTCAATCACAAGTTCTAGCAAAGTCAAATCAAGTCAAAGCTGTAAACGTGAAAAGTGAAAAAAAAAATCTGATTTTAACCTTTTCAAACCAAGGCCTATTTTTCTGAAGTGTTAGAATAGGTATATACATTATATTGCCAAAAGTTTTGGGACACCCCTTCGAATCATTGAATTCAGGTGTTCCAATCACTTCCATGGCTACAGGTGTATAAAATCAATCACCTAAGGCATGCTTCTACAAACATTTGTCAAAGAATGGGTCGCTCTCAGGAGCTCAGTGAATCCAAGCGTGGTAGCGTGATAGGTTGCCGCCTGTGCAATAAGTCCATTTGTGAAATTTCCTCACTACTAAATATTCCACGCTCAACTGTTAGTGGTGTTATAACAAAGTGGAAGCAATTGGGTACAACAGCAACTCGGCCGTGAAGTGGTAGGCCACGTGGTGAGGCGCACAGTAAGCAGAAGTCACCAACTTTCTGCAGAGTCAATAACTACAGACCTCCAAAATTCAAGTGGCCTTCAGATTAGCTCAAGAGCAATGTGTAGAGAGCTTCATGGAACGGGTATTCATGGCCAAGCAGCTGCAGCCAAGCCTTACATCACCAAGTGCAATGCAAAGCATCAGATGCAGTGGTGTAAAGCACGCCGCCACCAGACTCTAGAGCAGTGGAGACGTGTTCTCTGGAGTGACCGATCACGCTTCTCTGTCTGGCAATCCGATGGACGAGTCTGGATTCGGCAGTTGCCAGGAGAACGGTACTTACATGACTGCATTGTGCCAAGTGTAAAGTTTGGTGGAGGGGGGATTATGGTGTGGGGTTGTTTTTCAGGGGTTAGTTCCAGCGTCAAAAATTCCTATAAACATACTCCTTAACCTTGTGGAAAGCCTTCCCAAAAAGAGTTGAAGTAGTTATAGCTGCAAAGAGCAGGACAACTCCATATTAAAGCCTAAGAGCGATTTGTGTTCACCTTTTTTATCAAAATGTACCTGGAATTGAATCGTACTCACACTTGTACTACCTCCTGAATAGGTCTCGGGTCGGTTTGTTTTAAAAGGGTCCGAGACCATTTGGAGTGTTCACATATGTGCCCAGAGTCCAGTGAACCTTATTCAGACCCCTTAAAAGAACGGAGTGTTCTTCTGATCAGATGCTCATGGGGTCAAGTCCCAGTCTTGCTGGTGTTAGGTGAGGTTCTCTTTTGAGTTTGGTTTCTTCTTCATATCGTCTCAGGGACTTTTTCCCTCACCACCATCACCTCTAACTCGCTCATCAGACACAAATTTAATTAGAAAGTTTATAATTCACATCCTGAATTTATATATTAATGTAAATCTTTGCCAGATTGGGCAAATTCTCGTTGTTTAATTCTTCTTGTTTAATATCAAATAACCTGAATGAATTAAATGGGACATATTTCAGCGCAGTGCAGACAGGGTGTGTGTAAGGAAGTATTTCTACTCTAAGTTATATAACAGAAGGAAGCAGAGATTACAGTGTTGAGCATTTCTGTACATCTGGAAGCCAGTTTCGTGTTTTGTGTGGCTTTTTGAGATGCTGAAACCTGGGAAACACACCTGTTGTATTGAATCCAGCAACAAAGGTACATTTTAAACCGATCAGAAGCAGCTGCTAGACTCTACTCTAGTTGAATGACTGGATGATGTCGATTGTGAGTAACAGGATTACTCTAAAAATGATCTTGATATTATATTGATAAATTTCCTTATCAAATATCTAGACTCAAAAGCTTCTGTTGATCTGACGGGTTTTCCCAAACCGCCAGACGAGACGACTGGTTTAATCCCGAATACTTTTTATACAAATCATTTTTCCTTGAGATTTTTATACCGTCTTGGTGCCGTTCTGTGTGTCCATGTGGGCTTCCTACAACCTTCCAGAAAGCAAGTAGATGGCTCAATACACTGAATAGTTATGTGAATGTGTGTTTGTGATGAACTAGCATCTTGTTAAGAGTCTATTCCTGCCTCATGCCTAGCATTCCCAAGGTAGGCTTCGGATCGACCAACTCCCTCGACTAGGATCAAGCATCTAAATATCTAATTAGTTTATTTTTTTCTAATATCTAAAAACATTTCCTCCATTTTTTTAGATTTTATGTTTCAGTTTTTGCTTTGTGGGAAATATTAAAGATTCTGTGTGCTACACTAAGACAGAGTGCTTTCTCTAACAGAATCATCACCAGGTAGATCTCATGTAGGGAGCCATGATGTGCTGCGTGTCTCTGGTACATCCAACTGTCCACGCAAGAGGAAGCTGTAAGCGATGTCCGGGTGCTTTTCCGGGGCAAATTGTTCTGTGCTGTTTCCACCTAAACTGCTCGCCAGGAGCTCCTCAGGGTCAATATCCATGGTCCAGCTGCTTAGCCAAACCTTTGGTCACTGGTACCAATGCCAATGGTGCCAGCAGAGGAAATCTTGGGCTGTGGACATCTATTGTTCTCTGATGAGTCCACCTTCACTGTACGTGAGAGTTAGGGTGTGGAGAAGCTCCAAAAAAGCTCACCAGCAGGATTGTAGCTCCGCAAATATACAGTAGGTGTGAAACCTCTGACGTGAGATTAACCCGTGTTTCAGTTTCATCGTCCAACCCAAACTTTAGCATCATCTCGACACACAATTTACTCATGAGTCTCCCAGAGGAGTGTCTACGTTAGCCGTGATATCATGATTCTCTCACGGCATCCAGATAACTATTGTTAAAAAAAAGCATATTAATAATATTAATACTAATAATAATCATAATACTAATAATACTAATAATAAGTACAAGACATAGCATGATCCAGGTTAGGATCAAGGCCAAGACTGTAAGGAGCCTCTCGGTCAAACTGAGCCACAGCCTGCAGGCACTGAGCCTCCCACATGCTGCTGCATTTCCTAACGCTTTCCTCATTCCATAAACACCGCCGAGATCTCGTTTACAAAACCGACCCTGCGTCAGAGTCAGGGATTCATCCTAGCACTTCACGCGTGCCCGCAAGACGGGGAAGATCCGATCTGGAGTCAGGGTTTTGAGGCATGACTGTGACTCAGACAACTCCCATAGCAGACTGTTTGGATAGATACAGAGGCAGGTTCAAAATGTACCCACCCACAGGTGCCGCACAGGACGGCGAGATTTATGGAAGAAAAGATAACCATCAGCAGTGTGTGTCTGTGTGTGTGTGTGTGTGTGAGAGAGAGAGAGAGAGAGAAAGAGAGTGTGTTGGGTAATTGTCATGGTAGACAACATAACCTGCAGTCTGTGCCCAAGGCGTAATAGCAGCAGAATCATCTAATACACACTGTGATATAAAGTGCATGACAACAACTGCGCCATAACAACAAAATAACACTGATATGTTTATGTGCCATGACCTGGAGTTACAGTTAACACCCTCAAATTGATCTATAATTATTATTATTACTACATAAGTGTCTAATTCCTTCTCCAACAGAAGCACTAGTTAGATTTTTATTCTTTTTTCTTTAATTTAATTAAAGCATTACGATTGCTTTTTATCCATTTACAGTTACATGTAATGTTGGAATGTCCCTGTGACAGCTCACATCACAGCAGCTATACAGTAAAACGCCTGTCCTTCACTTTGTTCTCTCTCTTTCTTTGTTGAAATGAACACCACTAACTAGCCCCGAGGTCGACACGTCATTGTACACGTGTTAAACGATGTACAGCTTTAAGTCTGACTGTTAAACCTTACACACACGCACACACACATACCAAAAAAACACCATATTAGCTTTTAAGCGTGTTTTTTTTTTTTTTTTTTTTTGTTTAATTATATGTTTAACATCGTCCCTGTGAAGGAGCTGTTACTATGGAAACGTTGCCTTGTTGAACTATCAGACCTACTTGACCAATCAGAATCAAGAAAGCGCTGTGTTTATAAAGCTTAAGGAGAATTTATCCTGCTTGTAAAGTCTTTTTTTGGCATTGTTTGGTTTTGATTATTATTTAAGAAAAAAATCCATGTTTTATTCGCTTTAACCACCGTAGTCTTGATGAATAATGTCAGCAATAACGTATTAGACTATTATCCCTATTCTATATTTAAGTACATTTAACATTTAATATTCATTTGAAAATAATATCTAGGGTATGTGCTATACATTCTTCTGCAGTATTAATACCGGTCTCAATAATAATAATAATAATAATAATAATAATAATAATAATAATAATAATAATAATAATAATAATAATAGGACTTAAAGAAAATTTTTTTATTTTAAATTTTATTTGTCACATACACAGTCAGGGGAGCACGGTGGTTTGGTGGTTAGCACGTTTGCCTCACACCTCCAGGGTTGGAGGTTCGATTCCCGCCTCTGCCGTGTGTGTGTGGAGTTTGCATGTTCTCCCCGTGCCTCGGGGGTTTCCTCCGGGTACTCCGGTTTCCTCCCCCAGTTCAAAGACATGCATTGTAGGTTGATTGGCATCTCTAAATTGTCTGTAGTGTGTGTGAATGAGAGTGTGTGTGTGCCCTGCGATGGGTTGGCACTCCATCCAGGGTGTATCCTGCCTTGATGCCCAATGACGCCTGAGATAGGCACAGGGTCCCCGTGACCCGAGAGTAGATCGGATAAGCGGTAGACAATGAATGAACATACACAGGAGGATGTGTACAGTAGTGAAATTCTTTTTTATATATATATATATATATATATATATATATATATATATATATATATTACATTTAAAAATAGAATAAAATACATTTACAATAAAAAAAATATTAAGAAATATCTGTACAGAAGCAAAGGGAAAAAATATGTAATCAATAAAAATAACTGTTTCTGTCATAGCCATGATGAAAAGAACAAGAAGTTAA
This sequence comes from Hemibagrus guttatus, assembly GCA_033459395.1. NCBI lineage: Eukaryota > Metazoa > Chordata > Actinopteri > Siluriformes > Bagridae > Hemibagrus > Hemibagrus guttatus. The sequence goes on along the minus strand of JAUCMX010000005.1, from coordinate 10,705,429 downwards.
AACAAAAGAAAGTGCAAATTATTTCTTTCTTATTTATTTATTTATTTATTTATTTATTTATTTATTTATTGTTGTGTGTGTGTGGGGGGGGGGGGGGTGAACTTTCTGGCTCGTAATATTGTATCGTAATATTTATTCCATGTATGTAATCTTGTGAAAATAGATTATAATAAAGTCACAAATTTAGACGTGGTTAAGCCAAAAAAAAAATCAATAAAAAAGAATCAGCAACATGAATATTAACCAGAAAGAGTACGGGATGGTTGTGTGGTTTGTTTAATATTCCTTGTTCATTTTCCTAAACATGCCCCGATTCGTGTTAAATGTTTACACACCGTCAGGTGACACGCAAAGCCGCTTTGTTGTCTAAATCATCTCCTAATATGTGGATGAACGAGTGTGCAGGTGAGCTGCTGAATCTGCTGCAGGTTCAACTCCAGCTCTGTGTTCACCTGCGCCCCCTGCTGGCGCTGCCCACACACTACCATCATCGCACTACTGGAAATATTTACAGCTGAGAAGCTGGACACAAACATGACTTTAAGTGGTAGGGTAGATGATATAAATATAATGATGTACCATCATTTACGGGTCAAAGTAGGATTTTAGCTGATGCAAATATTTAGTTTTATAGTTATAGTAAAATTTTCTCATAAAATGTGACTTCTAAAATGTTTTATTGGTCACTTTATATATATATATACTATATATATATATATATATATATACCATTTATTTATACATTTATTTATTTATATATTTAGCTTAAAAACATGAAGTTAATTAAATAAAATTGATTATTTTGTTTTATTTTAAAAATCAGAAAAAAAGAAAATGTACTATTTTAATTAATTGTTGATTTATTTGATTATTTCACTTTTTGATTTCTATTTTTAGAATATGTTATATAATGTATAATATGTAATATAATTACCACTTTTTTGTAACTATTATTGTCATTATTTTGATTTCGTTGATGTTTGTTGGTTGAAAATACACTGTTTTAAAAAACTTGCTAAAAGTCTCGCACATCTGCAAACATTAAATGAGCTCTGAGAAGATCACTTATTATTATTATTATTATTATTATTATTATTATTATTATTATTATTATTATACAATATTAAAAATAAATAAGAAAATGATAATTTTCTTATAATGATAATAAAAGTGTATGCTACTCAGAGGCCTCTGTGATAGAGCTGTAGATATGAAACTCTAAAGGGTTCTCCATGTGAGACAAACCAACAAACCATTACGCTTCCAGATCTGAAACATTTTCCCAGTTTGAGTTTGTGTTTATCTGGGTTTATCTTTACCTGTGATCATATAATCATATAAAGTACTCAAATTCTCCTAATGGGTTAAAGTTTCATAGCTTATTAGCTTACTCTATATATATATATATAGAGTAATTTTATTTTTTTTTTATATTTTTTTTATTTAGAAATTTAGATTTTTCTCTCATTTAAAAACAAAAACATCATTTTTGTTAAAAACAAAAACAACTCATTTACTCTTCTCAAATAATTACTTCATTTGTTTTATGTCATAAATAAATAAATAAATAAATAAATAAATAAATAAATAAATAAATAAATAAATAAATAGATAGATAAGTAAATAAATAAATAATTTTTTCTTATTTTTTTCACTTAATGAATTCACAGATTAGTAGCCTTATTAGTTCTGATTAGATCTATCTATCTATCTATCTATCTATCTATCTATCTATCTATCTATCTATCTATCTATCTATCTATCTTTATTAATAATTATAATTCAATTCCACTCCTATTTGTAATTACACAGATCATATTGATCATAATAATGTTATTCTTAAATTAAGTTAGTTTGTGTTTCGCTCATTAATTTATGTTAAAGTTGTAGCTCCGTAGCTCAGAAAACCAACACACAACCTACACACAGAAAGCGTTAACATTAAGAGGCTGTGAGTTCATGTCTGGAACCACAGATATCTCTCACCGGGAGTGGGAGGGGCATACTCCGTCTGCCCTGTCAATCACAGTGACACCAGGCAATCAGGGATGTCTGTGAGTTCATGTATGTGAAAGATTGCACTTTCCTGAGAGTTCTGCTCTGTTGCTAGTGTGTAAAATAAAGCAAACATGCTAGTTCTTTGTGTGTGTGTGTGTGTAGTGCTCAGATCTGAAACAACACAGCATCTAAACCAGCTCTGCCTCTTATTCACGCCGGTCGTATTGTTCTGACCAGGGTTGTTAAAACCCTGCAGTGTTTCTGTGAAGGCCGAGGCCTCGCTGGAGGTTCCGCTGCCACCCCGGGCTCCTGTCCAGCACAGAGCCTCGCTAAGCTGTGCTTAATGGAAACACAATATTAGTGCAAGTGCAACGTCGTGTCCGTTTCATTCTTAACACCTTACAATAATCTTCCTCAGCAGGAGCCGGCCAAGCCTTAATATGACGTTATTACACTCTGTTCCTCCTGTACGGCTCTCAGATCCTTTAATAAACAGCGTGGGGAGAGGAGGAAAAGAGGAGGAGGTGGGAATCTGTGAGAGAGGATTAAAAGTGTCTTACACTGCAAAAAATTCACAGCAAGGTATAATATCTGGAATATATAGTCCAAATTATCGACTATTTCCTTTTAAAACATTACAAGAAACTAAACGTAGGGTTATTAAACTTGATTTTAGCCATAATTTTACATACATTTTAAACTTTTTTTCTTGATTCTTAAATTTGAAAAAAAAAGAAGCTGAAAAAATTATCTGGCAAGATAATAATAGCTTAAAAATAGTATTTAAAAAAAAAAATTAATAGTCTTATATTTGGTGCATTATAACATTCAGTTCAATTCAATTAAATTTTATTTGTATAGCACTTTTAACAATGGACATTGCCTCAAAGCAGCTTTGCAGAACATATGAAACGTAGTACAAAAGTCCTAGATGGTAGACAACATCATCCCTAGATTTCAAGAAGAAATAGTAGATACATATGACGAGATTCAGGATATTATCGCTTGCTAAGTGTGTCTGACAATGTATCCGGATTAGTTTTATTAATAAGAGATCGTTTTTTATTTTAAGTATATGTGAATGTTCACTTTTTCTCTAAACATCAGAGAAATTAGAGAATGTCCTAAGATCAGGAATATTCAGATTGCCCAAAATAAAAGAAATAAAAAAATAAATAAAATAATAATAATAATCATCATCATCATAATTTCTTAGAGCCATCCTGTAACAAATAGAAAATAATGTGACTTTTTATTTATTTATTTATTTATTTATTTATTTATTTATTTATTTATTTATTTGTTTGTTTGTTTGTTTGTTTATTTATTTATTTTTTTCAATTATTCATTTATTTATTTATTTATTTATTTTTTTAGTTAAAATGTATACACATAAAGAGACATGACTTTATGATTTTTATTAGAGTTTCTACTTTAGAATTTCATATTACATTTTCAAAGTCTTATGTAATGCTTTGACATGGTTTTGAATACACATTGATAGATAGCTAGACAGATAGATAGATAGATAGATAGATAGATAGATAGATAGATAGATAGATAGATAGATAGATAGATAGATAGATAGATAGATGTTACTTTGCAAATTATTATTGTTATCGTGTCACTATTAATTAATAATTCATAAGTAACTAATAGTTAATAATTCAACTAAGTGATATTTATTAGTTGATAAATAATTCTAAATCTTGCATTAAAAGAGTAAATATGAGGATAATGTTTGTCTGAAATTGGGAGAGACATTAATTAAGATTTCTGGAACCTCTCTCTGCTGGTTGTAGAGAACGCTAGTGGCTCCTGGTCGAGTTTTACAGACACACCAATCAGGACGTAATACAGCCAGATTCAGACCTCCGTTCCATGTGTTGTTTTTTTTCTGTGTGTTCTTTAAATAAATGCAGTATTTGTGATCTCTCTTTCCTGTATGGCTGGCTGGCAGCCCATGTGGGAAAAAGCGTGACAAATAAGTGGAAGTGGAGCCTGACACAATGGCTAGTGGCACGGAGAGGTGAGCTAAAGTTCCCTTCACCCCTTCTTCACCCCGGGAGGGTATCGGTGACAGAGTCATGTCCCTGTTCAACCTTAAACATGGCACTCCAGCAAGTCTGGTTACGTTGTCCTGACCTCCATCTGCCTCAATGCCATTTCACGTACTGAGAAACTGTTTCTGTGGAAGTTCAGGTGTTCTGTCCAAATTTCACTCAGTTAAACATAGAAGCACAAACCAAACATCTGCTCGAGTGCTAGTCAGAAGTCAATCAAGTCAAGTGAAGAAGCTTTTATTGTCATTTCAACCACATATAACTGATGCAGTACATAGTGATATGAAACAACATTTCTCCAGGACCCTGGTGCTACCTAAACAATGTACAACATATAGTTACAAACAGAACAATGATACAAAGCTAGGACAGAAGTTTGTCCTAGCTACATAAAGTGCAAAGACAAAACAGTGCAAAAACAGGAAGAACAAAAACAACACAAGACAGGACAAAAAGAAAGGTGTATCATAGTAATACACCCTAGCAACCCCTTAGAAACCACATGGAATACCACAGCAACCACCCAACAACCCCTTAACAACCACATGTAATACCACAGCAACCACCTAGCAACCCCTTAGCAACTACATGGGACACCACGGTAACACCACCAAGTAACCCCTTTAGCACCACCTGTTATACCACGGAAACACCACCTAGCAACCACCTGGAATACCACAGCTACACCACATAGCTACCACCTAGAATACTACAGCAACACCACATAGCAACCCCTTAGCAACCACCTGGAATACCAGAGAAACACCCCCTAGCAACCCCCCAGCAATTGCCTGAAATACTGCAGCAACACCACCTAGCAACCCCTTAGCAACCACTTGGAATACTACAGCAACACCACCTAGCAAGCCCTTAGCAACCACCTGGAATATTACAGCAACACCACCTAGCAAGCCTTTAGCAACCACCTGGAATACTACAGCAACCACCTAGCAACCCCTTAGCAACCATTTGGAATACTACAGCAACACCACCTAGCAAGCCCTTAGCAACCACCTGGAATAATAAAGCAACCACCTAGCAAGCCCTTAGCAACCACTTGGAATACTACAGCAACACCACCTAGCAAGCCCTTAGCAACCACCTGGAATACTACAGCAACCACCTAGCAAGCCCTTAGGAACCACTTGGAATACTACAGCAACACCACCTAGCAAGCCCTTATCAACCACCTGGAATACTACAGCAACCACCTAGCAAGCCCTTAGCAACCACTTGGAATACTACAGCAACACCACCTAGCAAGCCCTTAGCAACCACCTGGAATACTACAGCAACCACCTAGCAACCCCTTAGCAACCACCTGGAATACTACAGCAACCCCTTAGCAACCACCTGGAATGCTACAGCAATACCACCTAGCAACCCCTTAGCAACCTCCTGTTATACCACACCACCTAGCAACCAATAAGCAACCACATGGAATATCACAGCAACACTACCTAGCAATCCCTTATCAACCACCTGGAATATCACAGCAACCGCCTAACAACATACTAAAAACCACATGTGATACCTCATCAACCACCTTACAATGCCCTAGCAACACACCTGGAATGAATACCATAGCAACACAATAGGAATCACCTAGAATTCCATAGCACCATCTAGCACCAGCCTAGAAAATACTTATCACTTCACTAGGAACCACAAAGAATACCATAACAGCAGAGGTCACAGAGATCACACTTTCTCTTCATTCTGATGTTTGAAGCAGACTGCTCTGCTAGCATGAAACAAGCGCTAGCCGAAATTCCATCATGGTCACAAAAAATCTTGCTCCCATAAAGTCATCAGGTCATTAACTGCACTGTTTATGGAGCTCTGCTCCACTGTGTCTTCCTCAAACAGCCATGTGGCTCCCTGAGGTAGTTAGGCTAAGTGGCGTGTTTATGCTAACTAACTAGCCCCATGATGTTCGGCCACTTAGCAAGGCCGTGAACGGGCTTGCCTAGCAGCGCCAAGAAACATCCCGTGCAGCTTTCATGCAGTTATCAGACTAACCCCATCACACCATGAAAGTGGCACAGATCCCAGGAGGAAGCCTCTCCTCACTTATCAAAGCTCCCACTGCCTTGCGCAATTAGCTGGCTAAATATCTACGAGGCCACCGCGAGCCTGGGTGGTCTCCTGCTCAGCCTGCCTAATAACGCTATGGCCGTTCCCAGAACAAGTGGAAATGGTAAATGCAAATGCTCCATTTAAAATGAAAGAAAGGACAGGGTTAGATGCGATGGAACGGATAAAATCCATCAATGGTATGTGTGCAACGACGTCATCCAAATGTGGCCAAGGGAGGGACTGTAATAGGAGGCAAGCGTAATTACGGGCTAAGCCCATTGCCAAAGCAATAAGAGAGCGAGAGGGAGTCTGGACTGCAGCAGAAAACTGATTGACATCAGTAAACACTGTCAGAAATGTGGAAAATCTCCACGGAACATCTCAACCTCAGGTCTCGGGCTGCTCTTTGCTAGATCTATCTAAGACCTTGTATATATAAACAAAGAATACATGGAACTTCTTCACCACAAAAGAGAGAACGCTAGTGAATTTATTATAGAGCGTGTTGAATTCTTGATTCTGATTGGTTAGAAGATTCATTGATTCGATTTGATTTTGATTTTGACCACTGCACTTCTAACAATATCAACATCATTTCTATAGTAATGGGGAGATTTTTTTATCCATCGATATGGGGTCTGTCCTGGAGTCTGTCCAAGGGGACACGGGGTATACACCAACTCATCATAGGGCATAATCACACACTCACACACCTCTTCACACAATTTAGAGATGCCAATCAGACTACAATGCAATGTCTTGGACTGAGGAAGATAACTGGTGTACCTGGAGGACAGCCTAAAGCACAGGGAGAACATGGTGAAGATCAGAAGGTTGTGAGTTCAAATCCCAGGGCCACCAAGCTGCCACTGAGCAAGGCCCTTAACCCTCAGTTGCTCAGCTGTATAAAAAATGAGATCAATCGTAAGTCGTTCTGTATAAGGGCGTCTGCCAAATGCCAGAAATGTGTATGCAAATGTGCACACACATTGGAGGCAGGAATCAAACCCTCAACCGCAGAGGTACGGATATCATATGAAGAGCTAGATCCAGATTCCTGAACGGTTCTTTGGTTTGTTCCTCTGAAGAACCGTTTCAATTTTCTGTGTAAGTCTTTACAGCTGAGCTTTTCCTCTTCTCAACCTGTCTTGGAAATCCTTGATGAAGTTATTTATCTAAAAATGTGTCAGCGTTTGGTTTTTCAGTTGGAGTGAAAATGTCGAGATGGTCTGACGTCATAGTAAACAAGGTCTTGGTATGAGTTCTTTAAAGAACTATAATATGGAGAAATTGACGTCATATGAGAGAAAATGGGCTGAGAAATGTGTACAGATGAAAAAGTGCTATATTTATACAGAATCAGAAAGCTTGATTCTGATTGGTTAAAAGGTGTTGATAGTGGAAACTGATAGTGCTGGATTTAAATCGAAACACAGGTTTATATAAATGCACATTTCCGAGGAAATCTTCTGTAACATTTATGTGATGTTTATGGAACGTTTATGGAAGAAGTCTCCAGTGTCAGAGTTTTGTGGATATTACACAACATTAAATGTAAAGGTAAATGGATCGGGAGCTTCAGAAAGAAAGCATGGAGAAACTGGATGATACTGGTGTTAACGCTACACTTACCCAGTTATCAGAACTTGCCAAAGTATCAGTGACATGCATGTGTTTGTGTAGAATGTTCATAAAGTTTCGCAGCTCTATTTCTTGTAGACTCAACTAGCCGAAGCTAATACGCCGTTAAGGTTATCAGGATATCGCACGTTCTTTGGTTTTCCTTCCAAACATACAAAACGATGTTTTTCTAGTAAGGCAAAGTTCCCATCGTCTCCCTCACGGCAGAAACAAAGCCCTTTTTCAGCCTCACACCCGTCTCTAAACCTTCTCATCATACGCCGTGGTAGAGTCCGTCGCTTATCCCCCTCGGTTATGGTAGCTTCCAGAAGAGCGCTGTTTTGCTTGAGGATGTCTGCACAGCAGGTCTTGTTCTTCAAGTCCCTTTAATCTGTTTTTGGAGCTCAGGGTCATAGAGCCATTCTGGCTCCAGATAGAGTTCAATCACAACATTGTTTTTGAGGTTCTTCCTCTACGTTTTTTTGGATCAGATATATATTACTGCTGTAGCCTTGCACGTGGAAGCTGTAGGAGAACTAAATTAAGGTAGTGTTAATAGTCTTCTTGAGGGATCGTTATTTTAGCTCTGGAAATATTTTGTTGCACCTTTCAAAATGGTTTGTCTTGAAGGGAACAAAACAGTGCTGTAAAAGTAGAATTCTAGCTTAACTTATTGCTTATGGACACCGATCTAATCTCTTAATGCTTTGCTGATGAATTCTCAAATCTGATTGGTCCACAGACGTTGATTCACTTTCGGTACGCGTGGTTCAGACTGCCAGACACATCACAGGTTTGTTTCAACTGATGCATAATTTTAATGGTGTAAAAAAAATGTGTTCTCCACATCAAGGAGATGTTTATTTTGTTTAGCTCTATGGAAGGAGTCTCCAGTGCCAGCACTTTGTAACAGAAGTAAAGCTGTACCTCACCTTCTAAATTCTAACAGTGTCTCAGTCAGTAATTTGTAATTGTTTTATTCAGAGAAAAAGAGAGGAAGATGAGGGAACGATTGTTTGTTATAATTCTTATAACAATATTATAAGATTGTTATAATATGTGTTATAACAGGAACAACTAGTCCCACAACTTTAAATGTAACTATAAATGGATTAAAAAAAAAAAAAAAAAACTCATTCGTTATGAAATAAATCACAAATTGCTGTGGTCTTATGTTATAATCTAATTGCCATGGTAACTAACGCCACGCCATGCACTTCACCATGTCTTTAATTCCTTTAATTACTTTAACAAACATGACAGCTGAGGGAAAGTCTTCAGATCATCTTCCAGTACACACCGAAATGCTTTCTTCTCATTTTTTTATTGCTTTTTGGCATCAAACGTTTTCAGCTAGCATGACAGTGCTAGTCAATCCGCGCCAAGCCACTAATTATGGGTCATTCAACAACATTTCTAAACATCTCTGGGTAAAAAGGCAAATAAATAAACATTAGCGTATACGGAACCTAAAGGAGAAAAGGAAGAAGCTTGTCATCAGCGTGTCTTGAAGGTTCTTTGTCGTAGCTTCAGATATAACGGTGCTGACTGATTTGATTTTTCATGACATGAACGTTCTCTGTGCTACGTGCTCAGATTGGCGCCCGTGGTGGTGATAGTGGTGGTGGTGGAGGGGTTGTTCTCACTGCTCCATTTCCTGTCCTCTACACCCACACTAATTGGACATTTGGGTGGCCCTGTTTATTGACTTTACTGAAAAGCGACAGGTTATATTAACATTTGTGCTGCGCGTTCTCAGCAGTGCAGCGTTACACGGCTCTTCCCCAGAGAGACGCCCCGAGAGAGGGACGAAGGCGGAGAGGAAGCGGCGTGAGGGCAGCGAGCCTCGCCGTTCTCTAAGATCCTCGGCTGCCACTCAGAGCCGA
>JAUCMX010000005.1:10680783-10690783 GCA_033459395.1 Hemibagrus guttatus | reverse complement strand
TGGATGGATGGAACATGTGTGTGTGTGTGTGTGTGTGTGTGAGGGTCGAATGCCCCCGTGTCGACAGAAACACATGACAATTTTGGTGTTGTGGTGACATTTGGGACTAATCCCCCATCATTTTTTCAGCAGGTTTTGTTGTGTGCTGAGGTTTGAGCTGTCAAACATTAAGCATGTCATTATCAAGCTGCTCACACACACACACACACACACAAAAATTCATCCTGTATGAAATATTTATATTAATACGGGACACAGAGCTCGGTGTATAGGTCGACTGAGCTGCTGGTTGGAGTTTATTTATTATTTATCATTCAGGCGAGCTTTTTCATACCGCTCATGATGTTACTGGAACGTTTGTCTGTTAGCATGAAGATTTACTTACTAATAGAATAGCATAGAAATATGAATTGCTTACTAGCTTACAGACTTTCTAAATTACATATTTACCAATGGCTTACTTATGAGCATCTTACTAATGTACTTACCAAAGAATAACTAATCTACTTACTTACTTACACACAGACTTACTCAAATAACTTGTGTCTGTTATTATGAACAGATTATTAACTTTAGAGTTACTTTCCATAGAATTTCTTACTTACCTACTTACTTACTTACTTACTTACTTACTTACTTACTTACTTATTTACTTACAAATAATTTGCTTGTGAATGGTTCACTTGGTTCCTTACAATGAACTTATCTACTGATGAACAGATTACTAATTAAAACTACTTGTTCGGTATTTACTTACTTCCTCAACACATATTTTTTATTAACATACCTGATTCGGAATACTTCACTAATTTACCTACCAAAGAATAACTTAATACTTACTTACTTACCTACTAATTATTTACTCTAACTGACTCATATATCGCTCATATATCTCACTAAAAAAGTCAAACTTTTACTAAATTAGCTTACTAAATGACTACAGAATAATTTACTCATTTACTCACCTACTTCCCGATAGCTTACAAACTAAACGACAGTTTACAAGTTTATTATACTTTCAATATTTACTGAATTATTTCATCACGAAAATCCTACTTGCTTTTGAACAGCTTACTAGTTTAATCCCCACTTACTTACCCGTTTACTTAAATGTTAACCTCCTCACTCAATTCTCTACTGACAAATAACTTAATTACTCACGAGCAGCTTACTAACTTAGCTACTAAAAATAATTCACTTACCAATAAACAATTTCCTTATGAACAGCTTACTGTTGAACAAAAAGCTAATTTTCTTATCCATGAGGTTTTTACTCACAAATACTTTACTTATTTACGAAGGAATAGCTTACAAAATTACTTAAGTAGTGATTACTTATTAATTATTAGTTCTTCAGTAATTAATTAGTAATAGCTTGGTAATTAATACGTTAAGCAAATACACTTTATTACTTATCAATAGCCTTCTTACTTACTTATCTACTTACCTGCTTACTTACCTATGTATGTAGTAATTATCAGCTTACTGAAAATGAGTAATCATTAGTTCTTCAGCAATTAATAAGAACTAAACTTTATTACTTATGAATATCTTATGAACTTTTGTACCTTCGTACTTACTTATGTAGTAATTAATAGCTTACTAACTAACTTACCTAATTACTCAGTAATAAATCAAACAAATATACTTTATTACTTATGAATAGCTTACTAACCTAGTTACTTACAAAGTAATTGATAGCTTACCAAGCTTAGTATTTATTAGCTAGTAATAACAGTAATGAATTTGTAATAGCTCAGTAATTAATAACTTAAAGAACTCTATTACGTATGAATAGCTTATGAACTTACCTACTTGCTTGCTTATGTAGTAATTAATAGCTTGCTAACTTACCTACTTACTACTTATGTATGCAGTAATTAATAGCTTACTTAGCTTTAGTAATTATTGTGTTTTTTAAATTTTTGAGTATATAACATACTTATATTTACTTAGTTACACTGTAATTAATAGTTTACAACGCTTGCAGTTTCTCAGAAATAAATTAGTAATAGCTCAGTAATTAATAACGTAACTTAAAGAAATATACTGTATTAGTTATCAATAGCTTACTAACAAACTTATTTACCTAGTTACATGATAATTAATAGTTTACTAAGCTTCATGATCATTTCTTTCTCAGTAATAAATTAGTAATAGCTCAGTAATTAATAACTTAAAGAAATATAGTTTATTACTTATGAATAACTTTGTAATTTACAAACAAAACTAATGTATATACTTACAGTACGCTATGGGCTGAGTATAGAAGGTAGGTGTACCCGTACTGTGTGTGTGTGTGTGTGTGTGTGTGTGTGTATATACACTCCCAGTGGTAAAAGTGTCGGCCTTGGCTGATCACTCATCACCTCTCTTGGCAGCCTGTGTGGTCAGTTTGATAACTTGACTTCTCTTCCCTTTGCATTCTGCCTCTTCAGGCGTGTCTCATCCACAGTGTTCCCTAAAGTCCAAAAACACATGACCTCCATCTTCAGAGCAGCTCCAGGACTCCGAACAGGTCGAGTGACCTGTAATTGTATTTAGCTTCGTGTAATGTAGATGTTCGGTACACTAAGCAGGATCTTATTTCTTGTGAAAGCATTTTATTTACGAATCACACACACACACACACACACACACACACACACACCGGCGGTTAATCATATGAGACATCCTTTCTGTACTTCAAACAAGTGTGTGACTGTGTGTAATCATTTTAAAGTGCTGCCCTCATTCCTTCGATCATTCTTTCCTTCTTGCCGTCCCTGTGCCCATGGCTGCGCTGATTGATAGCCACCCCCCCTTAAACCACACACACACACACACACACATGCACAGATAGGCCGGCAAGGTCATATGTGAATAGTTAAATTTGACTCATAACTGTAGAACAAATACACAGCGGCTGTGCTGAAATGTGCCCCATGCGGCGGATTCGGCCCTGAAACATTCGACTCCAGCGCGAGGCTACGAGACGAAGCGAGAGCGACAGCTCAAAGAGAGCACACACACTTTTAATCTGCTGAAAGAGTGTTATGCAATGAAATATTTTAGACAGGAATAATAAACTCAGATAGCTTGCAACAGGATGGTTGTAATTATAAGAACGGTGACACGCAAAGACGTTTAGATCTGTAAGATGGCTCTTTACATCCTGGAATGTGATTTCCTTCTTGATATAAACTTTCTGTGTGGCCAATTTTTGTTCCCCCCCACCCCAGAATGTGTTCTGGTGTAAAATGGTGGCCTTATACTGTACTACACATCAATACCAAATCTATATCCATCTATGTTTCTCACACTAGCGTTTGTTCGTGCTTTCCTCTAAACACTGAATCTTTTTAAAGCATCAATGTATGTGTAAAAACTGTGAGTATGCACGTGAAGTCTGTTTATAAAATTATTGCGAAACCTCAAAAGTTCAACACGTTGCTGCTTATTAAGACGCGAAGTTTACGTGAACGTGAAATTTGATTGAGAAACCCGTTTATTTATCAGCTGCAGCTCATCATTTATCAAATAACACAAACTACAGCTAGAAAAGTCTCACGTTTACGCACGCTACAAACAATGAAATGCCTCTCACGTAGTTGATCAGAATCATTTAAAACACACACACACACACACACACACACACACACACACCATTTTGTGATGTGTTTACATTTCTGGAATGATTTCTATATCTAATTAACATTGTGTTTATACATAAGCTTTTTATCCTCAATAACAAAATTGGGGAATTTATTTTATTTTATTTTTTTTCAAATAAAATCTGTAAAAAAAAATGTTAGAATTGTATTGCTTATTATTATTATTATAATTATTGTCATTGTTGTTATTATTATTATTGTTGTTGTTATTATTATTATTATTATTATTATTATTATTTTATCAATTAAAATATTTATTTTTTCAAATAAAAGCTGTGAAAAATATTGTAATTGTATCACATTATTATTACTATTATTATTTTTCAATTAAAAATATTATCATATTTCTATTAGTACATTTGTTATTATAATTATAAATTCAAAAGGTTTTTTTTTCAAATAAATGCTGTAGAAATATTATAATTGTCACTTATTATTATTATTATTAATATTATTATTATTATTATTATTATTAATGAAAAATATATTATATTTATATTTTTAAAGTCATTATTATTATTTTAAAATTATTTTTTCCAAATAAAAGCTGTAAAAATAGTATAATTGTATCATTTATTATTATTATTATTTATCATTAAAGTATTAATAATGGGATAACAATACAAGATAGATAGATAGGAACCCCTGTACATCTGTTAATTCATGTAAATATCTAATCAGTGTGGAACAGTGTATAAATGCATGTAGGTGTGAAACATTTAGTAAAATGGGGGTGGGGGGGGGGGGTGGAGTGACCTCTAATTTGTGCCAGCGGGTCGAGGGTTTCAGAAACTGACGATCTGCAGGAATTGTGACAGGTAACTGGTTCTAGACTTCACACTACAGAAGACTAGACTAGACGTGTCAGGAGGTCTGTGAGTCATATTGTTACTGAGAGAGGTCAGAAAGCAGAACGGACAGACTTGTCAAGGAGGCAGAAACTCAAATCATCACTCTTTACATAAGTTGTGAACAGAAAAGCATCTCCAAACACACAGTGTTACACAGTTTTACAATATGAGCTCCCTAATCATTTGGGCATTTGAGTCTATATACACACAACAACTCACAACAAAAATACATAATTTTTTTGTTAATTTTTTTAGGTGTATTATTATTATTATTATTATTATTATTATTATTATTATTATTATTATTATTATTATTATTTATTGTTGTTGTTGCTATGATGTCAACATTGTTATTTATTTATTTATATGCTTGTATTCTTCTTTTCTTACACATTTACAAAACTGTTCAGTTATTTGTTTTATTTTTATTTTATTTATTTATTTTGTTTATTTATTTATTTTAGCTTTAACCAAAGCACTGGTAACACAATGGTATAGTTACTTTTAGTGATGAAATTGATCTTGAAATTGAACATTTATTTTATTTTATTTTATTTTATTTTATTTTATTTTATTTTATTTAGAACATTTCATTTATTTAACAGTGTGGCACGTACACTGCAGCACATCCTTCATCAAAATAACACAAATTACAGCTTTTTAAATGAATAAATAAATAAATACATTCACTTTTTACGCACCTATACAGAGCTGTAAAGTGTTCAATGCTCTAGCTCGGGATTTCTCTTTAGAGACATACAACACAATGATCCAGTTGTTTTCTAGAACCTTTAGCTATGTGAAGAACCCTTAAGGAACTCTTTTTACTGATTGTATGAACACTACACATGCATACAGTATTTAGTTGGGGGTTTTTTTAATAGAATTATTATATTCTATCATTTTACAAAGTAGGAAACAGGAAGCACCACAATCAGGAAGGTTTCTTATCATACGTTGTATCAGTACAGATAATGCAGTAAGGTCTGTAAAATTTATTAGAGGTTAAAAAAATTCCTCCAATCTTCTAGGGGTGCACAGACTTTTGCACTCGGCCTTCTTACATGCCAAGTGAATTCCAGGCTTGTCTTTTTTTCCCACGGGTCTTACAGGTGGAGGATCAGCAGTGACGGTTCTCTGTCACTGGACGATGATGTGAAGGAGGAGGATGAGGAGGATAAGGAGGACAAGGAGGAGGAGGAGGAGGAGGAGGTCCAGAGACATGGTGAAGGTCAGGGTCATTAGCAAAGATCAAATTGCACATAAACACCACAGACACCTCACTCCGGGGCCGCCAGGGTCTCAGCGCCCCCTAGAGCTCGCTACACAAATCTCCACACCTTCCACCTTCCAGGTTTGATGGATTTGATGGACTTTTTTTCCTCACACTTAAGTTTGAATCATTGCTGTTCAGGAAAATGAGGAAAATGAGTGTGTGTGTGTGTGTGTGTGTGAAAGTTAGCCAACAATCACACACACACAACCACTAAAAACACTTCAGTTTCTACTGACTTCACTACAGCGGTATTTGAAACCACCAAATTAGCAAGCTCCAGCACTCTCAGGAAAATAAGAGGCCTTTCCTTCTCCAATTATGTGCCTTAAATCATTTTTAAAGGTACACTACATTCATATAACCGTGTAAACTATACATATCGCTCCAGGAGCTACTTTTTTTCCAGTGACAAGAAAATGAGTGTTTATATAGTAAAATTTAACTTCATTCTCATTCACTAAGGAACAAGCACATGCATGTGTTTCAGTCAGGAAGTATGTGATAAAGTATGAAAGTGAATCATTTGAACATAGAAGATTCTCATCTATACATGTAGAAAGAGATCAATTTTTATAAAACTTAGGGTCACGTGAAAAAAATGACAGAAAATAGTGTGAAAAGAATTATATGTTTTAAAAAAAATGCATTGTTTGTCAAAGAATCACATGTGAAACAAATTAATAGTGTAAAACGAATCATATGTGAGAAATGATTCATGTGGGGAAAGTAGATGACCTGTAAAAAAAAAAAATGTGTGCAAATCACACGTGAAAAAATACGAGTCATATGTAAATAGCTGAATCATTAAAAAAAAAAAAAGATTCATGTGAGAAAATGAACAGACCATGACAAAAGTGTCACATATGAAAAAAAAAAAAAAAAGAATCATGTGTGAAAATTATCGTGGCAAAAGAATCATGTTGAATTGAACGAATCTTGTCAAAAGAATCATGTGAAAATGAATGAATATTGTCTAAAGAATCACATGTAAAAATGAACAAATCGTGTACAAAGAAACATGGGTGAAAATGAATGAATCATGTCAAAAGAATCATTTGTGAAAATGTATGAATCCTGTCAAAAGAATCAAGTGAGGAAATGAATTAATGTTGTGTAAAGAATCACATGTGGAAATGAACAAATCCTTTTAAAAGAATCAAGTAACAATTGAAGAATCATAAGTAATAGATAGATAGATAGATAGATAGATAGATAGATAGATAGATAGATAGATAGATAGATAGATAGATAGATAGATAGAGCTAATATGTAAATATAATGTAACTGATTCATGTGAGAAAAATCATGCCAAAATTAAATTAAAAAAAAAATCACACATGATAAAAAATTGTTAACTCATGTGAATAAAAACATATACTACACGTATGTGAAAGATAACATGATGAACTGGTGTAAATTCACACATGATGCATGAGTGAAGATCATGAGAGCTTTCAACCAAGTGAAGTTTTTTTACATGGAGCCTGAAAGAGGGAGAAGAAAAAAAACCACCTCATATTTAAAGTTTTCAGTGTTTGAGCTGAAGTGTTTGAGTGGAGTTAAGTATTGACGCCGTGCTCAGTTCGCTGATTGATTATGTTTCTTTTCTCTTTCTGCCTTCGCCCATAGGGTCACATCATGCGAATGCTTTTTCTCCACTTGAAAATGGTAGAAAAATATACAGCCGACAGGCCAAATTGGCTCCCCGTTCAGAGATGTTATCGTTGGCGTGTTTGTTTTGAAGCCAAAAGCTTCTCGGCAAAAGGTATGTGTAGAAAAAAGACCAAAGACAAAACACACTCCATTCATCGGCCGATGTCCATTTCTCTTTTTTTTGTGTTACCGCAAATTCCTTTGGCAGTGCTCATATGTAGGCCCAGAGCAGATCCAAGCATACACACCTCAGAAGTAAATAATATAAATTATAATGAAGTAATTATACAGAATAACAGCAGTGTGGAAAAACGGTTAGTGATGTCTGAAGAGCCGAGAAAAGAACCTGCTGCTAAACTCGAGGAAAACCGATCCATGCTGTACAAGTGCGTGTTTTTTTTCCTCTACAGGTTTACTACACTATGTAGGAATGGGAAGATATTTCTATACAGCAGTACAGTTAAATGAATCATGTCAAAAGAATCATGTGAAAATGAATTAATATTGTCTAAAGAATCACGTGTGAAAATGAATGAATCCTGTCAAAAGAATCACGTGTGAAAATGAATGAATCCTGTCAAAAGAATCATGTGAAAATGAATTAATATTGTCTAAAGAATCATGTGTGGAAATGAACAAATCCTTTTAAAAGAATCAAGCAAAAATGAATGAATCATGTCAAAAGAATCACATGTAAAAATGAATTAATATTGTCTAAAGAGTCATGTGTGGAAATTAAAGAATCATGTCAAAAGAATCGTGTGAAAATGAATGAATTCTGTCAAAAGATTCATGTGCAAATGAATGAATCCTTTCAAAAGAATCATGTGTGAAAATGAATGAATCCTGTCACAAGAATCATGTGAAAATTAATGAATCTTGTCAAAAGAATCACATGTTAAAATGAATTAGTATTGTCTAAAGAGTCATGTGTGGAAATTAAAGAATCATGTCAAAAGAATCATGTGTGAAAATGAATGAATCCTTTTAAAAGAATCATGTGTGAAAATGAATGAATCCTGTCACAAGAATCATGTGAAAATGAATGAATCCTGCCACAAGAATCATGTGTGAAAATGAATTAATATTGTCTTAAGTATCACATGTGGAAATGAACAAATCCTTTTAAAAGAATCATGTGTGGAAATGAATTAATCATGTCAAAAGAATCATCTGTGAAAATGAATGAATCATGTCAAAAGAATCACATTTGGAAATGAACAAATCCTTTTAAAAGAATCATGTGTGGAAATGAATGAATTATGTCAAAAGAATCATGTGTGTAAATGAATGAATCACACTACTGTGAGTAAGAAATGACCATGTAAACAACACACGAAGGTACATAGGTACACGTGAAATAGAGAGTTTTTCATGTGGGAAACATTTTATTGAATCATTTTCCTGAATCAGGAATCATTTGAACAGAATCACAGGTGAAGACAAATGAATCAATTTGAGAAATTTAAAATAAAAAAAATAAAAAAAAACACTTTTGGAAATGAGCATGTGATATAAAGTAATGAGTCATGTGAAAGAATCACATGTGAAAAGAAAAGAATCATTTGAAGTGGAAATGAATGCAAGGTGAGAAAGATTACTGAATTGCGTGAATCTGATGTCAATGCAAGTAAATTGTTTAACAACAAATGAAAGAGTTACATGTAAAATAAATGGATCCTGAGAAAATCAGATGAGTTGTTTGGGGGGAAAAAGCATACATCATAAATGAAAAAAAAATGATTAGTGTAAAAAGAATCACATGTGAATGTAAATGAATCATGCGAATCATGAGTCACATTAAATGCTTTGTGAGAAAATTACATATGAAGCTCATTAAATCATATGTAAAGAATCACATGCAAATATAAACAAATCATGTGAACGGAATCACATGCAAATATAAACAAATCATGTGAAAGGAATCACATGCAAATATAAACAAATCATGTGAAAGGAATCACATGCAAATATAAATGAATCATGTGAAAAGAATCACATGCTAAATCAAATTAACCATTTGAAAAGAATCTCATGTGAAAAATGTGAAATGTGGAAAAAATCAAACGAGAATATTAAAGAATCATTTGAGTCACATGTGGAAATAAATGAGTTTGAAAAAATCACACGTGAAATAAATGACTAGTGTGAAAAGAATCACATGTGAATGCAAATGAATCACATGGAAGGAAATGAACGAAAAGAATCACTTTTGAAGTAAACGCCTAGTGAAAAAACCACATGCGAAGAGCAGTGAATCATTTATAAATTTATATCATGTGAAAAAGAGTCACGTGAAAAAAGACAAGATTCATATGAACAGAATCGCATGTGAAAATTAATTCTGTGGAAAAAAGAATAAGTGAGTCATTTGTGAAAAAGAAAGCAGATAATATAATAAATAAATTCTTTTTTATAAAATGGATATATTGTAAACGAATCATGTGAAGTGAATCAGACTTGTAACCAAATGAATCATATAATAAATGAATCACATGTGAAAATAACAAACACACATTTTAAAGTCTACACTACACACTGCAATTATTATGTGTAAAAAAAAAACA
>JAUCMX010000005.1:10663283-10678283 GCA_033459395.1 Hemibagrus guttatus | reverse complement strand
TTTATTTTATCTGTTTTATTTTTGATAAAGAATTGAATTGCATGTGTATCGATATCAGCAGGGTTTCATATCATTATCAGGAGAGGAAAAGTAACATTAGTTAATATGAACATATCTCAACACCTATGTCTGTTTATATTCTTCCAAATAATATTAGCTTTAATAATTTTATAATAATATAAAGATGGAGGAAAATCCGAGCTGCAGCTGAAACGATATCGGTCATTTACGACAGTGTTGCAGAAATGATGAGTAAAGCTATATCGAGTGTTACTGATTATGATGAAAGTAATAAAAGTGTGTGTGTGTGTGTGTGTGTGTGTGTGTGTGTGTGTGTGTGTGTGTGTGTGTGTTTTGAATCGAGGTGGTCCCGCTTCCTCTACACTTCCCCAAATCTCAAAGCACTTAGTGCGCTGTCAGATCTTCCAGCTCTGTGGACGTCGCTGCATTAGATGATTCCTTTCTTGCTGAGTTACCGTGTGTGTGTGTGTGTGTGTGTGTGTGTGTGTGTGTGTGTGTGTGTGTGTGTGTGTGTGTGGGGTGAGACTGCAGATTGAGTCGTGTGGAGTGTGTTTAGGTTTGCAGGCCTCTCGGTGTGTGTGTGTGTGTGTGTGTGTGTGTGTGTGTGTGTGTGTGTGTGTGTGTGTGTGTCCATTTACTCAGATAATGGATTATAGACAATCAGACAGCTTCCAGCTGGAGTTTCACTGCAACGCCACAATAAGCTACGCTGACACAAAGCAGACGTCCTGTGTGTGTGTGTGTGTGTGTGTGTGTGTGTGTGTGTGTGTGTGTGTTTTGTCGTAGCTAAGACATCATTCAACATTCATTCTAGCTGGGGTTTCTTTTTCTTTCTTTTTTTCCGTCTGTAAGACGCGTTAAATTTCTCTCAAGCTCACAGACTTATTATTTTATTTTCGTTTATTTCTCAAGCAGGAAAAAGTCAAAGCTTTAAACGTCATCGAAAAAGCAAACAAAATGGTTTCAAAGTGACACGCTTTCACTCCACAACGATTTTGTTTGCGTTTTCAAACTGCTTAACTGCTTACGTTCCTGTTATCTTGGCTTTCCAGTCTGATTTCCAGCATCCACGTTTTCTCCTTGGGCTCAACGATGCATGCGAGTGAAACTCTAAAGAAAAATCCCCTCAGCTGGAAAGTCCAGACGATCTCCTCACCCCTGACCTCCACAGGACGTGTCAGATCAACATGGCTGCCTACAGCATCTGCAGTGAGCTTAATATTGTTCTGCTAACAATCGACAAACATGAGAATGTCTGTTTTTTTCCACTTGTTAGCTGGAGGTAGGAAATGACATCATTCTGAGTTCTGAGTGAACTGGACTGATCACTTCCTGTCCTGATACAGAAGACACAGTGTCACCCAGTCAGTGTGTCGTCTGATCAGACTGGACATGAGGGGAATCTGATCTAAGCAGTGAACATCAGTAGCTCACATGGGCTTATGTGTAAATAGTGACCTAGAAATAGTGTAGATTCCTGAACATTTCAAAACTGTAAAACCTTCTGTTTATTTCCTCTTTCCAAAGAAATGTACTGTGTCTCAGTGTTTCGACTGAATGTAAGGGATTTTCTGTTTCTTCTCGTCTGTAAAGCTGCTTTGAGACAATGTCCAGTGTTAAGAGCGCTATTCAAATAAACTCAATTTAATTGAACTGAACTGAACTGAATAACGTTCTAACTTTTATAACATCCACTAATTTGATAACGGCCACTAACTTCAATACCGGGCCCTAACTTTTATAACAGGCCCTAACTTTTATATCGGCCCCTAACTTTGAAAACAGGCCCCTAACTTTGATAACAGGCCCTAACTCTTATATCGGCCCCTAACTTTGAAAACAGGGCCTAACTTTGATAACAGGCCCTAACTCTTATATCGGCCCCTAACTTTGAAAACAGGGCCTAACTTTTATAACAGGCCCTAACTCTTATATCGGCCCCTAACTTTGAAAACAGGCCCCTAACTTTGATAACAGGCCCTAACTCTTATATCGGCCCCTAACTTTGAAAACAGGCCCCTAACTTTTATAACAGGCCCTAACTTTTATATCGGCCCCTAACTTTGAAAACAGGCCCCTAACTTTGATAACAGGCCCTAACTCTTATATCGGCCCCTAACTTTGAAAACAGGGCCTAACTTTGATAACAGGCCCTAACTCTTATATCGGGCCCTAACTTTGAAAACAGGCCCCTAACTTTTATAACAGGCCCTAACTGTTATATCGGCCCCTAACTTTGAAAACAGGCCCCTAACTTTTATAACAGGGCCTAACTTTGATAACAGGCCCTAACTCTTATATCGGCCCCTAACTTTGAAAACAGGCCCCTAACTTGTATAACAGGCCCTAACTGTTATATCGGCCCCTAGCTTTGAAAACAGGCCCCTAACTTTTAAAACAGGGCCTAACTTTGATAACAGGCCCTAACTCTTATATCGGCCCCTAACTTTGAAAACAGGCCCCTAACTTTTATAACAGGCCCTAACTGTTATATCGGCCCCTAACTTTTATAACAGGCCCTAACTTTGAAAACAGGCCCCTAACTTTTATAACAGGCCCTAACTTTGATAACGGCCCCTAGCTTTGAAAACAGGCCCCTAACTTTGATAACAGGCCCTAACTCTTATATCGGCCCCTAACTTTGAAAACAGGGCCTAACTTTGATAACAGGCCCTAACTTTTATATCCGCCCCTAACTTGTATAACAGGCCCTAACTGTTATATCGGCTCCTAGCTTTGAAAACAGGCCCCTAACTTTTATAACAGGCCCTAACTGTTATATCGGCCCCTAACTTTGAAAACAGGCCTCTAACTTTTATAACAGGCCCTAACTCTTATATCGGCCCCTAACTTTGAAAACAGGCCCCTAACTTTTATAACAGGGTCTAACTTTGATAACAGGCCCTAACTCTTATATCGGCCCCTAACTTTTATATCCGCCCCTAACTTGTATAACAGGCCCTAACTCTTATATCGGCCCCTAGCTTTGAAAACAGGCCCCTAACTTTTAAAACAGGGCCTAAATTTGATAACAGGCCCTAACTCTTATATCGGCCCCTAACTTTGAAAACAGGCCCCTAACTTTTATAACAGGCCTTAACTGTTATATCGGCCCCTAACTTTGAAAACAGGCCCCTAACTTTTATAACAGGCCCTAACTGTTATATCAGCCCCTAACTTTTATAACAGGCCCTAACTTTGAAAACAGGCCCTAACTTTTATAACAGGCCCTAACTTTGATAACAGGCCCTAACTGTTATATCAGCCCCTAACTTTTATAACAGGCCCTAACTTTGAAAACAGGCCCCTAACTTTTATAACAGGCCCTAACTTTGATAACGGCCCCTAGCTTTGAAAACAGGCCCCTAACTTTGATAACAGGCCCTAACTCTTATATCGGCCCCTAACTTTGAAAACAGGCCCCTAACTTTTATAACAGGCCCTAACTGTTATATCGGCCCCTATCTTTGAAAACAGGCCCCTAACTTTTATAACAGGCCCTAACTGTTATATCGGCCCCTATCTTTGAAAACAGGCCCCTAACTTTTATAACAGGCCCTAACTGTTATATCGGCCCCTAACTTTTATAACAGGCCCTAACTTTTATATCGGCCCCTAACTTCTATATCCGCCCCTAACTTGTATAACAGGCCCTAACTGTTATATCGGCCCCTAGCTTTGAAAACAGGCCCCTAACTTTTAAAACAGGGCCTAACTTTGATAACTGGCCCTAACTCTTATATCGGCCCCTAACTTTGAAAACAGGCCCTAACTTTTATAACAGGCCCTAACTCTTATATCGGCCCCTAACTTTGAAAACTGGCCCCGAACTTTTATATCGGCCCCTAACTTTGAAAACAGGCCCTAACTTTGAAAACAGGCCCCTAACTTTTAAAACAGGGCCTAACTTTGATAACAGGCCCTAACTCTTATATCGGCCCCTAACTTTGAAAACAGGCCCCTAACTTTTATAACAGGTCCTAACTTTTATATCGGCCCCTAACTTTTATATCCGCCCCTAACTTGTATAACAGTCCCTAACTGTTATATCGGCCCCTAGCTTTGAAAACAGGCCCCTAACTTTTAAAACAGGGCCTAACTTTGATAACAGGCCCTAACTCTTATATCGGCCCCTAACTTTGAAAACAGGCCCCTAACTTTTATAACAGGTCCTAACTTTTATATCGGCCCCTAACTTTTTAATATCGGCCCCTAACTTTGAAAACAGGCCCCGAAATTTTATATCGGCCCCTAACTTTGAAAACAGGCCCCGAAATTTTATATCGGCCCCTAACTTTGAAAACAGGCCCTAACTCTTATATCGGCCCCTAACTTTTATATTGGCCCCTAACTTTGAAAACAGGCCCCTAGCTTATTTAAAGGGCCCTAACTTTGATAACGGCCCCCAACTTATTATTTAATGGACGCTAACTCTGCTAACAGGCCCTAACTTATTTAATAGCTCCTAACTTTTATAATGGGCCATAACTTTTAACATCCTCAAACTTTGATATCAGCCCCTAACTTGAATTTAATAACAGCCCCAGACCTTTATAACAGCTCCTAACTTTTTTGTGTGTCTTCCAAACATCTGTAAATGTTGCAGTCTTTTTTTCTCCCTGTTAATTTCACCTCATGCTCTGGTTCACCGTGTTGTTTTCAAACAAACCCACACTTGTTTCTGGTTTCTGGTGTATTCAGTAAATTGTGAAATAGAGGTACATTTTCAGAAAACACAGAGACAGACAGTCGGTCATTGTTTTCCTTTTTTCCCCTTCCTTCCATGAGGAATCCAGGAATCAGGAAAGCAGCTCTTGTTTATTGATTTAACTTTGTTTCCTGAAATTGAAAATGTCCTGGATTTCTGCCAGTCATGTTGAGTGACAGCGACAGTTTAGACGTACTGTTCTATACTAAGACTCACACTTCCGCTCGGCTCTTGCAGGAGTGTCTGCTGGAGAGGTCAGTGTCTCGGTCAGTGTCTCTCACGCTGTCCTGTAGGTGACCTAATAACAAAGGACAGGGCAATTCTGATTTTTTTTAAAAATATTTTTTTTAAATATTTCATGTCCTTTAATCAGCAAAACTGTAACCTGATTAATTTCCTGCAACAGCACACCCCTGAGTAGTGTTTTCTTCCTTATTATACACCTTTATCTGTAATGCAGTTTTTTTCTCTGACCTCCTGTAAACATCCTGCTGTTATCATTTCACACAGGTTTTTTTTTCCCCTCCTCTGTCCTGCGTCCGGAGACAGAGAAGGCGTTTGTGCTCTCAGAGAAATGACTTATCCTCTCTCCTTGATCTCATTGGTTCATTTGCTTAACCTAAAAGTTAAACATGTGCGAGTTCTGAGCAGATGTCAGGGCTTAAAGAAAGAACGAGCGTACAATGTTCCTTCATTCAGCCGCCACTACACACACACACACACACACACACACACACACACACACACAGACAGACCACCCATCAAGCTGTCATGTGAAAACGATACGCAAACCACCCAGAAAGACCAATGTCAACTCCTCACACACACACACACACACACACACACACACACACACACACACACAGACAACACACTACCTTCATGCGAGTTGATGATGGACAGTGCACTTTTAGCCAAAAAAAGAAACCCTTTAAAGGTTCTTCAAAGGTTCTTCAAAGGTTTCCTCTCACATGAAAACACTCAGCTGTAGGGTTCCACACAGAACCTTTAAACACTCTGCCCCCAAACGGACAAATGAAGAATTGAACAGTGTGTGTGTGTGTGTGTGTGTGTGTGTGTGTGTGTGTGTGTGTGTGTGTGTGTGTGTGTGTGACCTTCCTGATTTCTTCTGTTAATGTAAAATTTACTTAAGTAAGATGAATAAGTACTTTTTTTTAAAAATCCACCAGACAAATACAGCTGAAATTGTGATTTATTTTTTTTTAAGTGCATTGTGTATATTAATGTTTTTCCATGTCCACTGCAATACTCATAATATGACTAGATCTTTCCTATTATTATTATTATTATTATTATTATTATTATTATTATTATTATTATTATGTCTGGCTTTTGTTACTCATTTATAATTGTTTAAATGTTTAATTGTTTAATTTGTATATTTCTTTTTGTTCCTTTAAAGGTTTTTTGTTTTTTGTTTTTAAACTATATTGAATTTAAATTTATTCTTTTTTTTTTATTTCCATATTCTTTATATAGCAAACACTCAGCTCAGGGACATATAGTTTGTTTGTTTGGTTGATTGATTACTTATTTACTCATTTCTTCATTTCATTCATGTATTTTTTCTTTCTTTCATACTTTTTTTTCTTTCTCTATTTATTTATTCATTCATTCATTCATTCATTTTTTTAATTTTTTTTTATTTATTTATTTTTATTCATTTATTTATTTATTTTTTATTATTATATGTCATACATTTGTTTGCCTTTCTTTTTTTTCTTTTGTCTTTCTCTATTTATTTATTTATTTATTTATTTATTTATTTATTTATTTATTTATTTATTATATTTCATACATTTGTTTGCCTTTCCTTTTTTCTTTTCTTTCTCTATTCATTTATTTGCTTGCTTAATTACTTACTTGCCTTTTCCTACATTATTTACTTATCTATTTATACATTCATGTTATTTTATTTGCTTGTTTATTAGTTAACTTACTCATTCATGCATCCATACTTATTTATTTCTGTATTTATTTATTTGTTTGTTTGTTTATTCATTTGTACATGTTTTTTTGCTTGCTTGTTTACTCTTTCATGCATGAATTTTGTAGATTTTTTTTCATACATTTGTTTGTTCTTTCTTGCTTTCTTATTTCTTTCTCTATTCATTTATTTACTCACTTAATTACTTACTTATTCATACATTATTTACTTATCTGTTTATACATTCATATGTTATTTGTTTGCTTATTTGTTTGTTTACTTACTTATTCATGCATTCATATTTTATTTATTTATTTATTTATTTATTCATTCGTTTATTTATTTATTTATTTATTTATTTATTTATTATTTGTTTGTTTGTTCATGTTTTTTGCTTGTTTTTTTACTCTTTCATGCATGAATTTTGTAGATCCTTTAAATATATTTATTTCATACATTTTTTGTTATCTTTTGCTTCCTTATTTATTTCTCTATTCATTTATTTACTTACTTAATTACTTACTTTACATAATTTACTTATCTATTTATACAATCATATCTCATTTGTTTGCTTGTTTATTTTGTTTACCTACTCATTCTTGCATTCATATTTTATTTATTTATTTGTTTGTTTATTCATGTTTGTTTACTCTTTCATGCAGGAATTTTTTTAGATTTGTTTGTTCTTTCTTGCTTTCTTATTTCTTTCTCTATTCATTTATTTACTTACTTAATTACTTACTTATTCATGCATTCATATTTTACTTATTTATTTATTTGTTTGTTTGTTTGTTTATTCATGTTTTTTGCTTGTTTTTTTTACTCTTTCATGCATGAATTTTGTAGATCTTTTAAATATATTTATTTCATACATTTTTTGTTATTTTCTGCTTCCTTATTTATTTCTCTATTCATTTATTTACTTACTTAATTACTTACTTTACATTATTTACTTATCTATTTATACAATCATGTTATTTGTTTGCTTGTTGTTTTGTTTACTTACTCATTCTTGCAATTATTTATTCATTCATTCATTCATTCATTTATTCATGTATTTATTTATGTTAAAGGTACTCTTTTCTGTAGCTTTAGGGATTAGTGTTTAAAGCAGTGACTCAAGGCCTCCAGTGTGTTTATGTATTTCGATCTCCTCATATGCTCCATGTGAAGATGTAAAACTAGGTTTAAAGACTAGGTTTCTGCGAGTTTCTTTACTTACACCTCTGACTTTTTGTTACAGCTTCCCTGCTTCCTTCCACACAGTTCTCCATACACTAAAGCTTCCTCTCAGCTCCATTCTCTCTCCACGTCTGGACTTCACGTGAGCTCTGCTACAGTCCACACCGAGTCTTAAAAATTCCCACTTTTCAATATTACTCCTCCTCTTTTTTCTGAGAGTGTGAAGTGGATCTGTTCACGTCCCCCACGTCTCGAGTCTGAGGACTGTTTCTGATTTCTCGTGAAAGCTATTTTTCTTCGTACACAATAACGAACTGAGGGAAATGGCTACTGCTTCTGATCTATTACTGTCCAGGTCACGACAGATTACAACAAAAGCCTCGTAACAGGATCCAAAAACTCCTCAAATCCACTGCCAAGAATGTTTCACCACCATGTTTGTCCTCCATTTTGTTTTTCCTCATTCTCCCTGTAACTGGTGGCCTGACTGGTGCTTTGACATCACCTTGCACTTTTCTAATAATAGCCGAAAGTGTCTGGATATCATCACATCTGTGATTCATGCCTCAGTTTTCTGTCCAGGAACGAGTTCAGGGAAATGACCGCTACCTCGGTACATCTAATCTGTTTAAACTGCACCATAATCTTAAAATCTTTCAATAAAGACTCGACTAAAAGGCAAGAAAAAGGTTCTGTAAGAAAATTGGGCCATAATGTACTAATATACATCATTTTAATATATTTGTATATGTATCGTTAATAGAAGTAGTAGTATTTCCTGTTCTGGCTGTTATTGGAGAAAATTGTGTTGTTATATGTAAAAAAAAATATTCAGGAAAATGTTAACATATACAACAATTCTGTCCCAAAACTTTTTAAATCAGTTTTTTTTTAATTATGCAAAAATATCAAATTAAATAAATAAATTGATGAATTAATACATTGGTGTTGTTATTATTAGTAGTAGTAGTATCAATAATAATAATTATAATTATTATTATTGTTGTTGTTGTTGTTGAGAAGAAGAAGAAGAAGAAGAAGAAGAAGAAGAAGAAGAAGAAGAAGAAGAAGAAGAAGAGTAAGAAGAAGAAGAAGCAGAAGAAGAGGAAGAAGAAGAATTAGAAGAAGAAGAAGAAGAAGAAGAAGAAGAAGAGGAGGAAGAAGAAGAAGAAGAAGAGGAAGAAGAAGAATTAGAAGAAGAAGAAGAATTAGAAGAAGAAGAAGAAGAAGAAGAAGAAGAAGAAGAAGAAGAAGAAGAAGAAGAAGACATACAAAATACAATATACAAAAAAAATGTTTTTTTTTCTTCTGAAGTAAAAAATATGTTTGGTTTGTTTGCCTGTTTTAAAGATATTTGAAGTCACCGTGAATGTCAATACTTTTGGTATTAATCAAAATATTTACCTAATGACTGATCAAGCAGGGTTTTCTTCTTGTAGGTTGTTCTTGTTATTGATGTTGTTAATGCTAATGATCCACATCCCCTTTAATCAGGTATCAAATAATACGCACAAATATTCACACTAAACCTTCACATTCTCAGAGCAAACTAATAAATAAAGGATGTGCTTGATATTAAACTCCATCAGATTCAATTATTCTATTTTATTCATTAACTACTTAAATGTATCTCTAATGAGCGAGCCAGAGGTGACTGTGGTGAGGAAAAGCCCTAAATTAATTTAAGTCACATGTACATTACTGCACAGTGAAATTCTTTTCTTCACATATCCCATCCTTGGGGGTTGGGGTCAGCCATGATACAGCACCCCTGGAGTAGGGTGGCTTGGGGGCCTTGGTCAAGAGCCCAACGGTGGCAACTTGAACCCCTGAACTTCCGGTCAACAACCCAGAGCCTTAACCACTTGAGCTACCACTGCCTCCATGAGACGACATGAGGAAGAAAGAGAACCTCATCCTCATCTGACACGTGACTGTTAAACATTTCTTTCTTCTAACTGTGTAACATATGGAAACATTCTAGCTTGAACATGAAGTCTGTCTTCTTGAAGTTCACTGATGGAGACTTCGTTTTCATCTCAACTGAGAATCTCGTATTTTGTCCAGCAGGGGGCAGCAATGAACTTTAATTCACGTCGTTTTAATCCCTCACTAGCTCAGACAGACTCTCCAGTGTGGACATTAGCGTTATCCAATACAGTAGGTCACTGCTCATTACAGTATATCAGATAAATATTTCCTTAAAATCATATCTGCATGTGTTTACAACGACCTGTTGTGAGTGTTTCGTGTAATTTATATTAAACTATGAACTTTACGGACGAAACTGTTTTGGTTAATGTATATGTAAAACATAATAACAAACCTGAGGGGGTAATAACTGCCACGGATTTATGTTAGGTTTTTTTTTTTTGTTTTTTTTTTTATCATTATAAACTTTCGCTTTATAATTTTATATATTTGAGGCTCAGAATGCGTTTGAAATTGCTTGTATTATTATTATTATTATTATTATTTTAAAAAATGACACTTTTTGAGCTTGCTCCGTGAGCTTGGAGACAAAATGCGATGTTCTAACAAACGATACAAGAACGTTCTCTTGTCCGCCATTTTGTTTTCCCTCACCCCGATGTGATTTCGTTCAAAAATTCTTTTCTGAAACGAGGTGAAAGTGTTTTAGGATGACTAAAATGATATACATGGACAACATTTTTCACACAGTTTAACGGTTAAAACGGCGGTTGAGGAGAAAAAAAAAAAACGGCTAATTCTAAACGCACGCGCTCCGGCTAGCATCAGGCGCTAGCATGGAGCGCGTGTTTCCCAGACAGAGGTGTGAAGTGAATCGAAAAAAGATCTCGAGCTGTCTTCCAGGGTACAACTGGTAGCACTTCTCCTTCACGAGCTCACCTCGAGCGTGATGCGAAGCCAACGAAAGTGACCCTCCTCTGAGGAGCTTCCCGTCCACGCTTCTCCCTCACGCTATTTTTACCTCCAAAAAATAAGAAGCAGGACCGTCGGTGGTGCACCTTTACAGGAAACAAAACCTGCTGGAAATAAAATTCTGCTAACGAGCCCCGTTTGAGAGGCATAGCTCGAGGATAACCTCAGCATGACGGCCTGCTTTTACAGAAGCCTCAAGAAGGCTTTAAAAACATCTACACTACTACTAGTATTAAAACAAAAAATTAGAGATTTTGTAAACCAGGAAAAACTATTTAAAAATCATTTTAAAATGTTTAAATTCTAGGCTTTTGCCTGTTAAATCATTTTGGTATATATACTGTATGAAATAAATACTGTACTATTTTGGATAATAAAATCTGGCAAAAAAAAAAAAAAAAAGAAAGAAATTCCAAAATAAAACCAAAACAATGCAAAATAAAATAATGCAAAACAAAAAGAGAATAAACTAAAAAATATATAAAAATATTATAATTATTATACTTGTTATTTTATTATTATTATTATTATTATTGTTATTATTATTATTATTATTATTATTATTATTATTATTATTATTATAAAAATGAAATTTAATGTAAACAATTTAATCGAATTAATATAAATGTAAATCAAATAAGTAGACACGTTATTTTGTGATACAAAAACCTTACCTCGTCCTCCATTTTATTTCCCCTCACCCTGATGTAATTTTAATTTATTTAAGATATTTATTTATTTATTTATTTATTGAAAATATTTCATTTAGATTTCATTCTTTTCTAAAAGTGGTTGAAATTGCTTTCGGATGACCAAAATCAAATAAAAGGTTTCTCCCACTGTTGAAAACGGCGGTTGAGAAAATATCAGCAAATTATAAACACACGAGAACACAGTAACTGATTTCTGAAAAACAACATCATTTCAGCATATATGAAGAAATATTCTTTGCTTTAATAGTTTAATCATTTTTTTTTTTAATTACATGAATGTTGAATGTTTAGTAATTGGATCTTTGTTTTAATAATAAGATTCTGTATGTAGTTATCTGTTCCAGCATTTCTATATTAACCTTTTGGTTGTTTTTTAATAAAACTAAATCTTTTAACCCTTTATTAGTTAGTGTATTTTTAAAGCTTTGACCTTAAACATCCACTTAAACCAGATCAGTAAGCATCCCCCAGGGTTTCTGAGAAGATTTAATGCAAACTGAATCCCAAAAGTTTACTAAAACTGCTCAGGGGATGCTGAGTACACCATTTCTAAAAGTGAATATTAATGAGGCAGAATTATATTTATGTATAGTATGTGCTCTGGATTCTGATTGGTCGGGAGCTGTTGATGAATTGACTTCGAATACTATCGTTTCTATAGTAACAGCACCTCCACAAGGACTTGTACGGCATATTACCCATGCACTTCATACGGTGAAGTGTTCTGTAAGGAGTAATGTTTATTTATCACTTTTTTTTTTTTTTTTTTTTTTCGGAAGGAGTCTCCAGTGTCAGCGCTTTAAAATGGGACCGAGGAGGAGTTTGTGCGTTCTTGGTAACAAAACAAGAGGGAGAAGAAGTAGGGACCACAACGTACTGTGATTGTATCGCTCCAAGTCTCCAGTCACTGTAACATGATGACGCTATGAAGCTCGATGTATGACCGGTTGCCATGGTAACAACGTCTCTCAGCGGGTGGAGCAGCTAGCGTTCCAAATCTGTTTCCTCGCGGCTAAAGCGAATCGTTCTAGAGGGAGATTCGGTGTTTATGTGTAGAATTTACACTCAGGCAAACGCCCTTATCCAGAGCGACTTACAATTACACAACTGATCATTAAGGGCCTTGCTCAGGGGCCCTGCAGTGGCAGCTCGGTGGACCTGGGACTCAAACTCACAACCTTATATTTCTGCATGGTGTTATAAAGGAAGGCGCAGCGTGTGTCATCGGCTGCTACTGGAAAAAACAAACATATGAATCTCGGGTCACTTGGTGGCCGTGTGTGCGAAGGTAGCTTTAGATGAAATAAAACAATTTCAGGGGACGTGCTGTAAGGAAAATAATCAGAGATTCATGACATCACACCGTACAGTGTATATATAAATAAATTTCTAGATCTTTTAGAGCTTATGATCAATTTGACATCTGCTTTTTATTCCGTTTGTTTGCTTGTTTGTTTGTTTTCCTGAAACGATCCGAATTCCATTTGAGGTGTTGAAGTTACGGCATATTACGAGAGCGTTAAGAAGCTGTAAAGTATTCGTGTTGTTACTAGTGAGCTAAGAAATATGTATATGTTACAGTTGAAGTGTTTGGGTAAGAAAGGGTTAAAATTACTCAGCTAACGGATTCCTGCGTTAAACTGACCGTTTGAAAGTCATCTTGTCTGTACACTGTCATTACTGTATTATAAATTTTACTGTGCTCCCTTTAACACACACACACACACACACACACACACACAGGTCCAGTGCATCACATGCACACAGCTTCTTCCCCTCTCTCTCTCTCTCTCTCTCTCTCTCTCTCTCTCTCTCTCTCTCTCTCTCTCTCTCTCTCTCGCTCTCTCTCTCTCTCTCTCGCTGCTTGCTGTCTGAGGTGGGGGGGGGATTTTTGCTCATTTCCCAGATTCGATGTGCAGCCGTAACATGCATGCGTGTGTGTGTGTGTGTGTGTGTGTGTTATTTCAGCCCACTGTGTGATGTGCGGGTGTGTGAGGACTTTGTGACACACACCAGTTTACTGTACATGTTTAATTTAAAGGAACTATGATCACGTTTTTTTTCATACAGCTCATGTTTCACGTCTCTGGCCCCGAGAGAGATCTTCGAGAAAATCAAAGACGACAGAACGATTAAAAAGGTGTAGAAGAATGTCTCGGGTCATAACGATGCATATTTTTTTTTTTTTTTTTCATGATCCAAAAGTTTATGCATTGCAGCACCTGGATGAATTGTGCGCCGTTAAAGGACAGGCTGGAGTGCTTTAGAGATATTTTGTGTGTCAGGATGTCTAAAAGCCTTTAAGGAACTAGCAAGACTAAGACAGCCTAAGACGTGTCACCTGAACCATGTGTCACTCACATTACCGGAAACTTCTAATACGCATCCATTTTATTATATAGCATCATCTGTTTAGAGGAAAACATAGCAATTATGCATGAAGAAATGCGCTTAAAAAAATGGATCTGGAGTATGAATAGAATATTATTTGTTGTGTTGCTAATTCCTTCCTTAAAGAATTAGGTTTAAATAAGTCTGACGTTGTGTTTATGGCTTGTTCTTTGGGTAAACAGTGGTTTAGTGGTTAGTGCTTTTCTCCTCACACCTCCGGGGTTGGGGGTTCGATTCCCGCCTCCGTGTGGAGTTTGCGTGTTCTTCCCGTGCTTAGGGGGTTTCCTCCGGTTTCTTCCCCCGGTCCTGAGACATGCGGTGTGAGCTGATTGGTGTCACTAAAGTGTGTGAGTGTGTCCTGTGATGAGTTGCCACTCATTGATGTCCCCTGGGATAGACTCCAGGTTCCCCGTGGCCCTGTGTAGGACAGTCTCTGTTTTGATGCCTGTATTGTATTCCAAAACCGACACATGCCGAGACACGACTCTATCCGGAGCATGACCTTCTCACTTTTTTTTTTTTTTTTAGATAAGAATAAAAACATTTCTATATTATGACACATTTATGAGTTCTCGATGAAGGGGCATTGGCAGAATTTTCATTTTATTTGTTAAGCCCCGCTGATTTGTTTTCTTCCAGACTGCTTCACTTTTTAAAACTGGTAGATGTTTGTGTTTAGACAAAACGAAAGCTGCTTTTATCCAGAATTTAGAATTTAGAGAGAGAGAGAGAGAGAGAGAGAGAGAGAGAGAGAGAGAGAGAGAGAGAGAGACGGACAGCAGACAGAGAGTGAGAGAAAGAGAGACAAACAGACAGACAGATAGAGACAGAGAGAGACAGCATACAGAGAGAGAGAAAAAGAAACAGACCGACAGACAGAGACAGCAAAGACAGACAGGTAGATAGATAGATAGATAGATAGATAGATAGATAGATAGATAGATAGATAGATAGATAGATAGATAGATAGATAGATAGACAGACAAAGATATAGACAGAGAGAGACAGAATACAGAGAGAGAGAGACAGACAGAGAGAGAGAGAGAAAAAGAAACAGACAGACAGACACAGACAGAGAGAGACAGCAAAGACAGACAGACTGACAGATAGATAGATAGATAGATAGATAGATA
>JAUCMX010000005.1:10615783-10660783 GCA_033459395.1 Hemibagrus guttatus | reverse complement strand
TTAAGTGACTATCGTTCCTATCTAACAGAATCTTTCCTTCGATGTTCCACAGATTCTTGACGTATAGACGAGCTCCAGTCCAGAGCACACCACCATCCTGCCAGACTCCAGCCTCGGTTTCCGACTGCGCAGCGAGTACACTGGGAGAAATGAAAAATGAGACCTGGAGGTGAATTACAGCGCAGAGCTCCATGAAGTTCATGACCTTTTAATAAATGATGATGATTAGGGGATGGAGATGATCTCTCAGGGGTCTTTCCCTGTGACTCATTAAAAATGAACGCCGAACGTCCGAATTCTTTCATTTCATAACGATAAACACGTGCGTACGAGTGCTTCTGACTTCACTTCTGCTTGCTTTTTGTCTAAAACTAATTCCCTTTAATGTCATGAAGTGCTGTAGATATTTTCTGAGACATGTTCCAGCCATTTTCTGCCAAAATTCGCATCCCTGAAATTACTTTTAGAACAGTAGTGCTATAGAATTCATTTCTACAAACGTTTCAGAAAGTGTTTTTCCTTTTGGATTTTCCGGCAAATCTGCACAGATTTCCCGTTTTGGAATGAATGAGATCTACTGCTTTCCAAAGAAACACACAAGATGATAATCAATATCTCTTTTTTTTTTGTTTGTTTTTTTTATAAAATATATACAATCAATATAATTTATATACATCACAACTTGTTTAACTTCCTCTGTATGAGAAAGCTAGGATATGAAACTAGGCTAAGATTGCTTGGTTTCACTCACTCCCCCACACACACACACACACACACACACACACACACATATATACATACACTTGATTTACTATCCTTCTACTGACACAACCGCAACCTTTAACCTCCGTTTTAAAATAAAAGCTACATTTTGTTTTGTGTTTCTTTATTTATTCTTATGGGGACCAGACAAATGTCCTGACGATGATACACACACACACACACACACACACACACACACACACACACACACACACACTCTTCACAGAAAGCTTCACTATACCATATCACAAAGTCCCTGTTAGCACTGTTACTATAACACATACACACACACACACACACACACACACACACACAGTATTCTCGTGAGTCTCAAGTATTCCGTGTTGTAAATCCTATAAATAAGTTATTAAATGCTATAAATAAGTTATTAAATCCTATAAATAAGTTATAACAATGGTTACTACTGTAATTCCTGTACAGAAGAACTAGGGTTCGTTCGAACTAGTCTCGTTATTAGCAGAAAAGCGCTACGAAGATCATTATCATGTAACGAATTTGTGTTTTCACTCAGCACCAAAGCAAGCTGCAGGTAACCAAAGTAATCAACACACACCCCTAAAAGTGATAAACTACTGCTAGAACTGGAGCAATTGTAACACTGACATGGTTTCACTCAAGCAAATCGCTAACACTTTGCTCGACGCAACACTAGAAACGTTTGAGAGGGGGTTAGCATTTGTACATGGTGTAAAAAAAAATAGCCCCACCCACATGTAGCTGTGTATCAGTCATTTATTAGATGCAGTACACTGCTCCAGCCTCTAACCTGACCTCATGGTCAGCCATGATGCTGAGAGGGTTAAGGGCCTTGCTCAAGGGTCAAACAGTGGCAGCATGGCAGTGCTGGGACATGAACCCTGACCTTCAGAGTAACAGCAAGAGCCTTAACCACTTGAGCCGCCACCACATGGGATGTTGATGTGGTTGGATCTTGTTCAATTTGATGCAAGTATCATGATAACTCCAACCTCATACCATTAAAACCACCTGCTTAATGTTGTGTAGGCCCACTTGTGCCCCCAAAACAGCTCTGACTTGTCTATTAGCGTTCTGAAGGTGTGCTGTGGTACCTGGAAGCAAGATGTGGTAGCTCAGTGTTAGACTACTGCTCAGAAGGTTGTGTGTTTCAATCCTAGGTCCACCAAGGTGCCACCTCTGGGCCCCTGAGCAAGGCCGTTAACTCTCAATTGCACTGTTTTATAAATGAGATAAATATAAGTCACTCTGCCAAATACTATAAAAGTAAATGTCCTCAATCGGACTGACATCTGGGCAGTTTTACATTTCTGGCATTTGGTAGATGCCCTTATCCAGAGCAACTTATATTTTATACAACTGAGGCAGCATATTGGACCTGGGATTTGATCTCACAACCTTCTGATTACTGGTCCAAGGCCTTAACCACTGGAGGCCAAATGAACTCTGTGTTACAATACAACTGTGTGAGAGAGCATTATCCTGATCCTGAATTTCAGGAATACCGTTGCCATGAATGTATACAACAATGTGTGGGTAGGTGGTACATGTAACTAAGTAACATCCACATGAATGCCAGGACCCAAGGATTTCCAGCAGGACATTACTCAGAGCATCACACTGCCTCCACTGGCTTGCCTTCCTCCCATATTGCATCCTCTTGTTATCTGTTCACCAGGTAACACACGCGCACACGCACCTGGCCATCCACATGCTGTAAAGAAAACATGATTTATCAGACCAGGCCATCTCTTTTCATTGCTCCATGGTCCAGTTGTGATGCTCATGTGAACATTGTCAGAGGTGTACAGGAGTGACTGGTCTGTAGCTCCGCAGCATCATATACAGGAAGCTGTGATGCTCTGTGAGATCTGACTTCTTTTCACTTTTTCAGCTCTTTGAAGCTACAGAAGCTCTTCTCTGGGATCAGACCAGATGGACAAGCATTCTCTCTCAATTGGTGTCTCCTATCGCTGGTTCCTTGGACTATTTTTGAAGGCACTAACCACTGCATACCAGGAACATTCCACAACAAGACCTGCTGTTTGGGAGAAGCTCAGATCCAGTCGTCTAACCATCACAATATGTTCCTCAAAGTCTAAAATCACTCAGATCCTTGCACTTGCCCATTTTTCCTGATTTCAGGTGCCATGGTAACGAGATAATCCATACTATGTGGTTTTAATATAATGGCTGATTGAGATATATACAGTACAGAATGGCAGATATTACAGGTAGGGAGTTGTAAAATATTTCCCTGTAAAACATTTGCACCTTCATACAGCAGCACAATTTCTCACAAAGCCTTCACCTCACGTCACCTCGTTCCTTTCGGCAAATCGATTTCAGTTATTTATAACTTGCATGTTTGGTGCGGGGTTCTATTTCACTTCAATGTTTCTGCACATTATTATAGCACACTTGACTTATATTGTGGTGAGGAGGTGAAGCTACAGAAAAGCAGCCCTAACTCCGACACATTTTGGATGAAAATGCTGGAAGTGTTCAGGCAGGGGCTAAGCGTTCGTACACGGCGTAAACTGTAAATATTATTATTAGGGATGTGAATTATTATGAACATAAAGCAGCACTACAAATACACAATACTAATAAGATTAGCGCTATTTTCCTTCTTTTTTTTTTCATAAAATTTACCTGAAGGGTTTACAGATGTGAATACAAGATACAAGATATTTTTCTTTAAAAAAGCCCCGCCCACATGTGTAGTTGAGATCGATAGTAATGTGGTCGGATTTCGTTCGATTTCAAACATATAAATTTGTCTGGAAATTGTTTTAAAGCCCCGCCCACATGTCTAGATATGTTCTAGATAGTGACGTAGTTGGATTTTGTTTGATTTCTTGCACGCGAATTTGTCTCTAAAATAAATCCGAGTCAATAGCACAGTCAGGTACAAAAAAATAATTATCAATATAATTCTTTTAAATAGCAGAAACAAAGATTTTATTTGAAAAAAGTAGCTCCACCCACATTTCATTTCATGCATGTGCATTTGTCCCTCAAATAAATCCGGCTAAATATCACAATAAGGTACAAACAATAATAATCATTATAAATTATGATATAACTGGAATGAATGAATGAATACGTTCACATTTCTGGCATTACATCTCAGACACTCTTGTCCAGAGCGAAGTGCTCTATCAATGAATGCATTGGTTCAATAGGTCACAGAGACCGACACTGGCTCAGAAGATCACAGACTTAATGAATGAATGAATGAATGAATGAATGAATGATCATATTCTTCTCTATATCCAGACCTCCTCTCATTAAAACGGTGCCATTCAGTGGTTAAGCATGCACTCTTATTCTGAATCCTCAGTTTTGCTTTGATTCATGATCTATAACCTCTTCCTTAATCGTCCTTAAAACGTTTTTTTTTTTTGTTTTGTTTTTTTTGCCCGTACTCTTTATGGTGCAAATATCCTGTTTACATCCTCTCACGTCACCTCTTGCGGTTAAAAACTGGAAAATGGCGAGGCTTGTCAGTGTACAAACGCTGGAGTGGAAATCGATCTTCCTGTTCGAGGCCCACGCATTCTTCAGTAACATTATATCATTTGTTTACATCGGGACAGACAAAGACAGCACTTTCTCTCCATGTCTGCGGGGGAAGACGAAATAACACGGCCACACCGGCTGTATAGTTGTGTCAGTGTTTGTGAGAGAGAGAGCGAGCAAGAGAGAGAGAGAGAGCTCACGGAAAGAGCTCTTCCTGCTGGGGAAAGCACCATCCCCGGGCTGTGGGTGTTCTGCTCTTCCCGCTCACACTCACCTCACTGCTACCACAAAAAAAAACAAAATAACTTCACCATTTATTGATAAACATCTAATCGATGGCTCATAACCGCTTTTCATGGAAGCTTTGCTTCGATGCCCTGGCGATAAACAGAGTGCGCTAGAAAGATGGCGGCAAGGTGCGCTGGAGTGAAATTATGAATGAGAGAGGTGGTGTGAGGTGTCAGGCTGTGGTCGAGGCCGGGGGAGGCTGAAGGTACTGCGTGGGGAAAGAACCTCCTGATTGAGAGCTTCTTTGAAATATAAAAATAGACTTATCATAAATTCAGCTCTGCAGTCACAACAAAATGGTTTCTGTGTCGGAACACGCCGAGAATTTCTTGCCTCGCAGTAAAAACATGCGGCGTGTGTCTCTGTATCATACCCTAGCACTTTCCAGAAGTTTCTGCTCCATGGATCCTTCATTTGTTTTTGTTGGTCTTCATTTCTGAATAAAGTTCTCTTGTCTCTGTCATTACCTCAGGGTCAAATCAGCTAAGCTAACGCTCCATGCTAATCACATTAACTTTAGATGACTAGCTGTATCCATGGATAAACAGCCTCCTGATTAAAGAGTCGTTCATGCTAATTGTGCTAACTCTAGACGACTTGACGATGATATTCATACGAAGGTGTTCTTCATAATTCTGCCAAGTTTACACAACTGTCCATTATGCTAACTGTATTAAATGACAAATATTGCACTAGCTGTGCTAACTTTGTGCAACAATCTAAGATAATTAGGTTTCCTTTAGATGGCTAGCTGTATGCAGGAATAAATAGCATCTTTGGTATGCTAGGTATGATAACTATCTGTGCTAATTATGGTAACTCTAGATGGTTATCCATAATATCCTAATCATGCCAGATACAGAGAGCTGTCCATGCTAGTTATGGATAACTAGCCGTTATGCTAACAGATAGAATGCTAACAGATAACAGACAGAATTATCTGAAAAGCTTTATCCGTGGATAAACAGCTGACTATGCTAGATATAAAGAGCTATGCTAATCCATGCTAATCATGGATAGCTAGCCATTATGTTAACTTTCAGTGATTAGCCGTAATCATGCATTAATATTGTTCTAATATAGCACAACAATCTGTGCTAATAATGGTAACTCTAGATGACTAGCTGAATCCATAATATCCTTATTCTTCCAGATATAGAGAGCCATTCATGCTAATTATTAATAATGCTATTAAATTAATAGCAAAATAAATCCATTATGCTAACTCTGGATGACTAGCTATATTCACAGGTAAATAATGTTCCTGCAATTTATAGCAATTGTGGATGATTAGTCTTATTTATCAATTTATTTCCTCATTTTTCATGCTAATCATGTTTTCTTTAGATGACTCGCTGTATTCATGGATAACTAGCCGCCTGATTAGGCTAAATATAGAGAGATATGCATGCTAATTAACGATAACTATCTATTAGGTTAACTCTAGATGACTAGCTGTATTAATTATGCTAGTTTTGGATAACCATTCATGCTAATTATAGTTTTCTTAGATGACTAGCTGCATTCTTGGATAAATACTGACCTTAGTATGCTAGCTATGGATAACTGTCCATGCTAATTATGTTAACTATAGATGACAGATTTATAATTAATATGAGGTGGGGTTTTTTTCATTCTCAATTGATATGTCTAAATGATTTATTTAACAAACTTTGGATTTTTGTCTTGAGCATTTTTCACCATATTTAGTCGAGTCTCACTTTGGTAGCTTTTTCGTTTGCGAGCTAAAATGCTCTTGGGCTTCCTTCTGATAGCAGCAGAGTGAGCTTCAGAGATGCGGGAGATGCGAGAGATGCGGCGGCGCTTTAATCCTTCTGTCTCTCTGTCCAGCTCTTTCACCTCTGTTCAAACAGATCGTCTGTGCTAATACCTACGCTAACGTGGTGTAGCCGAGTTACGTCGTGGAGCTGAACTGAATTCTGGGACTTTTGTCTGTTAATATAACACTCTGTCAGATGGTGAGCACTCTTACAGTAAATGCGAGTGTGTTACAAGAGTATTAGTCAGCGGCTGAGTTCAGCTAACCCGGTTATCTGGCACGTGGGTGGGGGAGCTACAACTGTTCTCGTGCTTTAAAATGTCATTAAAGGCCTATCAGGTCTACAAACACACACACACACACACACACCAGCAGAAATGCACTCCATCTCTCCCGTGCTCATTCACACACACACACACACACACACACACACACACACACCAGCAGAAATGCACTCCATCTCTCCCGTGCTCATTCACACACACACACACACACACACACACACACACACACACACACACACACACACACACCAGCAGAAATGCACTCCATCTCTCCCGTGCTCATTCACACACACACACACACACACACACACACACACACACTCGCATACTGATGAGTCAAATACATTAACTTTACAGTAAAAGCAAGAAGGAAGAATAACATTAGTCAGATGTGTTGGGAAAGAATTGGTTAATGGGGTTTAATCTAAAGCATGGATAGTGTCTTTTATACACACACACACACACACACACACGCACACGCACACACACACATAGGCTAGGTTTTGTTCCGTGTGTGTGCGGCCATAGTGAAAGTGGCTTGGGGACAATAAAGGAAGTTTTGGTCAGAGAACAATTGTTTCTCTGGGAAAGTCTTGAAATGGTCAAAAGAAAGTGGAAACTGTTGTATTTTTACAAATAAATAATAATTAATGATTAATTATAATCCGAGAGATCCGTCTCTCGGGTGATGATTTGTCAGGAAAAGCGTTAGTCATGGCAGATCTTTCCCATTTAGCTTCTAAGGAAGGAGTCTCCGGTCAAAGTGGTTATATTGCATTTTGTTTTTGTTTTGGGTTTATTTTGTCTTATTATCATAAGAGATAGAAATAAGGCTGGGCTGATGAGGGAACAACTGTTTATTGCTGCTTTAACGCTATCAAGAACAGGAAATTTCCATTAACGCTAAGAATGTAACTAAAAACAGATAATAAACACAGTGTTGCTGTGGGGGGAGGGGTACAGTTGCCTCATACCTTCAGGGTCAGGGGGTTCGATTCCTGTCTCTGCCCTGTGTCTGTGTGTGTGTGTGTGTGTGTGTGTGTGTGTGTGTGTGTGTGTGTGTGTGTGTGCATGTCCCTGTGCTTCAAGGGTTTCCTCAGGATTCTCAGGTTTCCTCCCGAGTCCAAGGGCATGCGCTGTAGACTGATTGGAATCTAAGTGTGTGTTGTGTGTGTGTGTGTGTGTGTGTGTGTGTGTGTGTGTCCTGTAATGAGTTGGCACCCTGTCCAGCATGTCCTCCACCTTGTACCAAGTCCCTGAGATAGACTCCAGGTTCCTCGTCCCCCTGTGTAGGATAAACACTAGAGAAAATGGATGGATGTTCGATGAAATAAAATATTAAAAAATAAATAAATAAATAAATATTAATGAAGCACTTCAGGAAAATAATGACCTTTACTGTGGTATCTGTACCAGCATGACTATTATTATTATTATTATTATTATTATTATTATTATTATTATTATTACTAGTGTCTTAGAACTTCAGACTGAACCTGTTAATCTCACTAATAAATAATTTAAGACAAATGAAAGTAAAAAAAATGTCACACGATATACTTTCTAATATACGCCTCGAAAATGTATTAACGTCAGCTCATTCTCTGGAGATGCTGATGATCTGCTGATGATCTGAAGTGACTTTTCTGAAGCTCAACCTTAACCTTAGGTTTTGGAAATCTAACGAAAGTGCTCTCAGTTCTCAGAAGTACTATGCAAAAAAATTGTTAAAACTCAAACCATTAAGCTTCCTTTGCTCGTCCTTACGCAAGAAATGACTCTTAAGAAAGCTTTGTGTTGAATCTTTATCTTTGTACCGGAAAAAAAGCGACATTTTTCTCCTGATGGACGATTTCTCAGCGTTAAAGCGTTCAAATGTTTACGGTTCTAGGAGTGAGAAGCGTTACTCTAAGGTTTACCTTTCGAAGCCTTTCCTACCAGAAACAGTATAAAGTAATGAAACTCAGAACTGCTTTCCCTTCCCCAAATCCTTCTAAATAACCTGCTGAGAGACTGTCTAGGGCTTAAACGCCCGATGCAAGAAAGTCAGGGAACGCCAAACTATAGAATAGTGGCTTGTTCATCTTCTCAGTCTTAAATCTCAGCCTTGATTGTTTTTATTTCAGCTGCATCAGGTCTAAATCAGGTTCTGATCATTTGTAATATTTTTGCTTTATTCCTTTCCGTTTCGAAGATTGGTTTATAAATGATGGAGTATAATAATAATAATAATAATAATAATAATAATAATAATAATAATAATAATAATAATAATCATTGATTTAGAATCTATTCGAATTGAGGTAAATTCAATTCAGTTTTGTTGTGCTTTTAGCTATGGACATTGTCTCAAAGTGGCTTCACAGAAATATAAAAAAAATTCAGAATAAAAATAAACAATATAATAATTAAAAAATATATATATAAAAAATTATTTAGTATTATATTTATATATATATATATATATATATATATATATATATAGTAATAAAAAATATTTAGATTGTATACTAAATATTTTATTTGTGTTGTGCTTTTGACTATAGACATTGTCTCAAAGCAGCTTTGCAGAAATATAAAAATTCTGAATCAAAATAAAGAATATAATAATTTTAAAAATAATAAAAAATAATAATATATAATAAAAAAGTATTATTTATATTATACATTTTTAAAAATTGTGTAGCGCTTTTTTATTTTAGACATTCTCTCAAAGCAGCTTTGCCGAAATATATATTTTTTTAAATCAGAATAAAAATAAAGAATATAATAATTTAAAAAATAATAAAAAATAATAATATATAATAAAAAAGTATTATTTATATTATATATTAAAAAAAATTGTGTAGCGCTTTTTTATTATAGACATTGTCTCAAAGCAGCTTTGCCGAAATATATATTTTTTTAAATCAGAATAAAAATAAAGAATATAATCATTTAAAATAATGTCAAGAAATAATAAAAAGGTTTTATTTATATTATATATAAAAATGTTTTATTAGTGTAGCACTTTGAACTATGGACATTGTCTCAAAGGAGCTCTGCAGAAACATTTTTTAAAAATCTGAATAAAAAAGAATATAATCATAAATAAAAAAAAAATTATAATACAATTATATAACAATAAAAACGTTTTACTTATTTTAGATGACTGTATATAAAAAATAATATATGATTTTAATTTATCTCTAATAAGCAAGTTAGATGGCACAATGTGGAGGCAAAACTCCCTGAGATGATATGAGGAAGAAACCTTGTGAGGAACCAGACTCAAAAGTGAACCACGTCCTCAT
Source organism: Hemibagrus guttatus (assembly GCA_033459395.1). Lineage (NCBI taxonomy): Eukaryota > Metazoa > Chordata > Actinopteri > Siluriformes > Bagridae > Hemibagrus > Hemibagrus guttatus. The sequence continues at coordinate 10,650,854 of JAUCMX010000005.1, read as the reverse complement.
CTGACACCGGGGAGTGAGATTCTAAATAATATCATGGATTGTAGATTATATATCACACTAATTCCTTTCCGCAGAAGCCGTCAAATGTTCATTGACAGAGACCTGAGTGCTAACAGCAGTCCAAAGCCACCACCATGATCATGAAGTGTTTCTATCCTCAGCAGTCTCATGTATCCCCATGTAGTTCATGAGGAACATCCTCAGCAGCAGTGAGCATCACCAAGTGATGAGACTTCAACCAGCAGTGGATTTTTGCTCCAAATTGTTCAATCCTTCAATCAGTTTCACTACAAACAAGCTCCAGATCATCAAAATATCCTTCGGTCCTGGAGTTACATTCTAGAAGTTGCTTTCGGCTGCTCCCTGTTCGGGGTCGCTACAGCGGACCAACTGGTCCGCACAACAACTTGGCAAATGTTTTACGCCGAATGCCCTTCCTGACGCAACCCTCCCATTTCTCCAGGCTTGGGACCGGCACTGCATCCAGTGGCTGGGATTGAGGCATTGGCTGGAATCGAACCCGGGCCTTCCGCATGATAGGCGAGCAACCTACCACTGAGCCACCAAACATTCTACTTTAGTAAAAACATAAGGATATATAAGCAGTATAAGTGTAAGTATAATATTATATCAAAACAAAACAGCCGGCTATACCGAGCTCTATCATGTTCTTGAAATGAATGAATCACACTCCATTGCAATATTTCTAATACTTCTATTTTCACTGAATTGAAAGTATAACAGACACACACGCACACACACACGCCCACACACACACTGACACACACACAGACACACTATAAGACATGTGAGAAGTTTGCCAGAAGCTGAGTATTGTTTTCACAATGGAAAATTATCATCATAAATAATCGCTCATCAGAGAAATCAAAACTGGTTGATTAGCTATTTATATCTGCGCTGTTCAATAGAGTTTCTACAGAAAACAGAAAGCAAAAAAAAAAAAAAAAAAGAAAAGAAAAAGAAAGCAAATAACATCCAGAGCACAGTCTGGTAAGTAGTCGGTAAGGAGAGTTTATTATCACACACCAAACACAACTCCTGCGCACTCTCACATCCTCCTGCCACTATAAAATGAGTACAAGACTTTATTTTAAGGAACACATACCAGAGGTTATTAAAGGTCTTGTTGTTTGTTGAATAAAGCATGTTTATTACAGGTTTAATCACTACATATCAACAGGAACATGTCTTCGTTCTAATGACGTGCAATAAATGTTATTTCTTTCAAATGTAATGTAGAATCTTTTACATTCACATCGAACACATCTCCACGTTTTCAAGCTTCAAGCAGCTGCAGAATTTACCTTATTAACTCCTTCTCAACATTTTGTCTAACAGGGATCAAGTGGTTTATTGACTAATCATGCAGTTAGTACTCATTTGTACCAGATCTAAAGCTAAGTAGGGACGTGGAGCTTTATAAACGAGTAATAAATAGTGAATAAACCTTTTATTAAACCCGTAACTAATCCTTTATACACTGTGAGACATTTCCAGATGGTTAACATTAGAAACCAAATCCTCCTGCTGGATTCAAAACCTGAGTAAAGTCAACCTGAAGGCGGCGGATAGCTTCAAGGTTCATTTTTGAACACGTACAGACGAAAATCAAGATCTAACATCTCATAATTCACTAAGAATTTCATTAGAAACATGTCTCGGTTTATATACACCAACTTCATGGTTAATATCTTTACATTTTTAAGGAAATAAGATAAGAAAACAGAAGGCCATATTCCTAGTTGGATAGTTAAGTCTAACAGTTACAGCATCGTGTTAGACTACTGACCACTGCTGGGTCCTTGAGCAAAGCCCTTAACCTTCAATTGCTCACTTGTATGAGATGAAATAAACATAAGTCGCTCTGCCAAATAAAAATAAAAAGTCGCTCTGGATAAGGGCGTCTGCCTAAATGCCAGGAATGTAAATGTAAATGTACAGCCGAAGTCGGGGTTGCCAGATTTTTCTTGAGAATTGAAATATTTGTGGTCTGTTTCTTTGTTTGTTTGTTTTTCAGTGCTTTACAATAGACACAAGCACCTCCCTTTAAATGTGAAGGAAACAAATCTGGGCTAGAAAATACGGACCGATGAAGAAAAAGTCAAGTGTTATGTGATGTAACGTAAAAGTTACTAGGCGATGTAAAAAAATATATATATATATTAAAAAATAAAAGCAGCCAGTAGAGTTTATGTAAAAGTTTTTTTTGTTGTTGTTTTTTTCGGTAGAAGTGTCTGAGATGAAGGAGGGGATGTTTGTTTGTTTGTTTGTTTGTTTGTTGTTTGTTTGTTTGTTTGTCTTTTCAACAGCATCTTCAGACACAAGCACTTGCATTTAAACCCAACAAAAAGCAGGGATAGAAAACACGGCCCGAAGAAGAAAACAGCATCTTTTATGTTTGTTGATGCAATATAATTATGATATAATATACAATTAATATTTATTATGATGTAAAATGAAGTCATATAACAACGTAAAAATGTGCACATAAAGAAGAAACGTTTTTCTTGAGTGAAAGCATCTGAGACGTTTTAGATGTGTGTTTATTTTTCAACAGCATCTTCAACACAATCAGCCGCATCTAAACCTGCAACAACAAAAAAAGCAGGGATAGAAAATACGGACTAAAAAATAGCAAAAATAGCTTTTTTTATTTTTTTTTAAAAACTATCATCTTTGTTATTTGTGTTTTTTCTGTATTATATGTTGTTTTATACCTGTTACATAATGTAACCTAAAATGAATGCAATGACAATGTAAAAATAATTTTGTAAAAAATTTTTTTTTTTTAAATATAAAAAAAAAAAAAAAAAAAAGACAAATATGAGAGTATTTTATCATATTAGGGCTGAAATTAATTATTAGGGCTGAGTCCAGCAGGTTTTAGATTGCTGATATATTACTGCTTCTTGTCATTATCACATTAATCAGTGGTGTAAATGAGCAAGATCACTGTATATTATTATAGAGTAATTATACTGTATGTATAATGTTTATATATTAATAAATGCTTCACCTTTCTTGCCTCCTCAAACATCCCTGAACATAAAGTAATGAAACCCAGCAACACTTTCTCTTCCCTAAATATTTCTGAGCAATGCCTGTTATAAAACTCTGTCTGAGTGAAGCTACAGTAAAGCACACAATCAGTCACATCCTGACCTGCAGGTTATGAAGCGTAAACATCAATAACTTTCCGTCCCTGTTTATCCTGCAAGGACGGATTTCACATACAAACTTGGGGTGTGTGTTCCATCGAAACACCGTGTTTTAGTGAGTTGCTAATTGCTTATTGTTAATTGTTATGGGGTGGAATTCTACACCCGGTACTGCGTGTGTGTTCAACGGTCTGCGTGACCACAGCGAACAGGTCGTCCAGCACTGCGGCAGGTTTCCATGGAGACGCAGAAAGAGGTTGTGGGAAAGAGGATGTGAAACACCTGGCTGGTCAGCAGGTTCGCCATTTTAAATACGGACATTCAGTTTCACACAAAGGCCGTGGGCGCAGCTTCACACCGTCGTCTCTTTACTGTTAGTTACAGTGACAGGAAGAAGGTAAAAAAAAAAAAACGGTAGCTGTTTAGAGTCTCAATGTAATTCAGATTTTAATTGTAAATTAAAAATTAAATCATTTTCCTACTAATATTAATAGGAAAAAAAAGCCAATAATTCTTGTATATTATTAATAAACAAAATTGAGGAGAGTTGTGTGTTAATAATAAAAATATTCTCTACGTATATGCATTCGTAAAGCATTTATTTATCAGCTCAGGTATTTATTTAAATCGAAAATATTTCGATTTTTCTTCCTATACTTCCTATACACTAATTTTCTGGAAAATTACAGAAAGGAATAAAAAAAAAAAATGATGATTTAATCACAAATATAAATATGATCTAATATAAAAGGCAACTATTATTTATTTATAACTTACTCATTAAAAAAAAAAAAAAGTATACATTTATAGCATAAACATATTTTAAAAAGCTTTAAGGATATTTTGTACCAGTTTTTTTTTTTTTTTTTTAACAATAAACTGTCGTATTTTCAGATTAAGAAATTAAGATTTTTTTTTTTTCTGCTGTTTAAACAGTGTGTGATCAGATACATCTAAAAAAAAAAAAACAAAAGGAAATGGGACGATGATCTATTATGTAGAAATTCCCAAACACCAGAAAAAAAGATTGTTGCCAATGTTGTGAGTATGGGTATGTTTGTGTGTATGTTGTGTTTTCAAGGAATCCTGAGCTGATGTTCATGAAGTTGTTTGTTTCCACTAAGACATGTCTCCAAAATCATCGAAATCCCCTGACCCGACTCTGGCTTCAGAGCGATTTTCAACAATGGAAAAATGTCGTCATGAAGCAGATCAGCCATCAATCATAACTCACTGACTTCTTGGCAGTGTTTTTCTAACAGATGATTCGTCTGATTGTTTAAATTGATTTTTTATGGGGTTTTTTTTTTGAGAGTGGAAATGGAAAGAAAAAGTCATTCATGTGCCTCAAGTCAAATCATTATCACCTGACCTTCTGGCCCTTTTAACTCATTTTGGGACTCATTTAACTCAGCACCTTCTGACCAATCAGAAGCCAGAATTCATCTAACGCTCCTGAATAAGGAGGATTAATACCTTATACCAGCTGAGGCATTGGTGGCTCAGTGGTAGGTTTCTTGCCTATCATGCGGAAAGCCTGTGTTCGACTCCAGCCAATGCCTCAACCCCAGCCACTGGATGCAGTGCCAATCCCAAGCCCGGAAAAATGGGAGGGTTGCGTCAGGAAGGGCATCCGGCGTAAAACATTTGCCAAGTTGTTGTGCGGACCAGTTGGTCCGCTGTGGCGACCCCGAACAGGGAGCAGCCGAAAGTTTAATTTAATACCTTATACCAGCTATGGCAGACCCTTTTTTTCCTCCTTCTTCTTTTTCTTTTTTCTCTGATAGTTTTCATTCTTTTTGCAGCGATTGTGAAACCAGTTATGGTTGTTTTATCGCCGAATGTACTGCATGAAATGTAGGTGAACAAGCCCACCATCCTGATGCCAGGAGGAAGCTATTTTCTGATAACCATTTCCTCTGCTAGTCCATCGTGCCAGAGATAACATCAGAGTCAGTGCTGAAACACTTTCCGATGAGAAGATCTGTCAACGAAACATGTCTTTACTGGAATGTAGCAGAAAAATAAGGATGGTGCGAGATTATACCCTATGCTAAGCAGATCGTCAGAGTTTTCGGAGTTTCTAAAGATCAATGACGTTGGAATTCACAAGAAAAAAGCTTCTTTGGACTATTAGGAGTGCTTTGTCGTGTTGTATGAAGTTAACATACTGTTGAAGAAGCTTTCAGTGATCCCTCATGGAGAAAATCTGAAACAAGGTGGTTATTTCTGAGAAAGGATTTGACTCTGAATCGACTCCCTGCAGAAGGTGAATCAGTTTTGTGGATATGAGCTGAAAAACTGAGCCAAAGGACAAAGGTGTAGTGCTGCAAAAATGCCAAGTAGTTAAGAAATTGTGACAAAAGTTTAACAAAAAATTTTTTTTTAAATGCTGGTTGCTTACACAAACTTGTTAGTAAATTAGCTGGAGTTCATTTGATTCTGAATCAACTCCCTGCGGAAAGTGAATCAAACTTGAGTTTTGTGGATATGTGCTGTAAAAACTGAACCAAAAGGACACAGCTGGAGCGCTACAAAAATGCCATGTGTTAGAAATTGTAATAAATAAGCATGAAATAAGCACTGAATGCTTAAACAAACTAGTTATTAAATTAGCTCATGTGATTCGTCTCCCTGCAGTAAGTGAATCAAACAAGAGTCTGTTATTTTAGAACTGTTAAACCTAGCCAAAGAAGAGATCTGTAGTACTGCAGAAACGCAGTGCGTTTTAGAAATTTTGACAAATAAGTAAATATATAAATAAATACACTGCTTACACAAAAACTAGTTCCTAAATTAGCTGCCGTTGATTTGACTCGGAATCGACTCCCTGCAAGAAAACGCAGGAATCGCTGCAGAACTGAGCCAAAGGACAGAGTCTATAGTACTGTAGAGATGTGATAGCGTAGTGGTGAAGGTGTTGGAATACTGATTAGAAGGCTGTGGGTTTGAATCCCAGGTCCACCAAGCTGCCACTGCTGGGCCTCTAAACAAGGCCCTTAACCATCAGTTGCTCAGTTGTATAAAAAATGAGATGAATTGTAAGTCACTCTAGATAAGGGTGTCTGCCCAATGCCAGAAATGTGTATATAAATGTACAGTAACTGTAGTACACATGCAAAAATGCCATGTGTTTTAGAAGTTTTGACAAAATGCTTACACAAACTAGTTACTGAACTAGCTGGCGTAGATTTGACTCTGAATCGACTCCCTGCGGAAGGTGAATCGAGTTTAATGGTTGAAGAGCTGAAAAGCTGTGAAACATGAGATCCGAATCTTCTTCATACAAAATGATATGAATCCCTGTAACAGAACAGACTGCTCACGCTAATTGAATCAGGAAGATATGTATTATTTATCATTTGGGCTGTTGGGACTAATCATCCATTAGTTCCTGAAGAGATGGTTTCCATATAGTGTGCTTCTTTGTTGCGTTATGAGTCAAGCTTCTGCACTGAGTCGGCAAGTGCTATGTTTGGACCATTTGGTGAGACAATTACTTTCAGGAATGAAATGAATATGCGCATTTCTGTTACACTGTTGAGCTTTGAGAGGCAACAACAGTGGGGATCCACCTTATTTACTGGGTTAGGGTGCTTTCAGGCTTAACTGTTGCTTTTGTGCTGATGTGAAAAAGGAAAAGAAAATGCTAGTATCAGCTAACCAACTAGCCTAGCTTGCTTATCGCTGATCCAGATCAATTTATTTAGATTGCAGAGTTGAATAGTTAGATTGCAACATTGGAACGTTTTCGATTCATTACGTCCTAATATCTTATCCCTTCGCTCTCGTCTTTTCCGCTTTCCCGACAAATTGGGAGTGTGCATCAGGAATGCGATCCAACCAAACAAAAGTGGGTGGTTTTTACTCGCATTATTTTGCCAAGAAGCTGGTGACGTTCCTTAACATGAGAGCGAGTATCGTGTTTACGCAGCATTGCGTGACGCATTTCCTGTTTTCATTCATTCATCTTTAGTAAACACTTTATCCTCCTGGTCAGGCTCGTGATGGTGCGGCTCATCTGGTCATATTTTGACAATAGAAAGTAGCTAAACTTGTCAGAGATCTGGTCTTATTCATTTCAGAAATGGGCGAGATTAGTCCGAATTCCTCCCAGGATCTAGTGTGAGCTTTACATGGGATGTTCATGTGGACTTGAAAATGAAAATCTCATGTGCATGATCTTTACCATGCTAATGGTTTTTGGTGAGTCAGGGACATCACATCAAGCCGAGTTCTGATAATCAGAATGAGACATCCTCAGAGAAAACGAGTGCTTTCTTTGAAACCGTGTGTGTTTGTGTGTTTGTGTTGAGCAGGTGGGTGGGACGGGACGTCCTGCGTGGGCAGCAGAAAGCCTATAGAGGGCAGACGTATGGCTTGAAAGACAACATCAAGGAAATAGTAGCATATTTTGAGACAGGCACTTCAAAGAGAGAGAGAGAGAGAGAACGAGAGAGAAAGAGAGAAAGAGAAAAAGAGAGAGACGCTTCAGTGACTGTAAGGAGGAATCCCCTAAAAAGCGTGAGCCCACCGTGTCCTTTTAACTGCACTGTGTTGCTACTTACCAGAAGTGTGATGTCACACTGCTTCGACCATAAAACTTTATCGCCTCAAGTTTCTCTACTAACGTGGTCCAAGGTGCCAAAACCTTTCTCTCCAATATATGAGAAAAAAAAAAATTGTGCAATTTTGAACTGTTGTGCAAAAGTTTGTGCACCCTTAGCATAACATTTTAGCCAAGAAGAGTCGAATTCCAAGTTTATACTGAATTGATCTCAGTCTCTGTCACGCTGACATGTAGGTTTTGTGCTTTGAATGCACTCCAAAATGAATAAATATGGAACCTGAGGCCAGTATTACATACATCAATCTAGCGTTATTAATTTAAGAGAGACAGAATCTTATTCTGAGGCGTTGCTCATCATGACAAGCAAATTGTTCGTGGATCAAATTAGTTCAACAACATTAAAATGAGTATGTTGAAGTAAAAGTGTGATCAAATCAACTGCATCCCACACACACACACACACACACACACATTTCACTCAATTCATGACCTCAATTTATTGTCTCATGGCTTCTAAAGTATGTAGAACCTTTATTAGTCACATAAATTCATCCTTTTCTACACAGGAAGTCAGGATCAAAGCCATGATACAGCATCTCTGCAGGGGAAAGGGTTAAAGGCCGTGCTCACGGACCAAACACCTTGAATCAGTTGCCCTGAACCTTAACCACTATGTTAGTTAACCACTGAAAATATCGATCACAACAGAACAGGCTGCGCAGGATCGACTGCTATTCCACAAGCTGCTGAATACTCAGTGAGGGAGCCATTTTGTTGAAGTAACCCAGTGATTAATGTGATAATTACAGCATCCATGAGGTGAACGATCAGCAATAATGCTGCATTAGATTTAGATTTAGATCGTTTGAGTCTCAGGAGCGCTCAGAAACAGAAATGTCATTTTAAGGATGTACAAACTTTTGCACTCAGGTCTGTAGGGATTCTTTTAAATGTGTTTTGGTGCGCTGTGTGGTGTATTTACCTTTATTTTTAATTTTAATTTTTTTTTTCTGAAATTCGGCTAGCAGAGACCGCTCCCGCTACATGGCTCCCGCTTCTGTACAGTGTGAAAAACACACAACGGCCATAAAGGCAGTACCCCAGACCCCGCTTATCCACACAACCCCCTCGTATCGTACGTCTTTTTGTTTTTCTTGTGGGCCAGTCTTCCTGTGCACCTGTGAATCGAACTTCCTGTCTTTCTCTCCTTCTCTATCTCTATCTCACCCGCTCTGTATCTCTACTACCCCCCAAACCGCATTCTCCCCTCGACTGCCGTCACTCAAGCATAGCTGCATGTTAAACAGGCAGCGACACACACACACACACACACACACACACACACATTGAGTGAGGGTGAGAAGCTCACATATATGCATGAATAGTCATGCATATAAAGAGATATACAAATGTAGACGCACACACACACACACACACACACACACACACACACACACACACCATGACAACATACAATTTCAAAAAGATTAAGAAACTGAAAATCTTTATTATCATTGATTGACATGATAATAGAAAAGGAATATAACAAGATAAAAAAAATACAGCTTTACAAAACTTTCCTGATTTTTTTGTTTTTTTTTAAAAAGAGAAAAATAGAAAAATAGAGGCATTGATGTCTTTCCCCTCCTCTCCTCTCTCGACCTTTCTACAGCATTTTTACCACGACACTGTGGCCAGTAACCTGCATGTGACAGTTTCCCATCAGCACTCAGTCTACCACCACACACACACACACACACACACACACACACACACACACACACACACACACACTCTTACACTGAGCACCAGAAAAAGATGACTGTCTCTGATTAAAGGTTCAGGCTTGTGAATAACAATAACTTCTCAAAGCACAATTTCTTAGTATTGGCCACTTCAACAGAGAAAAAAAAAGAATTACATTCAAGATTAGACGCCTACAGAACTCACACCACACACACACGCGCGCGCACACACACAAACACACATCACACACAATTTACAGTACAAATATAAATAGACGACTGATCAAGTTGTAAACAGGAAGCATTTTTAGCTTGATTTTTCTATCGCATAGAAGACAGCTGATTTTCAAAGGGAGAAAAAAAAAGGAAAGAAAAAGTATATTCTACACAAAGTTAAAAAAAAAATAAAAAATAAAAATTAGTACTAATTAAAAAAAAAAAAAAAAAAACATTACCAAGAATTTAGCCGTTTGGGATACATATTTATAATACTGCACATGATCGCATGCCTCTTTGGTGCACAGCTTTGAGTCTACTGTTCACGGGTCTGCTGAAGGTAGACGGGCAGCTGACGCGCAATTACCTCTCCGTCCCGTCTCCTCCTGCCCGTGGGATCTAGAAGGGTTTCTTTTTTTGGAGATGAGAAGCAGCGCAGATTGGAGGAAAGTGAGCATCCGTGGACAACTCCGTCGCATGCGGGTCGGGTCGGGTCGGGGACGGGTCACTCCTGCATGTGCTGCAGACTTCTCGGGTACTCCTCCACGGGCAAGGTTCCCTGAGTGGGCAGCTCGTAACCCCGCAGGTAATGCCCGCTGGTCTGACCGGCGTAGTACACCAGCTGTCTGGCAAACATCGGCTCCACCTGGGAGAAAACGGAAAGTCGTGTGTTTAGAGGTCTGGCTCTGGAACAGAGTGCTGTTTAATAAAGGTTGAGACTTGGACTTGTCTTAGACTTACTAGCATTTGTATTTGGACTTGTCTCTGTCCTGGACATTGGTCTTAGTCTCGACAGACAGATTTATTTTCAAATAGACAAAAACACGAAGTAATTCCTTCAAGAAAAACAGATGAATCGCTGCCGCAATGCAGGAACGAAGCTGCTTAGTTGAAGTCTTGGCCTTGTAAAGGATTTGATATTTTTTAGTCTCAGTCTTGACTCCATCTCAACCACAACAAGACGTCTTGATTCGCTCTTGATCAATCTCAACCCCCTTCTAGACTTGATCTTACTCAGTCTCAACCCCCCCTTAGACCCATCTTGACCCGCTCAAGACTCTTCCTGACTTGATCTTGATCAATCTCAACACCTTAAGACTCTTCTTGACTTATTCTTGCTTGGTCTCAACCCCAAAGACCCTTCTTTACTTGATCTTGCTCAGTCTCAACCCCCTAAGACTCTTTCTGATTTGATCTTACACAGTCTCAACCCCCTAAGACTCTTTCTGATTTGATCTTACACAGTCTCAACCCCCTAAGAATCTTTCTGTCTGGATCTCAACCCATTCCTGACTCAATCCCAAGACCTCCTGGCTCAGTCTCAACCCCCTAAGACTCTACTTGATCTTGATCTTCTTTACTTGATCTTGCTTAATCTCAACCCTCCTTAGACCCTTCTTGACCCCCTCAAGACTCTTCCTGACTCGATCTTGATCAATCTCAACCCCTTAAGACTCTTCCTGACTCGATCTTGATCAATCTCAACCCCTTACGACTCTTCCTGACTTGAACTTGCTTAGTCTGAACCCCCTAAGACTCTTCCTGACTTATTCCTGCTTAGTCTCAACCCCAAAGACCCTTCTTGACTTGATCTTGCTTAGTCTCAACCCCCTAAGACTCTTCCTGACTCGATCTCAACCTCCTAAGACTCTACTTGATCTTGCTCAAGTAGATCTCAACCCTCTTAGACTCTCTTTAACCCCCTCAAGACTTGATCTTGGCTAGTCCTGGTATTGGCTTTGACAATGGCAGGCTTCACTACAGCCCTAAAGACAAGCACTTGTGATCCTTACTTAAAATTTAGTAACACTGAGGAAACTATTAGTTATATCCACAGAGACACTGGTGCATTTACTATTTAAGTATTTAGGCACCATTCCAACCGTATCAGTATAAACACACAAAAAGTAAAAAAAAAAAAAATAGCTGCAGTATAAGAGAAATAAATAAATAAAACACTTCCACATCCTTTTATAGGAAAATAATCAACTTCTTGGTGGTAACAGTGACTCTGGGTTTGCATCACACCACCACGTCGTTGACTATTTTCCTAAAGCATCGCATCCTGAAGTGTTTTATCTCTTACATAATTCAATTTTCTATCCTTTATCACTAGGAAACGCTCGAGCTTTACTTCTTGTTGACATACAAACAAACGAGAAACAGATTTAAATTCAGGAACGTCTGTAGTTTTTCAAAGCTAATAGACCCTATGAAGGATTTTCCAGACTGTCCAACAGACATAAATCTGGGTTTAAGCATGCATTATATCTATACACAAGCATTTCACTTAGTAAATTAGCTGGCTAACTCTTCCCACTCAACTAATTCCTCAACGTTATCCGTGGAGTGACGATTTTGGGGAAATCGACATCATGTGCTTCTTCGTGTCCTAAGATTGCCACCAAATGTATACAATGCTGTTCATGTAGGTTGAAAATTTGTGTTTTCTCCTTCTTAACACCGGAACAACACACAGAAATACACTAAGAGACGCAGCATGTGGAGCGTTTCGAATGTTTGGTCGTCACCAGACCGCATGTTTGTACCCACGGTCTGGATTTCTCCGCACCAGTGAGCACAGTTTTACATCAAATCCACCACATTATATCGAATCTGACATGGGATTCGAGATTTACTAACAAATCTGTGCAATTTTATTTGAAAAAAAGCCCAGCGCGTGTTAGATGTGGGCTCGGATTTTCATTTGACTTGTTTATGAGAGGATTTTTATCCCGAGTCGTAGAGCAGCATGCACGTGAGCACTGCTGACTTTTTCTGGCACACACAATCCTCAGAATTCGACCCAAAGTGTCTGGAAATGTCACGCTGTGCCCCGAGGGCTTGGACATGCAAACGCAGCAACGATTTCCGAATACATAGAAGCAAAATATTTTCCTTGGGATAATTTGGGGTTTTATAATACAATCAGACTTTTTAATCTTTATAATTGAGCTGATTACATTTACAATGAGACTCAGGATTGTGTTTAGTCAGGACATTCTTCTGTGTTTCTTTATATAATACTCCTGTCATTTCTCATCCATAATAAAAAGTATGTGTTCTGATAGATAGAGAAACACACAGACAGGCAGGCAGACAGACAGGCAGATAGATAGACAGATAGATAGATAGATAGATAGATAGATAGATAGATAGATAGATAGATAGATAGATAGACAGACAGACAGACAGACAGGCAGACAGACAGATAGATAGATAAAGAGATGGATGGATGGATGGAGGCTGTACCTGAGCTGTGATCATCTTGCTCTGTCTCTGAGGATCTGGATATTCATCTCCAAAGCATAGCACCACCTGGTACCTGGGCACAGGACGTCCATTATGGATGAAGCCCTGCAGCTCTGTGAGGAAAGCAGACAACGTGGAGATGAGCTGGAGAACAGATACAGCGCTGCAGCTCTTGCTTTATTCTCTGACTTTGTTTTTAATGATGTAAGAGGAATGATACTGTGGAATTCTTGATTCTGACTGGTGACAAGGTGTGAAATTCTCTTTTTATAACGGCCAACAAGGATGCTCCGGGTGTATAATTCATATATAAAAACAACGACAATCTTCCTGTAAGGAGATGTTTATTTTACAGTAGAGGAAGGAGTCCCCGGTGTCAATCAGTCAGCTGTAACATTGCTCTTTAAATTTTATGACACAAGAAAGTAATTGTTTGTCTTATTACTAACTTTAAAAAGGAAAAAATGAGAGGTTTATCAAAGAACGTCTGTTTGTAGCGAGAAAAAAACCCTAAGCGCTAACAGGAACTAACTCACTGAATGTAGCTATAAACTCATAAAATTGATTAAAATTGCTTTTAATAAATGAAACAATTGTAATTGTTGACAAATTGCAATGATATAAGTGGAATAAAACATTTCAGGACAATCCCTGTTGATTATTTCCCTTGATCAGATATTGATGTAGCAATGCTAATAGCCCTAGCTCCATGCTAGCTCTCTATGATGTCTCTCATCCTGCTCTTTTTTTTAACAATTTAGCTGTTTAGATCTTTTTTTTTTTAGTTCCACAAATGACCTATTAAGACCTCAGACTTTATAGATTATGTATTTTGTGTTTATTATTCTGTTCTGTCACATAGATAGCTAGCTGACTTTCCAGCTCTTAAGCTAGTTAGCCAAATCAAGTCATTTCCTCAGACAGCAGGAATGTTTTTATTTGTATATATCATTGTTACTCAATCATTATGGCTTGTTTCTCCAGCAGATTGTGCTCTTCCAGGCTAGCTAGCTAGCTATAAAGGCATTGCTAATCAGAGCCTAAGAGATGCTAAGAGGAAGCCTTTATGATAGAAAGAATAATTCAGAAAAGTTGTTTAATTCACATTTCCATGAAATCTTGAGAACTTTATAGAGCGGATCTCGTTTATCAAACTTGTTATGAACAAATTTAGAAAATCCATTAAATGAGAAATTCATAAAAATGACCAAAATTGGGGGAAATGCTCAAACTTTTGCTGCTGAGTTCGTGTTAACGAACCTACACTAACCTGACCCTCGAACCTTCGTCTCTCTAAACCGTATAACTGACAAACAATTTGGATTACGCTGTTAAGATTAAATCACGTTTATTTTAACTACAACCAATTTCCTGAACATTTGGTGAAACAAATCCATAAATGACCTCAAATAAGACTAGGCTTTCCAATCAGGGCAAAAAATAATAGCGCCCTATCGGACGAGGAAGTGTAATGGTTTATTAAATTAGCAAACATACATAAGTTTAATTAGCTAGATAGTTTTAGATAGTTGGTTTGGATCGAAGATGATCATCATATTCAGGCTAAATATTTAAAGCTGTATTTAATGGTGATACTAGAACATTCTTCAGCCATTGATAATGGCAAGACAATTGCTTCTCTGAAAATGTAGTTAAAGCTCTGAAATGTGTAATAACAAATCTCCCCAAAACCTATATTTAATCCCCTTTGTTAAAAATTGTAAATATCCACATCAAGTCATTCCATTCCCTTCTTGCTTGTCTGATACAAAAGCACCTGATGAGTAATATGGTGTCCACATGACCCGGTTCTTGTAGCACACTAAGGGCACTGATGACTCGTTCAGGAAGACGAGATGACATTTAGAGTCTGGGGCAGGTGTAGTCAGTGCAGCAGGTGTCATATAAGACTAAAGAGGGCTCGAAAAACAGTGAAAGGTTTTGGAAAGTCCTCAGTGAGTAATGTGTGACTCTGAATGATGAGTAGATAGAGGCTGAACAGTGGGAGGGAATTAGAAAATAAACACACATACAACTACACGTGTCAGGTGACAGACATTCATTTCCACCCATCAGGTTCAAATTTTCTAGGAGCTGTTGCAGTTATAAATCAGTTAATATGACACTAAAGTCAGCTGATTTACAAACCCCTCTAAAGGTCATGCTCTTTGTGATCGTGACTACACTGCGCCCTTTTTCCTCCCCAACAGATAATAATCCTCAGCATCAGCATTATTATTGACATCGTTTCTTTTTTTGGGTTTTTTTTTTTCACTTCAATTGATTTCAACCCGAATTTTGGAAACCAGTTCATCTTAGGTCAATGTTACCAGAGAGCTTTATTCGAGCACTCAGTAAATTCTACGAAGGTTCGACTGTCATTTTTTTCCAAACGTTAAAACGCCATTTAAAAAAGATACGTTGTAGAAACGTTGTAGAAGCGTTCATGAACGTTACATCCGGGAAAGTTCACAATCCTGTGGTTCAAATCATGTTCTTCTGACCAAAAACTGCTAGCAAGGGACATGATTCCTAAACCGTAGTCTGCGAGCCAAGACGTTATATAAGGAATAAATCACAATTGGCGTAGTCTTTTTTTTAAATGCAGCTTGTTTCCAAGAAACGGTAAAATATAACAACCTCGATATTGAAGATTTTCTAGAATCATCTGGTAACACTTTTAGGAATCACTGACACTTTTAATTAATTAATTAATCTGTTTATTATTTGGATTAGTTCATGTATATAGGTGAGTAAGTTGTTACAGCAATGATAACGTATTAGAACCAGCAGCATTTTTGTTGTTATCAAAAATGCATCGACCAATCAGAATCGAGAGTTATACTACTGTTAGAGGAATTATGATATGTCATGAAGGAGATCGTTGTTGCAGCCAATCAAATGCTTTTATGCAAATAATATATAATATGCGAATATGGCTCATCCAAATGTTGCGTCTAATGAACCAGAGTGTTTAAAAACAATAGATTTGTGTTTATTTTAATTTCATCTGGCAGACAAAACAAATCCTAGCCACCTCAAATTCTTTTATTTATAGCCGTGGCTCTTCAATCACGCTAGTCACTCATCTGAAATTATCCTTCCAGCAGCAATAAAGGCTGTGAGGTGATTCTTACCTGACAGGAAGTGCTGCGTATCCAGAAGCTTGCAGGTCTGCTCCTTCTCCAGCTTGTTGGGTTTGTCCGAGTATGGCGCTAGCGGTCCTTCCCAGTACACCCTGCTTTGGCACAGACGCTTGGCATAGAGTCCGTCAGGCGTGAGCCAGAGCAGCACGCCACGCTCCAGCACGTTGGGAAGCTTATCAGCGCCACGGCGCTGCGACTGCGGGTATGGGAACGGAAAGAGCACGGGTTCGGGCCCGCCGAAGAGCCTGTCCTCGACGCAGGGGGACGACGGGGAGGACGGAGAGGATGGGGAGGGAGAGGACGAGATCCGGCAGCCTTCAGGACTGGTGGTGGTGACCTCTTTTACCAGAGTCTCACGGTAGTACAGCGACACGTGCAGGCGGAAATCTGAGAAGTCAAGCGTGAGTTAGTGTGGAAAATTCTGGAACAGCTGGAGGGGAAAAAATTGCGGTTTTTGTGGGAGAGGGTTTACCAGAGAGCGCCATGGCCTCTGCGGATCTCATATTCGGGTCCACCGACACGGGATGCGACTCTGAGTGAGTGTACGTGTAGAAGGATCCGGATATCTGATACCCTGTAAAACGTCATATACATTAGAGTTTGTGGGGAAAAGAAATTGAAAACAAATCAGTACTTAATCTAAATAAAAAACATATATAATAAATCAGATGCTCATTGGTGGTTATTTCTAAAAAAAAAAAAAAAACAAAAAAAAAAAAAAAAAAAACAACCTTATATTCAACCTTAAAATCAATATACCTTACTTTGTTTGGGCTCAAAAAAGTTTGAAATAATATTAACGGATTTCCTCAAGATGATTAGATAAGTTAGAATACAATTATATTATAAATATGATTTTTTTTAAGTACAGAACCTGAATTTTATACCATTAAATCTTCCCTGTAATATTTTACTACTGCAGAGAAGAAGAAGAAGAAGAAGAAGAAGACAAACTGCCCCAATTTTGAATACTGTCACAAAGCAGCTTTACAGAAATAAATAAAAATTGTGATTATAAAATAATAATAATAATAATAATAATAATAATAATAATAATAATAATAATAATAAGTATCTTCAAAATCATTGATACTGAACCCTTGAGGACCCCCCCCCCCCAATCCCCAAGAATTCATTCTCTCATGGCTCTCAAACAAACCCAAAGTTCCCTGATGAATTCTTCTAAGTAAACAAATCATAATTTCAAGTATTTTTGTTTTAATTATATGCAGTTGGGTCAAATCCCAAGTGGTTTCCTGCTCACCAGCGTGCGAGAGTCACAGCTGAGGTGACTATTATTATGTGGAACGTGTTTATGACAGAAACTCATATTTCTAGAACGAGAAAAAACGAATTTTTACAAACATCTAAAAAGTCAACACTGACCATCTAGCATCAGCACAGCTCAGCGCTGACCAGTTCGATTCGTCTGGTGTGTATTACTGAACTCGGAGGCCATGCATATTTCTGTGCGCCGTCTATTTCTGGAGGCGTGACGTCATGTTCATCTTCATGAAGCCACAGCTGAAGTGTAAACGCGATAAAAACAGAAGCAGCGCTCTCTTTTTTTTCCTCATGGTGACAGGCCTCTCTATTAACCTCTCGATATCAGGTTTTTACTGATTCATCCTGTTTGATCTGATGCTAATACCCTGATACTTTAACTCTTCTACTAGAAGACTGGAAATAGACATGAATCAGTATAAAGAAATGAATGATTTCTATGAATATATTGCTCCTAGTCTCTCTAGGCTAGAGCAAAACAGACTGAGGAAACACTACAAAGTCCTGAGTGTCGACTTTCATATGAGCTTCATATTAACCGCCACTGTGGACTGAGACACGATAAAGACACTCAATCATCAACAAGGACCCAACAAACCAGGAAAACTATCAAATTCTGGGTTCTGATTGGTCAGCAGATTAATGTCGTCATTATAATACGGTATCGTTTCTATAGCAACAGCTTATTCACAGCAGCTTGTGCCCTGAACACTCCACATATCTAACTCTTACGTAAGTAGTCGCCAGTGTCAGTGCTTTGTTTCCATCCTGAAGACTTACAGGTTTACCTCAGCAGGTTTGACTCCGTAAACGTTACCTAAACATCGCTCTAAAGAAAACCCTCTAGCACTAAACTCACGAGTTTATACACCACATTTCCTCGATAAATAACAGGACATTCCAAATCTTTTTAGCATTTGTTTCAGGTGAGTACGTTCCTTCTAGAGCTAGCAAAACATATTAGAACTCTTGGCCGGTTTCTATAGCAACAGCTCCTTGACATAAACAGCTTTATCTAGCATTTACGGAAGGAGTCTCCAGTTTCACTGCTTTGTAACGGCCATAAGGTAAGACCGTGACTTTATCGATTTGAAACAGGAAACAAGAAAGAGAGAGAGGGAAAGAAAAAGGTCGGCGAGAGAACGACTACAAGCTTTCCAGGCATCCCACCGCCTAAAATGTAACTATAAACAGATCAAAATCATGACGCTTTAATAAACGGATGAGCACTCCATCACATCAACATGTTCCCTAAAACAAATTTGGCAAGAAAGTTCTCTAAATCCAAATCCAAATCCAACCAGAGGAGCATCCCAAATCACCTACTTCTTTCAACACTCTCAGCTTCGCTTACGTAGCAGAAAAGGGGCGGAGCCACCAAGCACTGACGCCGGATGAGGGAAAAAAAGTTCAAGATGGCCGACGAATCTGCTACGGACTAGAGGGAATTAGCTCGTGCACTTCATTTTGCAATATTCTGTATTTGTTTGTGATGTTTGGCATCAACTGCGAATCTACTTCCTGTTTTGAGACGTTTCTAACATTCAGGCGCTAGAGTAGACGGGTCGTAGTGTGTAGTAGTTCATACGGGATGCAGCTATAGACGTTACTGACTAATAAACTTAGACACTGTTCTCAGGACATGCTGATAAAAATCCACCCACTGCTACTTCAAGCAGTTTGTTCAACATGAATAGTTTTTTTTTTTCTTCTGTCAAATAGCTGCCTACTTCACAGTACTGTGTTGTGTGAAGGTGTGTTTTCCTTCTGCGAATGTGAGAAGTGGCCGTGATGCACAGCAACATTTATAAGAGTTGCTCAGATCATTAACTTGCCAAATGATACAAAATACAAGTAAACATGAGTGTGTGTGTGTGCGTGTTTTTGGAGTAAAAAAAATAAAACGTATAATATAATATAATATAATAGAGCTGAACGTGAAAACTTTTCACCGTTTGTTAGTTCCTTTTAATTAAACACTGAGCGAGCTTTGTCTGTGTGTGTGTGTGTGTGTGTGTGTGTGTGTGTGTGTGTGTACCATTGTCGCAGGGTTGTGTGTGCCACTGCAGAGGCCGGGACGAATACGGACCGTACGGTATCTCCGCATGCGGCGGTGGATGGTGCGGCTGCTCAGGTCCGAAATCTCTCCAGTCTCTTCTGTCCTGAGGCATCATGTAACCAGTCATCTGCAGGAAAGAACGAAGAGAGAGAGAGAGAGAGAGAGAGAGAGAGAGAGAGAGAGAGAGGGCAAGTGAGAGAGACAGACAGAGATACAGAGAGAGAGAGAGAGAGAGAGCAAGTGAGAGAGACAGACAGAGATACAGAGAGAGAGAGAGAGAGAGAGAGAGAGAGAGAGAGAGAGAGAGAGAGAGAGATAGAGGGCAAGTGAGAGAGAGAGAGAGAGAGAGAGAGAGAGAGAGCAAGTGAGAGAGACAGACAGAGAGTAAGCAAGTGAGAGAGACAGACAGAGAGAGATAGACAGAGAGAGAGAGAGATAGACAGAGAGAGAGAGATAGACAGAGAGAGATAGACAGAGAGAGAGAGAGAGATAGACAGAGAGAGAGAGAGAGATAGACAGAGAGAGAGAGAGAGATAGACAGAGAGAGAGAGAGAGAGAGAGATAGACAGAGAGAGAGAGAGAGAGAGACAGAGAGAGAGAGAGAGATAGACAGAGAGAGAGAGAGAGAGAGATAGACAGAGAGAGAGAGAGAGAGAGACAGAGAGAGAGAGAGAGATAGACAGAGAGAGAGAGAGAGACAGAGAGAGAGAGAGAGACAGAGAGAGAGAGATAGACAGAGAGAGAGAGAGAGATAGACAGAGAGAGAGAGAGAGAGATAGACAGAGAGAGAGAGAGAGAGAGAGAGAGAGATAGACAGAGAGAGAGAGAGAGAGACAGAGAGAGAGAGAGAGAGACAGAGAGAGAGAGTTGTTGATTCATTTCCTCAGGTTCATATTAACTGATATCACCTGGATTTCTATATTAGCATCAATATATTTCAGTATTAGTATTAGTATATGAGTGAGTTATTGTTTCTATGGCAACAGTGTACAAAGAATGTCTAGGTGTGAAAACACTCTATACACAGTGCATAAAACACGGGGGTAAGGAAGGAGTCTCCAGTGTCAGAGCTGCATCGGTGCGCTTGTTTAAAACAGGAAGGAACAGGAAGTACATGTTGCTCACGTGATGCTACATTACAAGTAGCTATAAACAGAGTTCCTTCGAGTTTTAAAATTGCTCGACATGTTAAGAAATAAACGAACTGCGTGTGAATTGTCTGAAACAGGAAGTAAGGTGTTTCACGGATTATCAAGCTATGAATGGATTTTTTATTTTTTTTTGGTTTGTTGATAAACAAACGTCGCAAAAATGAGAAAAAATCGGCCATTCAGCAGGTTGCCATGGTTTCAGAGGAATAAGAAATGCTGACGATTTTCCCGCTCCGAGGGTTTGAGTCTTCGCCTGGATGATGAAGATCGCAGAGATTCTCCCGGATTGTGTTTTTATGCACACAGACTTCGAGGGTGACTTGAATTCCCATCAGAACTGTGTGTTTTGTTTTGTTTTAGATTTCTCCCATCTATTCCGTGGCAGGTTTATAACATGGATGAGACGTCATTTCTAATTGAATTTCAGGCAAAATCAGAAAGTCGGAGGCTACCTGAGGCTGTAGAGGAGTATATGAGGAGTGCATGGGGTAACTGATAGGCGTCGGGTGGGTGGAGCTGTCCTCAATGCTGCTGGATTTGGAGCCTAAGATATAACAGAAAAGAAATAACATTTACTTCACTTTGCATGAAATAAGCGTATCGAGTTACGTCACCGTATGTAGCGCACGAGAAGACACGTGAAATAATTCATGCTTAATGGATGTGCACGCTAAAATGGGACGCTGTTAATATCTTAACACCAAAAATACCCCTGTGTAGCCTGAATACGTCTACCACGTGGAACAATAACGGCACTGAAGATGTGAACGACCTTCAGACGCCCTTCACACGCAATGCTTTACTCAAAAGACCGAAGGAGAGATGTCCGCGCTCTCCGTTCTGTCGAGCCTGCGTTCTCACAGCGGCCTGTGTGGTGCAGGGACCCCAGGGCCGAGCGCGTTGTTTGGCTCTGTGCACTTGCTAACCGAAGCCGTCTATAAAAAGCACTGAGGGTGTTTAGCACATGCGGTGGCTTCCTCTGAGCTTCCTGCCCTACTGAGTGAAAGAGCAAGTCGGAGAGTGCACACACACACACACACACACACACACACACACACACACACACACACACACTAAAAAATGTTCATCTCTGCTCAGTGTATGCAGCTTGCTCAAGCATGGCAGATACATCAATCATGCTTTTTTGTTTTGTTTTGTTTTGCTTCTTCTTCATCTTCACTGGTGCATGAGCAGAAATATGACCCGCTGCATAAAGTTTACTAATCAAGCTCTCTCTCTCTCTCTCTCTCTCTCTGTCTCTCTCTCTCTTTCTCTGTTATAACATAGAAGAAAAAAAAGAAAGAAAGAAATTTCCAAAGCTCTGATGCACACGTTGATTTCTGAGGTCGGGATAAACCATTTAAGAAAAACTCTTGCGAAGATCGTGCATGGTGTGTTTGGTGTTTATTTTTACGCTCGCAGGAAACCACAGCTTGCTTTCTCGATGGTCATTTTAGGTCAACCTGCTGTATCCAACCACATGTGCGCATTTTGTTTGGCGTTGCATTTCTTGTAAGCATTTTATGTCATATTTTATGTTTTTTTTATTATTATATAATAACATGCTAATAACATGCTATAAATGATTCCTGGCTGGTTTATAGTAATTATGCTGTAATGCATGTGCTATTCACTATTAATTATAATGCTGTTTTCTGACAGCTTCCAGAAACAACAACAACACACTTGTGTTTATATTAAAAAAAAAAAAAAAAAAAAAAAAAAAAAAGGCAAATGCTTACTAGGACTCGTCTGGCAACGGACTGTGAGCGAGACTCGATTCTCGATTCTGATTGGTCAGGAGGATATCGGCTCATTTTCTGCTCGGGTCGGCCAGTAAATCGGACGTTCGTGTTCATACGCTCGGCCGTTTCCATGGCAACACCTAGCTAAGACCTAACTAAAAAGCTAAAGAACGACTGTTATTGAACGATGATGTACAATCCTTGATCTGACGAGTTTTCCATTAAGAAATGCTAATTTATTTTAACCTCTTTAAATAGATGAATATCTCAAGGAATCTGTTAACGAGCATCCGGACGTTGATTATTTTCCTACATTCGCACACCTCGGTATGAACTCACGCTTCATTGACAGTCTCAGCCACAGTCTGTGAGATAAACCTCCTTCTGACCCGAATAAAGGGGATGAGGAAGTTGGTGGTCACGGATCTAAATCTAAAGCAGTCTTTTATATAAGAAAGTACACACGCACACACACCTCTCTTGGCTCCCTCAGGGATGATCCTGTAGACTTTATATGGGTCTGATATGTCCAGCTGGCTTCTCTCCACAAGTTCATCGAAATCGTTGCTCTTGTTAAGGGCGCAGCGGAGTCTCGTCTTCCACGTCGGGGGATCCGGCTTGTCCACGCCTTCCCTGTACTTCCCCTTAAACAGAGCCCAGGCCTGGAGGGAACACACACAATCCGGTTCCTGACATGTGCTGATGATCAAACCTGGTCATTACTGGCTACACGGATCAGTTGGTAAAGAGATTTAAGCTGTCATTACAGTAAAGAAGTTGGTTCTCTTGCTCTGTTGCTCTAGACACCACCTAAGGTTCCTTCATAGAACTCATCAACAGAGCAGCACCAGAGATTCTCCGTTCCCTGTTTACATTAATCCCTCATGGATCACACGGAAGGATCCACTGATCGTAGCACCAACAATCAGGGACCCAGAGGTTCTTTAGGAAAGCTGAGAATGTTCCTGATGGAGACTTCTACAAAGCCCTGGATTAGTTCTATCCGTTTTTCTAGAAAGTTTAAGAACACTTAGGGTTCCTCAGTGGTTCTTTGGTAGGTTAATGGTTCCTAGTTTCCTGATAGGGGTCTCTGCTCTGGGCTTTCTAGAGAAAAAAAATGGTAGAACTCAGGATCTGTTGATTTGGGGTTCTAGATTTGATCATGGCAACAAAACAAGAAAAACAGTAAAGAAACATAGGAATAAAAAAGGACACAAGAAACTGAATATAGTTATTTTACTGTCTCTCATTAAAGAATGTTTGATCACAGAGATGGTTCTAAGTCGGATCCTAACAAAGGAACCCCAAACTCTCTGAAAAGCCACTGAGGAACCCTCAATGTAGTGTAGTGCTATTCAAGGGTTCTCAGCTTCTTAACCCTGAACCTTTCTAGAAAAAAAACTTTGTAGACCCCTTATGAGTTCTTCAAAATGAGTTCCTCTTGGAAAATGGTAAAAAGGTTCTATGTGGAACTTAATAGAGTGGCATAGATGGACCATTTTGTGGTTTCTTTTTCTTGATGGATCTGAACCATGGAAGGATTAATAAAAAGAAGCTTTTAAAGAAACCTTTATATAAGGAATCTTTATCTTTAAGAGTGTCAGAGATGGTTCCAAGAAGCCTAACTGATCAAAGAACCCTTAAGGAACCTTTATTTATAACAAGTGAACAAAGTGTTCTTCATGGGTTCTTAGCTTCCTGGAAGTAACCCAGGTGTACATTTCTACATAAACCCAAAAAACCTTTATGTGTATGATTATGTGATATTGTGATAATTATGTGAATTGAGGTCATAGTCATTCTTTAGAAGAACTTTTACATGTTGTAGGATTTTCTGATATTCTGCTAGTATAAACAGCATGTTTCTATTCTAATAATTAACTGTAATCATCATTATTGGAGGAAGATCATCTGAATTTTAAGCTCATCATAATCATGATGATTATGAATGATGGTGATGATGGTTATGGTAATAATTATAGTGATCATTATGATGATGATGACGAAGATAATGATGTGTAATGTTGGTGATCATGATGATGATCATGGTGATGATGATGATGTGTGATGATGGTCATGGTGAGGATGATGATGTGTGATGGTGGTGATCATGGTGATGATGATGTGTGATGATGGTCATGGTGAGGATGATGATGTGTGATGTGTGATGGTGGTGATCATGTGTGATGTTGGTGATGATGTTTATCATGGTCATGATAGTAATGATTATGATGATGATGTTGGTTATAGTGATTATGATTGTGATGATGATGATTATTATGATATTGATGATGGTGATTATGAATAATGGTTCATTCATTGTCTACCGCTTATCCGAACTATTCTCATTGGGCATCAAGGCAGGATACACCCTGGACGGAGTGCCAACCCATCGCAGGGCACACACACGCTCTCATTCACTCACGCAATCATACACTACGGACAATTTAGAGATGCCAATCAACCTACAATGCATGTCTTTGAACTGGGGAGGAAACTGGAGTACTGGGAGAACATGCAAACTCCACACACACGGCAGAGGCGGGAACCCAACTCCCAACTCCCAACTCCCAACCCTGGAGGTGTGAGGCAAACGTGCTAACCACTAAGCCACCGTGTCCCCCTGATGGTAATGGTGATTATGAATAATGGTGATTAAGATGGTGATGATGATGATGATGATGGTAATGGTGATTATGATGGTGATGATGATGATGATGGTAATGGTGATTATGATGGTGATGATGATGATGATGATGATGATGGTAATGGTGATTATGATGGTGATGATGATGGTAATGGTGATTATGATGGTGATGATGATGATGATGGTAATGGTGATTATGATGGTGATGGTGATGATGATGGTAATGGTGATTATGATGGTGATGGTGATGATGGTAATGGTGATTATGATGATGATGATGATGATGATGGTAATGGTGATTATGATGGTGATGGTGATGATGATGGTAATGGTGATTATGATGGTGATGGTGATGATGATGGTAATGGTGATTATGATGGTGATGATGGTAATGGTGATTATGATGGTGATGATGATGATGATGATGGTAATGGTGATTATGATGGTAATGGTGATTATGATGGTGATGGTGATGATGGTAATGGTGATTATGATGGTGATGATGATGATGATGGTAATGGTGATTATGATGGTGATGGTGATGATGATGGTAATGGTGATTATGATGGTGATGATGATGATGATGGTAATGGTGATTATGATGGTGATGGTGATGATGATGGTAATGGTGATTATGATGGTGATGATGGTAATGGTGATTATGATGGTGATGATGATGATGATGGTAATGGTGATTATGATGGTGATGGTGATGATGGTGATGGTGATGATGATGATGATGATGATGATGATGGTGATGATGATGATGGTAATGGTGATTATGAATAATGGTGATTAAGATGGTGATGGTAATGATGGTGATGATGATGATGATGATGATGGTGATGATGATGATGATGGTAATGGTGATTATGAATAATGGTGATTAAGATGGTGATGGTGATGATGGTGATGATGATGATGATGATGATGATGATGGTGATGATGATGATGATGGTAATGGTGATTATGAATAATGGTGATTAAGATGGTGATGGTGATGATGGTGATGATGATGATGATGATGGTGATGGTGATTATGAATAATGGTGATTATGATGATTATGGTCAAGGTGATGATGATGGTGAATATGATGATGATGATGATGAAGAACAGCATACCTTGAACAGTGCCGCGTCCTCGTCTCGGTTGTAGTCCTGCTTTCCCGCATGCTTCCACGGGATCCTGAAGATGGTTTTCTCCTCGTTTTCCCACACCAGGCCTGGGTACTCGCCGCTGTCGATCTGCTCGATGAGCCACTGCCGGAGCTTGCCATTGCCGCAGTTGACTGACATGCTGCAGTCCCCATCTACGTTCATCCCTGCCATCACACACACACACACGCACACACACACAACACAGACGTTGAGCACTCTCTTTGAACAAAAGGGTATTAAGCCGAACATTTCCTTGTTACTTGTTTC
The DNA here is from genome assembly GCA_033459395.1 of Hemibagrus guttatus. NCBI lineage: Eukaryota > Metazoa > Chordata > Actinopteri > Siluriformes > Bagridae > Hemibagrus > Hemibagrus guttatus. The sequence goes on along the minus strand of JAUCMX010000005.1, from coordinate 10,624,435 downwards.
CTTTTAGTATCTTTTACCTGGAAATGTGAATGTAGATTACCTTTAAAAAGTAATTATATACCTGAAACCACATATCTACGTTAAACACATATATTAAAGGTATTAAAGGTACCTCAGCCATGAGGAAAAGTACACTTTACTCCCCTTTTCTTCTGAGAGTGGAGCACAGGAGTGGATCTAATGCAGCAAAAGTGGTTTCAGTGCTGTTTATTAGTTTTAGTTTGCACTAAAGGTAGATAATTACACTTATTAATAACCTTCTCCATTGAAAAGATGTGTACTAGAGGTACAAAAAGGTGTGCGCTTGAGGTTTGCAGCCAGGAAATGAGAAAAGGTACAGTCTGAGGAGGCATAATATAAAATGTTTATAGGCTCGTTGTAGCCTTCTTCATATTTTACACAGAATTAAACTGAACAGTTGATTTGCTTACAAATTAAACAGCACTATTAAACTATTCAAAAATGTATTATTTAACAGTTATAAGGAAAAAAGAAAGAAAACAGTCTACCTTTCACTGATGTGAAAAGCTAATTCTCTGAATCAACTCTTTGTGAAAAGCTCATTCTTTGAAGCAACTCTTTAAGTGAATCAACTCTTTGTGAAAAGCTCATTCTTTGAATCAACTCTTTAAGTGAATCAACTCTTTGTGAAAAGCTCATTCTTTGAATCAACTCTTTAAGTGAATCAATTATTCACTTGAAAATTCACTAAGTGAATTTTTTAAATGGACGCATTTTCTGGATTTCGTAGCCTTCTTCACATTTTCATTTAATATCTTTCTCTTTTCTGGTTATAACAAACTTTTCTATGTAAAAGATACCAAAGGTGTACAGTTATAGACCCCCAGCACCAAGGAACGATTCAGAAAGAGTTTAATATTAACATTAGTAATAATAATAATAATACGAGTGTATAATGTAAACTCTTGCATCATAGAAAATGACTCACGATGTAGACTTCATAACCTAGTGCACAGTCTAGTGCATTTACAGTAATGAGTCGACTCTTTGATGATAAACTGACTCAGAAATAGCTTTGTGTATGCTTTCCAATTCTTATAAACCTAAATCCCAAACTTAATATACTACAAAATAAACAACTAAAAAATGTATACACTGTTTAACTGAACCGATCTTGAACACTTTTACAGCATTGAAGATAGACTTTGTAACCTTGTGCATGCTTTACACCACTCTCTTTTCTTTTTAATGCCTACATGTAAAGAGGTCTGGTCTTAAATGAACACTTTTTTTTACAGAATAGAATCAATTCTAAACATTTTTAAAGGTGTGCGCTTGAAGGCACCACCTGAGTATTGTGTATAAAGACTTCATAGATCTGTACAGAACTTTTGTACATTAAATGACTCAACTGAATCAACTCCTCTAGTTCTATACTGAAGTGTTAAATCAGTCCTGAAGAGCAATTTGAAGTGCAATCTATTTCTATAACAGGATATTTAATGGTGACTTTAAAGCCTCACGCATCTTATAAAACTTAAATTCCACACCTAATATACTAGAACCTAAGTTAAAAACTTTTACACAGGACAAATGAGCCAAATCGAGGACTTTTACAGCATTGAATCAACTCCTTGAGTGTTAAATTGGCTCATTTTGTGGATTTTATATCAGTAACCGAGCTGAACTGCACCGAATCAAAGACTTTTTCACTGAATCAACTCTTACATCGTTAAAATCACTCACTAACGACTCAACTAGTGCAAGCTCTCTTGTTTCCATTGTAAACTTTTTGAGTAACTGTAAAGTAAGTCAACTATTACACTGACTGTTGAATTGACTCTTTTTTTTTTTTGGACTTTATTATAACCTTGTGAATGTTTACAGCTTCTTATAAACTTTAATTTAATTCCTTATAACTGTATGAATAACAGGACTGAACTGCACCGAATCAAACACCGTTTCATCCCTGAATCAACTCTTAGGTTGTAAAAAAAAAAAATGACTCGCTATGTAGACTCCATAACCTATTGCATACTCTAGTGCATTTACAGTAATGAATCGACTGATGATAAATTGACTCATAATGTAGACTTCATGGCTTTGTGCATGCTTTCCACTTCTGATGAACCGGAATTCCAAACAATATAAACAAACAAACAAACAAAACTGTTCAACTAAACCGATTCAAACACTTTATCAGCACTGAATCAACCCTTTGAGTGTTAAATTGACTCATTTTTTTGGACTTCGGTTTCATCACTGGATTAACTCTTACATTCTTAAAATAAATGCGCCACAAAGTAGACTCCATAACCTTATGCATGCTTTCCACTTCTATTATTAACATAAATGTCAAGCATATACGAGAAACTCAACGTACAACGTATCCACAGCACAACTGAATCGAATCACTTTTCAGCATTGAATCAACTCTTGGAGCGTTAAAGTGACTCACAATGTAGTCTTTTCACAGTTGTTCATTTCAAAGGTAGTGTGCTGTGATTAACTTCATATATATTAATAACTAAACAAAAACCTGAACACAAAGCACAACTGAAGGGACATGAAGTGAATCAAACACTGCAACGGCACCGAATCGACTCCTCAAGAATGTTCAAATATGTGCAGCTGTACTTTTATTGTAAAACACTGAAATTAAGGGTACCAAAGTGCACTTGTCTTTGCGGATGAGGTGGCACCGTTAAAGGTAAACTTTCTGTAACTTTGTGAGTACATCTTTCACCTGGAAACGTGAGTGTGAAGCTATGATGAGCTTGCTATGTGCAGCTTTCTTGGGCAAGGTGTGTATTTGAGGACAGGTACAGGTTAGCACCCGTCGTTTCTTCTTAATGCATCTCGGTGTAATCGGAGTTTTATGTCTAGCACCAGCTCTCCATCGACCCCAAACACACGCACACACACACACACACACACACACACACACACACACACACACACGCACGCACACCCCATCTCCAAACCCATCCGCATACCGGGGATCCTGCAGTGTACCCCATATCTAATCTCCCCCACAAGCGAAAAAACCCACACCCACCATCCCCACTCAACCTGCCGTGCTCTTACCTTTGCGCATGCGCCGCACCTGCTCGCTCCTGCAGGCGGTGATGCTCCTACAGCCCGTTCGTTTGCGCGCTCGGCACAAGGCGCTGGCGCTCTTTAAGTACACCTTCTCACACACACACACACACACCCCGACACACTTTGATTCGCTGTTAATAAAGGGCGGAGAGTGAAGAGCACTAGGACGAGGAAGTAATGATCTGCTGTGCATGGCGCCCCTCTTTTCGGGGTTCTCCGAATATCCATATAGGGGGGAAAAACCCCGGCCGGCCCGCACGGAACAAAACTCCGGTGCCGACAGGGGAGCAAACAACAACAACAAAATCTCCCTGCGCTCGTCATCAATGTAATCCTTTCCGATATCCGCTCGGTGTGTGTTTACTACTTTATTCCTCGGGAGTAAATTACGGTAAACCGGTGATAAAAAAGAAAACACACATTTTAACCAGGGCTGCGTCCTGAACCGCGACATCAGGACTCCTACATGTCCACAGCACACACACTCAGCTGCACTCCGCGTACCACTGACCTCGTTATTTACAAAGCTACTCCGCGGGTTGGGACAAACTTATAAAGTAGTCCAGGCTGTTGTTTTATTTTTTATTTATTTATCTATGTTTTCCCCCCCATATCTCCGAGGTTAATAATTAATAAACATCTGCTGTCGAAATCTGTTTCATCGTTACTCTAAAGTTACACTCTTTTATACATTTCCTTTTCGTTATTGTTTCTTTAATTTGTGTTTCTGACGCCGTGTTGTGTTTGAAAATAATCCCTTTATCCGAATAAGCAATGTGACCGCAAAACAGCGCCATCTGGCGGGGGAGAGAGAGCGAGAGAGAGAGAGAGAGAGAGAGAGAGAGAGGATGATGAAGGTTTATTTCATTCGTGTTTTGGTAGTTTTATCTTTAAATCAATCAATCAATCAATCAATCTATCTATTTTTATCTATCTATCTATCTATCTATCTATCTTCTTCTTCTTCTATCTACCCATCTTTTTCTGTCTATCTATCTATCTATCTATCTATCTATCTATCTATCTTCTGTCTGTCTGTCTGTCTATCTACCTATCTATATGTCTGTCTATTCCCATCTTTTTTCTATCTATTTTTATCTATCTATCTATCTATCTATCTATCTTCTTCTTCTTCTATCTATCTATCTATCTATTTTTTCTGTCTATCTACCTATCTATATGTCTGTCTATCTATCTGTCCTTTTTCTTCTATCTATCTATCTATCTATCTATCTATCTATCTATCTATCTATCTATCTTCTGTCTGTCTATCTACCTATCTATATGTCTGTCTATCTATCTGTCCGTCTGTCTGTCTATCTATCTATCTATCTATCTATCTATCTATCTATCTATCTATCTATCTATCTATCTATCTATCTATCTATCTGTCTGTCTGTCTGTCTATCTACCTATCTATATGTCTGTCTATCTATCTATCTATCTATCTATCTATCTATCTATCTATCTATCTATCTATCTATCTATATGTCTGTCTGTCTGTCTATCTATCTATCTATCTATCTATCTATCTATCTATCTATCTATCTATCTATCTATCTGTCTGTCTGTCTGTCTGTCTGTCTATCTACCTATCTATATGTCTGTCTGTCTATCTATCTGTCCGTCTGTCTGTCTGTCTGTCTATCTATCTATCTATCTATCTATCTATCTATCTATCTATCTATCTATCTGCCTGTTTGTCTATCTATATGTCTGTCTGTCTGTCTATCTATCTATCTATCTATCTATCTATCTATCTATCTATCTATCTATCTATCCGTCTGTCTGTCTATCTATCTATCTATCTATCTATCTATCTATCTATCTATCTGTCTGTCTGTCTATCTACCTATCTATGTCTGTCTGTCTATCTGTCTGTCTATATGTCTGTCTGTCTATCTACCTATCTATCTATCTATATGTCTGTCTGTCTATCTATCTATCTATCTATCTATCTGCCTGTTTGTCTATCTATATGTCTGTCTGTCTGTCTGTCTGTCTATCTATCTATCTATCTATCTATCTATCTAACTGTCTGTCTGTCTGTCTGTCTATCTATATGTCTGTCTGTCTGTCTATCTATCTATCTATCTATCTATCTATCTGCCGGTCTGTCTATATATATGTCTGTCTGTCTGTCTGTCTATCTATCTATCTATCTATCTATCTATCTATCTATCTATCTATCTATCTATCTATCTATCTGCCTGTCTGTCTATCTATCTATCTATCTATCTATCTGCCTGTCTGTCTGTCTATCTATCTATCTATCTACACTCATCTTTGCAGAATTGTTGTAATTCAGCCACATTGGAGGGTTTTCGAGCATGAACCACCTTTTTAAGGTCATGCCACAGCATCTCAATGGGATTGAGGTCAGGACTTTGACTCGGCCACTCCAAAGTCTTCATTTTGTTCTTCTTCAGCCATTCAGAGGTGGACTTGCTGGTGTGTTTTGGATCATTGCAGTCTAGCAGAACCTGTAAGAAAGTTACGAACATTCAGCATGGCTACTGCGAGTGAGATCATCCAGGAGATAATCCAGACTCCTTCTGCTACACTCGCCCTGTTTCTAGAAACTTCTCATGTCCAGGTTGTACACTTTGCCTTGATGGGAAGCGATCTGCTGTAACCAGTTTTAAACCTTCATCAGATTCCTTTTAGCATAAAACAGAAGACCTGAAGTGAGGAATGAAACTGGGGGACAAAATGAATATGAGAAAACTTTTCAAACTTCTCGTTCATAATGTGTTTGTTTTTGTTCTTCTAGTTGTTTTAAATAAAAATAAAATATATTGTAAAATGCACAATTCAATTATTCTTTCCCCTAAACTTGACTTTTCACAATTGGACACTCTGTAGCCCTTAATGCATATGAAAAGGCAACTAAATAAATAAATAAATAAATAAATAAAAAATGAAAATGTTTATAACACACAATCACATCATTCACAGTTTTTCTGTAAAGGATGTGTTTAATTTTTAGGGTTTTTTCCCCTAGTCAGTAATTTAGGACTATAAAATCAAATAAAACGATTTTATATAAAATAAAAGGAGGTAAAAATGTAGAATGGAAAGATTTCACCACTGTGTATAAATGTTAATATTTACTTTACTGAGGTTTGCTGCTTTTTATCCTTTAGTAGAATGAATGATTGAATAAATAAATAAATAAATGAGAAGAGAAAGATGTGAAAGACGTGAAAATGTTCAATACCATAATGACATTTTTTTTTTTTTGTCATGGATGGAGAAAGTATTTCTTTTTAATCCTAGTATGTTTTTATACTGAAAATAATCTGCAGGAAAAAATCCAAGAAGAGTCCGAGAAGATCCTAGCCGTCTCACCGTTAATGCCTGCCTGAGAAAGCTAAATTTAGCTTTTAGCGTAAAAAATAAACAAAGAAATAATACGCTGTGGAATATTTCTCGCGCTGAGTATTTTCACATGTCGAAGCGAAAAAAAAAGAAATCGAAAACATTACTGTTCTTTTTTTTCAATCACAAAACTTTGTATCTTGATGATGCTAGAGGGCTTGAGTGAGTAAAACTGCTATGCTGTCTGGGTGGGAGGGGCATATTCTCCCTCCTGTCAATCACGCTGACACTAGCCAATCAGGGGAGCTCATGTATGCGGCAGAGAGCGGACAGCGCTCTCCTCAGAGTGTTACATCGCCTCGTGACGCAGCACGCTAACGGCTTCACGCATCTCAGAGGGAACATGTGTCAGCGTCTACGCTCTCCAGCTAGCAGCCGTCACGTGATAGAGGAGAACTGACTTATGGGTAACAAAAATTGCCAAGTGATCAAACTTGGGGTTAGAGGTATAGACATTTTAAGGGTTTATTTGTTTGTTTATTTGTTTGTTTTCTAGTAAGGCAATTTCTAAACTCGGAATATAAAATAAAATATAACGGAAGTTAGCTAAATACTAATCTGTAACTAGCCGAATTATTATAAAATGTCTAAAGAAAAGGCAGTAAAAATAAAGTGATCGCAGGAGGAAAAAAAACTCATTGTTAAAGCAGAGGAAAGAATCCGACACTTTCCTCGGCGAAGAAATAAAAATCAGGAAAAATAATCCGATAAATCCTTATTTTTAGATTTGTCCTAATTATCGTATCTGGTATCCTGTGCGCTCGAGCTTCTTCGTTTTTTTTTGTAACTTCTGTACAGACTGGTTTGCAGTGTGACGAGTCATGTGATCAGTGTGAGAAGAAATAAAACACACTAAGGCAGAGATAGAGAAAATTCGGAAATAGATGCTTGACGTGTCCATATTAGTGCGGGCTGATCCTCATTTTATTATTAGTAGTAGTAGTAGTATTTTTATGAATATTATTTTTAACAATTATTATACTTTTTATTACTATTATTTTTATTATTAAATAAATAAATAAATATTAAACATTTATTTATGTATTTTTTACATTTTTTTATTTGTGTTTGGATGAGTAAAGACGAATCAGTCACTCATTAATCATGTGCTGGATTCCGACATGAATCGTATTTATTCCAGTAAAAACAATCGGCGTCGTTTTTTTTTTTATGTACAAAAGAAGCAATAAGTTAAGGAAAAGTCGTGACTCATCAGGATGGAAATGAAGAGGTGGCGAAACACGGCACGGAGATGCAGTTTAAAAAGCCGACCTCATCGTCTCTCATCATAAGCAGCACAGTGATCATCGTGACGAAGGCGGAGCCAGGCTCGTCAGCGCCGCTCCAGCTTCACGTGCTCACGGGTTTGCCCTCGGTTCCTGCGCTGGTGCTGGAGGCCCGGGCCAGCAGGTTGCGGATGTGTTCCTCGTCGTTAAAGGGACAATCTTTATACTCCCTCCTCAACCAATCCCGAAACTGAAAGTGGATATGATTAGCGTTATGATTAGCAGTGTGACATCACAAGCTTTGAAGCATTACACATGATATTTACATACTGTATTTGTAATGTAATATATTTGTATGTTTGGTATTTAGCACTTTTGGTTTTAATAAAAAGGACAAATGTAATGAAAAAACAAAAACAAAACAAACAAGCCATAGCTTATCATAAACTCTTTCCACGCTGTCATGATAAAATGTTGTCATTATTCAGCTGCTTATCTGGATCTTTATATTTATAAAATATAATATATATATATATATATATATATATATATATAATATATATATAAATAAAAGTCCTCTGGTCTGATTTCCTGCCACTTTTAAATCCCTTTCCTAATATTTTACTTGATAAATCATACTTGATAGCTAGCTTTTTATCATATTCTTATTCGCATAAAGCTAGAACCAATATTCATACAGATGTAGGTTTTTTTGGTAATAACAGCAGTATATTAATCCTGTTATTAACAGCAACCTGACAAAAATGACAATTTCTATTCATTTAAAATAATTTATTTTTCATCCATTTACGATTACAATTAACGTAACGTCCACAAAACAAGTTCTCACTTAGTTCTAGCAGTCGTACCTTCTCACTCTCTTTCTTTCTTTCTTTCTTTCTTTCTTTCAGGGGGTCAATAATGATTTAACTACATTATTAAAAAAAATATATATTTTTCTAAATATTACAATGTTATAATT
>JAUCMX010000005.1:10608890-10612783 GCA_033459395.1 Hemibagrus guttatus | reverse complement strand
TTAAAGAAAATTAATTAATTAATTAATTAATTAATTAATTAGAACTACTGTCAGAGCTGCTGTTAAAGGGAAATTAAATAGATTTTTTTTTTAAAATGTAATAAAAGAAATAAAAAGTGCACTAATGTCAGAGCTGCGGATCGAAAAAATTAAACAAACAAACAAACAAACAAATAAATAAATAAATAGAACTACTGTCAGAGCTGCTGTTCGAGAAAATAAAAAAATGAAATTAGTGTTAATTTTAAATTTATAAAAGAAAGAAAAAAAAACTTGCACTAATGTCAGAGCTGCTTTTAATAATTTAATAATTTATATAAATTATTTAATAATAAAATAAATTAAATACATTTTTATTTTAGAATTTAAAAGAAAATAAAAGTACACTAACGTCAGAGCTGCTGATTAATTCTAATTTTAAAACAAAGAAAAGAAAAAGAAAAAAAATTCAAAAAGCAAGCACTTTTGTCTGTGAACGATCAAAAAAAAATGTAAAAAATTCCTAGAGGTATTGTCTAGACCCTTAGGTTTGAATTCGCTGATTAAGTAATCCCCCAAATCATCACGTGAACAACACGTGAACTCCCTCACTCACACTGACACACGTTAAACCTGACCTCTGTCTCAGTGACTGCAGCAGCGTCCTAAATGAGGACAAAACTCCATTGTGTCATGCGAGATGCCTGGCTATGTATCACGCCTGTCATAAGAGATAGCAAACTGAGATACACACACACTATACACACTCTACACACTCCACACACACACACGGAGCAGGAGATCCGGTCAGGCAAGTCTACAGGCTCTACAGGAAAAAGCTATCCTTTTTTTCTTTTCTATAGCTGTATCAGTTTCTCAAGGTGATGCCTCTAATTAAATATTTGTTTCCTCTGAGATAAATCTCCATACATTAACACGGGACATGTGAGGTTCCTGCAGCTTCTGTTCCCGGAAGTTATTTATTCATTTTTATTTAGATTACATATATAAATTATTTTAAAAAATAAATAAAAATTTTTTATTATAATATAATATTTAATTAAATTATAAATAAATAAAAACTGAAAAAAAATTTATATATATATATATATATATATATATATATATATATATATATATATATATATATATAATTTTTATAATTTTTTTTCAGTTTTTTTTTATTTATAATTTAATTAAATATTATATTATAATATATATATATATATATATATATATATATATATATATATATTTTTTTTTTTTTTTTTTTTTTTTTTTTTTAAACGTTTCTACCTTAATTCACTGTTTTTAAATGTATTTTTATGGGAAATATTACAGTGCCAAAATCACTGAAAGCAAAACAGCATGATGAATGGAATACAGACTCACAAAAAAAAAAATCCTTACAGCATTTACAAAAAAAAAAAAAAAAAAAAATACAATCTTCATTATTTTTCAATCTCACAAATTCAGGCTGAAGAAAATTCAAGTGTTAATTGAAGCTATTTTGCTTTCGGGAATTTTGGCACTATTATACTTCCATATATTTGCATTTTTTTTTTTTGTTTGTCTGTTTGTTTTTGGAGCTTTTCAGATTTTCTGTCAGATTTTCTGTTACGATGTGGAAACCAAACAGGAAACTGAGCCTGGAGACTTCTACCATATCCACAATATCACCATATCAACAATTACACATTATTATGATGTGTTAAATAACATTGTGTGTGTGCGCGCGTGTGTGTGTGTGTGTGTGTGTGTTCAGATCAGTTCTATAACAGGGAGCATCTGCCGTACAAGTCGCCGTTACTATAGTAACAATAACGTATTAGAAGAACGAATGAAAACCTGTGATTTCAACTAAAATCATCTGCTGGTATAGATCCTATAAAAAGACTCGGCCAATCGGATTCGAGGATCCAACACTGACGTGACTCTTATCTTCGATCCCCAGACCTCCTAATTACCGTGTTCAGCAATTTAAATGGGATTTGTTCGCAACCTGTCTAAGTTTTCGAGCCGTTCGTTTTCATTTAAAGGGAAAATAAAGACTCGGTGTGTTTTTATGTTACTATTAAGGTATGATAAGGGTTATACTCCTGGAGTGGAACAGGGAGAACCGTGTGTGTGTGTGTGTGTGTGTGTGTGTGTGTGTGTCTGTGTGTGTGTGTTTGTGTGTGTGTGTGTGTTCGTTACTTGTAAGATGGGAGACGCTGTGTCATGAATGGACAGGATGTGTGTGATGTTGTTTCTCGCCAGCTGCTCTCTGTCTCTGGCAAACTGAATGAAATACAGAAAATAAAGATGACCCCTCCGGGTGACTGCAGACATATTGTTGGGGATTTCTTTGACATTTGTCCGTAATTACCTTTAAAGTTGCCCAAATACAGGTCAGGCAGCACCTAGGGAGCAAAAAGAAATAAATACAGAGATGATTAATAAAGCACTCGGGTCCTGAGTATATACACAAAAGGTCCGAGATAGAACCATGAACCATCCGTGGTACTCTAGGAAACCTTTCTTTTCTCCAAAGGTGAAGCACTTTTAGAGAAGCAGCTTCTATTTATCACCTGAAAATGTTCAGAGTAAAGTTATATTACGAAGTTCGAACCATCAGCCATTCAACATTTCCATACAGCACCTGGAAGGGTTCTTCAGTGTGACCTTTCAGGCGTAGGTTGATAGTAGAACCCAACACCAAGGTCCAAGAAAGCTCATATTTTAAGTTTACAAGTTTTATATTTATTATCTTGGAAAGGAAAGCACCTGAGAAGAAATCTAGCACCTGAGTCGATTCTTCAATAAGGGGTTCCGACATACACAAAGATCCTACATAGGAACCTAGGACTTATGGCGTCTCTCTGGGAAAAGGTTCCCAAGTAGAACCAATTTACTGAGCTAGAACCCCTGGACATCTAAAGAACCCCTGAAGAACATGTTTCGCAAATGTATTAAAACAGCTGAATGCTGCACTTTTGTTCCATCATCATCATCATCATCGTCATCATCATCTAGCACCTTAAACGGTTCTTCAGTTTGCTACTTCGGGGAAAAAGCTTGAAGGTTTATTTTTCAGAAAATGTTCCATGTAGTGTAACGCTAACAGTATGAGCACATTAACTATCCAAAGAACTCTTAAAGAAGAATTTTTCCATGCGTGTAGAAGATCAATCTTAAAAAAAAAAACACAACACAGGTTCTCCAGTTTCTTTCCAGCTGAGAAAAACAGAAATTGAAATTTTTAAGTGTATTATGTACACCGATCAGCCGTAACACTGTGAGCAGTGAGAGGTGAAGTGAGTAACACTGATGATCTCCTCATCATGGCACCTGTTAGTGGGTGGGATATATTAGGCAGCAAGTGAACATTTTGTCCTCAGAGTTGATGTGTTAGAAGCAGGAAAAATGGACAAGCGTACGGATTTGAGTGAGTTTGACGAAGGGACAAATTGTGATGGCTAGACCACTGGATCAGAACATCTCCAAAACTGCAGCTCTTGTGGGGTGTTCCCGGTCTGCAGTGGTCAGTATCTATCAAAAGTGGTCCAAGGAAGGAACAGTGGTGTACCGGAGACAGGGTCATGGGCGGCCGAGGCTCATTGATGCACAAGGGGAGTGAAGGCTGGCCCGTGTGATCCGATCCAACAGACGAGCTACTGTTGCTCAGATTGCTGAAGAAGTTAATGCTGGTTCTGATAGAAAGGTGTCAGAATACACAGTGCAGGACGGGTCAGGGCTGTTTTGACAGCAAAAGGGGACCAACACAATATTAGGAGGGTGGTCATAACGTTATGCCTGATCGGTGTGTATCCTGAGTTTATAGATTTTTGTAAAGCCACATACCAAGTAGGTGGATTGACTACAGTGAACTGGTGTTGTGTGTGTGTGTGTGTGTGTGTGCGCGCGTGTGTGTG
>JAUCMX010000005.1:10601390-10603890 GCA_033459395.1 Hemibagrus guttatus | reverse complement strand
GAAACTACAGCAGAAGTGATCAGGGAGACAGGAAGAAAGGTGCTGGGTGTGTCATTTGGAAGGAGGAAAGAAGATAAGGAGACTTGGTGGTGGAATGAGGAAGTTCAGGATAGTATCCAGAGGAAGAGGTTAGCCAAGAAGAAGTGGGACATGGACAGGACTGAAGAGAATAGACAGGAATACAAGGAGTTACAGCGCAGAGTGAAGAGGGAGGTGTCTAAGGCCAAGCAGAAGGCATATGACGAGTTGTACACTAGGTTAGACACTAGAGAAGGAGAGAAGGACTTGTACAGGTTAGCTAGGCAGAGGGATCGAGATGGGAAGGATGTGCAGCAAGTTAGAGTTATTAAGGATAGAGATGGAAGGGTGCTCACAAGTGAGGAGAGTGTACAGAGGAGATGGAAGGAATACTTTGAGGAGCTGATGAATGAGGAAAATGAGAGGGAAAAAAGAGTAGAAGGGGTGAACTCTGTGGAACAGAAAGTAGATAAGATTAGAAAGGATGAAGTCAGGAAGGCTTTGAAGAGGATGAAAAGTGGAAAGGCAGTTGGTCCTGACGACATCCCGGTGGAGGTCTGGAAGTGTCTGGGAGAGGCAGCAGTGGAATTTTTAGCTAGTTTGTTCAACAGGGTTTTAGAGAGTGAGAGGATGCCTGAGGAATGGAGAAGAAGTGTGTTAGTGCCGATCTTTAAGAATAAGGGTGATGTGCAGAGTTGCAGCAACTATAGGGGGATAAAGTTGATGAGCCATACAATGAAGCTATGGGAAAGAGTAGTGGAAGCTAGGTTAAGGAAGGTAGTGGAAATTTGTGAGCAGCAGTATGGCTTCATGCCCAGAAAGAGCACAACAGATGCAATTTTTGCTCTGAGAATTTTGATGGAGAAGTATAGGGATGGGCAGAGGGGGTTGCACTGTGTGTTTGTAGACTTGGAGAAAGCGTATGACAGGGTGCCAAGAGAAGAGCTGTGGTACTGTATGAGGAAGTCAGGAGTAGCAGAGAAGTATGTCAGAGTGGTGCAGGACATGTATGAGAGGAGCAGGACAGTGGTGAGGTGTGCTGTAGGTCAGACAGAGGAGTTCAATGTGGAGGTGGGACTGCATCAGGGATCGGCTCTGAGCCCCTTCCTGTTTGCTATAGTGATGGACCAGTTGTCAGAGGAGGTCAGACAGGAGTCTCCTTGGACAATGATGTTTGCAGATGACATTGTGATCTGTAGTGAGAGCAGGGAGCAGGTGGAGGAAAACCTGGAGAGGTGGAGGTTTGCGCTGGAGAGAAGAGGAATGAAAGTCAGTCGTAGTAAGACTGAGTACATGTGTGTGAATGAAAGGGAGGGAAGTGGAACAGTAAGGTTACAGGGTGAAGAGGTGAAGAAGGTACAGGAGTTTAAGTACTTGGGGTCAACAGTCCAGAGTAATGGAGAGTGTGGGAAAGAGGTAAAGAAGCGAGTGCAGGCAGGTTGGAATGGGTGGAGAAAGGTGTCGGGAGGTCTGTGTGATCAGAAAATATCAGCGAGAATCAAGGGGAAGGTGTACAGGACAGTGGTGAGACCGGCCATGCTGTATGGTTTAGAGACAGTGGCACTGAGGAAGAGACAGGAGTCAGAGCTAGAGGTAGCAGAGCTGAAGATGTTGAGGTTCTCTTTGGGAGTGACAAGATTGGACAGGATTAGGAACGAGTACATCAGAGGGACAGCTCATGTTGGACGTTTGGGGGACAAAGTTAGGGAGGCCAGATTAAGATGGTTTGGACATGTTCAGAGGAGGGAGAGTGAGTATATTGGTAGGAGAATGTTGGACATGAAGCTGCCAGGCAGGAGGCAAAGAGGAAGGCCAAAGAGGAGGTATATGGATGTAATTAATGAGGATATGAAGCTAGTGGGTGCAAGTGTTGAGGATGCAGAAGATAGGGATAGGTGGAGAGAGATGATTCGCTGTGGCGACCCCTGAAGGGAGAAGCCGAAAGAAGAAGAAGATTATTATTATTATTATTATTATTATTATTATTATTGGTGATGGAGGTTGTGATGGAGTGGTGGTTGTTATGTGTTATACATAACATTAACTAAATACAGTAATAATATTACTTGTCAGTTAATTAATATTAATTGTCAGTTATACGATAACATGTTCGTGCTACATGTGTTTATTTATTTATTTCATTTTTATTACAATTATTTGTATTTATCTATTTAATGCTTTATTATTTAATATATACATTTGTTATTTTTTTATAAGCCTGTATACTTTTTAAAAACTTTTTTTAATTGTTTAGATATTTTTACCTTTTTTTTCATTTGAACGTTTAATTATCTGTTGAATTAACGGGCCCATTTAAATAGAATATTTGCAGAAATTAAAGGACCTTGCTTTAGGGAACAAAAGCATTAGTGTTGTAGGAAAAGGAGTGAATATATCTGAGTTAGTGAGCAGTGGTCGGTTTGACACACACCCACAGAGCCTGGAGTCGGAAACGCGGCCTGCACAACAGCACTGGTCTGAG
>JAUCMX010000005.1:10568890-10593890 GCA_033459395.1 Hemibagrus guttatus | reverse complement strand
TTACTTGAATTCAATTTCCGGGTCACATGACCACCATCCTGTACTGCTTATTGGTTATAGACCCTGTAATATCTGACTCTTATCTATAGATAAAATGTATAACAGTGGGTGAAAAGACATGGTTGAATGGAGCTCAATTTTATCCAGTATGTTGTTTAGGTCAGAGTTCATGCTGAAGTGATTTTTCTTCACTTTTAAGATTTTTGGGTTGTATTATTATTATTTATTATTATTATTATTTATTATTATTTATTATTATTATTATTATTATTTATTATTTATTATTATTATTATTATTATTATTTTTATCCCCTATAAAGTACACATATAGCTCGCAGGGAGCATTTGGGATCTGACCCATGTCTCGTTAAGCAGTGAAAGCATGGCATCGTTCTTGGACGTCATGAAGTCCTCAGACCTCATCAAGAAGGAGCGTCTGGATTACGGCGGCTTCGGGGAGGTGTTTCTGTGCTACCACAAAACTCTGGGACATGTGGTGCAGAAGACGGTCTACACTGGACCACCTCGTGACGAGTGAGTATTCGTGTGTCTGTATTAGACTAGACGATATAGATTAGAGCACACACAAGACTGACCATGCCAGATGAATAAGAAACAAAAGGTGAGTTTAATTAAATCTCAGAGCGGCCGATGGTTGGTATAGCAAACAAGTAGAGTGTATTTATCGCAGAGCTCATTGAAGCCATGATACAATGATTCTTTCAGTCAGCAACATGTCAAATGTTTTACTTCCTTTTTTCATTAAATCTCCAAGGCTGCTTTGTTAGCTCCTGTGGTTTTTCCCCTGTTCCTCAAACAACCACTCGATTACATTGTGTGTGGAAACGAAAATGTGAATTGGGGAACCAAAAGTACCCACACGAAAAAAAGAAAAAAGATTTGTCATAATGTCGTGATGTGACGTGACGTGTAGCCGTGTTTGTGTGTGCTGGGTTTTTTTTTTTAATGAATAAAAAGATAATTATTCATTTTTTTAATAGAATGGATTCCTTTTTTTTAAAATTTACATCATTCAGAAATCCAGTTCAAAAATATTCTGTTTGTTGAATTTGCTAACAAAAATTGTTATCAGTTTTGTGCTGCTTTATATTTGATTATTTAATTTTATATTTTACATATTAAATGTACAAATAAATAAAAGCAGCTTTACAGAAATATTTCCATTCAGGATATAAATTTGAAATTTATCTCTATCAAGTAAACCAGAGGTGATGGTGATGAGGTAAAAGTTCCTGAGATGATACGAGGACAAAACCTAGAGAGGAACCAGACTCAAAATATAATAAATAATTTTTTATTTTTTATTTTATTTTTTAAAAATTTTTTTTAAACCTTAGCGTTTGTACCGCACACCGGCAGGGTCCGCTTCTTTTCTGGTCCGGATCATTTCTGGTCCGCTCGATTTGGCACAGGTTTTATGCTGGATGTCCTTCCTCTCGTAACCCTCCCATTTTATCCAGGCTTGGGGCCAGCACTCTGAGTTAACTCTTCAGTGGCTGGGTGGGCGCCCTGCCCAGGAATCGAACCTGCCGCCTGACCACCAGGAGGCCAATAAATAATGTTACTTAAAAAAATTAATAAATAAAGCAGACAATAATTTTATAGCAAATTAAATATATAATATATAATGTTATTTTAAAAAATAGGCAATAATGTTATAGCAAAATCAAAATAGAACACAATGTTATTTAAAAAATAAAAATTAAAAAATAAATGCATTAATAAAAAAAGAAGACAATAATTTAATCACAAAACCAAAATATAATATATAGTGTTATTTAGAAAAAGATAATAATTTTGTAGCAAAATTCAAATGTAATATGTAATGTTGTTATTAAAAAAAACAATAATTTAATCGCAAAATCAAAATAGAACATATAATGTTATTTTTAAAAAAACAAACAATTTTATTTATTTTAATTTTAACTTTATATTGAATTCTGACTTCACACAGGTCAATGCACACACTGTATGATGATAATAATAATAATAATAAATAATAGTAATAATTAATAAGTGGCATGTGCTTTGTGGTGCATGCAGGCAGAAGGCGTCTCTGCTGGAGGAAGGCAGTCTGATGAGCAAGTTGAGTCATGAGCGTGTGGTGAAGCTGCTGGGGGTCATACTGGAGGAAAGAGACTACTCTCTGGTCATGGAGCTCATTCCTAAAGGCAACCTGCTGGCCATGCTGCAGAAAGTGAGAACACCAAATTCATTAATCTCTAAACACCTGATGTTTCCAGTGCTGGATTTCCAGTCTGCTTTACATACCAGAGCTAGGAGCAATAATAGCAGTAGTAAAAACCAGAGCTGCAGTGAGAAATGAAAGTGTAGATAACATATCGAAATCTCAGTTTGGTGAAAAGTGAGAGGATTCAGACAAAAACGTACTTAAGGGAGAGTAAAAAACTAAAAATGCTACATTTATTCAGTCATGTTTCCATATGAGGAGTTTTGTTTTGATTCGAATCATCTGTGTAAGTCTGAATTGAACTTATTATCCAGTATTAGCTAACGGATTGGATTGATGTCTAAATTTAGCATTAGTAAAGAAAACAGGCTAACTTCCTTAACTATGCCCAATTAATCCTAGCGAATTAGCAAAACATACTTGCTTTATTGAATTCATGTCATCTAGGTGGATAAAAGAGATGCCTCATTCTGTAAGTTTAGCTTTTTTGCTTAATCTATTAAATATTAATTAGTAATATTCAGTCAAATTACATGCCACATTTTTTTAATGTTAATATTTTGGGTAATTTGTGTGTAAACATATTTTAGTGGTGAGCCAGCCAGGAGCTCGACAGGCCCAACAACCTGAACTGGGACCACACGCAAATTATATATATAAAAAAAAAATTATAACTTAATAAATTACATGTGCAATGACTTGTATAACTTTAAATCATTATAGTCTGACATCTGTTTCACTGCTACTGCATATTTCAAACAGTGTTTTGTTTTGTTTTTTTATAAGATTGGAATTCATTCACTCTACTGCACCGATACGTTTAACCACCGATACTTCCATTTTATTTTATTTAGATTATACTGTAAGCAATTGCAACTTAACAATTTCCCTGAGGGAATCAGTAAAAATATTCTGAGTTTGAGACCCATAGATAGCTATAGCGCTAACTATGTTGCTTAGCATGAGATCAAGAATTCACATGATTTTCAGAACTGATGAGTTGATTGGATGCTAATCCCAAATGATTGGAGGCTAAACGGAGCCATACACACCGATACAGATCAACAGCTTGAGTTAATGTTCACATCAAACATCAGACGAAAAGAAGAAATTTCTGAGACTTTTCTCATGCACGACATGGACGCTGGTGCCAGATGCGCTTTAGAGTTAATACAGAATGGCACAAAAACCTCTGCACGAGCCAGCGACAGTTGTGTGGTTGAGTGACACACCTTGTTGATGAGACACTTCAGAAGAAAATTGTGGTTCGAGCAGACAGGAAGTCTATAGTAACTCTTTGCAGCCGTGGTGAGCAGAAAAGCACCTCAACATGCACAAGACATCAAAGCTTGAGGGTCTGAACAACATAAAACCACATCAGATTCCTCTGCTATCAGCTAAGAACAGGAATCTGATGCTATTAATATATATATATCACTATTTTTTTTTCAACTGTCCAGTTTGTGTAAGTCTGAGCTGATGTAAGGTAGACTCAGGTTCCTGTTAGCCGACAGCAGAGGAACCTGATGTGGTCTTCTGCTCTTGTAGCTCATCCACCTCAAGCTTTTACTGGGATGTGAGATGCTTTTCTGCTCACCGCAGCTGTACAGAGTGATTATTTGAGTTGCTGTAGACTTCCTGTCTGCTCAGATCAGTCAGTTCTCCTCTGATTGCTCTCATAAACAAGATGTTTCAGCCTGCAGATCCTCTGCGCACAGGATGTTTATGGTTTTTCACACCTTTCTGTGCTAGAGAGTGTTGTGTGTAAAAATCAGCTGACTCAAAAATTGGAAGACTCAAAACCCACCTGATGCCAACCTCCAGATCTTCTGATCTTTGATATGAACTTTAAGGATATGAAGCTCTTGATCTGCATCTGCGCTGCACCGCTGCCACGTGATTGGCTGATTAAAACCGCTGATATATGATTTTACATCCTTTGATGAACTCAGGTGAATGTTCCAGTATCCGTTAAAGGAAGGATCATCCTGGAGATCATAGAGGGGATGGCGTATCTAACAGACAACCAGGTGATCCACAAGGATCTGAAACCGGAAAACATCCTGGTCGATGAAAATTTCCATATAAAGGTACAGTGACGTTTAAGATTGTTGAGTTTGATGCTGAAATAGTGATGCATTTATGAAATAAAGCTGAAGTTTAAATAAGTAAATAAACAAATAAATACATTTTTTCCAGCCGAAAATGAACTAGTTTGTTCATTAAAATGTGTTTTATTTAAAGTTCTATATTTGTGTGTTTTCTTTATACATTTATATTTAGCATAGCATATTTGGTCAATCCAAAGGAGTGTGTTTCAAGAGACAAAGTAAAGCTTTCACTGAGTTGTTCCACTGACTCAAGCGTTGTGTGTAAACAGACAGATGTTAGAAAGCCAGAAATGACTAACCTGGCGTGTGTTTGGTGTCAGATCGCAGACCTCGGCCTGGCTACGTGTCAGACGTGGAGTCGGCTGACGAGGGAGGAGTCACGCAGACAGAGTCGGGGAGGCAGGAAGTCGTGTGTGATGGCGGCCGGGACCTTGTGCTACATGGCTCCCGAGCACCTGGAAAGCATCAACACGCGCTCCACTGAAAAATCAGACGTTTACAGCTTCGCCATTGTGGTGTGGGTCATTCTGACCAGCCAGGAGCCTTACGAGAGTGAGCGATGTCACACGTAAACATACACTTCCCTAGTTCTACAGAGCAGATTTTAATACATTGTCTCTGTTGAGGTGTAAATTGGATTTATTTTTTTTTTATTTTTTTGCCATATCGCCCATGCATAGTGTCTAAACCTGACACATGATGGATAATAAAGTGAGAGCTGATTGTTCTGTGTCTAAGTTTATAGAACGTCTTCATACAGAACCTCAATTTACGAGCATAAGACAAACATCTGATATCTTTTGTGCATTTTCCTGGCCACAAGCTTTAAAATCTTGAAGGCTGTGATCTGATTGGTTGCTTGCACATCATGTGTGTAACAGTACACAGCGACATGAAGCTGCATCATGGAAATGTGTAATGTAACTCTACTTCTAACCGAATTAATTATTTTTACTCGCACTCAATCAGCTCTAGCTCCCTAGGTCATGAATACACGACTTGATGCACTGCTAAAGACTATAACTCACTCCACACTACGATACTGATGACTCACATGTTTCCTGTCACATGACCCTAATTTCCTTGTCAGCCACTGCATAAACCCAAACATGTCAAATATTTCAGTTTTATACGCCGTATAAACATGTTCACTATTTTTCCAGCTAAGACGCTTCAGCTTCAAATATGACGTGGTTTCCAGTAAGAGAACATAATGAGCATCGATGCTGCTCCCTGGTTTTTGTGGTGCATTGTGGGATTTTTTTTTACAGAGCGCATGTTCCAGTGCACCGGTAGGTTTTTGCGATTGAGCTTAAATACATGGAGCTTAACATAGCCGACCGCTTCATCAGCACCCTGAGTGCTTCAGTTACCAGGGAAGCTGGGGAGCGGATTGGGACGCAGCCCAGCTCAGATACTTTGGTGATTTAATAGAGCAAATGTTTTTAATGCAATAATTTTTAAGATTTGCTGTACCTGTCGTTCTGAACCTTGTTTACAAAATTAACCCTCTGTTTTTGAGTTTTTGAATAATCCTCATACAAAACGAAGCACATTTAAAAGCCTTTTCTTTTTCAATCCAATCGAATCACAAAGTAATTAGTGTCTAATGAATGAAACCATCTCAGGTTTCTTAACAACCTTCAGAAAAAAAGCAGTAATAAAGACTAGCATTAAACCGACACCATGTCTGGGTTCAGGTTTGGAAGATAATATTGGATTTCAGGGTTCAGTCATGTCAAATTAACATAACTTGTAAAAAGGGTAATGGTTAGTGTGTAAATAAACACTATAGAAAAGACTGTAGATGGTTTGTTGGGCTTCAGATCTGTAGAAAGGCCCTGTACATGTTTCTGACTCTAAGTAAGTGACTCAGCTTTGTGTTCAGCTTTGTGTATTTCCTTTGAGCTTTCATCGTCCTGTTCTTGGTTTTCCAGATGCTATTAGTCAAGACCAGGTCTGCCAGTGCGTGCGTAAAGGAGATCGTCCAGATGAGAGCCTTATTCCATGTGATTCACCCAAAGAGATCATCAGTCTTATGAAGAAATGTTGGGATCATGACCCTCAGAAACGACCTCGCTTTAAAGGTGTGGGCTTTGGGTGGAAGTCTGTTAGAACGGCGCAGTGTTACTGTAGAGGAAGTTGCTCAGAACATCTCAGATGTATGTGTTATGGGAGGAGTGGCTAATAAAGCCAGATTGCACAAACTGAATCAGTGTTTAATCTTCTTTCAGTGAAGAGAACAGAATTATACACACTGTGTACAGACCGAAGTAGTGAAACTGCATCATCATGTGACTTTTTTTGAAAACTTTTTTGGTTGAAATTTTGGAAATTTTGGGATCAGATGAAACAATTGTAAATTATTGAGTCTTTGAATGATGTATTCCATTTTACTTAAATAAATGTGTCTTTCTTTCTTTCTTTCTTTCTTTCTTTCTGTTTGTCTTACAGAGAGCTATGAGTCATTCTTGCCTTTCTATAAACAGAAGATGGAAGCAGATATAGAGCGAGATTTGCAGGGCCTTAATGTGAGTGTTGCTGGGTGCAAAAGTTTGCCCATTTTTTTGATTGATAGATAGATAGATAGATAGATAGATAGATAGATAGATAGATAATGAAATAAATAAATACATATATAAATAAAAGAGTAAGAAAGTACATAAGCAAGTAGATTATTATTATTATTATTATTATTATTATTATTATTATTATTTATATATTAAGAGGTAAAGAAGCGAGTGCAGGCAGGTTGGAATGGGTGGAGAAAGGTTTCAGGAGTTCTGTGTGATCAGAAAATATCAGCGAGAATCAAGGGTAAGGTGTACAGGACAGTGGTGAGACCGGCCATGCTGTATGGTTTAGAGACAGTGTCACTGAGGAAGAGACAGGAGTCAGAGCTCGAGGTAGCAGAGCTGAAGATGTTGAGGTTCTCTTTGGGAGTGACAAGATTGGACAGGATTAGGAACGAGTACATCAGAGGGACAGCTCATGTTGGACGTTTGGGGGGACAAAGTTAGGGAGGCCAGATTAAGATGGTTTGGACATGTTCAGAGGAGGGAGAGTGAGTATATTGGTAGGAGAATGTTGGACATGAAGCTGCCAGGCAGGAGGCAAAGAGGAAGGCCAAAGAGGAGGTATATGGATGGAATTAATGAGGATATGAAGCTAGTGGGTGCAAGTGTTGAGGATGCAGAAGATAGGGATAGGTGGAGAGAGATGATTCGCTGTGGCGACCCCTGAAGGGAAAAGCCGAAAGAAGAAGAAGAAGAAGAAGATTATTATTATTATATTAATATAATTAATAATAATAATAATAGTAATATCAAATTGAGGATTAAATAAATGGATAGATAAGTAAAAAACAAATAAGTAAGCTAATAATAATAATAATAATAATAATAATGAAGACCTAGATAAACAAATTGAGGAATAAATAAATAATACATTGATAGATAAAAAAAAAAAAAAATAATAATAATAATAATTAGGGAGGAAAGTAAGTACGCATGCAAATAAGTAAATAAATAAAACATAAGAAAGCAAATACACAAAAAATAAATAGATAGGGCAAGCAAGCAAAAAAAGTAATTAATTAATTGATTAATTAATGGCTAGATTATAGAATAAATAGAAACAAGTAAAAGCAAGTAAATAAATAAGTAAATAATTAATAATAAATAAGCAAGTAGGCAAGCAAATAGATAATAAATAATTAGCTAAACAAATAAATTCATAAATGTGTGTCTGCAGTAACAGGCCATAGAATATTATTCTCCAGAAATCTATCAGAATGAAACAGGAAGAGCTGAAGGTTGTGATAAAGTGTTTATTTCGGTTCAGTTTATGACGGTGCTAGTTTAGGATTACTGTCCAGTCCAATCAGTAAGTGAGAACATGGTTGTAAAATAATCTACAGATCGGTCAGTTTGGTCATTTTGATTCAAGTGAATGTTATTTCATGATTTCTCATGGTCTTGCAGGATTTGTATGAAGGTCCATCAGAGCTGCTGGAGAAGTTGAAAACACTGACCAAAGAGCCGGGAGTCACTGCTGCAGGTACTCTGACTCCACATGAACACCAGCATGAAGGATCTTACTGCTTAACTGTAGTTCATGTTTTAAGGCACGGATCCATTTAACCCACTGGTTTTGTAATAAGTAAGAATTAACAGATGATGCTGTTATAGAGACATAATCAGCAGCATGACCGGCTGTTTTTTATTTATTAAACACTTTTTATTGTTAAGAGGCATTGGTGGCTCAGTGGTAGGTTGCTCGCCTATCATGCGGAAGGCCCGGGTTCGATTCCCAGCCACTGGATGCAGTGCCGGTCCCAAGCCCGGAATAATGGGAGGGTTGCGGCAGGAAGGGCATCCGGCATAAAACCTGTGCCAAGTTGTTGTGCGGACCAGTCGGTCCGCTGTGGCGACCCCGAACAGGGAGCAGCCGAAATCAACAAACACTTTTTATTGTTAACACTTTTTAGATATTTATTGTTGGTTAGCGTCTATAGAGCAGGATAGTCCTTGTTCTCAATTATGTTAGAGCAACAATGAACAAACTTTCTCGCCAGGACCTCTGTGTATTCTCTCTTGAAGTTCCTTCTTATTTACCACTGAAAATGGAAAATTCAGAAGGGAAAATAATGTTAAACAACAGCACAAAAACCTGAGGACGGATTTCACAATCCACACTCCACAGTGGAGGTTAATATGAAGCTCATATGAAAGTCAGGACTTTAAGAGTCTGTAGTGTTTCAGAAGTATTTCTGTTTTTCTCTAGCCTATTCGGAGCGATATATTCACAGAAAAGTTTCCACACAAATGTTTGTATCTTCAAAGTAAATGTTGATATGAAAGCCATTTCTGCTCTCTGAGATGCTCCAAGTGCTGGTTCATGTAAAAAGCAGCTCAGATTTGATCTTCAAACAGTAAAATTCTGTGTAAGGTCCAACCGAGGGAAAAACACACGTCTAAAACACACTGAAAGCCCACAGACTCATTTAATATCAGACTCACAGCCTGAACATCACTCATATCTTTACACTGATTAAAAGTAAGTCCCATAAGATGATTTAATGTCAATACGTTGTAGTTGCATCCCTGCTATGTTTTTCTACATTCATGTATTTGTAATGTTATCATTTCCCCGTGTCAGGACTAGAGGCTCCGCCCTTTCTGCAGCGCTCCGGTGACTCTCCCACCCCTCTGCGGAGTTCAGACATGGGGCCTGTGGAAACGAGCCTGGAGGAGCTGAGTTTAATGACCTCGGGTTGCTTTCAAGAGGACGCCGTCCCTGACCAACCATCCGAACCGCCGAACCTGGAGCAGAAACTGAACCAAGAGTTAAGATACCACAAAGACGGAAGCTACATCCCTGAGCAGCAGCCCTACCACCCCGCCTACCATAACTATAACCCGGTCTTGCAGACCGCCCCCAGCTCCATGTGGGGTGCAGATTATACTCAGCAGGTATCCTCAGTGCAGTCCTGGTCCAAACCTATTCCTAATCCTCATGAGGCTCAGGTCAGGCCGGATTACACCAACCAGCTGTCGGTGCCTCCTTCGCAGTGTGGACCGTGTCAACAGTCCAAACCCATTGAACGCATGCAGTCATGGCCTTCTGACATCTCTACAATGGGGATAAACCCTCAGCCTGAAACAGGTACACACACACATGCTCAATTTCACAGTTTTTTTTTTTTCTTTTCAAAATTTGTGACTCTTTGTTTTTTGTTTGTTTTGGGTTTGTTTTTTTTCTGGGGAAAAAAAAATTACACAAATCTTTCAAAAATGACTCAAAGAGGGCTTTGGCTAAACGTGTGTTGTGATGATGTCATACGACACGTCGCAGCCGAAATCTGCAGAAAAACTACGGTCACAAATTCCTGCGAATGTCACGGAGTTTGCTCAAATCTGCGGGAGGTTTCTGCGTTCGCAAAATCGCAAAATCCTGGAGAGATCTTTGTGCAACTTTGTGTACCCAGGTTTACAATGAACACATTACAGTAACTGAAGGATTAGAAAATGGATCATTGCAGTGAGAGTCACGGCTCATATTCTAATTTGGTTAAATTTCGGGACATTTTGAATCTTTTCATTGGGAAATCTTTAGAATTTGACCAAAATGTCAAAGTTCACTCATAAAAAAAACTTTCCCATTTTTACAAAATGTTCCGTTAATGAATAAAAAGTAAATGTTATAATCTAATATTTCGAAAAAGAAAAATTCTCAAAATCTTTGATATTATTAAATTAAATCTATATTAAACCTGAAAGTTCTCTGTTTCGTCAAAAACCTAATCTTATATACAGTAGTCCATGTATAGATGGGGGTTTTTTTTAAAACTGATGATCTCAGCAGCTTCATCTACATGGAAACAAGCTCCGCCCACTTCCCCATATTTAGCTTTTACATGCATACGACGCTCCCTGATTTAACCTCGGTTTTAATACCGTATTTAATTTATACTCTGAACTTTTTTAGGTGGCTCGCTGTACATCAGTCAGGCCAGTGGGATTCAGATCGGGAACAACAACACCATGCATTTCCGCAGTGTAGACAACTCGTCTCTCAGCTCCCAGTCCAGCGCCTCATCCTCCGACCGTACAAGGTATAAAGAGCTGCTGCTGAAGTACGGTGAGTTTCCTGCACACGTGAACATCCTGTTTTTTCCTACATTTTTATTCGATTAAATTTTATTTCATTTGAATAGAGCTTTTGATGAAGAAGCAGCTATACAGAAGGCCTTTTTTTCCTTCATTTGTTTTTTTTTTTTACGAAAACGAATACAGCATTATACACGCATGATTTCTCTTTCAGTTTTTTGACTGTTGCAGGAATTCTTTACTTTTGTATTAAAATCCAGTTCAGACGAATATGCTAACGTTCCTCTTAATCAGTCAATTAATCAGGATTTCAAGAATTATTCTTGGATTTCAGAATAAAATTCTTCGATTTTTTTTTTTTCCCAGCTCTATATTTAACGCACTACAGTAAACACTGTAAATATTTAGGTTGAGATCCACAAGGTGGAGTGACAGAAATCATCCCTCATGGATTCAATGTGTGTGTGTTGTTGTTCTCGTGCAGAAGATCACGCCGTAACTGATGAACATCTGGAGCTGGTCCGCAAGAACGTTGGCGGGAAGTGGAAAGCCTGCTCTAGGAAGCTGGGCCTCACCGAGGTGGAGATTGAGGCCATCGAGCACGACTACGCACGTGATGGTTTGGCTGAGAAGGTCCACCAGATGCTGGAGCGCTGGAAGATGAAGGAAGGTCTTCAAGGCTGTACGGTGGGAAAACTCTGCCGCGCCCTGGAGCAATCCGTTAAAGCAGATGTGCTTGTCGACATACTGCTCAAGTCTCAAGATTACACCGTTCCACATCCCAGCATTCTGAGCCAGATGTAACATCCAGTTTATAGGTGAAGGTCCAGGTGGAGGAAATGCTTTGTTTTTTTTAAAATTATTGTTATTCAATTTTAGTTCTGTTTTAACTTTCATACTTTTTAAAACAAATTTATTCAATTTGTTGGTTTTTTTTGTTTGTTTAAACAATTGTTTTTTAATCTTTTATCCAAATCATGTCTTTTTTTTTTTCGTATAAAAATAATAATTAAAATAAATATTTTACTGAGGAAAAAAATAGACATTGAATCACATTCGTCTTATTAATTTTCAAAATCCAAAGAAAAAGATCAATCTGATTACTTTAAAATTTTGTGTAAGCCTTTAAGAACTGCTTACAATTTTTATTTTTATTTATTTATTTTTTTTTAACAGAAACTTCACCAGGCAATCTCTTGTATATTTACAATATTTCAGATTCACACAAAAAATAGTTTTTTAAAACACAAATTTTAAGCTTTTGAGAACTGAATTTATTTGAGAGCTGATTGTTTTTCAGAAAGGAGAATCCTTTAAGAAGCTGTAGTGTCTTTGGTTATCCCACAAAAGAAGTATCCCACTTTAAGAACCCTCAGTTCACTGAAAAACTCTGAAAAAGAGGAAAGCTGAATTTGAGGCACCTAACGGGTTCTAGAGAATTCTATTGAGCATAAAAATCATTTTCGGTGAAAATCCAGTGAGTTTGGATGACGAGCTTTAGTTGCTGAGGTTTCAGACTTCTCATAACACTGAATCCTGCCTCTTCATAATCTGACCTTTCACACCGTACATTCCTAAACCCCGCCTCTTCTAATTTGCATATTCGCCTCTTCAACAACCCTGATTGGACAGATCCGGCGCTTTAAATAACGGCTCGTCTCGAGCTTTCACGTTAGTGGGGTGGGGGGAATGTTCAGGTCTGTCGTTCTTTGCTGATATTGTTATGTTTCACAGCTTCATCATATATTTTGTTCTTCTTTTAAGTTACATAGCTGACCAGACGTCTGTTAAACATCTGCTAATGTTTCAGTGTGTCATATTCCCCCCTCACTACTACATGTGCTTCCATCACGTTCAGTGTTTTGCCGCTGTTTTTTTTTAATCGTTGCTACGTCTTGTTTTTTTTTGTGTGTTTTTTTACCCAACACGAGGTTTTCACACTGTTCAGTTTCTGATTGGCTGTTTGTTGCTAAGCAACTAGCGGTAACATTCTACCACCACAGCGTTTCACATTGTACACGTTCAGCACCATGATGTGGCGCTAACACTGTAAACACTGTCATTCTGACCCTGGGGGTATAAACCGGGATAAAGTACAATGTGAAGAGCCTTTGAATAACAAAAGGTTCCTTTCTTCCGAAATAGTAATATTTATCCAAATCCTTTTACAAATTTCCTCTACACAAATTCTACGCCAAAGCTTTAACGATCTTTTTTTGTTTGTTTTCTTATACAATTCTCAGGTGATTCTTTACAGCGCATCACTGCTTTTAAGCTGTGCTTCTTACAGCTTAGCGTATCGGCTTTGTGCTATTTGTGTGTTTTAGTTGAACAATGGTTCTCAAAGTGGGAAGCCCAGGGGTGAAGCATAGTGATTATTCCTTTCATTTATTTGGACTTCATGTGTTTTGTGATCATTTTCCCCAGTGTGTTCAGAAATAAAGCTCTAATATACAGACAAAATATTTCTGTACACTTCTACATAATGTTCAGGAAACAAGGCAGAAGCATGAGCACACCAGAGCCTCCACATCTCATTACATCAGCTATCCTAAAATCTACAGGCGTTAATATGGAGTTGCTCCTTCCCTTCATGCTAGAACAAGCTCCACTCTTCTCTTCTGGGAAGGTTTTCCACTAGGTATTGAAGCAGGTGGCTGTGGGGATTAGTGTTCATTCAGCATTAGTGAGATCAGACTCTGATGTTGGGATGTTGAGGAGATTCCAGTTCATGCTAAAGTTGTTCAGATAGAGCTCTTTCAGTCCGACGTTAACCTCCACACCATGTTTTTTATGGAGCTGTGCGCTTTGTGCACATCTGCATTGTCATGCTGGAGCAGGGTTTGAGCCTCTAAGGTCCAGTGAAGGGAAATTCTAACATTACAACCAACAGACATTCTACATGGCATGTGATCAGGGGTGCACATACTTTTGCATGTATAGCGTGAATCTGCATTAAAGGGATCTGGGGGATTTCCCTGGCTACAAAAAGTTTGAGAACCACTGAGTTTATATATATAACCTCAGGAAATGCAGTCACAAGTAGTTCCAATAGAACAAATATCATTTGCTGTTGCTAATGTACATGTGCTACATGTGTGTCGTATATAGCTATTTACAATAATTCTTGGGAAAGAAACCACAACAGGGAGAACACTGAGGAGCTGGTGCTTGTTTCTGAAAAACATGAACATGAAAAAAAACAAAACAGATCTTTAAGAAGTCAAGCCTGAACTCGTGAAGGGAGAACACGCGTATATACGTGATATTAAGCAATACCTCATTCAGGCTCGGTTTAAACGTCTGGATTGTACCATAATGCTTTGGATTTCCTGGATAACTTTTTTTTTTTTTTTTTTTTAGACAGCACAGATACAAAATGATCAATTCAGTTTAATCCTGATAGATCGAATCAAGATATAGTGTTAGCTAAGATCCTTAAGAAAGCTAGCATATGTAAAATGAGCCTTGTTTTTATGGGGATGTTCGAGATTCTTTTGAGATTTGATTTTATATTATGAACAGACTTTTAATAACTGTGGTATATTATGAATCTCTCAGATAAATTTAAGTTGAAACATATTCATGAATTATGGGAATTACGTTTGGTTTTCGTTGCCAAGTCACTGAACAACACGTCCTCTGCTTATTGGGAAAGTTCAAAGTTTTGTACTTCGATATATATTTTAGAGACTGTGTTATGACATCGATTTCACAATAAAAGTACCAGCGGTATCTATGGCAGTGTTTTCAATGGACCTTAAAAGAAAAATCAGCTCTACCAGTGGTTTGACTTTCTGTCTTTCTCTTCAGGAAATATTTTTTATTTTTATAACAGCTGGACAGAAATATCTGAATCCAGAGTAGGCCTTGTCTGATTTTTTTTTTTTTTTTTTTTTAATTATTCAGCCAAATGTCAGTTGTATCTATACTGCATATCATGCAATATGTAAATCTGCAAGAATTGTGAAAAGCCAGTGCTCTAAAAGGTCTGTGTAGTGTAGGGATAAATAGGGATAAAATAGTTTAATAATTAAAAGATTTTTTTCCCTCTACTTTCTGTTTCTCTATTTTTGTAAAGCTGCTTTGAGACAATGTCCATTGTAAAAGGCTCTATACAAATAAATTGAATTGAATTGAGTTAGTTTTACTGATGTACACCCGTCAGGCATAACATTATGACCACCTGCCTAATATTGTGTCGGTCCCCCTTTTGCTGCCAAAACAGCCCTGATCCGTCGAGGCATGGACTCCACTAGATCCCTAAAGGTGTGCTGTGGTATCTGGCACCAGGATGTTAGCAGCAGATCCTCCATGGGTCCCACCTTGCAACTTACAGGACTTTAAGGATACTTTTGATAGATTCTGACCACTGCAGACCGGGAACACCCCACAAGAGCTGCAGTTTTGGAGATGTTCTGATCCAGTGGTCTAGCCATCACAATTTGGCCCTTCATCAAACTCGCTCAAATCCTGATCAGTGTATGTTGTTAGGATATGAGTGTGTGTATGAGTGTATCAGGAAAGCAGTGTGAACTTAGTTTTAAAGCAATCAGATTGATGGACTCTTATTTCAAATTCTTCATATTTCCTGTACCACATTATATTTACAGCACAGTGTATTTGTCTTTCTGTCATGTTTGTATTTTTAGGGCATTAAAATGTGAAAAAACAAATCGTGTCTCTTCTTCTTATTTAACAGCATGCAGAAGGAAATGGACTTAAGGAGCATTTACATATTATCAGTATAAACAAATGAATTATTTTAATCTGGCATAACAAAAGTCACAACACTGATTACATGTACTTCATTGCTTCTTTATGTACACCGATCAGCCGTAACACTGTGAGCAGTGAGAGGTGAAGTGAATAAGACTGATGATCTCCTCATCATGGCACCTGTTAGTGGGTGGGATATATTAGGCAGCAAGTGAACATTTTGTCCTCAAAGTTGATGTGTTAGAAGCAGGAAAAATGGACAAGCGTAAGGATTTGAGCGAGTTTGACGAAGGACCAAATTGTGATGGCTAGACCACTGGATCAGAACATCTCAGAAACTGCAGCTCTTGTGGGGTGTTCCCGGTCTGCAGTGGTCAGTATCTATCAAAAGTGGTCCAAGGAAGGAACAGTGGTGAACCGGAGACAGGGTCATGGGCAGCCGAGGCTCATTGATGCACAAGGGGAGTGAAGGCTGGCCCGTGTGGTCCGATCCAACAGACGAGCTACTGTTGTTCAAATTGCTGAAGAAGTTAATGCTGGTTCTGATAGAAAGGTGTCAGAATACACAGTGCAGGACGGGTCAGGGCTGTTTTGGCAGCAAAAAAGGGGGACTAACACAATATTAGGAGGGTGGTCATAATGTTATGCCTGGTCTGTGTATAAGGCATGAAAGTAAAAAAAAAAAAAAAAAGATTTTATCTTTTTTTAACTTTTATCCGCTGATCTGTGCTATAAATGTAATTTCTGTATGACTCTGAATGTGCGTATTTCCTGTTCAAACACAGTCTTGACGTGAGTCAGTGACGAGTTTAGCTTCACCTCAGATTATATATTATATTTATGTAAAACCGTAGCCACGTTTGCTAACGAGCTAGTTAGCATCAGGCTAAATATTATATTTATGTAAACCAGTAGCCACGTTTGCTAACGAGCTAGTTAGCATCAGGCTAAATATTATATTTATGTAAACCAGTAGCCACGTTTGCTAATGAGCTAGTTAGCATCAGGCTAAATATTATATTTATGTAAACCAGTAGCCACGTTTGCTAACTAGCTAGTTAGCATCAGGCTAAATATTATATTTATGTAAACCAGTAGCTACGTTTGCTAATAAATATACGCCTTGTGAAGAAGTGCAGTTGTTGATGCTTTTGACTGTATTTTACTGTAAATGTAGAAAATAACAGCTTTATGATGTTATTTTGGAAAAACGGAGCCATCTGTAAATTTTAGCAAAAGCAAGACATTGTTCATTTAAAGGTCACTTTCTGGCGACCGAGCAGCCGGTTATTTAGGGGTTAAATTATGAACCGGAAATTATTTGTAAAGGTCTCTGGGTAAAATATACAGACTAAATGTCCCTTAATGAGATGGCTTTAATTTTGTTTTCATGTGATTCACCTTCACATGTTATTCTTGCTCGAAAATGTTCCATAACATGGTGAAATGCACCTTCATCTTTTCCCCGTATATCACACTATCAAGAGTGTTTAGCAATTTCCTTCCTGCAGTTTTTCGTGCTCTACGATTTTTGGCTGCAAAGCTCCTGCTAATAGCTATAAAATGAATATTTTCCTTATCCTCAAGTTTAACCTGTATACATTATATCCCGAGCAATTAAAAGGAGACATGAATCAGTTGATTACTGAGTTTATTATTATAGATGTTGAATTGTATAGTAAGAGAAATCGAGGAAAATAAAAAAAAAACAATCATCATGGAGACTTATTTCTTTCTCTCCAAATGTGAGCTAAAGAAGAGGACTGAATAAAGGAGAGAGTTAGTTGGCTAAAATGGACGAGCGTAGCGCCGTCACGTCACCCATGCTGACGCAGGCGCACCTGCAAAGCCCCGCCCCCGCCCGGACAAACACACTCTTAACCCCCCCCCCGCCCCCAATCCGAACGTTCTCGTTCTTAAAGACCTGTGACGTCACAGAAGGTGTTACAAACGGTGTAGACAGGGATCTTCACAAGTTGTATCGTTTATTCATCCTGGATTTTAGTGAAGAAATGGCTGATTTTAGCAAACGAGAGAGAGAGCAACCAGAGCCAGTGGCCTCCTGCAGCGGTCAGAAGCTGTTAGAGAAAGACAGCATGATGAAGAAACTGCAAGAGGAAAAGAAAGAGATGGCTGAGAAGTTGCGAGGGCTTGAGAAGGATAAAAGAGAGAGACTCAATGAGCTCATTGAGGCAGAGCAGAGAAATAATCTGCGTGTAGAGATGCAGAGAGCTCTAGCAGATTTTAAGGAGGAACAGATGGAGAGAGATAGAGCTAATCAGATGCTCTTGATGGATTTAATGAGCACAGTAAAGAATCTGAAAGGAGCTCAGGTTCGCGGAAATGAGGAGAGAGACACAAAAATGAGAGACACAGCAGACGGCAGGAATAATGTCGTTACTCTTAAGTTAGGGGACGTGGAAGCCATGATTTTTGTTGACAGAAAGCGTCAGGACGGAGAGGAGGCCGAGCTGGAGAACGAGAAACGCCCTGCAGCGGAGAGAGAAATCCAAGAGATGGTGGCTTCCTGGAAAGAGCAGAGCAGGACGTGGCTCCAGCAGATGCAGGAGAAGGACAACATGGTGGAACAACTCAGAGAGGAGAAGAAAGAGATGGCCAAGAGGATACAAGAGCTTGAGAAGGAAAACAAGAGACAGGATGATCTCAGAAAGATGGAGCTGATGAATCTGCAAGGACAAATGCAGGGAGTATTTAGAGAATTTAAGAAAGAAGTGGAGGAGAGAGAAATCGCTTACCTGGAGCTGACAGAGCGATTACTGGCAAAGATAAAGTATCTGGAGCAGAACCAGGCTCAGAGAGAAGAGGAGAGAGAGCAGCTCCAGAATGAAAGACAGATAGACCTGCAGAAGAGCGAGACAGAGGATGAAGAAGTTGAGACGGAAAGTCTGTCTGATGCTAAGATGGACGCAGAAACGCAGACTGGAGAGTTTGAAGAGCAAGACAGCCTGAAGGTGAGAGAGCTGGAGGAGAGGAACGCTGCACTTCTGCAACACATCTATGAGCTCCAGACTTCCAACTCAGTCTTTAAGGAGCGAGAAGAAATAGCAGAGTTGATTATACATGTCCTGCAGAAAGATAAAGAAGATCAGATTAAAGAGAGAGAGAGATGGAAGAAACAGATAACGTTATGGGAGGAAGCGTCAGAAAGATGGAAGAAAGAGAAACAGAGCTGGAAGGAAGAGAGAGAGAGCCAGAGGAAAGAGAGAGAGTGCTTTGAGGCAGAGATACAGCGCTTAGAGGAAGAGAGAGAGAGCTGGGAGAAAGAGTTAGCGCTCTTACTGAAAGAGAGAGAGAGACGGAAGAAAGAGAGACAGAGCTGGAAGAAAGAGAGAGTGAGCCGGGAGAAAGAGAGAGCGAGCTGGGAGGACGAGATTGTGCGCTTAGAGGAAGAGAGAGAGAGTCGGAAGAAAGAGAGTGAGAGCTGGGAGAAAGAATTAGAGCACTTAAAGAAAGAGAGAGAGAGCCGGGAGAAAGAGAGAGAGAGCTGGGAGGAAATGAAGAAGAACTGGCAGCAGGAGAAAGAGGACTGGGAGAGAGAGAGAGACAACTGGGAAAAAGAGAAGCGGCTGATTGCGAAGGAGAGAAAAGCGGCGAGAAAGATGTACGATACTATGTGGTTCTAGAGAGAGAGAGCGGCAGACACAGGAGAGAGAAACTTTACTGCAGTTTTTTTCCGTGTGTGAAAAACTTTAATAAAATTCTCAACTTCACTTCTTGTGTCTTGTGGTGTTTTCTTTTTGAGTATAACAATAATAATAATAATAATAATAATAATAATAATAATAATAATATTAATAATAATATTAACAATAATAATAATAATAATAACAATAATAATAATGATAATAATAATATTAATAATAATAATATTAATAATAATAATATTAATAATAATAGTAATAATAATAATAATAATAATAATGATAATAATAATGATAATAATAATAATAATAATAATATTAACAATAATAATAATAATAATAATAATAATGAAATATCATTATAAAATTCGACATTATTATGTATGAGGGCAGTTTTGTGTTACACGGCTCACAGAGGGCAGTGGGGGTGTTTTGGGTGTTTTGGTCAGAAAACACGATGCATTTCTGATGAAATTGCAGACCAACAAACTACTCTAGATTTCTGCTAAAGCTCAGGGACG
This sequence comes from Hemibagrus guttatus, assembly GCA_033459395.1. Classification (NCBI taxonomy): domain Eukaryota; kingdom Metazoa; phylum Chordata; class Actinopteri; order Siluriformes; family Bagridae; genus Hemibagrus; species Hemibagrus guttatus. Next base: position 10,574,054 of record JAUCMX010000005.1, on the reverse strand, counting down.
TCCATATCACTACATTTATCCTCTCCAATGTCAGCACGTGAACATAGAGAACATGAACACTTTACCTTTCACGTTATCAGAAATTAAATGTGTGTCCTTGTCATGAAATGAAGTAAGAGTCATATGATGAGAGAGAGAGAGCGAGAGAGAGAGAGAGAGAGAGAGAGAGAGAGAGAGAGAACAGGGAATTAAAGAGTGAATCCAAGGTCTGTACAACACACATACTTGTGAAATATCTGTTTGAAATGTTAAGAAAAAGACAGAATGTGTCTGTTTTCTGATGCTGAAATGTTTAGGCTAGCTTGAACCAAACTCCCGAGACTTTGGACGAGATCTGTACTTATTAGTTTTAAACTCTGTGCAGCAAATCGTGGAATAAATGTGTTTTAATTACATTTATAGCATCACTCTACAATGCTTACATCTAATAACCCTAAATCCTTCAGCAGCTTTTATGGTGGCATGGAACTCCATGATGATGTTGATCTATCTCTAGCTATGTGGACGACAACAACCTCCTAATTAATTTACACATAACTTTCTACACATGCTGTATCTGCATCACATAACTGACTATACATAAATGCAGAAAGGACATTGTTCATATCACACTCTCCGGTGTCACCCAGATGAGGATGGGTTCCCCTTTGAGTCTGGTTCCTCTCAAGGTTTCTTCCTCATACCATCTAAGGGAGATTTTCCTTGACACAGTCACCTCAGGCTTGCTCACTGGGCGATAACTTTGTCTAACATCTAGGACTGTCTTTGAGACAATGCTTTTTGTTAAAAGCACTATACAAATAAAACTGAATTGAATTGAATAGTTCACAGACAGAAATAAAGAGACAGAAATAAAGAGTCTAGGAATAAATTCTAATATAATTTAGTTATTTTGAGATGACAGTTGTTGTTTTTTTTACTCTGACAAGAAGCCATTGTTATAATATGAATAAAGAGCTCTCTCTCTCTCTCTGGCCTTAATATAAAACAGTAACAGTCACTGCTTTAATAAAACTTTATTTTATTTATCTCTTTTTTCAACATAGTACAGAACTATAGCAGTAACAGCCCTCGACACAGAATTATAAAAACTGCAGAAAAGAACTACTGCAATGGGCAGAAACAGTGCAGAGTCAAATACTTTTAAAACATTATGCAAAAAACAACAACAACAACAACAACTGTATTTTACAAATCAAGCAAGTCCATCTTGTATCAGCAACAACACTGCTGTAATGGCAGCCCTGAACATTCAGACTAAAGCTATTATCTTTCCTGGTTTCTGGGAGCAGTGTTTATTCTTCTTAAAAACCTTGCATGGGGAATCTATGCTTCATTACACCACCAGCATGCACTTGGCCATGTCCTGGTCAGTGCGTTCATGTGTCCGTCTCTGATCCTGCTGCCCCTGACCCTGTATCTGACTGACCTGAGCCTGTGGACGCGGTGATACAGGACTCTGATTAAGAGTCTGGGTTAATACAGAGATAAGAAAAACACCTCGAAATATTCTCTCTAGTAAACACAAAGCGAAGTACATTACTTTAAAGGTAAACATATCACCATGATGAAACTGAACACATGGGCTAAGTGCTGCTAGCGCACTACTCTACTGTTTGAGCAACAATAACGCTATGCTATGATGCTAAAGATTGTATAATGATACACTTGTCCAGTTCATTAAAATACTCTTCAGCATAATAACAGGAGGGGGGGCACGGTGGCTTGGTGGTTAGCACGTTTGCTTCACATCTCCGTGATTGGGGGTTTGATTCTCACCTCTGCTGTGTGTGTGTGTGGAGTTTGCATGTTCTCCCCGTGCCTCGGGGGTTTCCTCCGGGTACTCCGGTTTCCTCCCCCGGTCCAAAGACATGCATTGTAGGTTGATTGGCATCTCTAAATTGTCCGTAGTGTGTGATTGCGCGAGTGAATGAGAGTGTGTGTGTGTGCCCTGCGATGGGTTGGCACTCTGTCCAGGGTGTATCCTGCCTTGATGCCCAATGACACCTGAGATAGGCACAGGCTCCCTGTGACCCGAGATCGGATAAATGGTACAGACAATGAATGAATAATAACAGGAGGTTTGACACGATACTACAATAGCCAAACATAGAAAGAAGCTTTTGTCTTCTCACCTGCTCAAGACAGGTTCAAACCCTAACCTGCAGAGTCACGCCTCAGTGACGTCACTTTACTGCTTGCCTAGAGAAGGGCAGTAGGTTGAGGACCAGCGGACCAATGGAGACTTTTATCCCGCCACCTAATCTGTATAAAACTCTACTTGTGATTTTTGGAATAACAAAAACTAGCAACCTGGAAAGAACAAACTAGCAACCTTGTGCTCAAAGTAAATGTTGATATGAAAGCCATTTCTGCTCTCTGACATGCTCCGAGTGCTGGTTCATGTAAAAAGCAGCTCAGATTTGATCTTCAACCAGTAAAATTCTGTGTAAGGTCCAACAGAGGGAAAAACACACGTCTAAAACACACTGAAAGCCGACATTTTATATCAGACTCACAGCCTGAACATCACTCAGTTATTAATACTGAGTGAAAATGTCTCGTAAGTCCATTTCAGAATTCCTGCCTCCTGGAAAAAAGGGATCACATGACCTGTTCGATATATACCGATAATTTGAATGACTTTTTATGATGGCAAAAAGACAAAGATTCATTGTCTACCGCTTATCCAATCTATTCTTGGGTCACAGGGAGCCTGTGCCTATCTCAGGCGTCATTGGGCATCAAGGCAGGATACACCCTGGACGGAGTGCCAACCCATCGCAGGGCACACACACACTCTCATACTACGGACAATTTAGAGATGCCAATCAACCTACAACGCATGTCTTTGGATTGGGGGAAGAAACCGGAGTACCTGGAGGAAACCCCTGAGGCACGGGGAGAACATGCAAACTCCACACACACGGCGGAGGTGGAAATCAAACCCCCAACCCTGGATGTGTGAGGCGAACGTGCTAACCACTAAGCCACCGTGCCCCCGACAAAGAATCAAGGTTTGATATTAAGTGACTTGATCCTTGAAAGTGTCTCTCCATGATAGGTGTGATTTTTCGTGCTTTATCGTATTTTTTTTAACCTCCAGCATATCTCATAAGACAACTGCATTAAAGACATCAGGAAGCTAAAGTGAATATTAGAACAGGATCAGTGGGAAATCCAGCACTTCCTGCACAGCCGAGGGCTGTGAGAGTAAATGTAGGGTGATTTCCACAGCTAAAACAGAAAGTGAAAGAAAAGCAGACCTCTCTCTCTCTCGTGGCACACACACACACACACACACACACTGGAGATTTAAAGAGGTTCATCGTCAGACCTGCGCGAGAGATGTAACACTTCACTTGATGTAAGTGTTAAGGTTTATCCGATTTTTTTCACCTGAACATGTAATTATTATCATGTAATCAGTAGTGAGTGTTATTCGGTCGAGTCTGCGGTGTTTTTTAATAAACATGTGATGAGGAAGTGTGCAGGAACTCCTGCATGGTTAGATATAATATGTGTATAAATATGACTTGAATATAATCTAGGACAGGGAGATGGAGTGTAGAAGAGGAAAATGATGAAATATCAGACGTAGATCTGAGATTTGTTGGAGATTTGTATTGGTCTAAATGCAATGTGAATTAGACGTGGGATTCCTCAATCAGCTTTTCTCCGCGTTTCTTTTGAATCCATTTGTGATTTGTGTTTAAAGCTAACTTCATCCTCTTCTTGTCTCTTTTCATCTCTTCTCTTGATCTTCAGGTGTTTTTCCGATTACATCATGAGGATGATGTGAAAAGAAACTCCTGAAAAAATCCGAACTGTTTTTTTCTTTTCTTTTCAAAGAAAAACAACATTGACCTTTGAACTCAACTTTTACAAACATTTAACAAGCCCCAAAAGCAAAGTGTGTGTGTGTGTGTGTTCGTGTGTGTGTGTGTGTGTGTGTGTGTGTGTGTGTGTGTTCGTGTCTGTGTGATAGGAATATCTGACAGTTTGCTTGGTCCCCATGAAACAGCAACCTACAGCTACCTAGAGAGAGAGAGAGAGAGAGAGAGAGAGAGAGAGAGAGAGAGAGAGAGAGAGGTAAACATGTGCTTTAGGTTATTGAGGTTGAGGTTCAAGTGTTTCTGTTCTCATCTTGAGGCAGGTCACATGACACGAGCATTTTTCTTTTCAGCAGTGGAAAGTACTAAACTAATCACGCACACCGTGTTATGATTAGCAAACCCGCATCTGAGCAGGAGTGAAAATGTTTGTGCTCTTACTCAGGTAGACTTACAGTAGACACTTCCTACTTCCTTATAGATTCATTTGTCTGCTTGTTGCATACAAATGTGTGAATGGTGAAAAGAGAGGGGGGGGGGGTGAGGGGAAGAAAGAGAGAGAGACAGAGAGAGGGAGAGAGAGGGAGAGAGAGAGAGAGAGTATTCAGGAGATTCAAGTAAGTGTATATACACTATATTGCCAAAAGTTTTGGGACACCCCTCCAAATCATTAAGATCAGGTGTTGTTTTTCAGGTGCTGGGCTCGGCCCCTTAGTTCCAGTGAAAGGAACTCTTAATGCTTCAGCATACCAAGACATTTTGGACAATTTCAGGCTCCCAACTCTGTGGGAACAGTTTGGGGATGACCCCTTCCTGTTCCAACATGACTGCACACCAGTGCACAAAGCAAGGTCCATAAAGACATGGATGAGCGAGTTTGTTGTAAAATATGTAAAAGTGCTAAGTGATATAATTAATGTAGTCTTACAATTAAGCCTTATAGATTAAGACAGAGTACAAATTATAATCTCAGTCTTAATCTTGCGATTCTAAACATTAACAATAAATAAAATAAAATAAAATAAAATATTAAATTAAATTAAATTAAATTAAATTAAATTAAATTAAATTAAATTAAAAACTCAGGATAAATTTTGGGGGAAAATCTTTATTCCATTCATTTCTCTACTTTCAGGGTTTTTTTTTTGTTGTTGTTTTTTTTTTTTTTAAATGACTGCTTTAACTTCTTAGATTTAATTCTGGTTTACATGTTTACGTTTACATTTCAAGATATTTCAAGGGTAACCTAAAGGCTAGTGAATTGAAGTAAACATTAAAGAAAAATGCTTAAAACTTAATATTTAAAATATAAAATGTAGTACAGAACCCAT
>JAUCMX010000005.1:10526390-10563890 GCA_033459395.1 Hemibagrus guttatus | reverse complement strand
AATGTATGTTGCGATCTTCCATAAAACTGATATTCAGAGAATTTGCATGAAAAGAGTTTATCTTGAGCTGGTCCACCAAACAAATTTATCTAGAGATCTTCATCAAAGAAATGTATCTAGAGATCTCCATCAGAGAAATTTATCTAGAGATCTTCATCGAAGTCATTTATCTAGAGATCTTCATCGAAGTCATTTATCTAGAGATCTCAATCAAAGTAATTTATCTTGAAATCTTTCTTCAGACCAATTTATCTGGAGAGCTTTTATCAATCTCGTTTATGTAAAGATATTCAGCTAAACTAATTGATCTGGAGATCTTCTGCCTAGAGATTAATCTAAAGATTATCTGTTAAACTAATTTATGTTGAGATCTTCCATAAAACTGAGATATTCAGAGAATATTCATGAAATGAATCCACCAAACTAATTTATCTAGAGATCTTACACATGACTAATTTTATCTTGAGATCAACGATCTTTTACCAAACTAATTCTTCTAGAGATCTTCCATCAAATTAGTTTACCTTTTGCCAGAATAATTTATCAGACATTCAGACAAATTTTTCTAGACATCTTCCACCACACTAAATTATTGAAAGATTTTCCCACCAAACTAGTGTCTTTAAAAATCTTTGACCTTCATCTAGACATCGTTCATCACAGTAATTCCACTAAACTTTTAAAGAACTTTTACCAGACGAATTCCCTCTAATACCCCACTGCCCTGATCTCTCTTTATACATATATATATATATATACTGTGCTGTAATGTATGTGTGGCGATAATAAACACTTCATGCCCCCTCTCTACTCTACTATATATATATATATACAGGTGAATCTCAATAAATTAGAATGTGGTGGAAAAGTTCATTTATTTCAGTAATTCAACTCAAATTGTGAAACTCGTGTATTAAATAAATTCAATGCACACAGACTGAAGTAGTTTAAGTCTTTGGTTCTTTTAATTGTGATGATTTTGTCTCACATTTAACAAAAACCCACCAATTCACTCTCTCAACAAATTAGAATATGGTGACATGCCAATCAGCTAATCAACTCAAAACACCTGCAAAGGTTTCCTGAGCCTTCAAAATGGTCTCTCAGTTTGGTTCACTAGGCTACACAATCATGGGGAAGACTGCTGACCTGACAGTTGTCCAGAAGACAATCATTGACACCCTTCACAAGGAGGATAAGCCACAAACATTCACTGCCAAAGAAGCTGGCTGTTCACAGAGTGCTGTATCCAAGCATGTTAACAGAAAGTTGAGTGGAAGGAAAAAGTGTGGAAGAAAAAGATGCACAACCAACCGAGAGAACCGCAGCCTTATGAGGATTGTCAAGCAAAATCCATTCAAGAATTTGAGTGAACTTCACAAGGAATGGACTGAGGCTGGGGTCAAGGCATCAAGAGTCAAGGAATTTGGCTACAGTTGTCATGTTCCTCTTGTTAAGCCACTCCTGAACCACAGACAACGTCAGAGGCGTCTTACCTGGGCTAAGGAGAAGAAGAACTGGACTGTTGCCCAGTGGTCCAAAGTCCTCTTTTCAGATGAGAGCAAGTTTTGTATTTCATTTGGAGACCAAGGTCCTAGAGTCTGGAGGAAGGGTAGAGAATCTCATAGCCTAAGCTGCTTGAAGTCCAGTGTTAAGTTTCCACAGTCTGTGATGATTTGGGGTGCAATGTCATCTGCTGGTGTTGGTCCATTGTGTTTTTTGAAAACCAAAGTCACTGCACCCGTTTACCAAGAAATTTTGGAGCACTTCATGCTTCCTTCTGCTGACCAGCTTTTTGAAGATGCTGATTTCATTTTCCAGCAGGATTTGGCACTGCCCACACTGCCAAAAGCACCAAAAGTTGGTTAAATGACCATGGTGTTGGTGTGCTTGACTGGCCAGCAAACTCACCAGACCTGAACCCCATAGAGAATCTATGTTGTATTGTCAAGAGGAATATGAGAAACAAGAGACCAAAAAATGCAGATGATCTGAAGGCCACTGTCAAAGAAACCTGGGCTTCCATACCACCTCAGCAGTGCCACAAACTGATCACCTCCATGCCACACCCAATTGAGGCAGTAATTAAAGCAAAAGGAGCCCCTACCAAGTATTGAGTACATGTACAGTAAATGAACATACTTTCCAGAAGGCCAACAATTCACTAAAAATGTTTTTTTTATTGGTCTTATGAAGTATTCTAATTTGTTGAGATGCACCTGTGTATATATATATATATATATATATATACATACACTCTCACTTCTACACCTGTGTTGATGATGATGAGATTTGATTTGATTTGATTTGATGAGCGATGAACTGACCCTCACTCTATCTGAAGGTATGTCCGATCTGTGTGCGGATGCCTTGGGGGATCACCAACTACACCAGCAGGAACTTTATTGGTCATCTGGTGCGCAGACATCGCTTCAGCTACAGCGGCTACATGGTAAATTATTTATTTAAGACATTTTGGCAGACAGCCTTATCCAGAGTGACTTACATTTTGTCTCATTCTATACAACTGAGGGTTAATAAGGGCTTAGCTCAGGGGTCTGTTGGACCTGGGGTTTAAACTCACAACCTTCTGAGCAGTAGTCCAGATAGAACATAATAGAAGAAGTAAAACCTCCTGCATTACTGTCACTCCTTCCATTATTTTTACCAGCTCCTTCTCTCTAGCATTACTCTGACATTAGATGAGATTTAACCAGCTATAACTTCTGTATGAAGGCTGGTGAAGAGACGACTCTTTATAGTTTTGCTGAGAACAAGAACTTTCTTGCTTTGTGGACGTTCAACAACATTCAATGTAATCATTTAAAACGTTTTTAACCAGTTGGATAGCCTTACACAGAATTGTACTGGTTGAAGATCAAATATGAGCTGCTTTTTTCATCTCAGAGAGCAGAAATGGGCTTGATATCAACATTTACTTTGAAGATCCAAACATTTGTGTGAACTTTTCTATGACTATATTGCTCCTAGTAGGCTACAGAAATACTTATAAAACACTACAAAGTCCTGAGTGTCTACTTTCATATGAGCTTCATATTAACCTCCACTGTGGAGTGAGACATGACAAAGACACTCAATCGTTAACAAGGACACGACAAAAACGTCTGTTGTTTTTTAGCAGACTGCCGAAAGATTTCTACATAATATAAGAGGATGTGCTGTTATATGGACATAATCTTTTCTTCATCACAACCCTGTCAGGGTTAATGATAAATGATAAATGAAAAATGAATGTCTATACCCACACTCGTTTGACTCGTGTTTGACTCCTGTGTTGTTCTTACAGAATGAAAGTGAGGAAGAAGAAATGCAGCTCCTCACAGTGCTGCAGATGTCCGTCCAGGAGTTTTAAATAATTCAAGAAAAAATGTATTTCTGCCTCACCAGAGGATCTGCACTTTAACCAACCGATGAAAAACACGTCAGAAGTTGTCATATAAACTCTTCTTCTTCTTCTTAAAATTTTTGTAAATAAAGATTTTTGAATTGGTGGCACAATGGCCGCCTAGCCTAGTGGCCGGTTAGCAGTGGTTAGCATGTTTGCCTCACACCTCCAGCGTCCTGGGTTTGAGTCTCGCCCCCGCTCACTGTGTGTGTGGAGTTTGCATGTTCTCCCCGTGCTTGATGGGTTTCCTCCAGGTGCTCTGGTTTCCTCTCACAGTCCAAAGACATGCTTCTAGGCTGATTAGAGTCTCTAAATTGCCCGTAGTGTGTGAATGAGTGTGTGTGTGTGCCCTGTGATGGCTTGGCACTCCGTCCAGGGTGTATCCTGCCTTAGGTAGGCACAGGCTCCCCGTGACCTGAGAATAGATCGGATAAGCGGTACAGACATTGGAATTGGAAAGATTATTGAATTATTGTGGACTTTGACTTTAACAGCCTTTTCTTAATAAACAATTTGCACAGATTCCTGACTGAATTTTATGTCACACAACAGTTTTACATTTTTTTTTCTACAATAAAAAAAAAACTACTCTGAGATGTAATATAAGAAAGAAAAAAATTACAATTGTTATTTATTTTATTTAAATTACATAAAAAGGAAATAAATGAAAGAAAGAAAAAGAAAGGGAATTTTAAATAAATATAAAAAATAAGAAATATTATAAATATTTTCTGAATAGATTTTTTTAAGTTTTAAAGCATTCATTTCTCATTTGGTTTAAAATTTGTGTGAGTGAAAGAGCTCTACAAATCCTCATCATCCATGCCTTCAAATTATTATTATTATTATTATTATTATTATTCAACTATTAAATAATGGTCTTTAGTCAAATTTGAAAAATATTTTAATTATTTTTTTAATTATGTTCTGTAAAGCTGCTTTGAGACAATGCTCTTTGTTAAAAGCGCTATACAAATAAAATTGAATTGAATTGAATGGTGGTGGTGATGATGGTGGTGGTGATGGTAATGGTGGTGATGTTGGTGACACAGACAAGTTTCTCATGTCTCGATCCTCTGTTCACTTCCTACCGTATAGCAGCAGCAGCTCAGTGATCAGATGGTCATGATGTCACATCTCAGGACCAGCAAGTTGCCACTGCTGGGGTATTGAGCACAGGAATACATTTTTCTTAACCCTCAATTGCTCAGATATATAAAACAATAAACAAGTGTTTGTCGCTCTAGATAATGGCGACAGTTGTAAATGTATAATTCTGACAGGACTGAATATATTAGCACACAGCATAATACTGAGCATTTAGGAAAAACCATAATCTCTTGGGTCACATCATAGCAACACATTAAAACGATGCCTTGCAGTGATTTATGATGTAGAAGGAACATAAATGTGGCTATCTATACACTTTAAAAAAAAAAAAATGTATTTTACGGTAAAATACCAGGAAACTGTGATTGACAGAACTTCACTGTAAATTATACAGTGACATTGTTCACCACTTTACAGAATGCTTTATTAGCATTTATCACATCTGTTCCTCATCTCACACACCAATCCGGCTATTTGTTGGCCTAATGGAAAAATTGAAATGTTGTATAACTGATGTAGCGTGAAAGTAGAATGGAGACTTGTTGTGTCAAAGTCAGAACAGAGGGTGTAGTTAACCAAGGCCAACTGAGGTCACGGAATGAAGAAAGAAAAAAGAAAAGTATGCTAAGCTGAGAAAAACAGAAGTAGCCAGTGAATGTTATCTTATAAGAAGCTGCTTCCTTTTCCTAAATCTCTGCTTTAGAAACTTCTTCTTCTTCTTTCGGCTTTTCCCTTCAGGGGTCGCCACAGCGAATCATCTCTCTCCACCTATCCCTATCTTCTGCATCCTCAACACTTGCACCCACTAGCTTCATATCCTCATTAATTCCATCCATATACCTCCTCTTTGGCCTTCCTCTTTGCCTCCTGCCTGGCAGCTCCATGTCCAACATTCTCCTACCAATATACTCACTCTCCCTCCTCTGAACATGTCCAAACCATCTTAATCTGGCCTCCCTAACTTTGTCCCCCAAACGTCCAACATGAGCTGTCCCTCTGATGTACTCATTCCTAATCCTGTCCAATCTTGTCACTCCCAAAGAGAACCTCAACATCTTCAGCTCTGCTACCTCTAACTCTGACTCCTGTCTCTTCCTCAGTGACACTGTCTCTAAACCATACAGCATGGCCGCTCTCACCACTGTCCTGTACACCTTCCCCTTGATTCTCGCTGATATTTTCCTATCACACAGAAAAATCTCTGCTTTAGAAAGATGTCTAAAAAAACTCAGTGTAATTCTCAAATTTTAACAAGAAGCCCTTCCTCTCAGAGATTTATTCGAAAGCTGTGGGTCACGTTGTGTAGCAGTACAACAAACTTGCAACCTTTTTACTCTTACCCTTGCCTCAAGACTTCCACTACAATATTTAACTCACACATGGGAAATCTAATCAGTGTAATAATTTACTGCTGTACAAACAGTGGGAGATATTGTGTATACATTGACAAGCAGGGCTGCAGAAGTGGTCCAAGGAAGGAACAGTGGTGACCCGGCTACAGGGTAATGAGTGACCAAGGCTCATTGATGCATGTGGGGAGCGAAGGCTGGCCCGTGTGGTCTGATCCAACAGAAGAGCTACTGTTGCTCAAATTGCTGAAGAAGTTAATGCTGGTTCTGATAGAAAGGTGTCAGAATACACAGTGCAGGACGGGTCAGGACTGTTTTGGCAGCACCAACACAATATTATGCAGGTGGTCATAATGTTATGCCTGATCGGTGTATGTTCTTGTTTTACGGAATGATAATCAAAATGACAAAAAAAAGAAAGAAAGAAAGAAAGAAAGAAAGAAAGAAAGAAAGAAAGAACACAAACAAACAATCAAAAAACATTTCAATTCACAGAGTGAAGTTCTCTAAATCTGTACCTGCAGGACTAAAAAATATCTAATGCATGAGCGTTTTATCTTCATCATTAACAATGGAATTATTAGTATTCTGTCTCACACTAATCTTTGATTTATTGCGTGTTTTGTCTGTTTTCTAGACAGGAGAAAGTGAAGTAAGTGTCCATTCAGCCATTTCCCACACCCACTCCATATCACACCTGCTATAAAGAGCTTATCTCTTTACAACATCTACCTTTGTGCAGTGTGGTCGTGGTTGTGTTTTATCCTCCAGCATGAAGCGCTCGCTCGTGCCCTGGACGTCTCCGGTTTTTATTCTAACTCTCCTGAGCTGCGGGGTCACGGCTCTGGTAGGTTTCTCTCACAAAAAAAGGCAATGCATTTAACAAAATAATAATAATAATAATAATAATAATAATAATAATAATGTAACCATTTTTACCTGATAGACTCAGTGACATTAATAACATCTGCATTGTCATCAGTTTAATCCAATTCTGACTAAATTAAAGACATCATTATATATATTCTACAATTTCATATAATGCTCGATATATACAGGTGTCTTAGTTTATTAAACATCTATCTATCTATCTATCTATCTATCTATCTATCTATCTATCTATCTATCTATCTATCTATCTGTCTATCTATCTATCTATCTATCTATCTATCTATCTATCTATCTATCTATCTATCTATCTATCTGTCTATCTATCTATCTATCTATCTATCTATCTATCTATCTGTCTACCTGTCTGTCTGTCTGCCTGACTGCCTGCCTGTCTATCTATCTACCTACCTACCTACCTACCTGCCTGTCTGCCTGCCTGTCTATCTATCTATCTATCTATCTATCTATCTATCTATCTATCTATCTATCTATCTATCTATCTATCTATCTATGTTGGTGTATTTAAAATCTACATAAAGTAAAAAAAAATCTTTTATGTTGGTTCATATTATTATTATTATTATTATTATTATTATTATTATTATTATTATTATGCCTTGAATTTAAAGAGTGTTTTTCTCTCATGTAGCCAACAAGCAAAGTAACAGGTAAGGCCAATTTCTATACAAATATATACCTGTATATGACCTACACAGCCTTCTACAGAAATAAACTAATAAATAATTCAAATGCATAATAAAGTGTACACTGTAGATATTTAAGCTGTGTATCTCTGGCTGGATTTGACAGAGTATGATGTAGACGGAGGGAAAGCGGATCTCTTTGAGGTCAATCAAGGTAAGAGAGATATATTTTGAGTGATACTGCAGTTTGTAAAGTGTCATGTTTTATTTGTTGTATTGTTATCGCCGTCTGTCTGCAGCGGCTGGGCTGGAGCTCTTCGAGGGAGATATTTTATATAACAAGGTGAGAGTTAACTTCACATCACACCTAGATCTTCTAATCTAAACAAATATCTGCAATTCTAGCATAAGTCTGTCTTCTACAAGACTTTGAACCTTATTAACTATCATAAACACCACAGCGCTGCTGAATTCTCTAATCTGATTGGTCTAGAACAGCAGCTCCATATCACAGGTTTATATTAACATGCTGGGTGAATACCTTACCGTTTCTATGGCGACAGCTCCTTTACAGATGGATGCTGTATAACAAACAAATTTGTTGTGGGATCAGAGTAAATAAAATCGGTCATGCGGTGTGATTATTAGAAAGTAATCCCTGTGGTGGACAGAGAAATCGTACTCAACATCTTTCTCCTTTGTGAATGTGAAGGAACAAGGGAGGAACTCCATCATTGGGGATGAGTACTTGTGGCCCATCACTGTGCCGTACTATCTGGAGGATGATTTGGGTAAGTCGCATCAGGAGTAGATTTACTGCTGGACTTCTTGTGTATTGGCACTGAAAAGATGACTTATTATACAAACCCGATTCCAAAAAAGTTGGGACACTGTACAAATTGTGAATAAAAATGGAATGCAATAATTTACAAATCTCATAAACTTATATTATATTCACAAGTAGAATATAGATAACATATCAAATGTTGAAAGTGAGACATTTTGAAATGTCATGCCAAATATTGGCTCATTTTGGATTTCATGAGAGCTACACATTCCAAAAAAGTTGGGACAGGTAGCAATAAGAGGCCGGAAAAGTTAAATGTACATATAAGGAACAGCTGGAGGACCAATTTGCAACTTATTAGGTCAATTAGCAACATGATTGGGTATAAAAAGAGCCTCTCAGAGTGGCAGTGTCTCTCAGAAGTCAAGATGGGCAGAGGATCACCAATTCCCCCAATGCTGCAGGGCCCAAAAAAAGTGGAGCAATATCAGAAAGGAGTTTCTCAGAGAAAAATTGCAAAGAGTTTGAAGTTATCATCATCTACAGTGCATAATATCATCCAAAGATTCAGAGAATCTGGAACAATCTCTGTGCATAAGGGTCAAGGCCGGAAAACCATACTGGACGCCCGTGATCTTCGGGCCCTTAGACGGCACTGCATCACATACAGGAATGCTACTGTAATAGGGAAAACACAACATGGGCTCAGGAATACTTCCAGAAAACATTGTCGGTGAACACAATCCACCGTGCCATTCGCCGTCGCCGGCTAAAACTCTATAGGTCAAAAAAGAAGCCATATCTAAACATGATCCAGAAGCGCAGGCGTTTTCTCTGGGCCAAGGCTCATTTAAAATGGACTGTGGCAAAGTGGAAAACTGTTCTGTGGTCAGACCAATCAAAATTTGAAGTTCTTTTTGGAAAACTGGGACGCCATGTCATCCGGACTAAAGAGGACAAGGACAACCCAAGTTGTTATCAGCGCTCAGTTCAGAAGCCTGCACCTCTGATGGTATGGGGTTGCATGAGTGTGTGTGGCATGGGCAGCTTACACATCTGGAAAGGCACCATCAATGCTGAAAGGTATATCCAAGTTCTAGAACAACATATGCTCCCATCCAGACGTCGTCTCTTTCAGGGAAGACCTTGCATTTTCCAACATGACAATGCCAGACCACATACTGCATCAATTACAACATCATGGCTGCGTAGAAGAAGGATCCGAGTACTGAAATGGCCGGCCTGCAGTCCAGATCTTTCACCCATAGAAAACATTTGGCGCATCATAAAGAGGAAGATGCGACAAAGAAGACCTAAGACAGTTGAGCAACTAGAAGCCTGTATTAGACAAGAATGGGACAACATTCCTATTCCTAAACTTGAGCAACTTGTCTCCTCAGTCCCCAGACGTTTGCAGACTGTTATAAAAAGAAGAGGGGATGCCACACAGTGGGAAACATGGCCTTGTCCCAACTTTTTTGAGATGTGTTGATGCCATGAAATTTAAAATCAACTTATTTTTCCCTTAAAATGATCCATTTTCTCACTTTAAACATTTGATATGTCATCTATGTTGTATTCTGAATAAAATATTGAAATTTGAAACTTCCACATCACTTTCATTCTGTTTTTATTCACAATTTGTACAGTGTCCCAACTTTTTTGGAATTGGGTTTGTATCTTAAACATTCACATGTTTGCTTAAGGTGTGATGTTGGAACAAGCAAAAAAATTCTGCCAGTTATTACCTTTAATAGTACTTCTACTAATACTTTTATTATACTACTACTATTTTTACACCTAAACCTTTTACGTCTACAGCTACTACTACTACTTTTACTACAGCTACTACTATTACTTTTACTACAGCTACTACTATTACTTTTACTACAGCTACTACTATTACTTTTACTACAGCTACTACTATTACTTTTACTACAGCTACTACTACTACTTTTACTACAGCTACTACTACTACTTTTACTACAGCTACTACTACTACTTTTACTACAGCTACTACTATTACTTTTACTACAGCTACTACTACTACTATTACTTTTACTACAGCTACTACTACTACTTTTACTACAGCTACTACTATTACTTTTACTACAGCTACTACTATTACTTTTACTACAGCTACTACTACTACTTTTACTACAGCTACTACTATTACTTTTACTACAGCTACTACTACTACTATTACTTTTACTACAGCTACTACTACTACTTTTACTACAGCTACTACTATTACTTTTACTACAGCTACTACTATTACTTTTACTACAGCTACTACTACTACTTTTACTACAGCTACTACTATTACTTTTACTACAGCTACTACTATTACTTTTACTACAGCTACTACTACTACTTTTACTACAGCTACTACTATTACTTTTACTACAGCTACTACTACTACTATTACTTTTACTACAGCTACTACTACTACTTTTACTACAGCTACTACTATTACTTTTACTACAGCTACTACTATTACTTTTACTACAGCTACTACTACTACTTTTACTACAGCTACTACTATTACTTTTACTACAGCTACTACTATTACTTTTACTACAGCTACTACTACTACTTTTACTACAGCTACTACTACTACTATTACTTTTACTACAGCTACTACTACTACTTTTACTACAGCTACTACTATTACTTTTACTACAGCTACTACTACTACTTTTACTACAGCTACTACTATTACTTTTACTACAGCTACTACTATTACTTTTACTACAGCTACTACTACTACTATTACTTTTACTACAGCTACTACTATTACTTTTACTACAGCTACTACTACTACTATTACTTTTACTACAGCTACTACTACTACTTTTACTACAGCTACTACTATTACTTTTACTACAGCTACTACTATTACTTTTACTACAGCTACTACTACTACTTTTACTACAGCTACTACTATTACTTTTACTACAGCTACTACTATTACTTTTACTACAGCTACTACTACTACTTTTACTACAGCTACTACTATTACTTTTACTACAGCTACTACTACTACTATTACTTTTACTACAGCTACTACTACTACTTTTACTACAGCTACTACTATTACTTTTACTACAGCTACTACTATTACTTTTACTACAGCTACTACTACTACTTTTACTACAGCTACTACTATTACTTTTACTACAGCTACTACTATTACTTTTACTACAGCTACTACTACTACTTTTACTACAGCTACTACTACTACTATTACTTTTACTACAGCTACTACTACTACTTTTACTACAGCTACTACTATTACTTTTACTACAGCTACTACTACTACTTTTACTACAGCTACTACTATTACTTTTACTACAGCTACTACTATTACTTTTACTACAGCTACTACTACTACTATTACTTTTACTACAGCTACTACTATTACTTTTACTACAGCTACTACTACTACTATTACTTTTACTACAGCTACTACTACTACTTTTACTACAGCTACTACTATTACTTTTACTACAGCTACTACTATTACTTTTATTACAGCTACTACTATTACTTTTACTACAGCTACTACTACTACTACTATTACTTTTACTACAGCTACTATTATTACTTTTACTACAGCTACTACTACTACTTTTACTACAGCTACTACTACTACTATTACTTTTACTACAGCTACTACTACTACTATTACTTTTACTACAGCTACTACTACTACTTTTACTACAGCTACTACTATTACTTTTACTACAGCTACTACTATTACTTTTATTACAGCTACTACTATTACTTTTACTACAGCTACTACTACTACTACTATTACTTTTACTACAGCTACTATTATTACTTTTACTACAGCTACTACTACTACTTTTACTACAGCTACTACTACTACTATTACTTTTACTACAGCTACTACTATTACTTTTACTACAGCTACTACTACTACTACTACTTTTACTACAGCTACTACTATTACTTTTACTACAGCTACTACTACTGCTATTACTTTTACTACAGCTACTACTATTACTTTTACTACAGCTACTACTACTACTATTACTTTTACTACAGCTACTACTACTACTTTTACTACAGCTACTACTATTACTTTTACTACAGCTACTACTATTACTTTTATTACAGCTACTACTATTACTTTTACTACAGCTACTACTACTACTACTATTACTTTTACTACAGCTACTATTATTACTTTTACTACAGCTACTACTACTACTTTTACTACAGCTACTACTACTACTATTACTTTTACTACAGCTACTACTATTACTTTTACTACAGCTACTACTACTACTACTACTACTTTTACTACAGCTACTACTATTACTTTTACTACAGCTACTACTACTGCTATTACTTTTACTACAGCGACTACTACTGCTATTACTTTTACTACAGCGACTACTACTGCTATTACTTTTACTACAGTGACTACTACTACTATTACTTTTACTACAGCTACTACTACTACTATTACTTTTACTACAGCTACTACTATTACTTTTACTACAGCTACTACTATTACTTTTACTACAGTGACTACTACTACTATTACTTTTACTACAGTGACTACTACTACTATTACTTTTACTAAAGCGACTACTACTACTCTTACTTTTACTACAGCGACTACTATTACTATTACTTTTACTACAGTGACTACTACTACTATTACTTTTACTACAGTGACTACTACTACTATTACTTTTACTACAGCTACTACTATTACTTTTACTACAGCGACTACTACTACTATTACTTTTACTACAGCTACTACTATTACTTTTACTACAGCGACTACTACTACTATTACTTTTACTACAGCTACTACTATTACTTTTACTACTACTACTACTACTACTACTACTATTAATTTTTACTACAGCTACAACTACTACTACTACTACTACTTTTACTACAGCTACTACTATTACTTTTACTACAGCTACTTCTATTACTATTAAAACTATTACTTCTACTACTAATACTCCTATTACTATTTCTATGCTACTATTACATCTTCTACTACTACTACTGCTAGTAATAATAGTTATGTCTTACTCAGTCCTGGTAGACCATTGCATGTGTTAGAGCCCAGTTTTGTGTTTTAGATGTGAATGCCAAAGGCGTTATATTGAAGGCATTTGAACAATATCGCTTGAAGACCTGCATCGACTACAAACCCTGGAGTGGTGAAAGTAACTACATCTCTGTATTTAAAGGCAGTGGGTGAGCAGAGCTACCTTTACTCAACTCAACTGTTCTTCATCCTTCAGTAGAAGAGCATGAATGACTCTATACACAATTTTCTATAACAGCAGCTCTGAGAGAAATGCAGATCAGATTCATATTAACAAACTCGCTCTAATACATTATTGTTTCTAACAGCACACACACTGTTTTTGTCCCCAGGTGTTTTTCTTCTGTGGGGAACCGACGTGTGGGAAAGCAGGTCTTGTCCATCGGTGCAGGATGTGACCGAATCGCCACCATCGAACACGAGTTCCTTCACGCGCTGGGGTTCTGGCACGAGCAGTCACGTGCTGATCGTGACGACTATGTCACCATCATGTGGGATCGCATCCAAGAAGGTGCTACACTCTCCAGAAAAGTGTCATGTGTTACACTGCTTCACCTAGACAAACATTCAATTAGCTATCACTAGAGATTTCACCAGACTGATGGGGAAAGTTTAATAGCCTGAATTTAGAGATCAGTTGGCTCAGATGCTAAGCCTGCCTTTGCTTTTATACCTGGATCCATTCGCCCATTCTCTACACCGCTTATCATACTGCACCATGGGGGAACCTGGAGCCTATCACAGGAGACTCAGGGCACAAGGCAGGGTACATCCTGGATAGAATGCTAGTCTCTCATGCACACACTCACAAACCCATTCACACACTATGGACAATTTTAGAGATGCCAATTAGCCTACAGTGCATGTCTTTGACTGGAGAAGGACACTGGGGTACCCTGAGGAAACCCCTGAGGCACAGGGAGAACTTGCAGGCTCCAAACACATGATGGAGTAGGAATTGAGCCCCCAACCCTGCAGGTGTGGGGCAAGTGCCAGCAAGCCACCTAATGGCCCCACAGAGCTGGAAAAAAAAAACTATTAAATAATTGTGATAAATTATTTAGGCAAACCACCAAGCCACCTTGTCCCCCATCCCGTATAGCTGGATAAACCTGTTAAATAATTGTGACAATGTATTTAATTAAATACATCAAAAGAGTTTTTAACTGGATTTACACGAAATGACCTCAGTAAGCAAAAGAATAAAATGCATGATGCGTTACCTTGGCAAACTCTCCATTCATTACATCTTTGGTCTTTAGGCAGGGGGCACAATTTCAACAAATACAATGACACCACATCCAGCTCCCTGAATGTACCTTATGACTACGGTTCCATGATGCACTACAGCAAGAATGCCTTCAGCAACGGCACCGAGCCCACCATCGTCACCAAGATCCCTGCCTTCAGCAACGTCATCGGCCAGCGCATGGAGTTCAGCGACAGTGACCTGCTCAAGCTGAACAGGCTTTACAACTGCAGTAAGTCTGTGATGATCTGGATTTTGGTGTAAAAATTAGCCATCTTGAAAGTTAGATAAGTCTGACCAGATTGGAAAAATACACATTGGACATTGCAATTGGGGTTTATCACATAGATCATATGAAATATCACAGTTTCTGTAGCAGGCCCTCTGTTTTGTGTTGATGCAGCTAATCCCATGCATTTGTTTTTTATTTGAAGACAGCTTTATCAAGGAAAGAAGAAATGAAAAAAGAAATGTGAAAATCATAAAGTTTAAAGAGTGGACAGAGTTTATGTGCTGCTATTCAGGCAACCTTATCTAGACAACCTTTGTTAGCAAGAAATTTTATTGAGTACCTTCGTCTTATTGGGTCGGCAAAGTGATATGGGCTTATCTTGGAAAGAACCTGTAAGAAAGTTCATTCTGTAATAGCCATTATCGTTAAGAAATAAACCTCTCATTTGTGGTGTCTGTTAGGAGCTTATATGGTTTATACCACCTGAGCAACTTGAATTAAGAGCAAGCTTGACAATCAAAGGATCCCAGTCAAAGCAGATGCTTCACCAATAACATATTTAAGGAATGTGAGACATTAATTACTACATGAATACAAACGTATTTATGGTACTTGTTGCATAATGGACAGGGATTTTGCAAGTCACTTCACCCAGACTAATGGAAACCCTTCACCTTGTTAAATTTTTTAATTAGTTTGCAGGGGGTAGAAGTCTTGACATTGTTGACTTGCTTTGAGAAATCAGTTTTTTGTATGTTGAGGGTTGTTGGCCATATAGAGCAAAACTGAAAAACAAGGTTTTGGGTTTGTGACAGGAATCCTTTGTTTAGTAGTTTGTTGTAAGAATGACAGCATGGAAATTGACTGCCAGATTGAGTTTTTTACTATAATATATTGGTAAACATTCAAATCAGCAACTCTATTAAAGCTAAACATCTTATTTTGCTGGCTAATCTAATCCATCACTAACTCTTTATGTTGACTTAATAGTCCATAATTCGGATAATCCATTGTCAGCATTTCGTAGTTATCTTGTTTATTGTGGCTATTTAGAAGGTTATCTAACTAACACTTGTGACTTGGCAATTCAGCCAGACTGATCTGTCATTTCATTGCCTTGTTTGATAATGTACATGGGGTAAATAAGAACATTTTATGACAGTGCAAAGTATCCTGATAATCTGTGTAATCCTCTATGTAGCAAGATCCACAACTTTCCTGGACAGCTGTGACTTTGAGCTGGAGAATATTTGTGGGATGATCCAAGGTCAGGATGACAAGGCAGATTGGGAACGAGTTACTAAGGCAACCGGTGGACCGGACACAGACTATTCTAACATGGGACGCTGTACCGGTACTGAGACCTTTTCACTATCTTATCCATGGGTGGATGGTGTGAGTGCAGGTTTTCAAGCAGGAGCCACACCTGATTCCACCTGTATAATCAGTTGATCTTGGTTTTCAATAGACACAGGTGTGGCTTCTGCTTGGCTGACACTTTCTGGATAAAATTGGACCCCCCTGGTCTAATGCATACACTTGGACAGAAAGGTAGCACTGTGAGTAGCTCAAAGCTCCAGTTTCTAGAGTATGACTATGCCCAAGTTATTGCGTGCCCATAGTTGGACATACTGTATGAGCTCAATGTAAATAAATTTGGCTCTAACTTCCTGTCACTATATTGTTGAATGAACCTTCTCATGATTTTCTATTCAATAGGCACTGGTTACTTCATGCACTTCAGCACTATCAGTGGAAATGTAGGGGACACTGCTCTCTTAGAAAGCAGGCTGCTCTACCCTAACCGCAACTATCAGTGTCTACAGTTCTTCTACTACCACAGTGGAAACCAGAATGATAAGCTGGAGATCTGGGTGAGAGAATACAATGAAGCCAACCCTAACGGAGCACTACGCTTCATTGAGACAATAACTGGTGAGTAAGGACAAGCATGTCAAGAATGACTGTTGGCTTGCATTAAAGGTTCTTTTGACCAATGCTGCAACATCAAAACATGCTAACACATAAATCACGTTCTTCTTAAAAGGACTGCCTGACAAGTTCTGGCAGCTACACCACGTTAACCTAGATGTCTCCAGAAAGTTCCGCGTTGTATTCAAAGCCACCAAGGGTGCTGGAAGCTCCATGGGTGGGTTCTCCTTGGATGATGTCAATCTTTCTGAGACCACCTGCCCAGAACATGTGTGGCGGATCAAGAACTTCAAAAGTATTATGGAAAACACACCTAGGGGCTCTGCCATATACAGCCCACGTTTTGTTTCAAAGTATGGCTACACCTTCCAGATGGGCTTGTACTCAAATGGCACTGACGCATACCCAGAGGACATGGGAGCCTTTGCCCATCTGGCATCTGGCAATGATGCGACTGATGGCAGTCTCACTTGGCCCTGCCCATGGAAGCAGATTACCATGATGCTAATGGATCAGAATGCGGACATTCGCAAACGCATGTCTAACCAGAGAAGTGTCACAACTGACCCCAATGAGAAATTTGAAGGTATCTCATGATGTCTACATGCTTTAAGACCACAGATATATTCATTTTCATTTGTTTAAATTGTTCATATTTCTACTTCCAATTTTTATTTATTTTTATTTTTTATAAGGATCACAGTTTTTTTGGGACAACCCACGAATAGTGGGAATGGAAGTAGCTGAAGGGGATGGGACTAAATACTTCAGAGGACCAGGATTTGGAACATCTGTATACCTGAGTCAGGCCAGAGCACTCAGTAGAGACTTCATAAAGGGTGGAGATGCCATCTTCCTCCTCAGCATGGAAGGTAAGCAAATAAGGGTGTTAAGTACCCACTCACTCTCTAAAGACTGGAATGGGGTAGTCTTACCTACCTTAACAAAGAGTGTAACCTTTAAAAGGTAAACCAGTACATGTATAAGGATGGCTATCTTTATTTCCCACCTTCTGCTGCAGAAAGTAAGACTAAACCGATCCACTCCCAGTTTTTGTTTGTTCCTGTCTGTAACATTTTCTGACAAACACTGGTTGGTTGAATTCGTCAAAACCGAGTCAGTTTTGTTGGTTAAGGCTATGAGCACCACCAAGTGGACATGGTTGGATCTTTGAGCAAGATCTTTAACCTTTAACTTCTCAGCAGTTTCCCCATCTCAAAGCTGCTTGTCAGCCAAAAGTGTACCAAGCTAACCAACCTAACCAAGGTTACTGTAAAACCCTGTATATACACAAATAAAGTTTGTAGGCAGTTCGTACCATAGGCCCCAGAGGCTTGGCAGCTCTGTAGACCAGCATCACAAACTGCATCCTATTTTTGTCCTGTAGATATATCACACTTGGTTGCTTCTCAGCCCATTCCTACGACGACCAAACCCACGACTGCTAATCTATGTGCTTCGGTAACATGTGAAAACGATGGCGTGTGTGTGGTTGACAATGCTGTAAAAGCAGTCTGCAGGTATGGAGGGAGTCTACTATGTTAACACCTAAAATTGTTAACATTGCCATCGTTAATCACATAATGACGGGTAAACAATTCTCTCTGCAGGTGTTCCGTAGGGGACGACTGGTGGTACTACGGGGACAGGTGTCAGTTTAAGAGCACGAAGCAGGACGGCGTGGTGACGGCGGCCGTGTCGTCAGTCGTGGTCTTTGCCGTCATGCTGGTGGTGACGGTAGTGAGTGTGGTGTGTTTGAGGAAAAAGTATAAGAAGAAAATGAACGACATGGGTGGTGGCATTGTCATAGGGAACGCCAGTGTGAACTAACCACACCCAGAATCATTTAACCAGTGGTGGGAGTTGCAGTATACCCTTATGCATGTTTATAAGAAAAATATTTTCATGTCATTTCAATCTCAAGCAAAATAAAACAGTTCTTATTTTCATTTGTTTTGAAATTTGGATTGGAAATTTTCTGCTGTTTGTCTTCCTTTGAGGGAAGATCTTGAAGGTTGAGGTACATACACATTGCTTCATCATAGCCAGGGTCACAAGGCTTAATATTATGACCACTTTTGTTCCCCTTTTGCTGCCAAAACAGCCCTGACCCGTCAAGGCATGGACTCCACTAGATCACTGAAGGTGTGCTGTGGTATCTGACACCAAGATGTTTTTTAGCAGCAGATCCTTTAAGTCCTCTAAGTTGCGAGGTTAAGCTTCCATGGGCCCCACCTCGCAACTTACAGGATTTGAGGGATAATTTGATAGATACTGACCACTGCAGACCGGGAACACCCCACAAGAGCTGCAGTTTTGGAGATGCTATGATCCAGGCGTCTAGCCATCACAATTTGGTCCCTCGTCAAACTCGCTCAAATCCTTACGCTTGCCCATTTTTCCTGCTTCTAACACATCAACTTTGAGGACAAAATGTTCACTTGCTGCCTAATATATCCCACCCACTAACAGGTGCCATGATGAGGAGATCATCAGTCTTATTCACTTCACCTCTCACTGCTCACAATGTTATACCTGATCGGTGTAGCCTGGATAAGACTTCAGGTCAATGAAGGTGTTGCAGATTGATTTTCTAACCTGTTTTTAGGAAGAAAACCAGAAAACCCAGATTGAGGAGAAACTGTGAAACTCTACACAGTCAGTATCTCGAGCTAAGGGGAACCCTGGAGCAGTGCGGTGGCATCGCTACCCTTCATCAAATACACATATGTAGCAGTGCTGACACCTTGTGGCTGGTTTGTGCTATAAGCTTAATGTACGATCATTAAGATTGTTGAAGATTTTATAACAGAACAGAATACGAGGGCTCATCATGATAAATTTAGAATTTATTGTAACAAAAAAACAAACAAACAAAACAAAAAAGAGGAACATTTTGTGTGGTTTTGATTACAGATAATCTTTCTATACTGGTCATGCTGGTGACAACGGATGAATGGGCTGTTTGTGTTTGTGTGCGCGCGGTTAACCAGACAGTGAGAACAGGACCGTGCAGAATGTGCAGTCATTTGTTTCAGTCATTTGCTGTACGTATTGAATACCTTTGTGTACTTTCACGTGTAAGGAAGGAATAAGCTTATTATAGACACACGCAGTTCCTTTAAAAAGCATATCGTATACAATATTTCTTATTTACAGTCATTGGAACGAAAAACAAAACAAAACGAAACAAAAAAAATCACCATTTCTCGCAGAGAAGATTAGTAAAAAAAAGTGACTAGGTCACCATAAAAGAGTACGCAACTCCTAGGAGTTAGTCTTGTTCAATTTCTACTAAATTTCTAGTTTTTACAGGCACGAAGCCTTGATTTAGTGAAGAAATACAGTCTTACATAAGTGCCCTATCTACAACAGATAAGCGTGGTATTACCGGTGTGCACTACACATCACCATCTCAAACAAAACCATTCTGCACTTTGCCTCGGGTCGTCCCCCCCCCCATTTCTTGTAAAAGTCTTTAGCAGTGTTTCCTCATATAAAAGATATGGTAAGTTTTTTTTCTTTTCTTTTTCTTTTAAAAAAATTAAAGAAAACAAAAAAATGAAGGAAATAAGAAAATCCACAATCTCTTTGAGTGGTACTGAGTTATAACTTCGCAAGACTAGTGTTGAACTCTATAGATACTGTCATTTGTTTTCAACGTAAATAAACACTAAACAGTCAGTAGGTCAGTAGTCAGCTGATTTGAGCTCTTAAAGGGGCGGGGCACAGTAGTGTGCAGGTTGGGACTGGAGTCTCTTAAAGGGATTCTCGGATGTCCTATTGGTCGGCTCGCGGGGAAAGGCTCCTATCGGTTCGGACTGCAGGAAATGGATTTGTGAAATGCCGTGGATGTTGGTGTGGTGTAATGAGGATGTGATAATGCTGAACAACACACTATAATGTGTGTGTATGTGGTCTAAAATGGCTGAAATAGATGAAATCTATGGAGAGCTGCCATATCTACAGATTATTTCATAGTGTAGCATGAAGTTTCTCCCATCTACAAACACCACCTTTGCTTCCTGTTACCATGACAACGCTACCATTGCCTCTGTAGTACACATACGCACTTTCTTTAACTGTTCGATTGTTTATTAATTATCTTTAATCAAACAGTGAAGTCTGCATGGTGGCATCATCCGCCTGTTTTTCTTATTCATACACAGTGAGGTAAAATGGCGGTTAATATAATAACAATCTGGCTATGAGATGAACATATTGAGGCCACCAGTTCAGTTTCTCATGGACGTGAATTAAATATATATTAAAGCATATATACTCTAGTATATTAGGATATAATTAATCGTTATAGAGAACCAATGACAGCGACTGAATAAGACTATCGTGGGCACAGGAACCGAAGAACCATGACGGAGAACTATATATTTATTTATTTATTTTAAATAAATAATCGCGGATACGTTATTACCCCCTGTCAAATTAAGCAAATTCTCAAATAAAATACTACCTGGAGGTCACAAAAGTAACGCAATATTCTGCAATATATTAAGTTATGGACTTTGGTATGTTGTGGCTTCGATGCAACATATTTTCAGTGACCTGATTCTGTGATGCCTCCTGGATTCAAGACCTAAATAAGGTTAGTTAGGCAAATCTGAACGCAATAAAAAACTTGAAACTAAACTCAAAATATTCCACAAAAGGCAATGGTAAGGTTGACAGGAACTTAAGGAAACAGTTTGTAGATTATAGACAGCTAATTTCACAAATTCTTCACTTATCAGAGAAATGAAGGTGGGTTTTTTCCCCTCCAGGCTAGAAACAAATACTTGTGGACACTGTGGCGAATGTGGCAGGGTTTTCCAGTCTCAGTCCTGGGAAATACCTTAACAGCGCTCATGTTTTCCCAATTACTGCCTGGCTCAGGTAATTGCTAATATTTCCACCCTCTGTGCAATCATCAGGGAAAACATTGAACTGTTCAGTGCAGAGGGATTCCAAGCCTGAGATTGGGAAACTTTTTATGGTATGTGCAATCACAGCGGCGTGTCGTAGTAATCAGCAGGTTGCTCGCTCTTGCTGGGCTTCTGTTGCTCTTGCTGATGCTGTTTCATTATCTCCTTCACTTCCTCCTCCAGCTCGGGTGGGATGATGAGCTGGTCGTCAGGGTCGGGCATCGCTGGGGCTGTGAAATAACCGCCGGACTTTTTAGACGGTGCCTCGGCTGCTACTTCGATCAGGTTGTGGCTGGTCTCGTGGGGGGCCACTGAGCCGTTGCCTCTCCTGCGTGACAGGGTTTTGCTCCACGCTTCGGATGCTGTGTTGTTTCCTGGTTTCTCGGTTTGCTTCCCTTCTTTCTCAGGCTCGCTCATTTCTAGTTCCAGAGGTACCACCTCATCGGGAATTTCAGGGGTGCACGGAGGAGGGGGAGGTGGAGGCGCGAGGAGACGCAAGCAGTGGACGTCGGCCTCCACTTCGAGTCGGCTGCCATTGGAAAAGACGCCTGCGATGGGCTCTTCGTCCTCGCTGTCCAATCCATTATCGGATAGCGCGCTGGAGAAAGTAGCGCTCGATAATTGCCGCTGAAAGGAGCCGGAATTGGCGGCCACGATGGCAGACGAAGACGGCGTCGGGTGGAGAGAGCAGCAGGAGAGAAGGCGCGGGTTTGGGTTTGGGTTCAAAGGTTGATGGAGGTGAAGGTGCGCCTCCTGGAGCAGAATGGGAGGCTCGTCCGAGGAAGCGGTGGACCCGACTTCCGAACTCATCTCCGAGGCGCTGACCTCAGAGCTGATCTCGCTGCAGGAAGAAGGCGGTACCCCGACTGAGGGCGGATAGAGGCCAGTGCCAGGACCGGGACTAGGAGGTGGCTGTGGGGTTGTGTGGAGGCCACTAGAGGATGAGCAACAGCAGCAGCAGCAGCAGTCCTCAGTTACGCTTAGCTGCACCACCACAGCGCTCAGGCTCTCGGTACAACCGTACGCTTGAGCAAGAGTACACAGTTTCTTGGCAGCAGCGAGTGGATCTGGAACCTTGCGCACTGCCTCTACAGCCTCAGCAGGCTCCAGAGCCTCAAACAGGCCACGGCTGCCTAAGATGAAGAACTCGTCACGTGGTGTTAGCGGGAGTGTGTGAACATATGGTCGCGGAAGAACAGCTGGATACAGGAAGGAGTAGCCCATGATCCGCGTGGAATCAGTCACGCCGTTCACTTTGTTATCCTGATAAGGAAAAGGAAGGTCGCTGTATGAGTGACACAAATCACAGCTAGCATTCCTCAAGATATGAAATCATTCTGAATGTGCAGTTCAACAAAAAAAGAAAATTATGCTTAAATAGCCTTATTCATTATAAGCAACTTGAAATATGATATAATCTATTAAAATATATGGACAAAGCCATGAAAGTTTAGCATACTTTAGCTGATGTGTTGGCATGCACTTCAGGTATTGTAATGTATGTG
Source organism: Hemibagrus guttatus (assembly GCA_033459395.1). Classification (NCBI taxonomy): domain Eukaryota; kingdom Metazoa; phylum Chordata; class Actinopteri; order Siluriformes; family Bagridae; genus Hemibagrus; species Hemibagrus guttatus. Next base: position 10,540,765 of record JAUCMX010000005.1, on the reverse strand, counting down.
ATGTTTACAGTTAAAATGCTAACTGTCCTTTACCTCAATGATGTTTACAGTTAAAATGTTAGCTGTCCTTTACCTCAGTGATGTTAGTGTTAGCTGTCCTTTACCTCAGTGATGTTAGTGTTAGCTGTCCTTTACCTCAGTGATGTTTACAATTAAGCTGTTTACTTCTGTGATGTTTAATGTGTTAGCTGTCCTTTACCTCAGTGATGTTTACAGTTAAAATGTTAGCTGTCCTTTACCTCAGTGATGTTTACAGTTAAGATGTTAGCCGTCTTTTACCTCAGTGATAAAGTTTTAGCCGTCTTTTACCTCAGTGATGTTAAAATGTTAGCTGTCCTTTACCTCAGTGATGTTAGTGTTAGCTGTCCTTTACCTCAGTGATAAAGTTTTAGCCGTCTTTTACCTCAGTGATGTTAAAATGTTAGCTGTCCTTTACCTCAGTGATGATGGCTTTGTGTTGCCGTATGCGGTTGTACTCCTCCTCCAGGCCGATGTTGTGTAGCAGTGACAGCGGCAGGGCTTTACCATCGCGACACAGCACTGCCTGACACTTCCCCACGTTGGCAGCAGTGAGCGTGAAGCAGCCGGCTGGGTCCGTCGGGTCGTGCCGGATATGACAGAGAACCGCCGAACCTCCTAACTTCTGCCCGGCTGTACCCAGCTTCCTGTGTGTTCAGGAAGTGAGGGAGATTCTTTTAAAAAGAGACTGACTGGAACTTGAGACTTACACATTATCGGCAAAGGAACTCACGCTTGGGATTTTGGGAACAAATTATGGTTTGTTTCTTGTTTTGTTTTTTTGGTATAACTATAAATGTCCACCTATGTTAAGTTATAAATCCCTTCTACAGAGTAATTTTCCTACGTTTCTGGACACATAATATTTAAATCCTATATATTCTATCACACTGTGGTGTCTGCTGTCGTCTAAAAGATGCTGGTCTCTAAGCATGTGTGTGTGTGTAAGTGTGTGTGTGTTGTGTGTGTGTTGACCTCTGCATGACGAGGAAGGTGTTGGTCATGTAATCCTCCTCGCTCTTGGTTTTGTGCAGCTCTTCAGCCAGAATGTCGTTCATGGTGCACTGCAGGAGATACGGCACATCCACGTTCCGGTCTCCATCAAACACTCCGTACAGAGCTTCTCTACTGCCACAGAAACTGCTCACTGACAGAGCTGCCACACACAGTCTGAACACACACACACACACTCAATCAGCTTACAGCATATATGTATCGGATTATACTTACACAACATTTCCGTATAATACTAATAGAAACAGAAATAAGCAACTTGTGATCTTTTTACATAAATATAATTGATCAATAGAGGTGCATCATGATCGTAACGGGAGAAATCATTTATTACAGAAGCCAACAATGCAAACAAAAGGATTAGACATGAAACGATGATTAAACAAACAAGACTAACCAGATAATGTCCGATTATTACATAAAACATTCATCGATTTTTATTTTAATTTGTTTTTTTTAAACATAGGCTTATAAGATTAACAGGAAATTATTATTATTAAGATTTGTGGTAATAAATTGTAATTAATTTTAATTTAGATTTGAAAGTGAAGATTTTAAAGTGAGAAATTAATTGAAATTGAGTGATTTATTTATTTAAAAATATATATATTTATTTAGTTATTTATTTTAGATTGAATTTATTTATACATAAATAAATCCATTATCTATAAATCTGACCGTGACACATGTAGGGTGAGATTAAAAAACTGGTTCTATTTCCGTTTCATATTTAGATTTTATTTTTTTTTAAGAATTAAAATTATACTTCGTTTACATTTTTGCCTGAAGTGCTTAAATCCTAGTCTACAAGAGTAGAAATATTGAAATGAGTAGTCAGTAGTATAAACACAGCCTCTGATGGAGAGAATAAAAACACATGACGTACACTGAACAGCGGTGTTTGCAGTATTGTTAATAATAAATGCTGAGACTCCAGGATACTGTTGTACGCAGTGAACATCCAGCTGTGCTGTACAGATGTTCTGGGATGTGTGTTGAGCACGAGCGTTAGTATCACTCAGTGCGTTTAAGTGTGTTTGTGTGCGACGTACTTGTTCTTCACTCCAGACGCCTCGGTGTAGCCGTGACTCCAGACGGCCGGCCCACCTGCCGCCTCATTGGCTGAGAAGGAAGTTGGGGGTGGGTCGATCCGGAAACAGCGGATGTTGCTACAGGAAGAAAAGTCATGGTGATTTAGACTGTTATATAATAATTCAGATCTGAGTAATATAGTGCACACACACACACACACACACACACAACTTACTTGAGCTGTTCCAGGGTTTTGTGGTCCAGGTTGAGGCGAGGGTTTCCTGTCAGGTCTAACTCCTGTAGTTTAGGAGGCAGGTTCTCAGGCAGTGTGACCTCCACCAACTCATTACAGCTCAGATCTACACACTGAGATCATACAAAAGGAGGTTAAACAACACACACACACAAACATCAATATATTATATATATATATATATATATATATATATATATATATATATATATACATATAATATATACATATATATATATATACACATATATAAAATACATATACATATATACATACACACACACATGCAAGTCCTGCACATGGCCTACAATCACCTGCAGACCTTCCCTGCCAGTTACACACACACACACACACACACACACACACACACACACACACACGTATTATCATACGGACATCCCATTGACCTCCCATTGACCACCTCATCATAAGGACCTCCCATTGATAATTATTCAGTAGTGCTACGCTAACACTCAAACTCAGGCATTACCTTAATGTTATTAAACAAAAAGAAATGGTGTGGACCAGGCAGATGTCCCCACAGTGTCCAACATGAAAAGTGTCGTTCTTATCGTGTAGAAACTAATATTAATGAGGAAGCCAGCATGTTTATAGCAATCAGTTCAGTTCCTTCACTAGCTATAATTTTTTGGGGTGTGTGTGTGTGTGCTAACCTTCATGTCCATGAGCTGCATGACCTCAGGGAAAACCTCGATGGTGTTGGAGTGGGCGATGAGTGTGTGCATGCGCCTGCAGTTCAGGATGGTGGTGGGAATGGCCTTCAGTCTGTTCCCGCTTAGGTCCACTTCCTCCAGCTCCTCCAGCTTCGCCATTTTACTGCACCACACACACACACGGCCACGTTAGAGGAAAGATTTATTTTACAAGAGTGTATTTTATAGTCCTAATTACAAATTGATATTTATTCACTAAATGTGCTCACTATATAGAGAAGTGTGTGTGTGCGCGTGTGAGAGATACCTGGCAGGGAAGGTCTGCAGGTGATTGTAAGCCATGTGCAGGACTCTCATGTGTGTGTGTGTGTGTGTGTGTGTGTGTGTGCACGTGTGTGTGTGTGAGAGATACCTGGCAGGGAAGGTCTGCAGGTGATTGTAGGCCATGTGCAGGACTCTCAGGTGTGTGTGTCCGGTGAGTAGAGGTACACACTTGTCAGTCAGGTGGTTGTTGGTCAGGTAGAGCTCCTGAAGGATGCTATTGCTCTCGTCTGATAGGCTGGAGGGAGGCAGACTCTCGAGTTTATTGGCCGAGGCATTGAGGCACCTTAAACTGAAGAACGAGCAACAATTCCATTAAAATTACACACCTACACAATTCTGTATTTCTAATATTTGACTTTTATATAAATGCATTTGGTTTCTTCTTAGAAATGTTTGAAGTGGTTAGAGATAGAAAAGGAAGGAACAGTGGTGACCCGGAGACAGGGTCATGGGCGGCCAAGGCTGGCCCATGTGATCCGATCCAACAGACGAGCTACTGTTGCTCAAACTGCTGAAAAAATTAATGCTGGTTCTGATAGAAAGGTGTCAGAATACACAGTGCATCACAGTTTGCTGCATATGGAGCTGCACAGCTGCAGACCGGTCAGGGTGCCCATGCTGACCCCTGTGCACCACCGAAAGCGCCAACAATGGGTACATGAGCATCAGAACTGGACCACGGAGCAATGGAAGAAGGTGGCCTGGTCTGATGAATCACGTTTTCTTTTACATCACGTGGATGGCCGGGTGCGTGTGCGTCTCTTACCTGGGGAACACATGGCACCAGGATGCACTATGGGAAGAAGGCGAGCCAGCGGAGGCAGTGTCCTGCTTTGGGCAATGTTCTGCTGGGAAACCTCGGGTCCTGCCGTCCATGTGGATGTTACTGTGACACGTAGCACCTACCTAAGCATTGTTGCAGACCATGTACACCCTTTCATGGAAACGCTATTCCCTGATGGCTGTGGTCTCTTTCAGCAGGATAATGCACCGTGCCACAAAGCAAACATGGTTCAGGAATGGTTTGATGAGCACAACAACCAGTTTGAGGTGTTGACTTGGCCTCCAAATTCCTCAGATCTCAATCCAGTCCAGCGTTTGTGGGATGTGCTGGACAAACAAGTCCCATCAATGGAGGCCCCACCTCACAACTTACAGGACTTAAAGGATCTGCTGCTAACATCTTGGTGCCAGATCCCACAGCACACCTTCAGGAGTCCATGACTCGACGGGTCAGGGCTGGACCAACACGATATTAGGTAGGTGGTCACAATGTTATGCCTGATCGGTAGATATATATGTATGTATAGAGTGTTACCTGTTGGATTTAAGGAAGAGGTTACATGGCAGCTCGACAAGCTGGTTATGCTGGACGTCTAAAACCTCCACCACGGGTTTCTCCACTCTCTCAGGCAGACGCTGCATACGGTTATGACCAGCCAGGACCTTCCTCAGACTGCTACTGCAGAACAGCCTGAGAGAGAGAGAGAGAGAGAGAGAGAGAGAGAGAGAGAGGGTGTAACCTTTTGAAAACTAATTTCTCACTGGAATGAGGCAGAACAGTTGAGAGATGGAGGGCAAAAAGGAAAGAGTAGAGTCAAACCTACACCAGAGTGCAGCATCCTTTCTCACTGTGTGTGTGTGTGTGTGTGTGCGCTACGAAAGACTGATGATCAAAATATTTTTCTAAATAATAGTAAGCAAAGGCACAAATATAAATATTTTTGTTGCAGCAGTTGGGCAGAGCTGCTTCGAGCTGTGGCTTTTAAACTCTGTTCGAATGACGGCCCTGAAATTAAAGCGGAAATCTGATCAGTTTTAAGAGCAGGAGTGAAGCGAAGCTGTAGAACACTTTCATATGAGTTGATCTGACAATGAGTTGATCAAAGGTGTTTGTAAACGCTCTAGATCTGTCCTATACAACAGGACCCATTTTACACAATATAAATAAATAAATAACTTGAAGTGTATTGCTCCAGTGTTAACTGTTTAAACATGCAATCTAGAGAGAGAGAGACAGAGAGAGGGCGGGAGAACGAGAGAGAGAGAACGAGACTGAAAGGGTGAGAGACGGAGAGAGACAGAGAGGGGGGGAGAACGAGAGAGAGAGAACGAGACTGAAAGGGTGAGAGAGAGAGAGAGAGAGAGAGGGTGAGAGAGAGACGAGAGAGAGTGAGGGTGAGAGAGAGTGAGAGAGAGTGAGAGAGAGAGAGAGAGAGAGAGAGAGAGAGCAAAAGAGAAGGTGAGAGAGAAAGAGAGAGAGAGAGAGAGAGAGAGCAAGAGAAGGTGAGAGAGAGAGAGAGAGAGAGGGTGAGAGAGAGTGAGAGAGAGAGCAAGAGAAGGTGAGAAGGTGAGAGAGAGAGAGAGAGAGAGAGAGAGAGAGAGAGAGAGCAAGAGAAGGTGAGAGAGAGAGAGAGAGAAAGAGAGGGTGAGAGAGAGAGAGAGAGAGAGAGAGAGAGAGAGAGAGAGAGAGAGAGAGAAAGGAGAGAGAGGGAGAGGATGAGTGACAGGATGATGAGGGGGTGAGTGAGATGGAGCAGATGAACTCAGCAGAGGCAGAGCAGCACACATGGAGATGGAAAGCTTAAAGGACAAACAGAATATGAATCTGCCTTTCATCCTGTCTTCTCTCTCACTTACACACACACATACACACACACTCCGTAATAGAGGTCAGGTGTTGGAGTGTGTGAGGAGTGTTGGAGTGTCCTCGATGAAGCCTCCAGCAGAGATCCATCATTAGGACACCAGAGCATAAAACAGACACTCTCTTTCTCTGTGTGTGTGTGTGTGTGCGCATGTGTGTGTGTGCGTGTGTTTGTCACACTCACCACTGGGGCAGCTCTCTGATGCAGTTATGACTGATGTCTAGCACTTCCAGCTTCTTGCTGTCACCCAGCCAGGCCGGTAACGCCTCCAGACAATTCCTTCAGCCAATCAGAATGCAGGATTAACAATCAGACTCATTTGTAATTCTTTACACTCTGACTTAAATTCTACAATCAGGAAAAAAATAGTGCTTGGACCCCGATGATCGCTGCTGGTGGCTATACAATAAGTGTATTTTTGTTATTATTTCTGTTGCATGCAATTTTCTGAAATGTTAGGAATGTGAGGTATGTATTAGTTTTAAAGTATTATTTATTTATTTCTGTTATCGTCTGTGCGGACCAAGTTTCCGAAAGCCGCTCACCTTGAGATGTCCACGTGGGTGAGATTGGACGCGATTGGACTGGCTTCCAGATCCCGGATTTCTGTTTGGCAAAATCAGACCTGTTCATGAACACGGATTCACTGCTAACAGTAACGGCGTTTAGTTTAGCTTGAAGCTTTACCGTTGTTGGAGGCGTACAGCGCCTTGAGCGTGCTTCCTTTGAGTCGTAGCCGCGTAATGCGGTTTCTCTGGCAGTGCAGCACCTCCAGACGAGGAAACAGTGAGGCGTCCAGCTCGCTCAGACGATTGTCCCGCACGTCCAGCTGGGTCACGTGACGCAGGAAGTCCGGCTCGTCCGGTATCACGCTGGAGATCCGGTTCAGCCTGAAAGAAACGAAGGGAAATTAAATATTAAAAAACAAAAAACAAAAAAAAAAAAAAACAACAAAAAATAACTAAAACAAGTTAAAATAACTAAAATCATAAATTTATCAGTTAGTCCACATGGAAAGTATAAAAATCTCCAATCTGCTCCCTAATTTCATAGTTCGGTTGCTAGGAAACCGAACAAGCAGTAGCTTACGTAACAGTTTAAATAGTACACCTTACTAAAAATAAATAAATAAATAAATAAATAAATAAATAAATAAATAAATTTAAAAAAAAAAATCTTCCCTACACTATTCAGGTTAAATCATTTATTTATTTAATTTTACGTGATGCAAATTCCTTAAAAAAAAAACAAAAACAAAAACAGGACAAAACTAATGGCGCTCTTTAAACTGCATTACTGGAGTGTTTCCGAGGAGCTCTTTCACCGTTTAGTCATCATTCTCCAGCGCTGACTTTTATGGCATTATGTGGGCGTGGCTTGGTTTGTCAACATATACGCACGACCTACCGGAAGATGTGCAGTAATGACATGATAATTAAGTGTGTAACTCCACGTGGTTATGGACTTTTCCACACCTGTGATACGAGTGCTGGATATTTCTGCTCCTTAAATAAATAAATAAAAAAAGTCATCATGTAACAACTGAATTTATTTTGTTGTATATTTCCTTTCTTTTTTTCCCTCTATATATCCTTTATCTCATCTTAATAACTCAGGTCTGGTGTTTCAAGCTCTAACGCTCTCTGTGAAAAAGGATAATGGAGCATCTACAAAAGCTTTCCTAACGATTTATCAGTGTCGTCTCCGAGAACGGAAAAAAAAAACAGAACCCCAGGCTTTTCCTGGAGCGAGAACGCTACACGCTTTTCCTATATTATTAATGTGACTTTTTTTTCCAATTACTATTATTAAACAATATGTCTGCAGGCAGCTGAATAATTTCTTATTTTCTTTCCAAACACAGAGAAGGTCCAATAAAGCAGATTCCTGTCTGATGGATCACCGAGTGCTGAAGCTTTCAGAGCTGGCGTGAATTTCGGCAATACAGAAATGTTTCCATTGCGGTGTTCAGGGTTTGAAAACTTACCATGTTTTTTATTTTATATATATATATATATATATATATATATATATATATATATATATATATATATATATATATATATATATATAGAGAGAGAGAGAGAGAGAGAAATCTATTAAGAGCACGGAACATCTGGCGCAGATGTGTTGAGCTATTACATGAAGGAGGACAGGTGTTACGTGATTATTATTGTTTTTTTTAATCATATCACAGGTGTGTAAAATTAATAACCGCTTGGAATCACACAGTTAATTAATTATCGGACGTGATTACAGCAAATCTGCTTCATTTATCGATCTCCTAGTAACAAAACGCGGATGTTTTTTGTAGGTCCGTGGATCGTATCTTTTCTCCGTACTCATCCGCGTATGTTGACAAACATGAACAATCAGGAGCTTTCACTGGAGAGCTGATTTTCATCAAGCCACGCCCACAAAATACCATAAAAGGCACAGCTGACCGAGCTGAAAATGCCAAAATGACAGCTAAATGGCGAAAGAGCTCGTCCAATAATGCAGCTCGGCCACTGCAGCGCTTCTTTCCATTACTTTCGTCCTGTTCGAATGACTCGGATTGCTTTATTTCCTGTCGTCGATATTAAACACATGGGCTTCACAAAACATCCATTAAATATGTGTCATTTCATTCACTGGTTGAATTCATTCCCATCACCAAGTACACAACCTGAAGCTGATAAAAGTTTCAGATTTCCACTCAGGACGATCTCAGGCGAGATCTTCCGAATGATCGTGATTTTAAATTCCCTCCTGGATGAAGGTTACGGTTAATATCACAACAAGAATAAAATTCGGACTCTACTAAAGAGCGTCTCAGGCAGGAACTAAAACACTGACACAAGCAGACTCCAAAGTTTGTGTAGTAAAAAGTCTGCTCATGGTTTATATCACGGATCTTATTTTCGATATCGTGTCCATAAAGACACAGCAGCAAGCTCTCCACGCTGTCTTGCCATGAGAGCTTCCAGCGTGTCAGGGTGGAGTGTGGGAAGCTGCTGAACTGTCTCAGACCCCAAAGTGTTAGAAAGCAGCTTCTGCTGCTCTCGGCCTGCGGAAAAAGACTAAAAAATCCGATTCATCAAACGGTTTCTGGAAAGGATTTCTAATCATTCTGAGACATTATCAGGAACATCATGTAAAAAAGTACGGGTGGTGGTAGCATCTTGGTGCTGGAGATGTTTTGGTGCTTCACGACCTGGATGATGTGCCATTAATTCTGCGAATTAAGAAATCTAGGAAGGAAGAGGTCTGGAGTTCTGTCTGTGAGCCGAGAGTGAACGAGTGTGACGGATATAAATAAAATTGAATAAAATCAAAAAGTTTTGAAGAACTCCTGACAGAACGTCCAGGGCTAGAACTCGACATGCTCTTTAAAAAAAAAAAAAAAAAAAAAAAAATTCTGAAAATGTGGGCGCATTAAAGCTGTTCTTTAAGGAAAACATTTCAGCTAATATTGAATTATGCAAAGCGTGATATCTGCTAGGACTGCAAAAGCTGGCAAAAGGGGGCAATTGCTTTTTCACAGCAGGATATGGGTGTTGATCTGGGTGTTTTTGTCAATTACATCTATGATCTTTTTTTAAAATTTATTTTACTTTCAAAAAAAAAAAAAACAAAGAAAAAATTTTATGTTTAATTTGGTCTCACGCAGTTCATATAAGAAGCTTAATAAATAAAATATTCATTTTACATGTTCAATGAAGTTCTGTTTGTCAAAAATTCATTTTTTATAATGATTTTTCCCCCTAAAAATCCAAAAGCGTTCAGTGTCACAAATACACTATATTGCCAAAAGTTTTGGTACGCGCCTCCAAATCATTGAGCTCAGGTGTTGTTTTTCAGGGGTTGGGCTCGTCCCCTTAGTTCCAGTGAAAGGAACTCTTAATACTTCAGCATACCAAGACAATTTCATACTCCCAACTTTGTGGGAACAGTTTGGGGATGACCCCTTCCTGTTCCAACATGACTGCACACCAGTGCACAAAGCAAGGTCCATAAAGACATGGATGAGTGAGTTTGGTGTGGAGGAACTTGACTGGCCTGCACAGAGTCCTGACCTCAACCTCACAGAACCCCTTTGGGATGAATTAGAGCGGAGACTGCGAGCCAGACCTTCTCGTCCAACATCAGTGCCTGACCTCACAAATGCTCTTCTAGAGAAACGGTCAAAAATTCCCATAAACACACTCCTAAACCTTGTGGGAAGCCTTCCCAGAAGAGTTGAAGCTGTTATAGCTGCAAAGGGCGGGACAACTCCATATTACATTCATGTGCATGTAAAGGCAGACGTCCCAAAACTTTTGGCAATATGGTGTATACGGTAGAGTAACTGCAGAACTCAAGCAGGGGTAAATATTTTCTCTCACTAGAAAAATAAGTGTTGAATCGAAAAGCATTGTTTTGACTCAAATTCTACAGCAAAACAGAGATAACTGGGGTGCCAATACTTTTTAACATGAACGCCAACAGAACCGTACACTAGATTAATTATTTTAAAAATGTCTTATAAATGTTTAATAAGTTTTCATTTAATGTGGGTAATATCATAGTTTGAATAAAAAATGTGAGAAATTTCATGACGAAACAGGAAGGGGGCGAATACTTTTTCACAAACAGGGTCCTTAGGTTTCTGAATAAAAATCGTTACTCAAACACTCTGAGAACAAGGCAGGCTGTTATTTGTTTTTTCTTTCCCATGAATTAGTCAGTGCAGAAATCCATCCCTCGCTCCAAACTTCCCTCTGTGTGGAGCGTGATGGCTCGGCGTAACGACAGGTTTATTACACATTTAGAACAGATTTATTACTGTTGTCTCTTGGCAGAGGGAAGACGACTGAAGGAAGGGAGCAATATGGTGCTTCAGTGTAAGCGAGTGTGTGAGTGTACCGCAGGTCGACGTATTTGATGCTGAGAAGGCGGAAGGTCTGCAGCGCGAGCTGCTCCACTCTGTTCCCGGCCATGCAGAGACGCTCGACGGCGCTCAGCCTCTCCAGGACAGCCGGAACGCCGCTGAATTCGTTGAAGGAGAGCCCGAGGTAGCAAAGGCGCTGCAGGGAGCCCAACTCCGCCGGCAACGACGACAACATGTTCCCATCCAACAGCAACGTCTGCAGGCTGAAACACCACACACACACACACACACACACACACACACACACGCTTCTCAATACACTAACCAGAACAGAATTTATCTGAATCAGTAAAACCAGGAGGCGTTGATTAGTTTCCATTAATAGCATCTCTAACCACGGAGCAGCTAAATAATCAATGCGCCTGTTCTAATACGTCACGGTTCCTATAGTAACCGTTTAAACAGAGACTTGTATGAAGGATGCTACATGTACGGTCGTTGTGAGTCGTTATGTAAGGAGATGTTTTTATCTTATTAAATTGTGATGAGTGAACTATTCGTTTATAAATGAATAAAAAAAAAAAAATCTTTCACATCTTGGTGTAATATAAGAGAACCTCCAATTGCAAAATTAGCGATACTGTTGCGGTTGCTAGGCAACTGTTATATTTTGACCAGTTTCACTGCAGTCTTAAAAAATGTGGTGTGTGTGTGTGTGTGTGTGTTACAATGTGGAACCTGTAGGTGGCAGCAGTGCTACTAAAGTGTAAAGCCAGGCTGGGGAATTTCAGGTCATTCCAGGTGATTATACGCCTGTGCTGAGGACATGTTTGTGTTCCTCTCAGTCTGAATGCATTTCTGTAGATCATGTGACCATGTGGTCATGTGATCATAGTGACATCACTCAGTTGATTCAGCAAAACTGCTCCTGATGAGGAGGGTTCAAGACCATGTTTACTTATCTATCCATCCATCCATCATCTTAATCCACCTATCAGCGGTCATTCATCTACCACTCTAGCATCATCCATCCATCCATCATCTTAATCCACCTATCAGCGGTCATTTATCTACCACTCTAGCATCATCCATCCATCCATCATCTTAATCCACCTATTAGCGGTCATTCATCTACCATTCTAGCGTCATCCATCCATCCATCATCTTAATCCACCTATCAGCGGTCATTCATCTACCACTCTAGCATCATCCATCCATCCATCATCTTAATCCACCTATTAGCGGTCATTCATCTACCATTCTAGCGTCATCCATCCATCCATCATCTTAATCCACCTATCAGCGGTCATTCATCTACCACTCTAGCATCATCCATCCATCCATCATCTTAATCCACCTATTAGCGGTCATTCATCTACCCATTCTATCCATTCATCCATCCATCCATCCCTCCTTAATCCACCTTAAAACCCAAACGGTAATTCATCTACCACTCTAGGCCCCCTCCCTCCCATCCATCCATCATCTTAATCCACCTATTAGCGGGCATCCATCCACCCCTTTCCCTCCCTCCCCCTCCCAAAACCTGTTCATCCATCCATCCATTTTATATCCATCCATCCATTTCCTCCATCATCATCAATCCACCCTTAAATTTGCGGTAATTCATCTACCACTCTAGCGTCATCCATCCATCCATCCATCCAAACCACCCAATTTCCCCACATCTTAAATTTTAACCAGTGGCGCACCAGCCCCCTCATTTCCCCCTCCCTCCTCCAACAATACGCTGTGCATCCATCCCCCACTGGGGGGAGGTTGGTATATCCATCTTCCAGCTTTAGGTTGAGCTTTTATGATGGAATCCATCCTCAAAACGCCAGGGGAATTGGCTCCCCATCCCTGGTTATTTTTTTGGGACAGGTTTTTTTTTAGGAAAAATTTTTTTCCGCAACCGGGGGGGGGAGGAGGGGAACCCCTTTTTTAACACCCACCAAAAACACACACACACACACACACAGATTAGTGAAAGTGTTGAAGAAATACTTCAGCTTGAAATGACCGTGACTGTGCTGACTCACGGGTTCAACCAACAGTCACACACACACACCCCTCCCATTGTCTCTCTCTCCCTCTGTTTTTGTTCAGCTCCAGGATTCAAACCTACTACAGCCATACTGACGAACATGCCAAGGTTTTCTCTTTCTTTCTTTCTTTCTTTCTTTTTTCTCCCAGCATGCCCCGCTGCTAGAGAGGGCCAGAGTGCTTTGAAGCTTTTGTGCTTGGGTAAATATGATCACAAACAAGGTTGAGGGTTTTGAGAGAAAACAATCACGCCTCTCTCTGTAAGCACGCAGCTCTGATGAAGAGTACACGGGTGGAAAATCCTAATAACAACAACTCCGGGGCGAGAGACACTCAGAGAGAGAGAGAGAGAGAGAGAGAGAGAGAGAGAGAGAGAGAGAGAGAGAGAGAGAGAGAGAGAAGAGGAAAGTGGGAGCTATAATGGCATGTGAGGTGTGTTTACAGAGAAGCAAAGAGCCACCCACATGCACTGTCTCTCACACAAACACACACACTCATTCTCTCTCTCTCTCACACACACAAACACACACTCATTCTCTCTCTCTCTCTCTCTCTCTCACACAAACACACACACTCTCATTGTCTCTCTCTCTCTCACACAAACACACACACTCTGTCAATCTCTCTCTCTCACACACACACACACACTCGTTCTCTCTCACACATACGTCAGATGATGAAACATCGATATAGTGAAATCTTTTTAAATAACTTTTAAATGGAAATTCCAAGCAGATGATTAAAAGTCACAATTCTTTAGAGTTGAATTAAGGATGATGGGAACATTAACACCTCCTATCATATCGCAAATACATCTCTCCTGCAGATGTATAAATGTCAGCAAATGTACCCTCTGCCACAGTACACACGCTGCGTCTGGTGATTCCACCATGTATCCTGACTGACACGCCCCCCGACTCAGAAAATCCCACTCGTAATCACGACTTCAGCTCGGAATCACCATCTTTCCGACATGCCTCGGACGCGTTATCGGTACAGTCTGCTGAACTGACACATAAGCACCAGTTGCACTCAACACACTCCTGTTGCACTTCCCCTCTTCCTGTTCTGTGTGAAATCGTTTGTTTACAGGGTTGCCAGGGGTGTGTAACAACAAATAAACAAACAAACGAAGAAAATCTCTATAACCCTATACAGTTAAACAATCAGAGAATTCACTGCAGGATTTTCCAGACATCGTACTGTTCGATCTCACCTTCATTTCGAATTTGTGAATGAAAAAAATGTGATGACTATTAAACAAACAAACAAACAAATAAATAAATAGTAGCGGTATTTCTGAGGAAGCTCTGTGCACTCTTTATTTCTTCTCAGCCCACGTTTCTTCTAAATAAAGATCTAAATAAAAAACTAACTGCAGAAGCAAGTGATTTAGGGGTCCAAGCACCAACTGCTCGCGATTTTTCTTCATCTCGTTATTTACGACGTAACACACAAAATCACACTTCTGCGTAGCCCCGCCCACTTTTGCAAACTAGTCCAGATGTTGTGCA
>JAUCMX010000005.1:10506390-10523890 GCA_033459395.1 Hemibagrus guttatus | reverse complement strand
CACAACACACCACACTAAATACCACCACTGATACCTTTACACACAAACCTACAACACAACACACCACACTAAATACCACCACTGATACCTTTACACACAAACCTACAACACAACACTATACACCGCACCAAACACCACCACTGATACCTATATACACAAACCTACAACACAACACTATACACCACACCAAACACCACCACTGATACCTTTACACACAAACCTACAACAGAACACAACAAACACCACCACTGATACCTTTACACACAAACCTACAACGCAACACACCACACCAAATACCACCACTGATACCTTTACACACAAACCTACAACACAACACACCACACTAAACACCACCACTGATACCTATATACACAAACCTACAACACAACACTATACACCACACCAAACACCACCACTGATACCTATATACACAAACCTACAACACAACACTATACACCACACTAAACACCACAACTGATACCTTTACACACAAACCTACAACACAACACTATACACCGCACCAAACACCACCACTGATACCTATATACACAAACCTACAACACAACACTATACACCACACCAAACACCACCACTGATACCTATATACACAAACCTACAACACAACACACCCACACCAAACACCACCACTGATACCTATATACACAAACCTACAACACAACAAACACCACCACTGATACCTTTACACACAAACCTACAACGCAACACACCACACCAAATACCACCACTGATACCTTTACACACAAACCTACAACAGAACACACCACACTAAACACCACCACTGATACCTTTACACACAAACCTACAACACAACACACCACACTAAACACCACCACTGATACCTTTACACACAAACCTACAACACAACACTATACACCACACCAAACACCACCACTGATACCTATATACACAAACCTACAACACAACACTATACACCACACCAAACACCACCACTGATACCTATATACACAAACCTACAACACAACACTATACACCACACCAAACACCACCACTGATACCTATACGCACAAACCTACAACACAACACTATACACCGCACCAAACACCACCACTGATACCTATATACACAAACCTACAACACAACACTATACACCACACCAAACACCACCACAACACTCAATATCACATACAACACCAACATTTTAAACAATTTAACACAACATCTTTCAACACCACATACCACACCACCAGACATTACAAACACATCATCATTCAACACCACATACCACATGATACCATGATACAACACTGCATGCACAACACTAAACACCATCAGACATTCAATACCACAACAGCAACACCATCACCCCACAACATTCTTACACAACACCAACCACCACACACTATTCACCACCACATGACTCAACACCACACATTACAATCAACACCACGACATTAAATCAGCAGCATTTGCCACAACACAACAACACACCACACATGACTCAACACAATATACCCCCAAAACACTGTAACATTATCACACGCCACAACACCACCACACACAACACCACATAACATCATACAACACACTAAACACCACACACAACACCAAACGTCATTTAACTCTACATGCCATTCCGACATCCTCAACCTCAACGCTCACAGAACTATACACTATTCACACACAAAACTCCTAATACTATAGTAGTATACAGTACTATGTTGTATATAGTACTATACAACATCACACATCGCTACACAACACCACACAAAACTCTACACAACACAACGCAAAGCAACAGTGTTTGTATCCGTACTTATTTTAAATCTGGACAGTGTGTTTAAACTAAAAAAAGGTAAGGGGGCAAATAATGGAATTATGAAAACACACACACACACACACACACACACACACACACCTTGGCAGCGTGGCGGTGCCAGCGCAGGTGCTCGGTAAAGCTGTCGAAGCTGATGTAGTAGGTCTGACTCTGAGGCCCGGCTGAGCTGAAGGCCAAACAGTGGCTGTGTTTCTTTACCTCCTCTACCTGCGCACACACAGACACAGACACACACACACACACACACACACACACACAGAGAACAAGATCACCTTCAGGCAGTAACAAAAACACATGCAGTAGCTAAAGGTCATAAAGTTTGTTTCTCGGCAAGTCTGCAAAAAAGGACAGAAAAGTGCATCTTTATATAATAATCAACATTTCAAATCAGATCTAGGGCAGGAAGTCTGCATTTTTAGATCCGATTTCGATCAGAATAACATTCCATGTACTGCCCGAGCTTACAGTACGACACAAAGACAACACAATCATAGAACATGTAGAAAATGGTAGGAATCTGGCCGGCTCATCTGCTCAGGGGCAGCTATGGTCCAGTGCCCCTTGAGCAGAAAGGGGAAAGGGTCTTGCTCAACAGCCCAACTGTGGCAGCTTGGTGGTTCTGGGGCTTGAACCCCAACTTTCCAATCAACAACTCAGAGCCTTAACCGTCTGCCCCTGGTGGATGATCTAGTCAATAAATCACATGTTAAAAAGTTCCTAAAGAGTTTTATTTGCAGCAGCGAGTGTGTTTGGGAGACGTCTATGCTTGGCCGTCTGTCAATCAACTGCCTCTTTCGGAGATTCTTGGCCATGCTTTGCTTGAGGCCTGGCTTGCGAGAGTACTTCACTTTCACCCTGACGAGACTAGAGGCGTGAATGCTGGCATGTTTAAAGGAAAAATAAATGTGCACAATTGTAAAGTTGGCCTGTTTTTTTTTTTTTTTGGGACTAGCGCTTACGTGGATGGCTGAACAAGGAGCCAAAAATGGGATCAGATTAAAGTGAACTTTATTGTCATTGGGCAGAGTACAAGTACAAAGGCAAAGGAAATGCAGTTTCTAACCGGATCTAACTGGAAGTGCACGAGAGCAAGTAACATCTAAGTGTAAAGTGCAAAGGGAGACAATGAGGACGGGCAAATATGGTCATCCGTTATCAAGCCGATTCTCTTTACTCAGCATGTAGTTTGGTGTTAATCCACACCATAATTACATGCGGGAAGAAGGCAAGGACTAAAGATTAAAGATTAAAGTAATTTCATTCACACTGTGAAGCATTTCCATTTCTAGGATTTGGTAGACACCCTTATCCAGAGTAACTTGCGTTTTTATCTTATTTTATACAACTGAGCAATTGAGGGTTATGGGCCTTGTTCAGGGGCCCAGCACTGGCAGCTTGGTGGACCTGGGATTCAAAATCATACCCTTCTGATCAGTAGTCCCACGCCTTAACCACTGCCCTACCACATCCCCATTCTAAGTTGTTACCTTGCCCTTCATTTAAGAGCAAGATGTGCATTTTACACGGTTTTAGACGTTACCTTTCCTCCGACCAGGGGCAGGATGTGCATTTTACACGGTTTAGACGTTACCTTCCTCCGACCAGGGGCAGGATGTGCATTTTACACGGTTTTAGACGTTACCTTTCCTCCGACCAGGGGCAGGATGTGCATTTTACACGGTTTTAGACGTTACCTTTCCTCCGACCAGGGGCAGGATGTGCATTTTACACGGTTTTAGACGTTACCTTTCCTCCGACCAGGGGCAGGATGTGCATTTTACACGGTTTTAGACGTTACCTTTCCTCCGACCAGGGGCAGGATGTGCATTTTACACGGTTTTAGACGTTACCTTTCCTCCGACCAGGGGCAGGATGTGCATTTTACACGGTTTTAGACATTACCTTTCCTCCGACCAGGGGCAGGATGTGCATTTTACACGGTTGAAAAGATCATCGTTTGGTTCCTATAAGGCAAAGTGTGCATTCTGAACAGTTGAAGACATTACCTTTAACTCGATTTGAGGCAGGAGGGGAATTCTGATTAGTTTACGGCATGATCAGTGCCTTGATTAGGAGCAAGATGTGCATTTTGAACAGCTGAAGGTGTCACTTTCTCCCTTATTATTTTCAACAGGTCCTTTTTATCAGTATTTGGGCCTTGAAACTTAAATACTGATATAGATATTGACCTGTTGAAAATAATAAGGGAGAAAGTGACACCTTCAGCTGTTCAAAATGCAGATAATGCCTTGAACTGTTCAAAATGCACACACTGGGCCTTTCCAAGACAAAGTCTTGAAACTTAATGTGTGTATTTTGAACAGTTTAAGGCATTAACTTTTCTTAGATCAGGGGCAAGATGTGCATTTTAATTAGGTTGAGGTATTACCATTGCCTCCATTAGATGTAGGATGTGCATTTTGAACAGTTTAAGGTGTTACCCTTTCCTTCGATCAGGGGCAGGACCTGCAATTTAATTAGATCAAGGTGTACTATTGCCTTGGTTCGAGGCAGTGTGGGTATTTTTTAACAATTTAAGGCATTAACCTTTTCTTCGATCAGGGGCAAGACGGTCATTTTGAACAGTTTGAGGCATTACCTCTTTCTTCGATCAGGGGCAGGATGTACAGTGTAATTAGATTGAGGTGTACCATTGCCTCGATTAGACGCAGTATGTGTATTTTTAACAATTTAAGGTGTTACCTTTCCCCCGATTAGAGGCAGGATGTGCATTTTGCCCGCGTGACTGGCTTTAATTGATGACACCATCAGGCAGGTGCCACACAGGATGACGTGTCGACGGCTCCAGCGGTTCACGGGGAGTTGCAGTTTGCCTTTGCGTACGTTGTAGGTCCCAGAGAGCTGCACACGCTCAGAACTTGCCATGTTGTACGGTTTCCCTGCAGGACACACAGACGAGTATTGATAAATAAACCAACAGCAAAAAAAAAACAAAAAAAAACCAAAACATTTGAACCAACATCGACGCATGGAGCCACAATACGAGTGGAAAAAAAAACAAATACTAAAGCTTACAGTCTACTCGCTCACGCATTTCTACTGCCACTCGTCCAACATCCTGTATTTCACACCTACATGCTGTGTTTAACTTCACCAGCAGCTGATCTTTAGCTCTGAGTGAAGACACTGAGCTCAGTGTTAGAAATCTTCACATCCTTATTTCTAACCCCAAAAAAAACCGACCCAAAAATTATTTTCGGGCTTCATTTTTTTTTTCCCAGTCCAACGATCTGCCAAGGGGAAACGATAGCAGTTCTAAGGGAACGGTCCTGGTTTTCATCTGCTCGCTGAATCGGAAACCTTTAAAGTGGTTGAATCCCGATAAATTTGCCAGGAAATGTACGAGACCCATTTCAACATTGGCCTTTGCCTGGTGCAATTTATCCTTCGGGAAATGGAAACCGTTATTATTTAAAACCCGAAGTAATTCCCCTTTTTCTTTTAAATGTTATCAACATCCCCGGTCAAAGAGCCCCCAAAAAGTCAGGAAAAACCCCCTATGTGTTTAGGTTCAGGTGATGAAACCGGGGGAGTCTCGTATCGTCTGATCGTTCTCAACTTTCACCTCAATCGCCGTTAATTACCATGTAATTCTCAACAGCTTTCAATGAATAATGTTCCACACAAAGCCCCGCCCACAAATCACACCACAATCCCTGGACGCGAGAGCAAGAGGCTAGGCTTTAAGACTGGCAGCTAATGTGATTGACCAGTGAGTAGAGATGGCTAATTATCCTAATTGGTTGGATGGTGGTGGGCCACATCGTTTGCTTTCCATGTTCCAGAATATTCCATAGTATTTTCTAAGCAAATAACACAAAGTGTTGAATTTTAAAAGCTGATAACTGGCCATGATGTAAGTGAGGTACTGAATGTTATAAGTATTCAGCTTTAATATATTCAGTCATGCTTTATCGGAGTACCACCCGAAGTTTATTTAAACTTGGACAAATACAGTGACGGTCAAACCCCCACACACACACACACACACACACACACACACACACACACACACACACACAGGCCTATCTGCAGATATTTTGATGGTGATAGAACACCCATGTGATTGTATCTAGTTCTCATTCTCCAAACAGGAATGAGCAATTTTTAAAAAAGGAACAATGCGAAATGTCGGAAAGAGGAACAATGACGGCGTCCCTCCGCCCAAACGCAGGAGCAGAAGGGAGCGAGGAAGGGCGCACAGGGGGTGCGGTTGAGGGAGGATGGAAGAGGACAACAGCACCAGAATAAAAGCTCAAACCCCAGCTGAGATCCTGGGAGGACGTCCTGTTTACACAAGCACGGGAAGCAGCAGGGGGTCCACACGCACACCGCTTACTGTACGAGCGTACGGTCAGGCTCTGCACACGCTGCACCATGGGATTTAACGAACACAAAAGCTAACGATGAACCACAGCTGCTTTTCTAGCGCCGTCAGAGAAATAACCAGGTGAACTGCGACTGCAAGTCAAACCCTGTTTACTGAAATATTCCTTATTTTTTCCTTTTTAAGGGAAACAGGATCTCAGACGCTAGGGTCCGCCTGGGGGCGGGGCTAATCTCAGAAGATTAAATATATACGCCTTAACTTAACTTAAATACTTAATAAACTTTATCGTTTCTATAGTAACAGCTCATTCCCAGGGACTTGCATAAAAATGGATCGTTTCTATAGTAACAGCTCATTCACCCGGGACTTGCAGAAAAATGGATCGTTTCTATAGTAACAGCTCATTCCCAGGGACTTGCAGAAAAATGGATCGTTTCTATAGTAACAGCTCATTCACAGGGACTTTGGGATTAAAAAAAAAAAGGATCGTTTCTATAGTAACAGCTCATTCCCAGGGACTTTTTAAAAAAAATGGATCGTTTCTATAGTAACAGCTCATTCCAGGGACTTGCAGAAAAATGGATCGTTTCTATAGTAACAGCTCATTCCCAGGGACTTGGATTAAAAAAAAAGGATCGTTTCTATAGTAACAGCTCATTCCCAGGGACTTATAAAAATGGATCGTTTCTATAGTAACAGCTCATTCACAGGGACTTGCAGAAAAACGGATCGTTTCTATAGTAACAGCTCATTCCCAGGGGCGTGTATAAAAAACGGTTTGTTTCTATAGTAACAGTTCATTCACATGGACTTGTATGTAACAGAACAAACAAACAAACAAACACGGATCGTTTCTATAGTAACAGCTCATTCACAGGGACTTGCATAAAAACGGATCGTTTCTATAGTAACGGATCGTTTCTATAGTAACAGCTCATTCCCAGGGGCGTGTATAAAAAACAGTTTGTTTCTATAGTAACAGTTCATTCACATGGACTTGTATGTAACAGAACAAACAAACAAACAAACAAACACGGATCGTTTCTATAGTAACAGCTCATTCACTGGGACTTGCATAAAAACGGATCGTTTCTATAGTAACGGATCGTTTCTATAGTAACAGCTCATTCACTGGGACTTGCATAAAAACGGATCGTTTCTATAGTAACGGATCGTTTCTATAGTAACAGCTCATTCACAGGGACGTATAAAACGGATCGTTTCTATAGTAACACTCTGAAAAGTCAAAGTTTGCATTATTTCCTTTTTTTTTTTTTGCTTTAATCATAAATGTAACAAACGGTTAAAAAGTACAACCTCTCTTTTAAATTGATAAATTACAACCGATGGCAATTTAGTTACATAAAACAGAGGAATACAGTTTAGAAGATAAACGAACTCTGCTGGACGCTGGACTGCATGAAGCGTGAAGCAGAAACACAGGACGAGGTTTAAAGACAGAGCTCGCTATCGCAGGGGCGCGGGGAGCGTAGGAGTCAGGGTGTAGGGCGTGTGTCGTGTCCGTCACATTAAGATGGCTTCCTTCCTCTGTGCTGGCGTAGGAAAAGCCGCGGCTCCCCGTCTGGCTCCGGGCCGAGCAAACAAGACAAGAATACATGAACGTTTACAACAAGATGTATCTTCAGCAAGAGTTCAAAAAATAAGAGTATTCTCCTGGGATTTGCATACAGGAAAATTTGTAGCTGAACCACTGTGTGAATGAGTACACACACACACACACACACACACACACACACACACACACACACACAGGTACAAAATTTCACATGGGATTTTAGAATGAGTGGAATGTCACGGAGAAGGGAGGGAAAAAAGGAGGGTGGTGATGTTGGTACTACGACGTGTCGTAGTTCTGGGATCGGATGTGAGATTTAAAATCACACACACACACACACACACACACACACTGTTTTAGATTTAACTCACACACAGTTCTAGATTTCACACACACACAGTTCTAGATTTACCTAACACGGTTTTCTAGGTTAAACTCTCTCACACACACTGTTCTAGATTTAAATAACACTCACTGTTCTAGATTTAACTCACAGTGTTCTAGATTTAACTGACATTGTTCTAGATTTAACTCACAGACAGTTCTAGATTTAACTCACTTACACACTGTTCTAGATTTACCCAACACGGTTTTCTAGATTAAACTCTCTCACACACACACACACAAACACAGTTCTAGATTTAACTAACACGCACTGTTCTAGATTTCACTCACACACACACAGTTCTAGATTTAACTCACACACACACAGTTCTAGATTTAACTCACAAAAACACACTGTTCTAGATTTAACTCACACACACACAGTTCTAGATTTAACTCACACACACACACTGTTTTAGATTTAACTCACACACAGTTCTAGATTTCACACATACACAGTTCTAGATTTACCTAACACGGTTTTCTAGATTAAACTCTCTCACACACACTGTTCTAGATTTAAATAACACTCACTGTTCTAGATTTAACTCACAGACAGTGTTCTAGATTTAACTGACATTGTTCTAGATTTAACTCATACAAACACACAGTTCTAGATTTAACTCACACACACACAGTTCTAGATTTAACTCACACACACACAGTTCTAGATTTAACTCACACACACACAGTTCTAGATTTAACTCACACAAACACACTGTTCTAGATTTAACTCACATACACACTGTTCTAGATTTAACTCACATACACACTGTTCTAGATTTAACTCACACACACACACTGTTCTAGATTTAACTCACACACACACACACTGTTCTAGATTTAACTCACATACACACTGTTCTAGATTTAACTCACACACACACTGTTCTAGATTTAACTCACACAAACACACTGTTCTAGATTTAACTCAACAAACACAGTTCTAGATTTAACTCACACAAACACACTGTTCTAGATTTAACTCACATACACACTGTTCTAGGTTTAACTCACACAAACACACTGTTCTCGATTTAACTCAACAAACACACTGTTCTAGATTTAACTCACATACACACTGTTCTAGATTTAACTCACACACACACAGTTCTAGATTTAACTCACACACACTGTTCTAGATTTAACTCACACAAACACACTGTTCTAGATTTAACTCACACAAACACACTGTTCTAGATTTAACTCACACACACTGTTCTAGATTTAACTCACACAAACACACTGTTCTAGATTTAACTCAACAAACACACTGTTCTAGATTTAACTCACATACACACTGTTCTAGATTTAACTCTCACACACACAGTTCTAGATTTAACTCACACAAACACACTGTTCTAGATTTAACTCACACAAACACACTGTTCTAGATTTAACTCACACAAACACACTGTTCTAGATTTAACTCACACACACACTGTTCTAGATTTAACTCACACAAACGCACTGTTCTAGATTTAACTCAACAAACACACTGTTCTAGATTTAACTCACACACACACTGTTCTAGATTTAACTCACATACACACTGTTCTAGATTTAACTCACACACACACAGTTCTAGATTTAACTCACACAAACACACTGTTCTAGATTTAACTCAACAAACACACTGTTCTAGATTTAACTCAACAAACACACTGTTCTAGATTTAACTCACATACACACTGTTCTAGATTTAACTCACACACACACAGTTCTAGATTTGAGTCACACAAACACTGTTCTAGATTTGAGTCACACACACTGCTGTGGTGTAACGTGTAGCGATGGTGCTCGGCATAAAGGTAACAGTGCGGTGTCTCGTTTTTTCTCCCCCTCACATGGATAGAATAAGGCCGCGTCCCCAAACTGCAACTCATTAGTGATTCCCCAAGCGGAGGGAGAGAGAGAGAGAGAGAGAGAGAGAGAGAGAGAGAGAGAGAGATATGATGTCCTTGCTGTAAACTGGGCTACACACACACATAGTACACTAGAGTCCTGACCCACATACTGCAGCCGCTCCACATCTAAACTCTCTCTCTCTCCCCGTACATTTTTGTCATGCCATCATCTTCTGTCTGTCGGTCTCTCCTGATACTATCTATCTATCTATCTATCTATCTATCTATCTATCTATCTATCTATCTATCTATCTATCGCTGTCAGTGTCTCTCAGTCTGTCTGCTCCTCTCTCTTATCTGTCTGTTCTCTCTCTCTCTCTCTCTCTCTCATCTGTCTGTTCTCTCTCTCTCTCATCTGTCTGTTCTCTCTCACATCTGTCTGTTCTCTCTCATCTGTCTGTTCTCTCTCTCGCTCTCATCTGTCTGTTCTCTCTCATCTGTCTGTTCTCTCTCTCTCTCTCATCTGTCTGTTCTCTCTCACATCTGTCTGTTCTCTCTCATCTGTCTGTTCTCTTTCTCTCTCTCATCTGTCTGTTCGCTCTCATCTGTCTGTTCTCTCTCTCTCTCATCTGTCTGTTCTCTCTCATCTGTCTGTTCTCTCTCTCGCTCTCATCTGTCTGTTCTCTCTCTCTCTCTCTCTCTCTCATCTGTCTGTTCTCTCTCTCTCTCATCTGTCTGTTCTCTCTCACATCTGTCTGTTCTCTCTCATCTGTCTGTTCTCTCTCTCGCTCTCATCTGTCTGTTCTCTCTCATCTGTCTGTTCTCTCTCTCTCTCTCATCTGTCTGTTCTCTCTCACATCTGTCTGTTCTCTCTCATCTGTCTGTTCTCTTTCTCTCTCTCATCTGTCTGTTCGCTCTCATCTGTCTGTTCTCTTTCTCTCTCATCTGTCTGTTCTCTCTCATCTGTCTGTTCTCTTTCTCTCTCTCATCTGTCTGTTCTCTCTCTCTCTCATCTGTCTGTTCTCTTTCTCTCTCTCATCTGTCTGTTCTCTCTCTCTCTCATCTGTCTGTTCTCTCTCTCTCTCTCATCTGTCTGTTCTCTCTCTCTCTCTCTCATCTGTCTGTTCTCTCTCTCTCTCTCTCTCATCTGTCTGTTCTCTCTCTCTCTCATCTGTCTGTTCTCTCTCTCTCTCTCTCATCTGTCTGTTCTCTGTCTCTCTCTCTCTCATCTGTCTGTTCTCTCTCTCTCTCTCATCTGTCTGTTCTCTCTCTCTCTCTCTCTCATCTGTCTGTTCTCTCTCATCTGTCTGTTCTCTCTCATCTGTCTGTTCTCTCTCTCTCATCTGTCTGTTCTCTCTCATCTGTCTGTTCTCTCTCATCTGTCTGTTCTCTCTCATCTGTCTGTTCTCTCTCATCTGTCTGTTCTCTCTCTCGCTCTCTCATCTGTCTGTTCTCTCTCATCTGTCTGTTCTCTCTCTCTCTCATCTGTCTGTTCTCTCTCTCATCTGTCTGTTCTCTCTCTCTCATCTGTCTGTTCTCTCTCATCTGTCTGTTCTCTCTCATCTGTCTGTTCTCTCTCATCTGTCTGTTCTCTCTCTCGCTCTCTCATCTGTCTGTTCTCTCTCATCTGTCTGTTCTCTCTCTCTCTCATCTGTCTGTTCTCTCTCTCATCTGTCTGTTCTCTCTCTCTCATCTGTCTGTTCTCTCTCTCGCTCTCTCATCTGTCTGTTCTCTCTCATCTGTCTGTTCTCTCTCTCTCTCATCTGTCTGTTCTCTCTCTCTCTCATCTGTCTGTTCTCTCTCTCATCTGTCTGTTCTCTCGCTCTCATCTGTCTGTTCTCTCTCTCTCTCATCTGTCTGTTCTCTCTCTCTCTCTCTCTCATCTGTCTGTTCTCTCTCTCTCTCTCATCTGTCTGTTCTCTCTCTCTCTCTCTCTCTCATCTGTCTGTTCTCTCTCATCTGTCTGTTCTCTCTCATCTGTCTGTTCTCTCTCTCTCCCTCGCTCCCTCATCTGTCTGTTCTCTCTCCCTCGCTCCCTCATCTGTCTGTTCTCTCTCCCTCTCTCTCTCATCTGTCTGTTCTCTCTCTCTCTCATCTGTCTGTTCTCTCTCTCTCTCTCATCTGTCTGTTCTCTCTCTCTCTCTCATCTGTCTGTTCTCTCTCTCTCTCTCTCTCTCATCTGTCTGTTCTCTCTCATCTGTCTGTTCTCTCTCATCTGTCTGTTCTCTCTCTCTCCCTCGCTCCCTCATCTGTCTGTTCTCTCTCCCTCGCTCCCTCATCTGTCTGTTCTCTCTCCCTCTCTCTCTCATCTGTCTGTTCTCTCTCCCTCGCTCCCTCATCTGTCTGTTCTCTCTCCCTCGCTCCCTCATCTGTCTGTTCTCTCTCCCTCGCTCCCTCATCTGTCTGTTCTCTCTCCCTCTCTCTCTCATCTGTCTGTTCTCTCTCCCTCTCTCTCTCATCTGTCTGTTCTCTCTCTCTCTCATCTGTCTGTTCTCTCTCTCTCTCTCTCTCTCATCTGTCTGTTCTCTCTCATCTGTCTGTTCTCTCTCATCTGTCTGTTCTCTCTCTCTCCCTCGCTCCCTCATCTGTCTGTTCTCTCTCCCTCGCTCCCTCATCTGTCTGTTCTCTCTCCCTCTCTCTCTCATCTGTCTGTTCTCTCTCCCTCGCTCCCTCATCTGTCTGTTCTCTCTCCCTCGCTCCCTCATCTGTCTGTTCTCTCTCCCTCGCTCCCTCATCTGTCTGTTCTCTCTCCCTCTCTCTCTCATCTGTCTGTTCTCTCTCCCTCGCTCCCTCATCTGTCTGTTCTCTCTCCCTCGCTCCCTCATCTGTCTGTTCTCTCTCCCTCGCTCCCTCATCTGTCTGTTCTCTCTCCCTCTCTCTCTCATCTGTCTGTTCTCTCTCCCTCTCTCTCTCATCTGTCTGTTCTCTCTCCCTCTCCCCTGTTTGTTCTCCCCCTCTCTCTAGCTGTCTCGTTGTTTTGTCTCTTTATCTCTCCATTACTATCTGTGTTCCTCCCAAATTTTCTCTGTCTCTATTTCCGTTCTCTTTCTCTGTCTATCCCTCCCTCCAATCTACTGGTCTCTCTCTCTCTGACTTTCCTACTTCAGTTTGCCCTCTCATCTCATCTCTCTCTCTCAGTGCTCTAGCCATTTTTGTCACGGCACTGTGGTGTAAATGAGGCATTAGAAAACACACACACACACACACACAACACACACACACACACACACACACACACACACACAGATAAGGCTAGTGTGTTTATCAGACAGTAGCACCGGGGCTTGATACACTCTTTACCCGGACACTGGATTTTATCATCCCAGGTCATTTACAGCAGCTGAGATTACAGAACATACTGCTGTGTGTGTGTGTGTGTGTGTGTGTGTGTGTGTGAGTGAGTGTGTGTTTTGTATAATCTGGACTGTGAGAGATGCTCACTGCTGCACTTTCCATGTCCATGGAAATATATGCTATGGGATAATATTAGCTATGTGCGTGTGTTTAATGAACACACACACACACACACACACACACACACACACACACACACACTTTACTGAACACAAAACACACTCTTACATCCATTCACACCCTGCAGCTCAGGTTCTGATGATAGTGGAAACATGCTATAATAAGATCTGACCCATGAGGGTCCTGCTGTAAGATCGGGATTTCAGGGGCGTGGCTTCATTTCCATATATGGTCATGATGAATCCACCTGCTTAAGTTCTTTAACAGAGCACACAGGAAATAAAACTCACTTCCTTCCTCTTTTACTCCCACAAACATTTCAGATCTGAGAGCTGCTTGGTGTTGCCTGCAGAAAACCCTCCTCCTCCTCCTCCTCCTCCTCCTGCATCATCATCCCTCCTCTATCCCTCCATCGCAGGACCTCCTCCCATCCCTCCATCTGTCGCTCTGTTTTCATGGCGTCTTATTAGCAGTGTGATATGAGGATAATTAATTATCCGATGAACGTCAAACTGACACTCTGGCATGAAGGTCCAGTCTGGCAGCATGGAAATGCTACTTGTTGCGCGCACACACACACACACACACACACACACACACACACACACACACACACGGCAGGTGTTTGGGTATCCAAGAGCCAACAAAATCATTACAAACATCATCAGGGCCAGAATCCATCAGGTGCCATCCTCTACGTTACACACACACAGACAGCTCCATGCTGGTGTGTGTCGTGTCAGAGAGGGTGGGCTTGAATTCAAATTTCTTTTCTATGATCACTCAGAGACGTTCATGAATAATTAATCAGCCGTGTGGTCTCATCCAACCACACCGGCTATTCTAATATTATATCAATCCAGGACCGCCTGTCTGTCTCTCTGTCCGTCCATCTATCTATCCGCCTGTCTGTCTATCTAACTATCTGTCTGTCTGTCTATCCATCTGTCCACCTGTCTGTCTGTCTAGCTATCCATTTGTCTGTCTGTCTATCCATCTTTCTGTCCGTCTATCTATCTATCTATCTATCTATCTATCTATCTATCTATCTATCTATCTATCTATTTCATCTGTCTGTTTGTCTATCTAACTATCTGTCTGTCTGTCTAGCTATCTATCCATTTGTCTGTCTATCTGTCCATCTGTCTATCTATCCATCTATCTATCCATCTGTCTGTATATTTATTTATTCATCTGTCTGTCTGCCTGTCTAACTATCTGTTTGTCTATCTATCTCTCCGTCTGTCTATCTATCTATCCATCTATCTATCCATCTGTCTGTATATTTATTTATTCATCTGTCTGTCTGTCTATCTAACTATCTGTTTGTCTATCTATCTCTCTGTCTGTCTATCTATCTATCTATCTATCTATCTATCTATCTATCTATCTATCTATCTATCTCTCTCTCTCTATCTGCATCAGTCTGTCTGTCTGTCTGTCTATTTATTTATTCATCTGTCTGTTTGTCTATCTATCTGTCTGCCTATCTGTCTATCTAACTATCTGTCTGTCTATCTATCTATCCATTTGTCTGTCTGTCTATCTGTCCGTCTGTCTATCTATCTCTCTCTCCCTTCTTCTCTCTGTTGATTTGTGTGTCTAATATACTTTTCCATCTTTCACTCTACCTACTTAAATCTGTCTATCAATCCGTCCATCCATCTCCTGTCTCACTACTCAGTCCAGAATCAGCTGGTTTCAGGTCAGGCTTTTAAAATGGTCAAAATGTGGGCCAAGTTCCTATTTGTGTTCATTTATTCTGCAATAAAAATCTCCCCCTCTCGCTGTGCTGTACAGCATGTGTCACTGAAATAAGCATCCTAGAAATCACACACACACACACACACACACACACACACACAGTACTCGTGTCCTGAAGTGCAGCAGACAGAGACGAATGTACAGGAGAGAGACAGAGACAGAAACAAAGACGCTGCCAGATATGGAGCAGGGCTGAGGAGGTAGACAGACAGGCAGATAGAGACAGAGAAACAGACTTTCAGAATGAGATAAGGACAAACAGAAGGACAAACAGGCAGACAGACAGAAGGACAGACAGACAAAGAGAAGGACAGACAGGCAGGTAGAGACAGAAAAACAGACAGTCAGAATGAGTGAAGGACAAAGAGAAAGACAGACAGGCAAGACAGACAGAAGGAGAGACAGAAGGACCCAGAGAAAGAGAGAAGGACAGACGAGCAGAAGCACAGACAGACAGACAGGCAGGCAGACAGACAGGCAGACAAATAGAAAGACAGACAGCCAGAAAGACAGAGAGAAAAACAGACATAAAGCCAGACAGGCAGAAACACAGCCTGAAAGACAAACAGACAAGTAGAAAGACAAACAGGCAGACAAAGAGAAAAACAGACAGGCAGATAGACAGACAGACAGGCAGACAAAGAGAAGGACAGACAGGCAGGTAGAGACAGAAAGACAGACTGTCAGAATGAGAAAAGGACAAACAAAGACAAACAGACAGACAGGCAGACAGACAAATAGAAAGACAAACAAACAGGTAGAAAGACAGACAGGCAGACAGACAGAGAGGCAGAAGGACAGACGGGGAGGAGGACAGACGGGCAGGAGGACAGATGGTGCAGCATCAGTTCTTTCAGTTTCTGCTCCTCTACGGTCAGTGAGTGGACACAGGCTCTTCCTCATGCTCTCAGTCTGAACTCGTCCACTGCTGACGATGAGATGTTACTGTGTTTTTTTTAATGTGATGAAAAAGCAGAAGATAAAACGCTGAAGTGGAAAATGGCCGGCTCGGTGTAACGACTCTGCTCCTGAAACTGAGCGATCAGCAGCTATCGATTGGCTTCGGAATCGGATTTCCCGATCCGAAGCGGCTGAAAGCAGAAGGAAGGCTATTTTTACTCCTGGTTCTGCTGTGCAGACCTGCGGCTCGGATAACATCCGGGAAAAAGGAGTTCCTCAGGAGCGCCGTGCTGAGCCACAGCCAACATTTCAGTGTCTGATACTGCAGCTGTTCCTCAGCGCTTTTTATTTATTTATTTATTTTTACCAGAAACAAGGTGGCAGTTTTTCCGCACATACTGGAAGCTGAATGACAAAATTAAAGTGACCAATCAGGAGCCGGAACAGGCAGGTCACAGGACAGACAGGCAGACAGACAGACAGACAAAAGGAGAGTCAGAAGTACAGACAGGCAGAAGGAGAGAGAGGCATGTAGAACAACAGACAGGTGGAAGCACAGACAGACAGACAGGCAGGCAGGCAGGCAGTCAGAAGGACGGGCGGGGCAGTCAGAAGGACAGGCAGGCAGTCAGAAGGACAGACAGGCAGTCAGAAGGACAGACAGGCAGTCAGAAGGACAGACAGGCAGTCAGAAGGACAGACAGGCAGTCAGAAGGACAGACAGGCAGTTGGAGACAGAAGGACAGAGAGAAAGAGAGAAGGACAGATTAGCGGAAGCACAGACAGGCAGGCAGACAGACAGAAAAACAGACGATAGATAGATAGCTCTTTTTTATTGTGTGTGTGTATGTGTGTGTGTGTGTATGTGTGGGGATAAGGGGGCTACTGGATGTTGATGCAACACAGCTGGTCTGTGCCCACTCTCTACTCTATAGTTATATAATGTGTGTGTGTGTGTGTGTGTGTGTGTTTATGAAGCCTTATGTAGGGAACACTGGCCCTTTGATCAGAGCACTCTCCATCCAGAGTACAGTTTTACTCACACACACACACACACACACACACACACTACTCAGAGTGACATACATACATACATACATACATAAATAAATAAATAAATAAATAAACCTAAATTTTTCACTTTTTGAAAATATTTTTTTCCACATTAATTTCCAAATATCTGTATTTTTTTAAACAAATAATTTTTCATCATTTTTCATATTACATTACCCTCTTCTATTTCTTACACATTTCTTTGTGTTTATTTACTGAATTATTTCCACACAGCGTTTTCGTATTAAATGTAGCTCGTTTTTTTTTTTTTTTTATTTATAATTTTTTTTTCCCACACCATATTTCGTTATAGATTTATAGCTGTATTTGAAATC
>JAUCMX010000005.1:10501390-10503890 GCA_033459395.1 Hemibagrus guttatus | reverse complement strand
TAGCGTTTGGTTTGGTTTTGTTACGTGAAGCAACAGGAGAAAACCACCGACTAAAGCTCGTTTGTTGGGACATAAACACAGGATGGTGGAGTCGCCGAACAGGAAGTGAAAAGGTCTCAGCAAATACAGACCAAACGTTACAGACGGCCGAAGGACGAGTTTTTCTAAGGAAGCTGTCTGAAGATGTCTGAACCTCCAGGTTTAGAATCAAATCAAGGTTCTGACCTGCTGGAAGGAGGTGGCGTGTGGGGTTTCTGATGGTTCAGACAGAAAGTCGGCCATTTTGAGCTTTACAGTAGAATCATGTTTAGTCTGATAACCGCGAGAGAAAGAGGAGACGTTTATAACCAAAACATACGGCTTCGACGATGCCAAGTCGCCGAACAGGAAGTGAGGGGATATCAGTCCTTCCAGGATGTTTTGTGGAAAAAAAAAAACTACTTGAGTTGGTGAAATCTCAAGCGCAGGGACTGATGGAACTTTTGGGAGCAAACAGGCATTTATTTTTTTTTTTATAAATTGCTTTCACTTCTATAACGCTGGAGTTGACAATTTATCTCCTTCAAAAACCATCCTACTGTCACGAACACCTGGATAACAAAATACAATGCAAAATACAAACCAAAAACAAAACAAAATAAGCAAAACAAAACAACAAAATAACGAAAAAAACCCCAACAAAACAAAAGTAAATTTAAAAAAATTTAAATAAATAAATAACATGAACAACCCAAACAAAAATGAAAGTAATTTTAAAAATAAAAACAAAATAACAAAAAAAAAAAACCCCAAAACAAACAAAAACAAAATAAAAGTCAATTTAAAAATAAAAATAAAAAGACAGACAAAAAATAACAAAAGACATGAACAAAAACAAAACAAAAGTAAACTTAAAAACTAAAAACAAACAACATGAACATAACAAAATAAAAGTCAATTTAAAAATAAAAATAAAAAAGACAGACAAAAAATAAAAAAAAGACGAAAAAAACAAAACAAAAGTAAACTTAAAAACTAAAAACAAACAAATAACAAAAAACATGAACATAACAAAATAAAAGTCAATTTAAAAAATCTTAAACAAAAAACAAAATAACAAAAAACCCAAACAAAATAAAAGTAAATTAAAAAAAAAACAAAAACAAAAAAACTGAACAAAAAAAACAACAAAAAACTAAACAAAGACAAATAAAAAAAAAAGAAATAATTACAGTTGTCTATACGTTTGTTTGCTTGCTGATGTGAATTGAAGAGAAATGTACACTCCGCCTCTTTTTGAATGGTCCCCATGTTTTATTTATCCAGATTAATTCTCTGAAACAGAAGCGCTTCCTAACCAGTTCATGGAGATGTGAAAAGCCTGGCAGACGAACGTGTGGCTTTAGGATTTGTTCATCCGTTCGAGTGTAATTAAATGACGTGACACCCGAGCTAGCGACAAAACGAGTGGTGTACAG
Source organism: Hemibagrus guttatus (assembly GCA_033459395.1). Classification (NCBI taxonomy): domain Eukaryota; kingdom Metazoa; phylum Chordata; class Actinopteri; order Siluriformes; family Bagridae; genus Hemibagrus; species Hemibagrus guttatus. The sequence goes on along the minus strand of JAUCMX010000005.1, from coordinate 10,502,433 downwards.
TGTAATGAAGCAGCACAGGCCGCAGATTTCACATCGAAAGCACTCAGAAGCCCCGAACAGGATGTTTTTAAAAGCTCAAGCCGCATGTTGGTTAATTAATAGTTCTGGCAGTGGGAAAACACGGAGCTCAAAATCAGCGGTGTGTTTAGCTTGGCAAGCGTTCCACATCCGCCTTCAGCCCACAGAACCTACGCCCTGATGGAGGAGTGACGTTTTTATGGACTTGGAGCTGTGGATCAGACGCGGATCAGACCGAACTGTACCCGAGAGCCGGGGAGTGAAATTACGACTACGAGCCGGATTCGCTCCATAAAATCCTCCTGACTTTATTGTTATTGCAGCGCTGGACTCAGTGACGTGTTTTAAAAGTAAAGCGTCTACATGAACACATCAAACCCTCCTGCTGATCCAAGACTTGAGCCACAGCCACAATTCAACACAACCGCGACATCGCACCACGGCAGTCTAGATCCTCGTTAGATCAGTGCTTTTGTCATGGAGAGGTTGTGTGAGGTCGCTTGGTTCTGTGTGAATCTGGGAGTCAGAGGATCGGGGCGATGTGGACGGACGAGCTGCGGGAGAGACGGAAGCCCCCCATCAGAGAGGATCCGGTTCCCTTGAGCTCTACAGTGAACTACTGAAACACAATATGGCCTGATAAGGAGGAGGAGGAGGAGGAGGAGGAGGAGGAGGAAGAGGATGGAGGGGAGGAGGGGGAGATGGAATAAGAGGTGGATGATGAGGAGAAAAAGATGGAGGAATAGAAGGAGGAGAAAGAAAAGGAAAAGGATGAGAAGGAGGATGAGGAGGAAGACAAAGAAGAAGAGGACAAGGAGGAGGAGGAGGAGGAAGAGGAGGGGGAGGAGGAAGAGGAGGGGGAGGAAGAGATGGAATAAGAGGTGGATGATGAGGAGAAAAAGATGGAAAAAAGGAGGAGAAATTAAAAAGAAAAATACAAGGAGGAGAAGGAGGAGGAAGTATAGGAGGAGAAGGAGGAGGAAGACAAAGAAGAAGAGGACAAGGACGAGGAGGAGGAAGAGATG
>JAUCMX010000005.1:10458890-10496390 GCA_033459395.1 Hemibagrus guttatus | reverse complement strand
CCTGCCGTTTTATAAAGCTCTTCTTTATATAAAGGATGCAGCAGGATAATATGCTAATACGGCTGAAACTAATTACATGACAACAAGGACGGAGGATTTTTCTTTTAATTAGCTTCAGGACACGGACAGACGCGTTAAACGTTTCGTGTAAACAAGAGACCTGAAGAGATATTTGAATAATCTGCTGGCTGAAGCGCCGCTAGTCAAATACTAAGATGAGAATATCTGTGTGCCAATCGTATTAGAGCAAATGTGAGAAAGGCAGGGAAATGGTGAGAAAGAAAAACTGAGTGAGAATGCAAACTAGTAAGAAAGAATATCGAGAGAAAGTAAACTAGCGATGAAACGAAAACTGAAGATCGACAGAGAACTAGCGAGAAAAAAATAGTGAGGAAAATACTAGCAAGAATAGTAATGAGAGAAAGAAATCTATCAAGAGAAACAACATTGAGAAAGAAAACTAGCGAGAAAAAGAAAACTGAGATAAAGGAAAACAAAACAAAAACTAGCGATAGAAAGAAAATTGGCAAGAGAGGTAAAAAAAAAAAGACCTAGAGAAAAGTAGTGAGAGAAGGAAAACTACAAATAACTAGAGAGAAAGAAAATCAGGGCAGAGAAATGACTAGCAAGAGGAAAATTTAGTAAGTCAAGGAAAGCTAGCAGAGCAAAACAGATGAAACTAGCAAACATAAGCAAAGAAAATAGCAAGAGGAAGAAAGCTAGTGAGTGCAAGAACGTTAGCAAGCAAAGAAAAGCAGAGATAATGAATGCTAGCAAGTAAAAGAAAACCTAGCATGAGAGAGAGAAATCAAGCAAGTAAAAAAAAAAAGTGAGCAAAACAGTGCTACAGAGAAAAAACTAGCAAGAGAAAGAAAAATAAGGAGAGAGATGACTAGCAAGAGGAAGAAAGCTAGCGAGAGGAAAATCTAGCACGTTAAGGAAAGCTAGCAAGTGAAGGCTAACACAAATAAAACTAGCAAACCAAATAGCAACAGAAAGAAAACTGGTGAGTGGAAGAACGTTAGCAAGCAAAGCAAAGCGGAGAGAATGAAAGCTAGCAAGTGAAACATAACCTAACATGAGAGAGAGAGAAATCTAGCAAGTAGCAGAAAACTACTGAGCAAAACCGTGCTACAGAAAAAAAATAAATAAATAAAAAAATAGCAAGCGAAAGAAAAATAAAGACAGAAATAATTAGCAAAAGGAAGAAAACAAGCGAGAGGAAAATCTAGCAAGGGAAAGAAAGCTAGAAAAATGAAACAAATAGCAAGAGAATGAAAACTAGTGAGAGAAAGAACGTTAGCAAGCGAAGCAGAGAGAATGAATGCGAGGAAGTGAAAAACCTGGCATGAGAGAGAGAAAAATAAGAAAACTGGTGGGCAAAACAGCGCTACAGAGAAAAAGCTAGCAAGAAAAAGAAAAGTAGCTAAAGAAATGAAGCTAGCAAGTGCGAACTTGCACAGGGAGAGAAAGAAAACAAAACTCCTGAGTAAAAACTAGCGCTCAAATCTGACTGTGCTTACTTTCTGATAACTTCGTGTACATAAACACCACAATACTGCTAGCTGCAGCTAATATGCTAAATGCTTCAGCATTTCTGGACAGAAGTCTGTCAGTCAAGTGTGCTCATTAGAATATTAGGCCACGCCCACCTCCGGCATTCTATTCTCACACTTCTGAGCAGCTGTTGTTTAATCACTGAGCTAAATGTTTGTCTTTTAAAAAAAAATAAAATTTTATATATATATATATATGTTTCTTCAGCTCCTCATACACACGTGATTTATTTATTTTTGATGAAGTCTGATCCGTCTGATCAAAGCATCTTGTAGAAAGCCAGTTAATGTTTCGTAATTTCAGAGGATTTAGCGAGTTTGAGATACAGACAGCGGCTGCGTCCTAAATCGCCGACGAACACTAAAAGTCTGCACTTGTAGTGAGGAAAAAGTGAATACTTTTGAGCGTGTAGCAATAACAGAGTGTACACGAGTACAGGGACGTACTGACGAGGAAGTCGAGGAACTGGCGAGAGACTTGTTGCCTAGTCACACACACCGTCACCGAAAATGTGGGACTGGTCATGGTATAGAGGGGGAAGTGTCGTGGGAAAGAAAATAGGAGGAAAAGTAATGGGGGGGGTCATTTTGGGGGAAAAATGAGGGAAAAAGTCAGAAAAAAGTTACTGGGGAAAAAGGAAGGAAAAAGTAATTGGGAAAAAAAAATCAGGGGAAAAAAAGGTGAAAAATATCATTGGAAAAAAGTAAACAAAAAAATAAATAAATAAAAAAGTGGAGAAAATAAAGAGAAAATTCGGGGGAAATGTCGGGAAAAGTAATTTAAAAGATAAATTATTTGCAAAAAAATTGAGAGAAAAAGTCTGGAAGTGGAGGAAATTGGGGGAAAAAGAGAAAAACTGTCATTGGAAAAAAGAAAAAGGGGTAAAAAAAAAAGGAAAAATTATGGGAAATGGCAGGAAAAGTAACTTTAAAAAAAAGTAATTTGGAAAAAGTCCCTTTTTGGAAAAAAAAAAAGTTAATGGGGAAAAAAGAAGGGGGAAAAAGTAACTGGCAAAAATAATAGGGGAAAAAGAGGAACAATGTCATGGGAAAAAAAAGGTGAGCAAATGATGAGAAATCAGGGGAACTGATGGGAAAAATTAATTGAAAAATAAATTTTTTGCAAAAAAATATATAGGGAAAAAGGAGGGAAAATATCATTGAAAAAAGGAAAAAAAAGGTGAAAGAAATTGGAGGAAATGTGAGGGGAAAAAAGATTATTGGGGGGGGAACAAAAAGAAAAAAAAACATAAAAAAATAAATGACAAAAATATCAGTCAAAAACTGATATAAGGAGAAAACGTGGCCGTGTGCCGTCTCTACTCGCTCCACATCCACACCAAACTAATTCTGAGCACTGATCGCTTGCTGATGTGAACGTCGGCATCCTGGTGTGAACTCAGGGTGAAAAGGTCACGTTAACACCCGAGTTTCTTTCCTTCTCCAACTCCAGAGTGAAAGCTGCTTTAATATGGACGGCTGCAGATGTTGTAGTGCATTAACACAGCAGCTGAGGATCAGAGGAGTTCGCCTCTCCCCGCTGTTCCATCTCTAATCTTCCTCACTGAGCTCAACACCACTGCTGTGTGTGTGCACGTGTGTGTGTGTGTGTGCGCGTGTGTGTGCGTGTAAGAAGCCTTCTCCGTACGGTTACTGATACAAATGCGGCGTCTGTTTCTAGTGTGAGAAGGAGGGGCTTCTCTGAGGGGGCGTGGCTTCGATCAGTCAAAATATATTTAGAATATACTTGACTTAAAACAGTAGAAAGGGGAAAAAAGGAAAAGGGAAAAGAAGGAGGAAAAAACATGTGTGTGACTTGTGTTATGTCAGAAATGGTGAATTCTTCGAAAAATAAATAAATAAAATAAATTGATATTTTACAAGCTTTATATTATTATTATTATTATTATTATTATTATTAATAACAATAATAATAATAATAATATCAAACTCCACACAACTGTTAATCATTCCAGATTTATGTTTAGATTTTACTAAAATCATCATCATCATCATCGCCTTATCCAACTCGCTCTGAATACTGAGAGTGTCCTTCACGTGACCTTCCACGCTCTCCGTAGTGCTCTGTGAGATCCGATCAGACGATCACAAGATCACGAGCCAAGAAATCACATCACAACAGTCTTTCTTCCTACTTTTACTAATAAATAAATAAATAAATAAATAAATGAAATAAAATAAAATAAATTAAACGTGTTGTGATTAGGCCATGATTGCTACATTTCCACAAAAATTCAATAAAAAATATTTATTCTTTTTTTTTTATCCTTTTAACTATTTTTTTTTTTCATTTATATTTCCATGTATTTATTTTTAAACTATTACTGTAGAATTATAATATATATTAAGTGAATATATTTATATATATTCTGGATAATGTATTGCAAATATATTAAAATTACATGAAATGTTTTTATTTGTTTATTTATTTATTTAGCCGTTCATTTCTCCCTAAAAATTTTCAGCTGACATTTCAAACTCATTTTTTGCATGGGATGAGCATAAAACATAAAAAACATTCTAAGAGTTGAGTGTTTTGCTGTTTGCTAAATTAATTAATTGATTGATTAATTAAATTTTTTTTTCACTGTGATACCAAGTCCAGCTAGAGTCACTGTTGCTGCTTCGGATTAAAATCAAACTAAAAACAAGAGGAAAAATAAATAAACTAAATAAAACTAAATAAAACTAAATAAATGTGATGAAACTGAGCAATATATAATTGTAAAGTCGTCCGTTTCTATTTGCAAATTATCTAAAAATATTTATTAACTCAACTCATTAAAATAAGCAATTAAATAAAGTCCTACGTGATTAATAAAAAAAGTTTCGAAAATAAGAATAATGATGTGCAGCTGTAGATCAGATTTCTGGATCTGTTGTGTATTAGTGATCAGTAAAGACACCTTTCTGTGCTTATTAGTGACACTGCTGTAAAAAAAAAAAAAAAAAAAGGAAAAAAAACTACAAATAAAAAATAAAAAAGATGCTCATCAGCACAGAACAACAAACAAACAAACAAATAAATAAATATTTTGCTTCTGAAATTTTTCCCAAAAATATTTATTAAACAGGCAACAGATTAGCTTGTGTTGCTGTAGAAACTCTGACAATAACAACACGATCATTTATTTCTATTCATCACTGCGTTTAAGTGCGCTGCAGGCTCACGACGTCCGTCGCCCTGGCAACCAGCTAACACGTTTGCGAAGGTGCAAAATCTATAAGGCCGAAATGACAAACGTCAGACGACGGGAGTCAGAGTGTTAGCCAGCGAGATCCATCTGTAGTGCGAAGAGTGAGAGCGATGCAGGCCAGGGAAGCATATTTCACACCCAGCTCATCATTTACAGCAGAACATGAAAACAGACACGGAAAATAAAAACCAGAAACCGCCTCATGCTAAGCACCAGTAAACTAGCCAACATCCGCTCTTCACTAATAAACTAGCCCGTATTTGCTAGCAGTTTCAAATCTAAAATTTATAATGATCAAAAAACATAAATAATAACAACACATATAGAGTTATAGCTACTGGCTAGTTACCGACATCACAAATGTTTCATTTGGAATAATTAAGTTCTATTTTATCTTATCTTACGTTACATTTGCGATCTTCTACCAAAACTCACGTCTGCTATCTTCCAGCAAACTAGCCAACCGTTTCTAGTTGCTATGTTCAATGAAACTAGCTCCAGCTTGCTATCTGGCAGTAAACTCCATAACTGCGTAGTTCTTATCTACTAGTAAACAGCACAATGTTTGGTATCTAACAGTAGAAAGCTTCTGATATGCTAGTAAACGACATACCTTTTGCTAGGTTGCATTTGCTAGCAAACTTCCTCACAACACCTCAAATCTGCTCCAGTCTTACTAGTACAATGCTGGATTTAACTTATACTAGTAAACTACACTTTGATGCTAGTTAACCAGCTACTTAACTAGCTCATATTTGCTATGCACTAAAAAAAAAACTACAAAACTTTCTATTAAGAAATAGAGAATAGAGAATCTATTAAAGCCAGTAAATTTACCTCAAATCTTACTAGACAAGCACTTAACTTTTTTTTTATCTACTAATAAATTACTCGCTTTGATGCTAGTGAACCAGAGCTACTGAACTAGCTGATGTTTGCTATGCACTTAAAAAAAAAAAAAAAAAAAAACTACAAAAGCTGCAGTCTACTAAAACTAGTTAACTAGCTTCCATGTGCTAACTACTGCTAAATTACCCTAAATCTGACAAAAAGCAGACAAAATTTGCTACTTCCTAGTAGACTAGATAAACTTTTCTAGTATTTTAAACTACCTAACATTAGTTTACTGGGAAAGAAGGTAACGTTTGTGCATTTAGCTATCGACTGGTAAAACAGCTACAATTTTTCTAGAACTTTCTAGAAACTCTAAAACTAAAGGAAATATACATATACAAATATAATATACAATATAAGGGATGAAATTTTGGTGTCATGAAGCGGATCAGTTTCAGGGAAGGTTTAGTTATTGAAGCGTCGCGGCTAGAACCGGAGCGTGTTCCAGGTGTTTAAATATAACAAATTTTACAAATGTATTTTATTTTTAATGTCCCAGATATTTAGGTATTTACAATTTATTTCTAATGTCCCAGGTGTTTACATAACAATTTTTTATAAATAAATTTTATTTTTAATGTCCCAGGTGTTTAAATATAACAATTTTACACAGTTTATTTTATTTTTAATTTTTTAGGTATTTACAACTTTTACAAATTTTAATTTATTTCTAATGCACCAGGCATTTAAATATAACAATTTTTTTTTTAAATGTACTTTTAAATGTCCCAGATGTTTAAATATACATGTTTTATTGATTTTATTTTTAATGTCCCAGGTGTTTAATTATAACAATTTTACAAAATTACATTTACTTTTAATGTCCTAGATGTTTAAGTATTTACAACCTTTAAAAAACTATTTTATTTTTAATGTCCCACATGTTGAAGTTGAACAATTTCAGCACATTTTTTTTCAGTTATCTAGCTACTCGGCTGACGATGATGCATTGAGAGAATAAAAAAAGAAAGAAAGTGACATGTGCTGGTTAAGAAAGCAGTAAGAGTAAATAATTGAGGGTACGAGTGCAGTGTCCTGATTCAACTGCTTTATTTCTGGCTGCTGAAAAGGCTTTGGGGTTTCAGCTGAACTGAGATAACGCCTCGCTGCCTTCAGCTCTCAGCGCTCGGCCTCGCTCCGGTACCGAGCGTTCGGGTCTGGTGAGTTCCTCCATAAAAATAACACACAATAAAAGGATAATAAAAAATAAATAAATAGAAACCTTGCTGTATAAAGAGCTAAAGTCCATAAAAGATGAGCGCTAGAAGGTTGAGATAAAGTAGCAGTAAAATCCTGTGGTAATAAACGAACCGCTCTGCTCTCACCTACAAACATTTCTACAAAGCCAGAGCTTGACCTTTGACCCCAGAGCTTTATCTACTTTTACATCATCTTATACGCAGCTGATACGAGACTGTAAAGGATCTTTTTCCCCAAATGCTAATGCGTGACCACTTCAGGAATTCATCCACAAACACGCCTCAGGCGCGACTAACAGAATAATAATCTCATAAACAAAAACTTTTTAAATCAATAAAAACCAAAGGTTTGTTCCGCTAATAAACAAGCGTGCACTGTATGAGAAAACCTGGCTAATATATGCTAACTACTAGCACAGATTTCATAACAACCATCAAGCTATTTGCTAACCACAGTCAACATTGGCTAGCTGCTAGGAGATCTAGCTCCTGCTAGCATCAACTCACATATTCTACTGAACACAAGCTTGCATTTCTTCACTGCTAAAAAAAAAACTAGCATACATTTGCTAATGATCACTACACTACCCAACATTTATTAGTAAACTACTTCACTTTTTTTAATAATGTATCTACCAGCTTCTTGCTATCATATAAATAAATTACCTCACATTAACTGATAATGTTTCTCACTAAGCATTTATAAAGTGCACTAGCTTAGCGCACAGGACTTCTTGAATGTTTAGCTTATTAAACTTAGCTCAGAAAAAATCCAAAAGCTAATCTTTTCACACAATCCACCATCTTGTTTTTTTTTATTGTTTTATTTAGATATTTTTTATTTAGATTGCGGTAAGAATGCTAGAAAACTAGATGGCTAACTCAGCATGCTACCTAACATGTGCTTGGTATTAATAAATTACCTCACGTTTCTATCTATTAGTAATCAAGCTTGTTGCTGTCTGAGCAGAAATTACCTCACATTTGCTATTTACTAGTATAAGCTAACATCTCCTTGCTAAATACTAGTGAGCTAACTTGCACTGTTGCTATTTAGTTTGCATTTGCTTTCTGCTAGTGAACTGCTTAACGTTTTCTAGTAGCATACTCCTTCATTTGCTATGTACAGGCTCTATATACTTGCAAACTAGCTCATATTTGCTGTAAGCAAACTAGCTAATATTTGCTATCTTGCTACCTTTCTATCGACCAGTAAGTTAGCTTGCATTTCCTAGCAAACTAGCTTGTATTTGCTAACTGTTAATAATCTACCTATCGTTTGTGGACATAATTATAAACTAGCTTTCTCTTGTAACCTACTGGTTAACAAAATGTTCCTTCCCAATAGTGTTTACGTGCGCTAGCTTAGCACACAGGTCCTCTTAAATGTTTAACTTATTAAATTTAGCTCAAAAAATATCCAAATGCTAATCCGTTTACAAAATCCACCATCTTGTTTTCAGAAATAAAGTTTTTGAGTGAAATATGCTAATCGCTACATCTATCACTACACATGACTCGGTTTATTAGCCACGTTAGCATGTTTTTTTTCTTTTAGTGCCGTTAGGAGCTGTGTGAGGGAGGAGCGGTCGCGTCTCGACACTCGAAGCCTGAAGCCATGCCGTGTTTCCTTCATGACACTCTTTCCTCCCCTCTCAAACATGCCTGACATGCCGCAGGAGCCAGCGTACATTCCACACATTCCACTGAGAGCAGGAGCGGAAGAGGGGGATTTCCACATGTTTCTGTCAGAAAGACGGGAGAGGAGATAGAGGGATGAGTGGGAACAAGAGACAGAGAATGAGAGAGAGATAGAGAGAGAGAGAGAGAGGGAGGGAGTGTGTCTGCATGTGAGAGAGAGAGTCTGCATGTGTGTGTGTGTGAGAGTGAGAGAGAAAGAGTATGTGTGTGTGTGTGTATGTGAGAGAGAGAGAGAGAGAGAGAGAGAGAGAGAGAGAGAGAGAGAGAGAGAGAGACAACGTGTGTGTGAGTGAGACAGAGAGAGAGAGAGAGAGAGAGAGAGAGAGAGAGAGAGACAGTGAGTGAGTGAGTGAGTGAGTGAGTGTGGTGGTTGTTGGAGGGGGGATGGGCAGAAAGTATGTGTGGTCATGAGAGAGCAAAACACACACACACACACACACACACACACAGTCAGTTAGAATATGACTAAGCGACACACCGGAAGGCCGCTAGCTCAGGTGACCTGTTCTTAATTTGAGTCACACCAGCGGCGTATTAGCCGCCTTAGGTAGCGCGTCGAACCTGCAGCACACTGCGTGACTCACTCACACACAGACGCTAAACACAGATCTGTGTGACATGCCACTTTATCACAGCTACAGAACACCGAAACACTAGGTCACACGTTAGCTCACACACGCTAGCTCAAACATGCTAACACGCACCACACGTACTAGCTGAAAGGAGGTCAGCATGGAGGCTGAAACCGACACAAATAATGAGATCCCTAGCATCTCTGTCACGGCTAAATATACCGCGCGTACATTCAACAGCTTTCTTCAGAATTTTGATAATATTTTCACCAAAATTCCTGTCAGGAATGACGTCATTTCTGTCAGGAATGACGTGGTTGATGTCCAGCAACGTAGCTAACTAGCTAACACTGACGTATAGCGATCGCTTCACGAAGTTAACAACAGCCATAAATATCTCATGAAGCTAAGATGTATTAAACAAATCAATAACACAATGCGCTATAACATGGTCATTTGAGTTCCATATCAAATGCATGTCTTTTCCTAGCACTTTATTTTACTTTATTTATGTAAAGCACCTGGAACTTGCAGTGTGACAGAAAAGTGCTAAAGAAATAATAATAATAATAATCTGCTCTTCTCTGTACTGACAGAAATATTACAGAGTAACAGCCCACAATCCACCATGCTGCTGATTATCACTGCTCTTCCTCTGTCTCTCCCTCTGTCTCTTTCTCTCCCACTCCATCTCTCTCTCTCTCTCTCTCTCTCTCTCTCCCTCCCTCCGTCTCTCATTCTCCCTCTCCCTCCCTCTCTCCCTCTTCCACTCTCTCTCCCTCCCTCCCTCTCTCCCTCTCTGTCTCTTGCTCTCCCTCTCTCTGTCTCTCATTCTCCCTCTCCCTCCCTCTGTCTGTCTCTCCCTCCCTCTCTCCCTCCCTCTCTCCGTCTTCCACTCTCTCTCCCTCCCTCCCTCCCTCTCTGTCTCTCATTCTCCCTCTCCCTCCCTCTCTCCCTCCCTCTCTCCCTCCCTCTCTCCCTCTCCATCTCCCTCTCCCACTCCATCTCTCTCCCTCCCTCCCTCTGTCTCCGTCCTCTCTCTGTTTCTCATTCTCCCTCCTCTCTCCCTCCCTCTGTCTCTCGCTCTCTCTCTCCCTCTGTCTGTCTCTCGCTCCCCCTCCCTCTCTCCGTTTCTCATTCTCCCTCCCTCTGTCTCTCACTCTCTCTCCCTCCTCTGTCTGTCTCTCGCTCCCCCTCCCTCTCTCCGTTTCTCATTCTCCCTCCCTCTGTCTCTCACTCTCTCTCCCTCCCTCTGTCTGTCTCTCGCTCCCCCTCCCTCTCTCTCCCTCCCCCCCCTCTCCCTCTCTCTGTCTCTCATTCTCCCTCTCCCTCCCTCTCTCCCTCTCTGTCTCTTGCTCTCCCTCTCTCTGTCTCTCATTCTCCCTCTCCCTCCCTCTGTCTGTCTCTCCCTCCCTCTCTCCCTCTCCATCTCCCTCCCTCCCTCTCCCACTCCATCTCCCTCTCCATCTCTCTCCCTCCGTCTCTCCCTCTCTCTGTTTCTCATTCTCCCTCCCTCTGTCTCTCACTCTCTCTCCCTCCCTCTGTCTGTCTGTCTCTCGCTCCCCCTCCCTCTCTCTCCCTCTCTCCCCCCGCTCTCCCTCCCCCCCCTCGCTCTCCCTCCCCCCCTTCGCTCTCCCTCCCCCCCCTCGCTCTCCCTCTCTCTCTCTCCCCCTCTCGCTCTCTGTCTCTCTCCCTCTGTCTCTCATATCCGTATTCACGCGGTGGCTGCTGTCCCCAGCTGAGTGAATGAAAGCACTTCCTGCCGCTCTCTCATGCAGAGGCTCTCGCTGAGAGAGTAGCACATCGCTTGCCAAGAACAACGAGGCCGCGCTGCATCCGAATGAGCCGAGACAGATACACACACACACACAGAGAGAGAGAGAGAGAGAGAGAGAGAGAGAGAGAGCGTTGGTGTTTAACGAGCCCCCCTCTTACCCCCAGCACCACCCATTTAGGGCCCCAACGTCCATGCCAGCCTCGGCTCATTCAGCGTGCTGATAATGGAGCGAGAGCCGGAACACGGTTGCCATCCAAGCACCATAAGTCGGCCACTGCGGCTTTGTGGCCGTGTCAGGCGCGTCCGTGGGAGCAGAGCGCGCTGCCTTGTTTTGTTCCCAACAATGAGAAAGGGTGTGTGTGTGTGTGAGTGAGAGTGAGAGAGAGAGAGAGAGAGAGAGAGAAGAGGAAGTATGTGAGAATGAGAGAGAGAGAGAGAGAGAGAGAGAGAGAGAGAGACATCTGAATTAAATAAACAAGTTCACACCGAATGCCACTGCTCGCTATGGGTAAGTGTGTGTGTGTGTGTGTGTGTGTGTGTGTGTGTGTGCGCGTGCACGCCCCAGGAGCCTCAGCACGTTGGACCACATGTGTGTGCAGACGTGGTTAAATATTTACACACACATTAGCAGCTGCACAGATCAGGCGCTCGAGGCTCAGCTCAGCTACCGGAATTTAATCGCCGGCTGTTTTTAGAGCTGTCTTGTGACGTCATGATGCCGGAGACTCGTTTTTTGTTTTTGTTTGTTTTTTTGTCTTGTGAATGCAATTCTGCAATTGAACGGTTCCTTTGACATCAACTGCGGACAAATATGTTTACTATAAAAAATAAAATAAAAAAATAAAAAAAAAACCAACCCTAATTCTAAAAACAAATAATCATCATCATCGTTAGAACTGTGAACTGTGTGACATCACAACACCAGACAATTGTGACATCACAAGACGGGAGCCAAAACAAGCAGTCATATCTTCGGTTCTGCTTTGGTTACATCATCAAAAAAGTTCACGTATACGATTCTAGTTTCCTGGCAGCACGGGTCGCACGTCAGTTCACCAAAACATACGTGTGTGTGAGAGAGACCAGATGTGGGCGTGTCCCAATCAGCAACATTACAAAGCTAAGAAAAGTGGAACTTTACGTAAACTTTACGAAGCGAATCGGTGCAACAGGAGTGAACTGTTGAAAAGTGAAATGCTGGTTGAATGCGCCACTTGCCGATGCATGTTGTTGCTATGGCAACCAGTAGTAGACTCGGAAGGCCTACTTCGTAATACAGAAACTCGGACAGATGAAACCGGTGTGTGTGGATGCGGCTTCGGTACGACGATCACGTCGGAATCGACCGGTTTAGGTGCGAGTCTGGGAATTGGTTGCAAATTGGTTGTCAGTGTAACCATAGAGGAACGCTACGGTAAAGCATTCTAACACAAGTTGTTCTCTCCATATCGACAGAAAAGATGCTTTGCTGTTGTTTTTCTTGTCATTAATTTCCAGTCTTGCACGTAACTTGCACATAATGAGAAAGACAGTTGTATCCACTGACGTTATATACCCCCCACACACACACACACACACACACACCAAAATGAGGAGTTTCACCTTGACTAAGCGCTGCCTCTGTTGTGGTAAACAGCGTATGGTTACTGCTAGGTAAGCGTGCTAGGAGAGAGAGGAGACACACACACGTTGTACTATGTATTGTAGTTCTCACACACACTTGTAGAAAACATTGTTGCTTGAAGACAGAACGTTTAAAGGCTAAAACACACCAAATAGAAATAAAAAAAAAAATAAATAAAAAAAACAAGAGCAGCTCTCTGAAGGTGACTCAGCGCCTCGGCTCTATAACCGCCACATGTGATCTTTCCTAGCCACTGAACTCACATGACTGGTTTTCTGGTGTGAAGCGACGACTTCTGAATGGTTCAGTGTATAAAGTCAACGCCACTGAGCAGGTTAATAATCTCCTGACCCCAAACCATGCATTTAAAAATCAGCCTCATTAATTACAGCTCCACAATAAGACTAGGGATTTTTTTGTTTGTTTGTTTGTTTATTTGTTTATTTATTTATCTATCTACTTTTTTCATTTATTTATTTCAGTATTTTATTTATTAATTTATTTATGTATTTCTGTATTTATTTAAATATTCTTTTCACTTATTTATGTATTCCTTCTTATTTATTTGTTTATATATTTCTTTATTTTATTTAGGAACTTATTTATTTATGTGTGTATGTATTTATTTATTTATTTATTTATCTATCTACTTTTTTCATTTATTTATGTATTTCTTCATTTTATTTATTAATTTATTTAAGTATTTCTGTATTCATTTATATAACTATTCTTTCAATTATTTATGTATTTTTTTCTTTCTGTATTTGTTTATGTATTTCTTTATCTTATTTATGAATTGATTTATGTATTTATTTATTTATTTAGTTAATGATTTTTTCATTTCATTTATTTATTTTTTTATTTATCTACTTTCTTCATTTATGTATTTCTTCATTTCACTTATTTATTTCATTTTTCTGTTTATTAATTTATTTATTTATGTATTTCTGTATTTATTTAACTACTCTTTTCAATTATTTATGTATTTGATTATATATTTCTTTATTTTATTTAGGAACTTATTTAGTTAACTTCTTTTTTATTTCATTTATTTATTTATGTATTTCTTTATTTTATATAGGAATTTATGTATTTATTTATTTAGTTAACTTCTTTTTTCTTTTTTGTGTTTATATTAATTCTTTTTTTAGATTAAAAAACAATAATACATTCATTGTAAATTTTTTTATCATTATTCAGAAGTTAAAATATTTAAAACCTGATGCTAAAAATAAATAAATATTGTTGATTTATTTATATGAACATTTATCACTTTTTTAAAATCACCTTTGTTAACAGTTGTGTGAAATAAATATTTTTTTAAATGTGCTAAAATATTTATTGACTTATTACTATTAGTAGACATTAATATTTATCATTTTTAAGTTTGTTAACAATGTTGTGTTTGCTTTCTAATATTAAAAAAAACAAATAGATTTATTATGACATTTAGTTATGCATTAATATAAATATTTTAACATATAATTAAAAAAAAAAAAGTTAAAATATTTAAAAACTGATGCTGAAAATAAATAATTTTTCTTCTTTATATAAAAATATTATTACTATCGATTTATTTATTCAAATATTTATCCCTTTTTTTAAATTAGATTTGTTAACAGTGAAAATAAGTATTCTTTTAAAATATAAAAATACTAAAATACTTATCAGGACTTATCAGAATCTATCATTATTAATAAGCAGCCTTTAATATTTATAATTTTCTGTATTAAATTTGTTAACGACGTTGCTTGTTTTTTAACAATAGAAAAAACGAAGAAATACATTTATTATGACTTAATTATTTTATTTATTTATTTTTTAAGTGTGTAAGCAGCCCTAAAGCTGGTGATCCACATGGTGTATCGTATAACTCAATCGTGACGTGATGTTTTCCTCTCTGTATCGCTCCATCGCTGTAATAAAGATTAGGATATGATCATATGATGGGTTTTGATTCTTTTCTGGTCATTTCTCAGAAGTGTTGCAGTAACAAAGTTGTCAACAACACCACCACCATGAAGCTGTATTCAGCTGTGACTAATCCTGCTTAAATCGTCCGCTTAGGTTTCTTTAATCTAGAGAGAGATATAAAAATACTCAAGCTACTAGACGATGGGTGTCAAAGTCAAACCTCTGGCCCACATCTGTCCTGATAAAAGCTGTGATCCGGCTAAACAAACTAATTCAGACCCTGTGCTCTGAATGAAACCCGTCTTGTGGAGTGTAGTTGAATTGAAACACACACACACACACTCACACACACAGAGAGAGAGAGAGAGAGAGAGAGAGAAAGAGATATGCTATTCCAGCAGGGCTCGTAAACTCAGGGCCATAAACTCTGCCACTGACAAAACACGCTAACGAGAAGTTAGTTCTTCATTAACGAGCAATTTAAGCTGACATTTACTCCACAGTGCAGTGTGTTTCATGTCCAGGTTCTAGCCATATAACGTGGGAAAGAGGGGGTGAAAACTTATGAGCGCTCCGGTATGTGACGCCCCTGTACAGTGTGTGATTTGAGACAGAACCCTGTGCGTTATCCGGCGGGAAATACGTCAAGGACACGTGGGAGTGAAGATCTGTGTGATCTCAGCAAAGGTGTGTAGTGAAGTCTAAAGTAACACACACACACACACACACACACACACACACACACAAGGGTTGTCGCCATATTAATAGTTAAACCTATCATATAGGTCGTGCCGTAGGTGTAGAATTACTGGATGTAGGCTATGTGCTGTGTTTCACAAAGTATTGGCATACCTCTACCTGGCCCATCAGGTGTGTGTGTGTGTGTGTGTGTGTGTGTGTGTGTGTGTGTGTGGGGTGTGTGGTCTGGGAGGGGTGTAAATACTTTAAATACCGAGTACAACACGTACAACCCTCCACTAAAGTGAGCCACAATGTGATCTGGTCACTGATCTGACCAGCAGGCAACAAGTGGCTTGTGGATGTGGTGGGTAGTAGGTGTGGTGGCTTGTGGGTGTGGCGGCTTGTGGGTGTGGCCTGTCCTGTGCTGAGAAACAGTAGCTGAAACCAATACAAAGTAAATAACACAGTAAACTATTAGGAATTAAGTCTTGAGCGGGGAACTGAAGAAACAGCAGACTACACGCAGCGTAGGATTGATCCATGGAGGCAGAGAGAGAACTTGTGTCTGTGTGAACGTAGGGTTTGTGTGTGAGAGCAAATAAACCACACTAAACAGAGTAAAGCAGGAAGTTACCTGCGTAGAAGCGCAGCAGGGACCCTAACTCCGTGTTCATGCCTTCCTCCTGGACGCGCCACGGATCCTTAAAGCCGAGCTTGAACAGGAAGTCGTTCTGCAGCTGTAGGGGTCGTTCGTCCGGGGCGAGCCGACGCGCCGCCTCTCCGTGCAGCTGAACGTACAGAGCCGGAGAGGAGTCGTGCTCGGACGCAGAGCCGACCCGGGACAGGGATACTGGGGACGCCGGAAGGTCCGGCTCGTCACCCGACTTCGATACGGAATCCGAGGTCAGGCTCATTTGTTCGGGTCGGTCCTTAATGTCGTCGGCGAAGTTATCCAGCTCTGGCAGGACGGGGTCAGCGGTGCTGCTCGAAGGTCCCTCGAGTTCCAGCTCGTCCGAGGAGCTGCCGTACGTATCGAGACCCTCTGTGGCGCTGTCGAACGCCGGACTCAGCGCAGACGCGTCCGTCCCTAACACCATGTCGTCGCTCAGGGAGTCCCGGTGCTCTCCGAGTTTAGAGCTGAGCTCGTCGTCAGAGACTGAGTTTCGGCCTCGGCCCCCGGCGCATTCGTCGTCATCTTCGTCGTCGTCGTCGTTCGTCGTGCGCGAGTTGTCCAGGACGTCGGAGTCCAAACGTGGACAAAACAGTCCCGCGTCTGGAACCGTCTGAAGCAATAAGAGTCTCAACCTGTCGCTCGGTTCCGACCCGATGTCCCCGACGACGTCCTGTCGGCTGCGACAGTTCCCGTTAACGTCGATGGCCGGCTGCAGTCTGGCCCCGACACGCACCACGGAGGCGGTTTTTCCGCCCAGCTGGCTCAGACGGAGGGCGATCTCCGACGCGGTGCTCTCCAGCGTGCACAGGACGGGCCTCGGCGGGCTGGAGGGAGCGAGCTTGTCGTGGACGTGCACGAGCCGCGGTGCAGATCGGCGCGGATCCACTGGCGGTCCGCCGGCTGGGGCTGCGCGTTTTGCCGACGCTTCAGCAGCGTCTTGCGGTCCAGTGTGGAGGAGGAAGGCGGCACCGGCACTGACACCGGGTTCATTTTCCCCGAGGCGGCCGTGGCGGAGAGGTTCCTCTTCAGCCGCCGCCTTTTTAAGAACAACGAGTTGGAGTTGCCTGTAAATCCCCGGCCGCTTTTTGAGGTTTTCACAGCCGCTTTGCTGCTCATGTTTAATCCCGCGGCTGACTGCGTGCTCCGGTTCCCGTTAAAGACGTCTATCCGTGGCGGAGCTGTCGTCTGTCTGGGCCCCCCGCCGCCGCCGCCATCATCATCATCATCATCAACACCCCCCTCCTCCTCCTCCTCCTCCTCCTCCACCGACTCCGGTTCTCAGGGGCACCGACGCCGCGGTGGGACTTTTCAACTTGTTATCTAACCCGGATTTCCAAGAGTTTCCTTCCGTCAAAGTGGCGCTTTCCATCTTCCGTGAAGAAACGGCGATCCAGTCCTGGACGTGTTCCGTCTTAGCCTATCTGCGCCGTGTAAAGATGGACACGGTAGCAGTCCGCCGTCCGAACGGCGCAGTCAGTCCGCCGGACATCGAGTCGAACGCACGTCGTTCGGTTCCCGTCGGTAAAATGTCTTCGCGTGCCTGTCAAACCTAACGGACAGAAGGAAGCTCGAGCAGCGGTGCGGGGGGGGCGGAGACGCCACTGTGCGTCTCATTTACGCAGAAATGTATAGAAGCTGCGCAGCTATGTATGCGCGACATGAAAGTCCCCCCGACCTCTTTACGCAAATCTGTAGCTGCATATTCATGAGGCATGAGGCGATGCCGACAAAATGGCGTCCACCGCCTACGCGCGTGGTTGTTTAGATTGGGAAATGTAGTTCTTTGTGAGCGGAATTAGCGGCCGAGTCGCTTATGCGGACAACATTTCCCATGAGGCATTGCGAACAGCCAATGGCGGGCATTGTTTTGGATTGTCGCAGCCGTCCATTTCATCAAAGGCGTAGTGGACATTTCTTGTTTTGTTTGTTTCACTGTTGTAACTTTTTATACAGTTTAATTTTGTGTATTATATAAAAATGTTTGAAGGTGATAGAAGTCGTAAATGAACTACTCTTAACTATACTTTGCATTTTATTTTCTTTCTACGTTCTCTCACACAATGTAACCTAGGTTTTCGTTCCTGACGTCAATACGAGCTTTCATGCAAGTTTTATATATTGTTTTTTTCCCCACTCAGTAACATCTTAATAGTGAGGGGAGTAAAACTAGATTCGCCATTTTGAAAACTTGTTCTCAAGTTACTCCGTCCGCCACCCTGCTTTTAAAACCCTACCTGCTTTGTGTTCACACAAGTCCCGCCTCCTGTTTTAGGATTGGTTAATATGGTCGATCCTTCGCAGCTGTACGTCATACACACAACTTTTCCTCCAATCAACGACTTTCTGTCGGAATACAAGTGGGAAGAAAACTAATGGACCGCCAACAAACCGTGAACTTCCGCCATCTAGCGTTGTGTTTCAGGTAATGACCAAACCGAAATAACGGCGTTGTACATGAAACCAACATGTACGATATGTAACATGTATGAGGGTCTTTGGGCATGATTGTTTGATGTTTAGTGTGTGTTAGTCATGTTAATGTAGTTTTCGAACAACAGTTCACGAGGTTTTATTTTGTTTTGTGAATTCCTGCTCTTTCCTGTGAGTCACTGTGAAAAAATTTGACTCGGATCATCAGAGCCGATTCCTTTGAATCGGCTAATTGCCATTTACCCCGTAAATCAGAGTTATATTTTCACGTGTCATTTTTTGCCTATGTTTGGCTGAAGGATATCCTTCTGTACTTTCTAAATAACTATCAAAATACTATTACTCTACCTTGCACTGTATAAAATACAATCAAATAATCGTTAGTCGAAATAGACGTTTCCTGCTGTTTATGAGCTTTGTTATGAAGATTTATTTTAATTTTCTTGAAAACTTATTACTTTTTTATATAATAAACCCGTTTCATACACACACGAGAGTCAAACATACAATTTGTTTTCAGTGCTGAAGATTCGACTCGAAGAGCCGACTCACACCTGTACAACTGAACACCAAAAGAGCCGAAGCATTTAAGTGCTTACTGATGATGAACGAACGAACTAACGAATGAATGAATGAATGATTGAAAGAGGTCATTGCCTATATCTACAAAAAAAAAGGAAAACCCCCGCTTATGGATGAGAGTCGACTCAAGGAACTGACTCACACTTGTATGTGCGGGCGAGGGGCAAAAAATAAAATACAAACAATTGTATTGTTGCTGAAGTGTCGACTCAAAGAATCGACTTTAAACACCGAGTCACACCTGTACATCAGGAGAAAAAAAGCAAAGTGAATCAATAAAAACACGTTTATTGCTGAAATGTCGAATCAAAGAGCCGATTCACACCGAAAACACTTAATGCTGAAGAGTCGACTCAGAGAGCCGACTCGTTCTCAAACAGCACATGACTAGTCATCATGATATTACATAAATCCAGTGTAAAGGTGAGCTGTTGTGTTCAGTGCAGTCACAGCCTCGGTGCTGATGGAGTCCAGAGCCATCTTCTGCTCAGTGTGTTTATTTAATGGAAGTCTGTAGTGCACTGAATCTCCCACAGTGTGTTTATCTCTTTTTCTCTCTTTTTCCCCTTCTTTTCTCTCTCTCTCTCTCTCTCTCTCTCTCTCTCTCTCTCTCTCTCTCTCCTCACCCTCTCTTTTTCTCTCTCCCACTCTCTTCACCCTCTCTCTCTTCACGCTCCCCTCCACTTTCCCCTCTCTCTCTCTCTCTCTCTCTCTCTCTCTCTCTCTCCCCCCTTTCTTTTTTTCTCTCCCTCTCTCTTCACCCTCTCCCCCTCTCTGTCTCTCTCCTCATGCCCCCCCCCCTTTCTCTCTCTTTCTCTCTCTCCTCACCCTCTCTCTCTCCACCCTCTCTCTCTCTCTCTCTCTCTCTCTCTCTCTCTCTCTCTCTCTCTCTCTTTTCTTCCCCCCCCTTTTTTTTTTTTCCCCTCCCCCCCCCCCTTTCTTTTTCTCTCTCCCCTCTCCTTTTATCCCCCCCCCACCCCCTTTCTCTCTCTTTCTTTTTCTCTCCTCTTCCCCTCTTTCCCCCCCCCCTTTCCCCCTTTCTCTTTTTCTCTCTTTCCCCCCTCCTTTCTCTCTCTCTCCACCCTTCTTTTTCTCCCTTTCCCTCTCTCTCCCCCCTCTCCCTTTTTCTCTCTTCTCTCTTCTCTCTCCTCTTCCCCCCCTCCCTTTCTCTCTCTCTCTTCACCCTTTCTTTTTCTCCCTCCCTCTCTCTTCACCCTCTCCCTCTCTCTCTTTCTCTCTTCTCTCTCCTCTCCCCCCCCTTTCTCTCTCTCTCTCTCTCTCTCTCTCCTCACCCTCTTTCTTTCTCTCTCTCTCTCCTCCTCCTCTCTCTCTTCACCCTCTCTCTCCTCCTCCTCTCTCTCTTCACCCTCTCTCTCCTCCTCCTCTCTCTCTTCACCCTCTCTCTCCTCCTCCCCTCTCTCTTCACCCTCTCTCTCTCTCTCCTCACCCTCTTTCTCTCTCTCCACCCTCTCTTTCTCTCTCTCCTCACCCTCTTTCTCTCTCTCCACCCTCTCTTTCTCTCTCCACCCTCTCTTTCTCTCTCTCCACCCTCTCTTTCTCTCTCCTCACCCTCTCTTTCTTTCTCTCTCCTCACCCTCTTTCTCTTTCTCTCTCTCTCTCTCTTCACCCTCTCTTTCTCTTCACCCTCTTTTTCTCTCCCACTCTCTTTCTCTCTCTCTCCTCACCCTCTCTTTCTCTCTCTCTCTCTCTCTCTCTCTCTCTTCACCCTCTCTTTTTCTCTCTCCCACTCTCTTCTTCTCTCTCCCACTCTCTTCACCCTCTCTCTCTCCTCACCCTCTCTTTCTCTCTTCACCCTCTCTCTCTCCTCACCCTCTCTTTCTCTCTTCACCCTCTCTCTTTCTCTCTCCCACTCTCTTCACCCTCTCTCTCTCTCTCCTCACCCTCTCTTTCTCTCTCTCTCCTCACCCCCTCTTTCTCTCTCTCTCTCTCTCTCTCTCTCTCTCTCTCTCTCTCCCTCACCCCCTCTTTCTCGCTCTCTCTCCCTCTCTCTCTCTCTCTCTCTCTCTCTCTCCTCACCCCCTCTTTCTCACTCTCTCTCCCTCTCCTCACCCTCTCTTTCTGTCTGTCTCTCCCTCTCCTCACCCTCTCTTTGTCTCTCTTTCTGTCTCTCTCTCTCTCTTCACCCTCTTCCTCTCGCTCTCTCCTCACCCTCTTTCTCTCTCTCTCCTCACCCCCTCTTTCTCGCTCTCTCTCCCTCTCCTCACCCTCTCTTTCTGTCTCTGTCTCTCCCTCTCCTCACCCTCTCTTTGTCTCTTTCTGTCTCTCTCTCTCTTCACCCTCTTCCTCTCTCTCTCCTCACCCTCTTTTTCTCTCTCCCACTCTCTTCACCTTCTCTTTTTCTCTCTCCCACTCTCTTCACCCTCTCTCTCTCTCCTCACCCTCTCTTTCTGTCTCTGTCTCTCCCTCTCCTCACCCTCTCTTTCTGTCTCTCTTTCTCTCTCTCTCTTCACCCTCTCTCTCTCTCCCTCTTCACCCTCTCTCTCTCTCTCCTCACCCTCTCTTTCTGTCTGTCTCTCTCTCCCTCTCCTCCCTCTCCTCACCCTCCCTATCTCTTTCTGTCTCTCCCCCTCTCCTCACCCTCCCTTTCTCATTCTCTTTCTCTCTGGAAAGGGAAGGCAAAAAAAATTAATATATATATATATATATCTATATAGCCATTCCTGCAGCTCTAACAGGTCCAGTAAGGGGTTTTAGTGTGCCACGGTTTATTTTTCAGCCACATTTGAAGTTATTTTTTGATGTGTTTGTTTGTTTAGTGTAAAGACAGTCATGGGTCATCTTACACACTGTTCTGCACCTTGATACATCAACTTTCACAAAACCGCTCTTTCTCTCATAAAAACATAGTTTTGGCAGAACTTTCCTTTTCCTTTCCCAGAGCTTTAAACTGAACTTCAACACTTCTTTGGTTAGTTATCTTCCTGTAGGAGATAAACCCGTATCCGGAGCCGATTCCCGGGAACGCTGGACATGAAGCGATTCCCGGGAATGCTGGACACGAGGTCAGGGAATTCACTCCTGATGGGGTGCCAGGTTCTCAAGCCTACCTTCAGGAGAACCTCAAGGAGAGCAGAGAGAGGGAAAAAAACCCAAAAAAACCCACTTTGTAACCTTGTTTCAAAAATAAATAAATAAATAAATAAATAAATAAACCTTAGCTTGTGAAAATATTTTATAGAATAAATTATTATTATTAATGCATAAAATTCTTATTTTAATATTCTTTTTTTCAGAAATAAACACAAAACTAAATGCAAGGGGAAAAAAATGATGCATCAGAGGAACAAGACATAATTTAACTCCTGAAATTAGTCAGTTGTCTAGAAATGAGCTAAATAAATCCTATATTTGGTTTATTGTAATGTTCTAATAGGATTTTTTTTTGTTACAACCCTATTCAAGATATTTTCACTTTAATATATATATATATAATTTTTGCACTTTTTAGCATTTTCCAAATATAGATAAAACCTTTAGGGCACCAGATAAGAGAACGTTTCTCCTAAGAGAGTGTACACTTCTGTAAAATTTGTTAAAAAAAACCCCAAAACAAACACACACACATTTCCCTAAAACAACCGAGCAGAGACTCTTCCTCTTCCACGTGATTAAATCTATAGTTTTTTTTTTTTTTTTTTTTTTTATTATTATTTTTTTGGTAACAAAAAGATGGTTAAAGATAAAGGAATAAGTAAAACCTTCTTCCAGAAAGTTCTTCCTGTGGCATGGATACAGAGGCTGGCTTTAATTTGATATATATTTATCTATTTTAAAACTCTCTTGCTTTCCCTCCATGTTGAGCTACAACTGAAGAAAAAAAAAAATCCACGTTCCTTTAGGGAACAAAAAGGAAGGTATGGAGTGAATACGTGCTGAATTTTCTTTTCTTTTTTTCTTTTTTTTCAGTTTTATACATCTTTTATAGAAACATTTGTAGAAAATCCAGAGCTTCATGATGATCAGGGGTGATGAAGATGACGAGGAAAATCCCTCGCGTCACGTCGTCACCATAGAAACAGCGAATCTGTAGTTAACCTAACTAACCTGATGCATGCTAATAATAATAAGAAGAAGAAGAAGAAGAAGAGGAAGAAGACACTAACGTGAACGGGACATGATTCGTGGCTTCATCTGATTGGTTTGGAGATGAGTGACTAGTCAGTAGGTCACCATGACGACCAGAATTGTGTATGGGGGGGGCGGTTGGGGGTTTCATGGAAACGTCACATTCGTGTCATGCATTTTATACCTGCGACTGCATTATTAAATGAATTAATTAATTAATAAAATACCTTCAGTAGACTTCAGATAAAATTTTCCAAGTTATAGAAAAAATGTTTTTTTTTTTTTGTTTGTTTTTTTTTTTTTTTTTTAAAAAGTAACACATTGAATATTGGCCTTCAAAGTGGTTTAGTTCATTCTACAAGTTACAGCGATGTTTAAAAAAAAATAATAATAATAAAACACAAGATTACTGCAGATATTTCACAGGCGTATCATGACATTTCCCTACAGGCATAAAAAATATTGCTCAGTCTGATCAGCTTTAGAAATCAAAGTAATATCAGGTCGAAGGTGGGATAATATTTTCGTATTTAGTGCACGTACGCAAACCTACAATCCCGTGATCCTAGAAGCAGATGTGTGTGTGTGTGTGTGTGTGTGTGTGTGTGTGTGTGTTTCCATTGCCGAAAAAAAAGAAAGAAAATTAAATACACGTATAAAAAAAAAAGTAATAAATAATTTAGTAAAAATCCCTGGGCTTGGAACTGAGATTTGGGTTGAGCCAGTTTCCTTTGAGAAAAAAAAAAAGATTAAATAATTGAAAAAGACAAGCAGGTTTAGAATAAGACAAAAAAAAAATTATAAATAATTATAAAAAAGACAAAAACAAACAAAAAAAAAATCAGACATTTTTCATATATAAATCATGTACATATACATCTGCATCCTCCGGTCCGATCCCCTCGAGCAAGCCCTTCCTTATTTAAATAAAAGGTTTCCGTTCCTTATTTGTATAATAATGCAATTTTACACGTTTAAAATATTCTACTCAATAATCCGGTATAAACATAATGTACACGTGGCGCGAGCACAAAGCGCAGTCTGAGCTCCGCCGCTCACAGTTTGCTGCTGAGGTCCACAGAGTCTGTACAGTGGGAGTGCGAGTGGGTGTGCCTGTGTGTGTGTGTGTGTGTGTGTGTGTGTGTGTGTGTGTAACGGTGTTGGCCATTAGAGGGCGCCAGAGATCCGGCGCCATGAACACGTATTCGCAATAACTGGCAGAAAATCATCCCGTCTGAGCCGGAGTGTCTCCGGCGCCACCTTCCGACCGTCCGGGAGAAGACGTGATAAGCGAGTGGAGGAAAAAATAAAAAAAACGTGAATCAGGAAGGAAAGAGAGAAAAAAAAAAGGAGGGTGACGTCGATTTTTTTTCCCCCTTATACAGCAAAATTTCAGGCTGGTGAGGTTTTGGGGCGACGTCCTGGGTTTTTGTAAAAGGCATAAAGTAAAGGTTTTCCCCTCCCTCTCAAGGACTTGGCTTTTAGTGTGATTTTTCGTGCACCATCGATTTGACCAGCACTTGTGGTTCGGATTGAACGAGAGTTCCAGACCCGAGCGCTCCGGTCCAGTCTGGTCCGATCCGTGCTGGTCTACGGTCTGTGAAACCTGCAGATAAACAACACACACACGTTAACATTTTTACTCTGAATCAGAGAGAAATGAATTGTTTTGGTTTCACAATACATGCAATTAAACCAGAAAAAGGGGCGTGGCTTGATGCTTGGTAGGCGTTTTTCTAATTTGCATATTCATAACTTCCATGGATTTCTTGGACAGTTAGTGTTTCTGTGCTTTTCACCGCCTGTTTAACCGTTTTCATCCCAAATGCTATCACAAGGCACAATTTCGATTGCATCTTGTGTACAAAACAACAGAAATTAAAAAAAATAAAAAAAAGTTAAGACATCCTGAGATAAAGAAGAACAAATCCATGTTTGGTATCAGAGTCCTTTAAAATGGTAAAAGAATACAAATCTATTTTTTTTTTTTTTTACTAACTTATAGACCTTTATTTGGTTTAGGATTGCCTCTGACTTTTTTTTCCTTTTGTTGATTTTGCCTCATATTCTGTATATAAAAGTTTTAAAGCTAAGCGGCTCCGTCAGCCAGTGCACGCTATCCGTCCTTCAATCCCCCATAATCCTCCTGTGCGTCACTCTGTACCTGGTTAAATGGCGACTGGATTCATGCACTTCCATCTCCGTGCTCTTGTAATCGTTGAGCTCCTTCCGTATGGCGGCCTGAAAACAGACAAACACACGGCCGTGAGGACGAGTAAAAACAGAGCTCTGAAAGCACAGCTATGTATCCTTTATATCTTGCCAAGAGATTTCAATAAAGTACAGCGGGGCGGGGTGGGGCGGGGTCTTTGGGTCTTCCTTCTATCCATCCATCTATTCATATACACCCCCCCATTTCATATCTATTTATCCACCCATCCTAACACATCTATCCATCAATCCATCTGTTCAGCCATGCATCCACATCTATCCATCTATCAACTTCCTATCTATCCATTTATCCATCTATCTATCTATCTATCTATCCATCTATCTATCTATCTATCCATCTATCTATCCATCTATCTATCTATCTATCTATCTATCTATCTATCTATCTATCTATCTATCTATCTATCTATCTAGCACAACAAGCCACTTACTATACCTTTTTTTTTTTTTCTTTTCAGTATCACTCCTTCTCTGTGCTTTTGCATGTTCTCCCCCCAATTCATCACCACAAACCAAAACCAGGAAAAAAAAACCAAAAAACAATAGTGCCCACGATGAGCTCAGAGCAGCGAGCCTTTCTGTCGTTTCTCATTGTGAGCAGAACACCAGTCAGCAGCAGGTTACGTCAGCGGCCAAACGCGTCCTTCTGCAAAAGCGTCACTGCTCTATTCACACACGCTGTGAGCTCAATTCTGCCATTCTGTTCCCTTTGCTGCAAAACGTTACAAAATGTTCCAACACCCTTGTTAGGGAGGTACAAAGGGGAAACATGGGAATGAAATGTTCACTAGGGCAATAAACAGTTTAAGTGCTCCACTGTCAGAGCATGGAACAGAGAAGAGCTGATTTAAACAAGGACAGTGTGAACAAAGAGGAGTGATGATTAAAGAAAACGTGTTTATACACACTCCATCCATCCTTCTCTGTAGCACTACACAGGCCAATGCCCTGATTTGAATTCCTACGTACCTTATCTGCAGCCGTGAGGCGTGTCCAGGGTTTATCAGCCCGCCGGTCGTAGTCCTGAGCATCGGCTACTTCTACGTAATCACTGAAGCGGATCAGGATCTTGGCCTGCCGCAGTTCCTCCACCGTGGGCCTTTGGCTGAGCTGCAAGCATAGAAGAGCGTAATGATCAGCTCTCCTCTATACAGTATACAGTTTTCACACACACACACATGAGCAACTTTGGTAATATGAACACACTGAATCATAAGGAATCATGTACATGCTCTCCTGAGTGTACTGCATCTCTGTTCATAATGCTTCATAGTGCTTTTATTATGTTAACTAAGATACATGGTACAAACTAGCTAGTTAAGTGGAGGTTGAAATCCATGTTTGAAACAACTGTAGGAATTTAAAAACAAAACAGTTTCCAAACCAAAATATGATGATTCTTGAGTCATTATTCTTGATTCATTATCCAGGATTCTTGATTCATTACCCTTGACTCTTGATTCATTACCCTTGACTCTTGATTCATTACCCTTGACTCTTGATTCATGACCGATGACCCGTGACCAATGATTCGTGAACCGTGACTCGTGCCTCGTGAACCATGACTCTCTTTATCTTGCAAGCCCGATTTGTGTCAACAAATGTAAACTGGCATTAAGATTCCAAAAACATTAAGGGTGTAGAAGTAAGCTCACGCAAATATTTTATTTAGAGAAGTAAAAACCAAGAGATAGTGAAGCCCCGCCCACACAAGCATGCCGTTTCGGTCACTGACTAGGCTAACGGTGCTTTCGAATCATGTCGAAAAGATGATATTTGCGAGCTGAACAGATACAAACATCACTTCTAAGTCATAATAATTATGGATGAGACTTTCTTTGAGCTCAGGGTTTTGTCCAAGTTGGTCAGGAGTCTTGGTGAAAGCAATGGAAAAAACATCTACAGTTGATGCTAGATTTGTTGAAATTATTGAGTTTACTCGTCTCAGAAGACTGAAACCCACCTGATATCGTAATTACGACTTCCCAAGTCATAAATACCAACTTTCCAGGTGGATAGTAAAAATGAGTTTGTTTTTTTTTGGCATATCCATTTCTTTTTTTAAAGTCATGGCGCCCACTGACGGTCTGTTGTTTTTGTTGTTTTATCTCGATTAAACAACAAACAACCCTGGTCACTGAGGACTAACTTTTTCAAGAACGCTGATCAGGTTGTTGCTTTGTCTGTAATTTCTTAAAAAGCTCAGTTTCAGAAAAGTCTGCACTTCCAGACGGAGCCTGAATAAAGTCAAACCAGACCAGACAAACGCATAAAGTGTTCACAAAGACCTCCAGCAGAAGACAGTGTGTTCTTTTCAGGTAATGAACAGAATATAATCATCTTTTGACTCGCTCCCTAAAAGGCCTTTGTATCAAACAGCAGTAACGTGTAATTCCAGATGAATCTTCCGACATCAATAGGTGCTGTACGAGACGCCGCGAGGGAAGAAGCCGCTCGGCGTTATTACTCGGCGAGAGACGACCTGCCAAAAGCCAGACTAGTCTCTGGAGTCTGAGTTGAGACGACGTTACACTCTGCACATGTGAAAGCGTGAAGTCTGGAGCGGATTGCAGACTGAATCTCACCTTGCGTGTGAGTCGCCGTTTGATTTCCCTCTTCTCCTCCTGCTCATTCTGTGCTGCAGGAAATGAACAAAAAAAAACAACATAAGATTTATCCATCCATTCCTCCCTCATTCCACTATCTTTCCTGCCCTCCATCCATCCATCCATCCATCCATCCTTTCCCCTCATCTTTCCTTCTCTCCATCTTTCCTGCCTTCCTTCCATCCGTTCATCCATTCCTGACTCCGTTCCTCCCTTTCTTCCATATATCCTTCCTGCTCTTCTTTCATCCATCCCACCTTCAATTTATTCCTCCCTCCCTCCATCCATCCTTCCCACCCTCCTACAATCCTTCCCTCCTTCCATTCATCCTTCCTGCCCTACTCCCATCCTTCCCTCCATCCCTTCCTGCCTCTCTCTCTCTCTCTCTATCCATCCCTCCCTCCCTCATTCCTCCATGATCCCTCCCTCCCTTCTTCCCTCCCTCCTTCAATTTATTCCTCCCTCCATCCATCCATCCTTCCTGCCCTCCTCCAATCCTTCCCTCCATTCCAGCCCTCCTCCAATCCTTCCCTCCTTCCATTCATCCTTCCTGCCCTACTCCCATCCTTCCCTCCATCCCGTCCTGCCTCTCTCTCTCTCTATCCATCCCTCCCTCCCTCATTCCTCCATCCCTTCCTCCATGATCCCTCCCTCCCTCGATCCTTCCCTCGCTCATTCCCCCATCCCTTCCTCCATGAGCCCAACCTCCCTCCTTCACTCCATCCATCCTTCCCTCCCCCTCCATCCATCCATCCATCCCTCCTTCCCTCCTCCTCCATCCATCCCTCCCACAACCCTTCCTGCGATTGATCGACCCATCCATCTATTTATCCATCCAACCCATCTTCCTCTATTCCTCCATCATTTCCTCCATGATCTTTCCTGCCCTCCTCTGATCCCTCCCTCCCTCCCTCCATTTATCCATGATCCCTCCCTCCCTTCTTCCCTCCTTCCATCATCCCAACCTCCCTCCCTCACTCCATCCATCCTTCCCTCCCCCTCCATCCATCCCTCCCACAACCCTTCCTGCGATCGATCGACCCATCTATCTATTTATCCATCCATCTATCTATCTATCTATCTATCTATTTATCCATCCATCTATCTATCTATCTATCTATCTATCTATCTATCTATCTATCTATCTATCTATCTATCCATCCATCTATCTATCTATCTATTTATCCATCCATCTATCTATCCATCCATCCATCCATCCATCCATCTCCACCCATTCTTTCCTCCCTGCAGCTACCCCTCTCCTGTCACAGGGAACCTGGAGTCTACTGAAAGGTGGGGCATACCCCAGTCAGGTGTATGGGCTAAAACAAGAGTTGAACCTCAAACAGAGGTCTGAGGAAAAGTGCTTTATAAAGTTTATAAAAGAGTTAGCTCACCACTATCCACTGCAATCACTGCATGATGAAAATGCCTTGAGAAAGTCCTTTCATCCCTGATCAACATGCTCTGAATGCTAAGCTAGCAAACACTTTCCTTAAAGAGAATTTAAGAGAAAACTAGGCCAGTGGAGGACATTCAATTCAGCGAGGCTTTGAGGAGGAAAAAAACAAAAACAGCCAACTGTTCCCCTGAGCTCTCATCGCCGGACGACTTTCCAGCATGTTATCACGAGCTCGAGCTTCTCCAAAAATTAAATAAATAAATCCTCCAAGCTGAAGAACTGTCTGGAACATATCAGAAGGAGATTCTGCCTTTTGGCATCTGAAACGCACCCAGTATAAAAATAAAAAATAAAAAATAACTCCATCGTCCCACTGGATTTTGTGTTCGTATAAAAGAGGAGTTTTTTTAAATCCATATTTTGGAGGAGGAATCTGGGTCACTCAGTACTGCAAACACTAAAGCTGTCCTTCACTTAAAGAATAGACACTTCCCCTGAACCCAGAGCTGGTTACAGCAAACGCTTCAATCTTCCTTTAGTGGAGCGTGAAACTTTGAGCTAAACCACTTTATCCTAAATCCATCACGTGGCCGTTTGAGTTATTGTGTCTAGATAGGTCATGAACTGCTTCGCTTCCTTGGAAATTTTCTCTCAATTCATCATTTGCAAGAAGAATGGACAAATATTTTTGCACTGTGTTAAGATTCCTGCCCCAAAACTTAACTTCCAGAAGCTTTCACCCAAAGCAACTTCCAAAATCCTACCTCGACCGCTGAATCACCCGTTCCCCCGACAGCCCAAAAGCAACTCCCCAAACGGATATTTACTAAATACTGATTTTAAAGTGCTGTGTAAGATAAGAAGCTTGCATTTGACCAATAAGCCCCTTTCAGCATGGAGCAGGAAGTGGAACTAGAGTCTAGGAACCAACGTTGGCCTTGAGAATCACCTACAGTTCCTCAGTTCCTATAAAAAAATAGCTCAGCAGCTGGAACATGGCACAAGGTACAGCTGGATATTTAGCTGCTAACATGCAGCAAATGGTGCACTGCGAAAGTATTTTGACAACCGTATTTTGTTGACAGTATTCTGCTGAGGTATTTGAGATTGTAGAGGCAGTAGACTGGGGGCAGTAGACATTAACCAACAAAAACCGATGTTTTACAGCTGGGGAAGTTGAAGTCACACTTTTAGTCACACTTGAAGGAGTAAATAGACCAAATCCAGCATGAACACTCACGTTTCAGAATGTTTCGTTGCTCCAGCTCCTCTGCGGTGGGTCTTTGGCTCAGTCTCCTGCACACACGCACACAGACAATGTAAACAGTCAGTACCTTACAGTGGACATACTGCATTCTGATGTATTTGTGAGAAATTTCACACTTAGCTGAAAGGACAAGCAAAAAACAGGAATCTACAGCAGTTCAACATTCTTCCTCATTTAATCCTGGGCAGCAACATATCAGATAATTACTGAAATCTTGAAAACAGTCTGTTAGAAAAGAAAAAGTCGTGGCCTTCAGGAGTTTAATGCAAATGAGCTGAAGGACAGCCAGAGGTGAGAGGAATGGAGGGAAAGCCAGGCAAAGGTAAGAAGGGATGGACGGATTAATGAAGAGGTGAGGATTAATAAACAGAGGTATGGAAAGATGGACGGATGAATCCATTAAATGTATGAACTGGATGAGGAACAGAGAGACGACCAGAGGTAGGGACAGAGGGACAGACAAATGGATGGACAGACTGCCAAAGATGGGAGAGGGAGAAATTGATAGATGGACAGAGGTAGGGAAGAAAGGATGGACAGAGATGACCAGAGGTGAACATATAGGGTTGAATGGGTAAACATATAGAGGTAGGGAGGGATGAAAGGATGCATAGGTGTTGGCAGGGAGGGGTGGATGGATGGATGCACAGGTGTTGGGAGGGAGGGAGGGATAGAGGGATGCACAGGTGTTGGGAGGGAGGGAGGGAGGGAGGGATAGAGGGATGCACAGGTGTTGGGAGGGAGGGAGGGATGGATGGATGGATGGATAGGTGTTGGGAGGGAGGGATGGATGGATGGATGGATGTACAGTGGAGGGAGGGAGGGAGGGAGGGAGGGAGGGACAAATGGATGAACATGTGTTGAGAGGGAGGGAGGGATGGATGTACAGATGTTGGGTGGGAGGGAGGGAGGGATGGACAAATGGGTGCACATGTGTTGAGAGGGAGGGAGGGATGGATGTATAGGTGTTGGGATGGATGGAGATAACCTGTTTCTGCCTGAGAGATATGACCAGATGGACAGACAGCCAGATGAAGACTGGAAAGGTAGCATGGATAGATAAATGTAGGTAGGGAAGGATAAAAAAGTGGACAGGCCACCAGATGTAGGAAGGAAGGGACAGATGAACAGACATACAGAGAAAGGGAGGGACGCATGTATGGATGGACGGTCCAACGTAAAGAGAAAAGGAAAATTAAGCTAAACAGCCAGACAGAGGTAAGAAGAGATGGGGGAACAAATGGCCAGACAAATGTAGGGAGAGATAAAGAGACAAAGACAAACAGATGTATGGAGGGATGAAAAGATGGGCAGAGGTAGGCAGGGATGAATTGCCATTGGACAAAAGTATGGAGGAATGGAAGTATGGATTGACCAAAAGCCAGATGTAGGAAGGGATGGACAGGTGGGCAAGTTGTGGATTGATATGGACTGATACTAGCAAAGAAAATATCTAGTCCGATCTATTAGAATTGTCAAAATAAGTATTTCAAATGCAAAAAGATCCAAAGCCACCAAAGCTGGATACTTGGGAACATGAGCCACAGTGAACATCACTGTTCTATCCCTTACACTGGACACCACGTGACTTCCTGCGTACAGACCCAGCCTTCATCTCGGCTCAGCATCAACGTCCGCCCCGTCCTTTCGAAAAGCCCATAGAGTCACGCAATGCATGCGAGAGTGCTGATTCAGTACACATCTTCTGCATGACATCTAAATGTTTTAATAACTCCATCGGGCTTGTAATGGACATCTCTGTAGCTGCCTGAAGCACAGGAGAGGGCTTTGAGACTTCTTAACTCATCACCAGCGACATCAATTCATAAAATCCCTGCTACAGATACCATGATTGATGGAAAGTCAACATCAGCAGTGAAAACGTTGTAGTGACGCACTGTTTGTGTTCAGCGGTCTGGTGCGTGTCTGCACAGCAAGACAGCAGTTACACAACCGCTCTCGCTGCGAAACCCCATGACGTAACGAGGTTACGCAAGAAAGACGGACCCGAAGTGACAGCAGCACGTTACGCGTCGTTAGGATCAGACGTCAGAACGAACCACGGCACCGCTGTCGGCGATATTCTGTTTGGTCAGCTCCCAGAAATGCTTCTCCTCCTCCTCCTCCTCCTCCTCCTCTTCCTCGCTCGCTACATCACACGTCGATTTCATTCTCCGAGCAAAGCAAACACTTCACATGAAACCTTCTGCGTTCACAGGAAATCCGGTCAAGCTTTAAAGCCCGATTCGTACATTCAGTGTGTATGCATTTGAATATCCTCAGTGCAAAACGTCCATTACTATACGGTCGGGTGCAAAAGTTTCTGGTCTGCGATGAATGATTACTGAAATTCAAACCAACTTTCAAAACGTTTTAATAAAGACGTTCATCGATCATCAGGTCGAATAGCCAAAATATTATTATAGAGAATTATATCTTAAAACCATTGCACCCAGTTTACGTCAGATCTCCATTCATCACCACATCACTGATTGGTACATTTCAGGCTTTTAGTGTTGCCTTGACAACAAGACGTATTACAGATGCTGAGATGCGTCTTTTAACACACTCAGACCTCAGCAGGGCTTTCGTTGAAGCCGGATTTCACATCTGCAGTTGGCATTTGGCATTTTCCACCATTTTCCAGCTGTGACGCTGAGAGCTCGGTCCATTAGCATGTGCTAAATGATTTTAACATGTCTGGCCCTGATCTGGTTTATTCAGCAGCAGCGTTGCGGCATCAGTAATCAGCGAATGCGGCTTCTGGAGCCGTTAAAGAGGAGAACATATTGTTCAGCTTTAATCTCGTTTAGCTGCAAACTGTCAAGGACGCAGTGCAGCGGGGATGACTCAGAGAGAGAGAGAGAGAGAGAGAGATAAACAGTGAGATAGAGGAGATAAAGACAGAGAAATAGAGATAGAGTGTGAGTGTGAGAGAGAATGAGGAGAGAGAGAGAGAGAGAGAGACAGGGAGAGAAAGGGGGAGAGAGAGAGAGAGAGAGAGAGGGGCTGAAATTAGGTCAGCTCTGTGTATTGAACAGGGTGAAGCTGCACGAGATGATGACAACCTTATCATTCACTGGGCCAACACACCCTCTCTTTCTGTCTCTCTCTCTTGCCCACATACACACCCTCTGTATCTCGCTCGTTCTCTCGCGCTCACACACACACCACTAATACACACCACTAATACACACCACTAATACAGCCTAATGTTGCTGAATTTGTGTAGAAAGCAGTTTGCAGCATCAAAAGACTTGCATGTTCATGGAGACTCGATCTGACACATAAACCCTTACAGCTTTTTGTGTGTGTGTGTGTGTGCGCGTGTGTGTGTTTAATTCTGACCGTGTGAGTCTGGAGCCGATCTGCTGTCTGGATTCGAGTCTCTCCTCGTCCGTCTGCATGGGCAGGATGTTCTTCTCCTCCAGCTCCCTCTTAGACGGTCTGTTACTCAGCTTTATAGCCAGAGAATCTTTCCTCAGCACCTTCAGGGCTAAAGTATCTGTGTGCGCGCACACACACACACACACACACACACACACACACACACACACACGCGTTAATTCGATTCAGATTGTGACCCTGTATTGAATCAGAACACAACATTCCTGCAGAACACTTCCTTCACCCAGAGTGCTGAAGCACCGACCCACTGCGTCAGACCCTTTCCACCACAGCACCGACCCACTGCGTCAGACCCTTTCCACCACAGCACCGACCCACTGCGTCAGACCCTTTCCACCACAGCACCGACCCACTGCGTCAGACCCTTTCCACCACAGCACCGACCCACTGCGTCAGACCCTTTCCACCACAGCACCGACCCACTGCGTCAGACCCTTTCCACCACAGCACCGACCCACTGCGTCAGACCCTTTCCACCACAGCACCGACCCACTGCGTCAGACCCTTTACACCGAAGCACCGACCCACTGCGTCAGACCCTTTCCACCACAGCACCGACCCACTGCGTCAGACCCTTTCCACCACAGCACCGACCCACTGCGTCAGACCCTTTACACCGAAGCACCGACCCACTGCGTCAGACCCTTTCCACCACAGCACCGACCCACTGCGTCAGACCCTTTCCAGCACAGCACCGACCCACTGCGTCAGACCCTTTCCACCACAGCACTCTTCAGTTCTCCATTCTAATTCATCTGCACCATCACACTTACGGCTGTCAGTTAAAGCAGTCGGCGTTGCTATGGTAACAGCTCATTCACGGGGACTTGTATGATGGACGCTCTGTGTAACCTACAGTGTGATGTTATTTAACAATATTGTTAACACACTCACACACACTCTCTCTCTCTTTCTCGCTCACACACACTCTCTCACAAAACTCACAGTCACACACACTCATTCTCTCTCACAACCACTCTCTCACACACACTCACTCACTATCATCACTATGGTAACAGCTCATTTGTTGTGTGTTGTATGATGGACACTGTGTGTAACCTCTACCACCTGATGCTATTTGGAGAAAAGAAGTATAATAACTGTTCATTTGGAAGTTTTTAGTGGGCAAGAGAGGTTATATATGAGAGAATCATTGAAAGGAGTCTGTGTAAGAGTCAGAAGTAAAGCTGGAACTGGAACTAAATCCTCAGACTCCTGCAGCACAGAGGAGGAACTCCATGAGAGAGGACAGAGAGAGTGAGACAACTGGAACTACTGCAAACTGATAACACACTAAATCACCGAGTGACCGTTCCTGCTGCGCCTCCTCTAATCGCACTCACTCGTGAACAGCGAGTCGTCGTCCTCTTCATCGTCCTCCTCGTCTTCTTCCTCCAGGTCTTCCTTATACATGCTGGGCAAGTCTTCATAATCCGACTCGCTGGGCATGTTCTCTTTATCATCCTCACACTCAATCACCACTGTGGGCACTGGCCTGCTGTCCAAAAGACCACACTGACCAGAATGCAACGCAGAACTGAGGGAGAGAAAGAGAGAGGGGAGAGAGGGAGAGATTTGGAGGGAGAGAGAGAGGGAGAGTAAATGTTAATGTACATTAATGATTAAACGTCAGTACAATAGCATATACTCCATCACATACTTAATTACAAAAGTTTGCACCTCCTCAAGTCTGTAGATGGGGAAGGTAAATATGGCCAAAATTTATATCTGTTTAATTTTTCATACACTAAACTGCTCTCTCATCATTTTAAGGAGAAAATAAAAACAGAAGCACTGAAGTTCATCACAAAATTAAGTTCTGGAAGTAAATAAAATAAAATAAAATAATTATTATTAATAATAATAAATTTCTGGTCATTTCTAGACAGAAAAACAGAGATTTCCAAAATAATAATTTTAAATAAATAAAATAAAATAAAATATATATATTTGTGGAAAAAAAACACTGTGTGAAATATTTCATTGCAAATTCATTTCATTTATGGCCAAGAAATTAATTACTGAAATGAATGTCCTAAATAAAAAAACCTCAGTGCAGACAAATATTATATTTTAGGCTTAATTTCTGGGTCAGAAAAAAAGTAAAGATAGCATCAAAAATTGTGAGAAATATTGCACTGCAAAATTAATTTCAGGGCCAGAAAATAAAATGACAAAAACAAATCAAACAAACCAATAAAATAAAATAAATATATAAATAAAATTGGTAAGTTAATCAAACTAATTTGTTAAAGAAAAAAGAAATTGCATTGCAGAAAAAAAAAAGCTATGATAACCTTAAAAATTGTGAAAAATGTGTCATTGTAAAAAAATTTTTTCCTGGACCAGAAAATTTAGAAAACACTTTTCCGGAAGACACACGGCTCCTTTAAAGTGGACAGATTTATTTCACTTCACCTGGAATTTGGTAATGTAAGAAAACCCGATACGTTTTCTTTCGAAATGCTTTAAAAATAAAATTCGGGACAGCAGCTTCAGAGAAAGCGTGCAGCTCAGTGAGACGGTGGCATTGGTTTCCGAGCTGCGGAATCTTTGAGGAAAGAAAATCGCTCTTTAGCCAAATTGGATCTGTGATCCGTTACGTAACAGACACAAGCTGTGGCCAGCTTGGCATCGGGAAGAGACTGGCAGCGCTCGAATTCTGTCCCAATGCCAAACGCTACGCAGGAAGAGAACGACGGAGAGAGAGAGAGAGAGAGAGAAAGAGAAAGATTGATAGGAAGTGTGAGAGACAAAAGAGTGAGAGAGAATAACAGAGACAGAGGGGGAAAGAGCAGTTCAGTGCCCTCTCTCTCTATCTATCTTTTTCTCTCCTTTTACTGGTCTTTCTCATCAACGCAATGCTCACATGCTAACTAAAGCTAGCATTTCAGCTACAGTGCAGCTCTGACTCCTGACCTAAACGCGCTCCTTAATATTTCATATTATTTTATATTAATTTAAAGCAGTATGTCTCCATCACACTCCGTCTCCATCACACATAATGTGATGCTAAACTTAAGCGTTCGTTAAGGGTTCTCGCAGCTCGACTGAGACCGAAAAGTAAAAGTGCTCCTCAAACATTGTTACATTTACGGCAGTTTTTCTCAATAAGAACAATATAAACACTTTATTAGAGAATAAGAACAATATAAACACTTTATTATGGCAATTTGCTTTATTAGCGTCTTTAGCATTAAAATATTAATCTAATATTCATCTCTTCTGAGCTCATTTGTAAATATCGGACTGCAGATTGTGTGAACATTTTGGAGATTTCCCCACTGTGGGACGAATAAAGGTTTATCTTATCTTATTTTGCAGGATTTATGCTAATATCTGGCAACCCTCACTCTAGACTCCCCTGCAGCAGACTGACCTCTCGAGCCTCTGTATGGACAGCGCCAGCGTCTTGTTGAGCTCCTCGATGATGCGGCTGGGCACGCTGCCGTACTGCAGCTGGTGCGGGTGTCCGTGATGCCCCCCCAGGCTGCCGTGGTGCATCATGGGAGTGCACTTCCCAGGGTAGGTGGCGAGAGGGCTCGGGGACGAGACGGGCAGCTCCAGACCACCGGACGGCACGCAGATCATCACTTTCTTAGGAGGAAGAGGAGGAGAGTGTTTCCCCTGAACGCAGGGCAGCTTCAGGGTCTGACATGGCTCTGAGGGAGAGGAAGA
>JAUCMX010000005.1:10418890-10453890 GCA_033459395.1 Hemibagrus guttatus | reverse complement strand
CCCCCCAGCCGTCTTTCTGGATCTTTCTGATTGGCTGTCTGTTGCCACCACAAACGCAGTGCTAATCCCGCTCCAGAGCAGGGTTTCATAACCCCGGGTAAGAATGATGAAAACCTGGGGTTAAGTGCAGTGTGAAAAGCCTACATCTATTCACCCAGCTCCATCTATCCATTTCTATATCTATCAATCCATCTCCATCTCTAATTCATCATCCATCTATATATCTTTCCACTTATCCATCTCTATATCTCCATCCATCCATCCATCCACCTACCCATCTATATCCATCCATCTCTTTATTTATTCATCTCTATATCTCTATCCATCTATTCATCTCTATATCCATCCATCTGTCTATCCAGCCATCCATCCAGCTCTATCTATCCTTTTATTCATCTCTACATCTATCCATCCCCATCCATTCATCCACCCACCCATTTATCACTCCATCTATTTATTCATTCATTTCTATATCTATCCATCTATTCATCCATGTCTGTCTATCCATCTCTATATCTCGATCCATGCACTTAACTCCATCTTTATCCATCTATCCATCTCTATACATTCATCTCTGTCTATCCAACCACCTCTCTCTCTCTCTCTCTCTCTCTCTCTCTCTCTCTCTCTCTCTCTCTCTCTCATATAACTAAAGTCCTCATTGTACATGTTAATATTTCATTTGGAATTTCATTGACTTAAAAGACAACAATAATCTTTAGATGGATTCTAGTCTCTTGGGACTTTCCTAAAACACCGACAATTCAAACGTGCCATCACCACCGAAAGCCAGTCTTCCTCCTGCCCATCAAAAATAGAGATACCCAGTGATGAAGTCTTAATGGACATGCCAGTGATGTCCACTAGCAGTGTCATTTATTAATCTGTCCATCTGGTCAGTTAGAGGTCATCTGATGTAGGTATGGGGGAGAGGAGTACACTGATGGTACATATAGAAACAACATTCATTCTTAAATCTTACAATTTATCCAATTTAATTAGCTTTTTATGAAAAAAAAAAAAGCACAATAGAATATTCAACAAAACTGCTTCGATGCTGTTGAATGGATAATAGATTTCACAACTCAAGCAAATAAACTGCAGCTACTGCAGGTCTAGGAATAAAGAACCGATCCCTGAAATACCTATGAAACATTACATCAAGCAAGAAAGTCCATTACTGTATGCTGTAAGAACTCACACACACACACACACACACACACACACACACACACACACACACACACACACAACACACACACAGGATAAAGGAGTTCTGTTTTCAATTCAATGGACAAAAGATACAAAGAGAAAAAAAATGAAAAAGTCAGCAGGTGCGGCAACGTGCGAAGTCTTACAGTAATGCCAAGGAGCACTGCAGCCAAGTCTCAGTGCCACGGCTGAGCTATTTTAAGGCCGTGACAGCTGAGGGACTTTATCTCCAACCCCCATACTACCACACCGCGCCCTCTGAAACACGGCACTTTTTGTCACATTAGTAATTCCAAAAATCTGATCACGCAAATAAGGAACAAGTTAAGAAAGTGAAAAGTGGACAATTCTGCTTGCTGCAGAATTGTGTGCGCAGTATATGCACCACGCCTAAGACTATACTGTATGTTTATGCATTAATGAAGAATACACACAAACATGGTTCGCAACCTCACCTAAATGAGTGAGAAACAGTTATAGATTAAATGGTAAGCGTGGGACAAAATGTCTCGCACCATCACTTGGTACTGATCCCACCAGCACATACAACCGTCTCTGTCCTGTGTGGTGCTGGGCTCATATCCTAGACCATACTGCTGCTTGCAATCCTGCACATTTGGACATTTTTATTTGCACAATGCACTTTTTATTGCACGGGGGGCGGGGGCTAAACTGGGACCTAAATAACTGGTGAGAACAATGAGAGGTGAGCGGAAACGGCAGATGGACTTAATGGTAATAGTTGTACTGAAAAATAGGACCAAATAATATGAGACTGGGACAATGGAAACAATTCAGACAAGTGGTGAGACTAGATAATAGATGGATTAAAATCGTGGGACTAATTAGTGGGCATAAATAACTGGACTTATTGGGAACGATGGGACCAGCAAGCCTCCTGGTGGTCCAGCGG
Organism: Hemibagrus guttatus; assembly: GCA_033459395.1. Taxonomy (NCBI): domain Eukaryota; kingdom Metazoa; phylum Chordata; class Actinopteri; order Siluriformes; family Bagridae; genus Hemibagrus; species Hemibagrus guttatus. Next base: position 10,451,765 of record JAUCMX010000005.1, on the reverse strand, counting down.
CAGGACCCCGCGCTCTCATTGCCGTGGCCCAGGTTTGATTCCCAGGCAGGGAGCTAACCCAGCCATTGAATAGTTAACTCTCGGTGCCGGACCCAAGCTCGGATTAAACGGGAGGGTTGTGTCAAGAAGGTCATCCGGCGTAAAACCAGTGTGAAAATCGAAACATGCGGACCAAATGATCCACTGTGGGGACCCCAAACGGGGAGCAGCAAAAAGAACAACATTAGGAATGCTGGGACCAAAATGGTAAAAGATTGACTACATGGTGGAAATTAAATGTTGGGACTAACTAATAATAATTGGACTAAACTATTATAGGTATAAATAGTATTACTGGGACTAAACAGTAATAGTGAAAATAAATCGTGGGACCAAATGATGGCAGTTGAACTGAAATGTGGAATAGTGATACCAAATGGCGGAACTAAATTGCTGGTATTGGGATTAAATGGTCAAATCAATATGAATCATTGAACTAAATGGTGAGATTAAATGGTCATAGTTGTACTAAAATCATGGGACACTGGAAACATTCTGGACATTCAGGCATTTTAGGAATCAAGTTCAAAACATTATACATGCGTAAGTTAATGAATCTATAAAAACAGATATTCGATTCTGTATCTTCACCATAATCATGATAAAGGTGGGACAATTTCATAAGCTTAGATTCTTAGTTTTCTTCTGGGAAGTTATCCAGTCCCTTTCCTAATCCATTTCCACTTTGCTGTAGGACTACACAAGTAGAAGTGGTTGCTAAACATCTCCCGTAAAATTCAATAAGGTTCCAATTCAGTCCATCTGTAAGAAGTGGGTTTGTTTTCACCATTATCATCACATTCATGGGCAATCGGAGGAACAATCTTTACCCAAGATGCTGTAAGCATGAGGATATAAAAGGAATGAGATATTGGGCTCAGCATCTTGTAAACCAGGTAAATGTCAGAGTCTATAAAAGAAGCCATCTTGAATAGACCCCATTCAAACTCGAACACAAAGAATGAGGCTACAAAATCGTGTGCCAAGAATACACCGTCCTCTGGGTCATGATACCTTCACTACGGCTCCCGAAGTTCTCCCAGATGGTGCGAGTGTGTTGGTTTGCACAGCATACGCGCATAGAAATTGATCTGGATTCCAGTTCATGTGAATTCATTTGAATTATGACTATTAAGGAGCTCTCACAGTTTCAAGTGTCTGTCATGACCAGGATGCCAGATGTAGATCATCCAGGCAGGTGAGCCCAAAATCAAATGTCACTGACTGTTAATCAGTGAATCAGACTCTGTGATTCAGAACCTTCTGCATATTACATGCTAAAATGTAAATACCAGCCTTTCTCAAAACAGTCGTTCTGCCAGGTCAGAAATGTAAAGAGTAATTAGCAAGAGGTTTATGATGTAGCAGACAGGGAGTTTAGCTGGCCAAGTTACATTATGGGGCGTTACGCAAGAGCTCGGGCTGTACATAAGACAGGAAGGCATGCTTTTTTGGGTTAGCATGTTCTCCAGAAGCTCCTCAGAGATCAAACTGGGTCCTTTAAAAATGCAAATCTCAGCCAGAAATGTCGTAATCTAGAACTTTCTGGAACAATTCATAAGGACGGCACTATATTTCCTGATTACTGAATGAAATAATCTGAAACAGGAGCAAACAGAAATAAGAGGTTATACTAGATGCCAACAGTGGGACAAAATAAATAAGCTAACGTTTGGATCTAAGCAAAAAAAGAATATTTGAACTAAACAGTGGACCAAATAAAATGAATGCTAATAGTAAATAAATGCAAAACGCTAATGGTTGGACCAAATGGTAAAAGGATTTAAAAAAAAAATAAAAAATTGGTGATAGTAAAAGTGGGACTAAATGGCAATACTCTGACACTTTAACTATTATAAATGTTGAAACTTGGACTAAATGATAATACTTTGAGTAAACGATGGGACTAAATGGTCACACTTGGAGTAAATAGTGAGACTTAACTTTGTAGATTGGACTAAACGGTAAAATCTGGAGCAAATGGCGGGACTAAGTATTGTAGGTTGGATTAAACAGTCAGGCTAAATGTTGATCGTTGGACTAAAATTATAGTACTTGGAGTAAATAGTGGGATTAAATGTTGTAGGTTGGACTAAATGATAGTATTTAGAGTAAACTGTGGGACTAAATGGAACTAAATGTAGAATTAAATGTAAATGGCCCAGCCAAATGGAAACAGCGGAACTAAATGGTGAACTAAATGATAACAGTTGAACCACATGTAGAAATTGAAGTAAACGGTGGAAATAAATAGTAACCAAGTGGTTGGCCTACATCTTCGGATTAAACTGGAAACAGCTGGCGTAACTGGTAATTACGAATGTAAATGTTCGGGCTAAATAGTTAGACAAAATTGTCTTATGCTGTAATATGAAATGTATAAAATCTTTCCAAGTTCTTATATAAGCACACAGTTTGATTTAAATAAAATATATAAACTTGGCTAATCTCAGGATCTAGCGAACAAACACATGCCTTACAAGAAAACAACAATACACACAAGATATCAACATGATTCTGCAGATGAAAGATGTCATGCACACAAACATTTACTTTCCCAAGTGACTCTGGAGCTTGAAAGTAAACCAACAGCTCACGTCTACCATTTAATAACCGGTGAAGAAAACTGTAAAAAGAAATGGCAGTGATTCATCCTAGTTCATTGCTTTCCAATCGCATTTTCCACAGACGACTCACAGAGACGTTAGGTCAGATCCACTAACGGATATCTAAGAGAAGCTCATAGAAAACAGAGACTCGTCGGTGCGAGAGGAAAAAAAAGTATGAGTCAGAGAGCCAGTCATCAGAGCAAATGTCTAACACAAAAGAACGCCACAGTACAGATCATACAAAGCTATTCAGTTTGAAGGCATCGTTGTTTTTGTTTTTTTGTTTAAGAGTTTTCATAGTGACCTCGTTAGGATGTGGGATACAGAAATGTACACTATTAAGATATAGCAGATTTGTAGCCTTTAAGAGAGAATGAGAAACAACCCGAATACAACAAATGAAAATATTCATATTCAAATCCTAATCAATATTGCACTCAAAGTCATCAAAAACATAGTATGCTGTATGTTAAGCTTACTTACTGGATTGAAAACGATTTTATTTCTAGTTCTTCGCTCCTCATACGTAGTGTTTGCATGGTTGTGACCCAAATTAGAGAAGAGCTCTACCTCTGAGAAGGTCACACTGCTGATGAATTCAAGGTTCAACACCACTTTATGTTCTAGATTCATGTGCATTGGAGATTGAGGGTTTATTAAACTAGTGCACAAATCTGTAAATATATATATATATATATATATATATATATATATATATATATATATATATATATATATATATATATTTTATCTTTGTGATCTTTGTGAGCTTGGAATAAAGAAACTGTTGAAAGCAAATGCACATCAGATTAGCGAGCACTGAGCCATGTACATCCAGATCCATTGTACCATTTGTCTTCAAGGCCAAAGCTATAAAGACTTTTTTATGTAGGTTAAGGACTTTTCAAACTTCATGCTAACTAAAGAAACGATTAGCAAGGAAAACAGAACTATTCCTCATCATGAGTTATAAGGATGTAAATAGATGAGGAGTGAGCTATAAAATGACTATGATAAAAAAAAAAAAAAAAAAAAAATCGACAAACGTGGACTATTTCACCTTTACATTTTTTTAAATCAAGAAATGTTAAGCTGTTGTACAGTAGGACGCCATCTGTCATTCATTCGCATCCAATATGTTGGCTATAGTATCACAGCTGAGAGAGAGAGAGAGAGAGAGATAATACTGGCAATCAGCCTGGAAGGAGCATTATGATGTTTATGAATTTACATAGTCCATGTTAACATTAGCAACATAATCACTAAATATATTTTAAAAGCTTGCATTGGTCCTTACAATGTTCATCGTTTGTACAAATCCCTTTGTATAATTGCACAGGAAGAGACTCAATTTTAAGTGTTTTTTTAAGGTCACAGGTAAGATTCAGGCTAAACTGGCAATGTAGGTAAATCAATTTGCATGACAAAGTCTAAAGAAAAGGCAATCTAGCAGACAAAAAAAAAAAAAACAAGACCATGACATTTAAGTGACAGAAAAACAAGCTGAAAGGGATAAAAGTTTCTGCTGAGACAATTTTCTCCTGGTTCCTGTGCACGGTCTGCCATAGAGGGTACCTAAAATGCATTTGAGTCACATCCTTGTCTCAAGCAGGCTGTTTTTCCAAGGCTGTAAATACAAGAGGCTTTGCCACTTTTATTAAGGCCAGTACTTCTGAACCACTTGTCGTAAGACACCAATCAGGAAATGATAGAGATCAGCCAAAGGACTAGAGCTGATGACTTCAGCGCCACCATGACTCTAATCCTGAAACACTCTAATCTCATCTTCTGACCCACAACCCTTCATTTTGGTAGAACTTGGTCTTTATTCTTCAAAAAAACCTTACCAACCCTAACATTATCCCAATCTCCCATATTTCCTAGAACAGCCACAGGAGCAAGTACACAACCACCACAACCACGAGTATTGGCCATTATTGCTTTGCAGTACAAGGCTTCCACATTTCTACACCATTTCCACTGTTTAAAACTGTGGGACCTCATCCAAATCAGTCATCATTTAGAGTACAAGAAGGAAAAAGACTGAGCTATTGATCTGATGGACTACCCGACTACCCTTGATCAAAAAAAAATCTGGCTGATACATTTGCTCTGTTTAAGGTTGTCCAAATCAACACAATGACCTTTTTTTTCGGTCTGGTTGGCATTGTGGAATTCTCATTAAGAGTTCTTTTTGAAGGTGGAGCACATTGCAGATTCCACAAAAGTAGACGGAGGTCATGTGCAAATTGCCCCTCGGTTTGCCTCACCTGTCCATGCTGTCTTGTGTTGCTTAGATACATGGTTGGCAAAATGACTTCGTATGCAATAAAAAGATTTCTGGCCATCAAATTCACTCCTTGCTTTCCTTCTTTAGTTATAAGTCATTACAGCTAGGAGCAACTCAAGACAGGTGACGGAAAACAAGGTTCAAGCATAAGTGTCCATCTCCCCGGTGGAAGAATCTGAGACATCGCTGGCACGTTGATCTGGAAAGATGGCATTGACCAACTGCCTTACTGCAGAACCAATCAAGACCACTGCAAAATGCCAAGCTGTCTAACAACCACAGAATACTACAGCTGCAAAAGTAGTCAACCTTCATTCAATGCTAATCACGTTAAATGTCTGTGATGTTTCTAGCACTGTGGGATCAGGCTGATTTACTGACTGACTGAACGTTTAATTGATTCAATGGCTGATTGATGGTCTGTCACCGCTCCAGTGGCATCTGCTGCCAGTCACAGCAACAGCAGTTGGTTTTTACCGATGAGTCAGTTCAAGATTCACACTCTCCTCTCAGCTCTGCACCAAGAGTCAATTCACAGCCCTCAGAGAATTCACAAAAAAAAAAAAATCAACACCAGCCCACGAAACCCAAATCCTTCCTTTGCAAGTCAAACACACATTTCCCACAGCTGTGTATGAGAAAGCAGGACAGGCTGTCAGACATTACCTCAAAAGATTTTGAAAAAAACATGGAATGGAATGGAATGGAATAATACTTAATTTTGGATATTTTTGGGCTGATGATTTAAGTCTGTGGTTCCATGGATGTACACACTCAAGAAAAAATTGATTCCTTTAAGGTTGTTAGTAAAGGACTCTTAGCTTCCTTAGGAAAGCCTATTCAGAAACCCTTTTTCTCAAGGTTTTACCCAAGGGTTCCCTTAGCAAGCAAACCATAGAACCCTTTAGGCTATAAGATAAGAGGTTCTCAACCCTGGGCTTGTACTTTTTGTAGGATTTTCCTATCCCGACACATCCCATGCTGCTTCTGGAATGACCAGTTACTGAACTGATTGGTTTTCTGGCACTATGTAGCTTGGGGTAACTCAGGTCCACTTTTCAAAACCATTGAGAAATCAAACACAATCCTCCAAATATTTCCAGATCTGTATCATTTGGCAATAGATCTGTGGTGCCAAAGAAATATATTTTTGTGGTTCCCTGCTATAAACAACTTTAGCAGTCCAAGCTGGTAATCTCCAAACGGGTAACTTCAAGCACTTCTTTTCCCAATACCTAGTTGCGTCTCAATAGATAAGGTGTAGTTTTCCTGGGGGTGGTCTTGTAATTTGAATGGCTAACTGGTAAGATCTATGATTGAATATTGGTTCCCCCACCTCCCACTGGTACTCTGGATCAAACCGGTATACTCAGTGGTTCTTCTTCCAACAACTAGACAGTTTTACCAGGGGTGGACTTTACCGTCTTTACCGATGGGATCTACGAATGAATATTGGTTACCATTTACATTTTCGGCATTCTGCAGACACTCTTATCCAGAGTGACTTACAATTTATCAAATTTTTTATACAGCAATTAATGGTTAATGGATAAGGTTACTCAGGGGCCCGGCAGCATGGTGGACCTAGGGCTCGAGCTCACAACCTTCCGATCAGTAGTCTAACACCTTAAGCACTAAGCTACCACATCCCACACACCTCATCTCACATACCAGTTCTCTGGATGAAGCAAGCTCACCTCGCTGTGTCTCAGTGGCTCAGGTGTGGGGTGGTCTTGTAATGTTAGTGATTAACTGACAAGATCCATGATTGAATATTGGTTTCCCCAAACAACCACACCGAGCGCTTCTTCTCCCAACACCTTGCTGCGTCTCATTAGACCAGGCATAGCTTTACCAGGGGCGGTCTTGTAATTAAAGTCATTACTGATGGGATCCATGATTGAAAAATTAGTTCCCCCTCACAAACCCACCCCTCAACCACCCCACGCCCTCATCTCGCCCACCGGTTCTCCGGCTCAAACGAGCTCACAGAGCACTTCTACTCCCAACACCTCACAGTGTGTCAATCGATCAGGCAGCACACATATGAAAAGCCCTTGTGTTTTCCTCTTCTACCTGGACCTGATGGTTCTGGTGCGCTGCAGCACATACATCAAAGCCTGGGTAAAAATAGCCGACTGGGAGAAAACACTAACGCTTTGCCTAAATCGATTCGCCTCTACTGCTGCCGTTGCTGCTGCTGCCGTTTCTTCTGCCAGCCTGCAGCAGAGCTGACAGCTTAACCCACATTCTTCCTGCTGTCTCTAGCTCGGGAAATGGAGTAGGACAAATGCTCCGGTTTTACGCATTCCCTTTTTGTAAGATCACTGCGCATTTTTATGGAAAATCACATTACTTTTGTCATAATGGAAAGCAATCATGCAAAGCACTTCAAAAGTGCTGATCTTGATGCAGCAGAGAAGATAAACCAACAAAACCACAGTAAATTATATATATATATATTCCAAAATAAAATTGAGTAATAAATTAAAACAGGAGGGAAATGAAACCCACAGGGGGTTTGATGTATAGTTCTTGCCCACAGGACGCTAAATGCAGCTCTCCAATTCTCTGCACTATTGATTCAACTGTGCAGGCTATTTTAAAACAGCATAGATGCTATTCGAGGTTACCAGTGTGAGAGTGTGATAGTGGGATCCATGACCCTGTGCTTGGAAAGATGGTGAGACTGCAGTCTAACCAAAAAAAAAAAAAAAAAAAAAAAACTTTATAAAAGCTTCACTGTGCAATGGCACAGTTCTGTGAATCAATACCAAGCAAACAGAAGTCTATAGAGAAGCTGAGATTTACACGACTGTCTACAGCGTACACGATCGGATTTGGGTTAGCAGATTGTTGACGAGCAAACAGGAAACGCGTGTTCAGGTTGGGAAGAATGCTTCCAACTCAAGACCACTAACATGTGAAAAAGAATGTATACGAGATCAATCAAGTGTGTATGTACATCCGGAGTGCAGTAAACACACACTCTCCCTCCCACCTGCTGAGGTCTGCTTGAACTTCTCGCTCTTCTTCTTCCTCCACTTCCAGGGCTTGAAAAGTCGGCCGAGCGTGGCGAACTTGCTCCTGCGGCGAATCGGCGGCGTGTGCGTGCCGGAGACGAGCGACTCGGAGCGCATGGCAGCCAGCCGCTCCACCTCCTCCGCTGGAGAGGAAAAAGAAAACAGGAAATAAGGATGGTTATTCATTTTTCCTCTTCCAATTAATTCTTACAATGATGCTGGAACCTATAAGCGAAACCGGAAGACACCTTAAGTGTGATCCTACGGCGTTTTCCTCAACCCTGGAGCTCAGCTTTAAGCCAAACATCGATGGTAGGCGTTAAAGAGTCTTTTTTTTTTTTTTTTTAAAGATATTATCAGAATAAAAACTACCAAGCACCTTGAATAAATCCAGCACATTGACCAGCCATTCTTTCATTGATATCCAACTGATTTTTCAGTGGGCCTTATTTCCTCCTTTCTACAGCGCTCACTTCCGTCACGTTCAGTGTTTAGCCGCATGACCATCAACCAAGCCGTTTTATTTATTTTATCTATTTATTTTCATCACTGCTCACCTGATATGAGGTTCACACGCTGTTCAGTCTCTGATTTGAGGTTTGTTGCTAAGCAACTTGCTGTAACATTCCAACACCACATCATTTCACACTGTACGCATTCAGCACCATGATGTGACGTCGACACTGTAAACGCTTCATAACCCCGCCTCTAAAGTCCATGTGTGGAACCTTAAAAGCGTGGTTTAGGACGAGGAGGTTGAACTGGGGAAGAAAAAACCCTGTAGCTCCTATTCATAGCCGTGTTTGCGTCCGTTTAAAATGCACAATCTGTTCGTTCAGGATGACGCATCACACTCAGTTACGTCCATGATTTGTAGAGAAGGCAGCAGCATGATTTCTTCCTGAAACACCCAAAGACTACAGATTGAAGAAGAAGTCTATAAATCGTCTGGCAAAATCTGTAGTTAGAACGAAAAGTAGCTTAAAACACATTTCTTGTACGTTATATGGGTTTTTTTTTTTAGATTTGTTCCATTTTTTTTGACAAATTATTTTTTTGTATTAGGTCTAAATTGTATTTACATACATTATTATTATTATTATTATTATTATTTCAATATTGTTTTAAATATTTTATTTTAAAACTCTACATCACATCCTGCTTTAACTAATTCTTTCTTACTATATTTTGTCTAATTTTTTTTATTTGTAAAATTAAAGTTCTTTTTTATTATTATTATTATTATTATTATTATTATTATTATTATTAGCCACATTATTAATAACCACACTGCTCGTCACAGGGCTTCCAGCCAGACCTGCGAATGGCAAGTATTACATTTCATTTTCTCATGAATTACAAAATTTTGGATCATAAAAATTATGTTTTAAAAATTAGAGTACGTTTTTTTTTCCCCCACCATTTTTTCATTTTTATTAATTTTTTTTTTTTAACTTCCTGAATTAAAGTAAACACACACAATATTCTTTCAGTCCTGCCTTCTTCCTGCTACACACCTAAAGGGACAGACTTGATCTCAGCATCTCACACACACACACACACACACACACACACACACACACACACACACACACACACACACACACACACACTACACAAAAGAAGGGATTTCAAATAAACATCACCCATTGCTGTATACTGTGTATCAGTACGTTGCATAATCTTTTATTCCACACTCGACTGGTTCCCAGTGGGATCACAGAGATCTGTCGGACTCCAGAGAAAGAATTTTGCTAAATATACAAAAGTTGCTCAGGGGGATTTTTTGCAAAATGACTCAAATCAGGAGGACATGGATTAGTCCATTCATTTCCCACGTTTTTCCAAAATGACAGCGGATGACCCAAATGCAGCCTTAAAGGAATCTGATAACTTTTTTTTCCTTGAACAAAGTAACAAAAATGACACTCCTGGTTGTACTTGGATTTTTTTTTTTTCTTTGTCAAAGATTTTTGAACATTCTCTCCAAACCCTGACCGTCCAGACATCACTAAAAAGTTTTTATTTTCTTTAGAAAGGTCAGAATTATTCCCACTTTTCCAGCGTGCATTAGTTTCCAATCCATTTTCTCCCAAAACACCACATTATTTGGAAAAATGGCTTTTATCGTGATTCCTCCATTTACCTTGTACACACTGGAACAAAAAAAAAACAACCCATTTCTTCAGCACCTAGAAAACCATAACTTTTGGCTGCATTTATATCAAAGCAGGTGCTTTTGTTGAAAAAAATTCTCTTCCATATACACACACACACTTTAAATCGTAGCTCTCTTTTTTCCACCTGGCTGTTACATTTTAGGATGAAATAAATGAAACAAAGCCGAGATGTTCATCGCCATCAGAAGAGTTAACCGAGCAGAATTGCAGATGCAACGAAGAGGCAGGCCAAACCACAATCCTGGACACAAATCTGGAAACACTTCCATCCACCACTAATGCTCGAAGTTCTCCTTCAAACAGCTCACTAAAGCATCCTAGCTTCACACAGCTTGAAAAAGCACGATTCCAGTACAATCGGAATTCCCTCCTGGCTTAAAAAGCAAGAAAAAAAATCTTCATTTCATCAAAAACATCTCATGTCATTAAAAGCAAATCGTGTTACACTTTACACTGCATAGCAGGCTGGAGCTTCAACAATAAACCGAACTCTGACACACACACACACACACACACACACACAAGGGCATTTGAATGATTTTGGCATTTCACGCAAGGAAATCGCTCATCTAAATAAATAAATAAATAAATAAACACACTCACTGACGCTTGAGCATGGAACGCACATAACGCAAAACTGCGTTTTTTCCTCCACATCACTTGCTCACATCTGCATGCAGTGTATGTAAACCACGCACGTATTTCAGTGCTACTGATGATGAAGGATAAGGATTGTATTGGGAGTGATGATGATGATGATGGTGGTGGTGATGGTGGTGGTGATGATGTTTTGCACCGCAGCATGGAGAGACTCACCGTCTTGCGCTTCGGAGGCGCGGCTGCAGTTGCCACAAATGTGCTTGATTTCTTTACCGATGTGGCAGTGAATGATGAAGGGCACGGTGCCGTGCTGGTGCTGCTGTTTCCGGGGATCCGCGCTCCCTTTTTTACCGTTCAGATTCATCATCCTGACCAGACAGAAGCCTTTCTGCTTGGCCTTGTGCGCAGGGACCGGAGGCGGCCCGGGCGCGGTGCTGCTGCTGCTGCTGGTGGTGACGGTGACGGTGGTGTTGGTGGTGTATCCTCCGTTAAAGCGACTCCCGGGGCCGCAGGCCGCCATACCAGAGCTCGCTGACTTCAGCATGGAGGACAAACCGATCGGTAGCGCGTCTCTACGCAGAAATATGGCTTCTTCTTCAAAAAATAAAAAAAAAATCCAATGATTTCCGCCACGAATCCCACACTACCTTCAGCGTCCCTACCGCTTACCAAAAACGCACCTGAGATCTCATTTCGGATTTTCTAGCACAGGTGAGCGCTGGAGAAAAAGCTGCCTGTGATCCGGTGTTTCAGCGCAGCACTAAAACCGCAGCAGCTCCGCTCCCTTTTCTAACAGCCATGAGTGATTCACCAAGGAATCGGTTCCTTCCGAATGACTCTTTTGAGGTACTCGATGAATCGATTAGCACACATGAATCCTACGCTCGCTCACTCTTTTCTTTCTTTTTCTTCTTTCTTTCTTTCTTTCTTTCTTTCTTCTTTCTTTCTTTCTTTCTTTCTCCCTCACACCTTTTCTTTCTTTCTTTCTTTCTTTCTTTCTTTCTTTCTTTCTTTCTTTCTCATACCTTTTCTTTCTTTCTTTCTTTCTTTCTTTCTTTCTTTCTTTCTTTCTTTCTTTCTTCTTTCTTTTTTTTTTTTTCCCTCACACTTTTTCTTTCTTTCTTTCTTTCTTCTTTCTTTCTTTCTTTCTTTCTTTCTTTCTTTCTCCCTCACACCTTTTCTTTCTTCTTTCTTTCTTTCTTTCTTTCTTTCTTTCTTTCTTTCTTTCTTGTTCACTCACACCTTTCTTTCTTTCTTTCTTTCTTTCTTTCTTTCTTTCTTTCTTTCTTTCTTTCTTTCTTTCTTTCTTTCTTTCAGTCTTGTTCACTCACACCTTTCTTTCTTTCTTTCTTTCTTCTTTCTTTCTTTCTTTCTTTCTTTCTTTCTTTCTTTCAGTCTTGTTCCCTCACACATTTTCTTTCTTTCTTTCTTCTTTCTTTTTTCTTTCTTTCTTTCTTTCTTCTTTCTTTCTCCCTCACACCTTTTCTTTCTTTCTTTCTTTCTTTCTTTCTTTCTTTCTTTCTTTCTTTCTCATACCTTTTCTTTCTTTCTTTCTTTCTTTCTTTCTTTCTTTCTTTCTTTCTTTCTTTCTTTCTTTCTTTCTTTCTTTCTTTTTTTTTTCTCCCTCACACTTTTCTTTCTTTCTTTCTTTCTTTCTTTCTTTCTTTCTTTCTTTCTTTCTTTCTTTCTCCCTCACACCTTTTCTTTCTTTCTTTCTTTCTTTCTTTCTTTCTTTCTTTCTTTCTTTCTTTCTTTCTTGTTCACTCACACCTTTCTTTCTTTCTTTCTTTCTTTCTTTCTTTCTTTCTTTCTTTCTTTCTTTCTTTCTTTCAGTCTTGTTCACTCACACCTTTCTTTCTTTCTTTCTTTCTTTCTTTCTTTCTTTCTTTCTTTCTTTCTTTCTTTCTTTCTTTCAGTCTTGTTCCCTCACACATTTTCTTTCTTTCTTTCTTTCTTTCTTTCTTTCTTTCTTTCTTTTTTCAAAATCAAAGTCAAAAATCTCATTTATGCGTTAGTTTGCTTGCATGTCATCTTATGACCAAACAAAATGTCTTATAGTTATGTTTGTATATACAGTTTATATAAATTTCCCCAAATTTCTAAATAATTTAAATTAATTCCCATAAATTCCCATAATTCCCATAAATTCCTGTTAAGTTTCCAACTTGGAATATTTCCAAAATTCCCAAGATGAAGTTCCCATGGAAATATTCTGGAAATTTACCGGAAATTTTACCGCCCCTTTGCAACCCCATTTGGTGAATGCTGATTAGTTTCTGGAAACGATGACGATCAGTAATTTGTCATTAGCAATACTAATGATTAGTAATTTAGCCCCTGGGGACATCAGGGATCATTGATGGGTTGTTGGGAACACTGAGGATCAGTAATTAGTCATTTGGAACAATTGTGATCAGCGATTGGTCGGCTGACCAGTCATTAGTAATTTGGAACATTTGGTGATTGGTGATAAGTCACTGGAAACAGTGATGACCAGTGATTAGGCATTGGGAGTTGTAATGAAATGTGATTGGCGGTTGCAAACATCAGCATAACCCAGTGAGGTTTTACACACTGGTGGCCGGTCGAGTGAACCCATTCTATCACCTCGTATAACCAGCAGCTATGATGTGAGCACGAGAGACGTACTGAGCCTAAAAAGTCACCCTATCCAGTGACAAAGTCACTCTGCCAGTACCACAGCATGAACTACTTTAACATGCTTCATTAAATTCAAACGTGTTGTGAACCACCAGTTCAATCATTTAAACCTAACAAAACCCTGATGTGAAACTTTATTATCTCTTATTCTGAGCATGTCTAAGTCCAGACAAAAGTAACGTTCCTTTACTAAAACATCATCCAAAAATAAAGAACTAAATAAAAACACAAAACAGGCACGCGTTCTTGATTGACAAGCTGCCAGAAGACACAATTGTTCTTGTGTATTCGACACAAGCATGTTCACATATGCTCAAATAACTGGAGAGATTTAAAAATAGCTATGTCATTGTCTTTGTATCAAACTAGAGACATCTCCAATAGGCACACTGTGTGCCATTTGTAACAGAAATAAATAAATATTTACCGGTAATAGGATTCGGTCTTATTAGGAATGTCTGGTGTTGGCCTCATTCTACCCTGTGTGCTTTGGTATCATTTCACAGAAAGCCTTGATGTTTCTCTGATTTACTGTAGATAAGGTGAGTGAGTGGACTTCACTTACAGACTGGATACACAAGATGAGGCACTGAGGTTCTGAGGCTGAGGTAAATGTGCTGCCTTGGTTGAACAGGTATATCTGTTCCTGACATCAGTCTCAATTGTTCTGAGGTCCAAAATCCTGCTGCCATGCAGGATGAGGGACGGCAGCACTAGGTCATCTACGTAGAGGAGGAATCTCAGGAGTCTGAGGAGGTGCAAACTGTTCCTAGCTCGTTTAGCTCGCTAGCTTATTTACCTAACCAGCGTCTCAGTGAGTCAGGATGTATCCCAGCTACACATTCGCTATCCCTGAGGGAGGGACTCTGTATATTTTTGTCAATTTTTTCAACACATTTGTTTCTTGAAAACATTTCTTTCATAGCAGTTTGTAATATAGTTCTTTGAGTTGTTGTTGTTTGTTTGTTTTTGCTGACTGAATGTGTAGGGTGTAAATGGAAGGTCTTGTGACATTGTGTTCGGTTAGCAAGGTCACAATTCTGGTATTTAAAATGCTAAACATCTAAACACCTCGCACACTCACCCATAGACTTAGGTGATGAGTCATAAAGCCTAGCAATGCTTACAAATTCCTGATTAGCCAGAGACTAATCATGTGATTGGCTAGAGTAAAGATGATGTCATGTCACAATGAAGCTTCAGTCAAAGAAGGTACGGTCTCTATTACTCACGCCTTTCCTTTCTCTCTGTCCTTTTCTTTGTCTCTGATCTTGTACACGCTCTTTTACCGAACGTGTTATTTAGCTTCATCTGTCTTCAGCTCACTGTAGCTCTTTTATCAGTCCCGGTTATGGTAATGAGGCTTGTGCCTTGCTGTGATACAGAGGAATCGAACAGAATTGTAATCCAGCTGCAGCCGGAATATTTACAGGCCGTGAAGCTTTGATGGTGCATCCCATAATCCCAGGCTCATTAGCCTCGCTTCACAGATATTAGAAAGCTTGGAGAGGTCCTGAGCTGGGAGAGAACTTCCCACTGAGAGTAACCAACTAGCGTTTGACATTGATGGGAAACGGCTGCAGTGCTTTCTTTGGAAAAGAGCGTAGAACTTGATTTTGTCGTTATCTTCTACGTTAAAAAAAGCTGACCACACCACACTGTATCTTTGTCTAACCTTTGTCTACACCACAGTGTATCAAGCAGTCAATGCAACTGTGTGTATTGCTCAACTTGCTGACCATTTAAATAGTTGAGCAAACACCTTCAGTTTTAGAGTTGCATGGTATAGTTGTGTCTTCTGGCCTTGGAAAGGTAGCACAAGATCGTGGTGGTGAGACATAGCAAGATTGAAGGTACAGGCAGATGGGGTTATCATGAGCGTAATAAACAGGTCAAATAGACATCACAAATAGGAGCTAGAAATTCCAGAAACCATCAAACAAAACGTTCAACAGAATACAGAAAAAGCAGGCTAGACAAGACACAGGCAAGCTAATCAAGTGATACTGGTGAACAGGTGGTAAAGCACTGACAGGATAGGGCTGGAGACAAGGCTAGAACCCTAACTGAGACACATGGCAAAATGTAAGCAAACCCACACAACGTGAACCACATGACCCAAACCCTAGCCTTGTCTCCACCTCTATCCTGTCATTGGTTTGTTATCCTGTTGTGTTCACCTGTTTTACAGTAGCACTTGATTGGCTTGTCTATCCTGCTTTTTCTGTATTCTGTTGAATGTTTTGTCTGATTCTCTTTTGTCTTTTTCTGTGACTGTTTTGACCCATGATTATTTATTCGACCTGCTTATTAGATTAGGATATGCCCGTGATAACCCTGTACCTTCACCCCTGCTACGTCTCATGGCCACAGTTCCTGGACTTAATATAACAAAGAGCACATTGATTTCACACACTTGTGATTTTCCTCTCGCAATAAGAGCACTTTAGAATTTGTGAATGCAGCTACTGACTGTAACAGGCAACACGTCACAGAGGGGGCTCCAGGGACTTTTCAGGAGGTAACAAAATCTAATAGCCTTCAGCCAACACACATCATACACTACATCATCCAGAGCTCCAGACATTATACATTTCTAACCATGTGGTCAGAAAGGATGTCAGAGCCTTAGTGCCTGGATGAAAAATCGCCTCTGGAATAATGACATCATTACATGGAGTTATACTACAGCTCAGTGCAAAAGGTTCATGTCACCAATCATCTCTACAGCCATTACTCATCCATTTCTCCCACAGAGCCCTCAGGTGAACCAGTCTTCCCGGACCTGTGTGTTGTTGTTGTTTTTTTTGTTTTTTTTTTACGTCTGGAGATACATCCCATTCTTTCTGACGCAGACCTGATGAGCCTCGAGCTGAAGGCTGACCTTGTGATGTACACTGTTATGTAAACCATATTTCTCATGTTTTCTGCACAGTGGATCCCTGGGCTTCGTTAACAAGACTGGCATCAGTGCAGCGAGTAACCTGAGCTTCATTTCAATCAGACTCGTGATTCAGCTGAAACACACAAGGACCAAGATCAGACCCCTGAGATTCACCGTTTAATAAAGAGCTCTTGCTTTTAAACAAACACTGATCCTAAGAACAGTGGTTTCTTTCTGGATGAACAGAACCCAATGCAAACATACCGTATTTAGTGCACTACTTCTGCAACTCACATGAGGCAGAGTATCATTTCTCAGAGCTGTGTTCGACATCATGGCTTTTCTGTAACCGTTATATAACTTTCCTTCTGCGCATGAGCCCTTAGGTTTCATTACCAACCCAGGCAGATTTTCTCCCATCATCATTATCATCATCATCATCATCATCGAAACTTAAATGAGCTTGAATAAAATTACTTGTTAGTAAGCAAGACCAGATGAATGCTACACACATGATTAAGGAAAGTAAGTCAGCCATATATACAAAACCTGATCCTTGAAGATATCAAGCAAATACTGTTTAATAATAATAAGAGCACGGGATCCTGCCGCTGGACCACCAGGAGGGCCGAAATTCCAAAACGTACCAAAATGTGTTTATGCAAGTCACATGTGAGAAAACTGTCCTCTCATTGGTCAGAATGTGCATGCTTAAGTCCCACTCATAGCATTGTCTATCAAAATGGATAGTCAGCAGTTCTGTGAGATTATTGTGGCCTTCTTTTTAGCTCTAGTCGTTATAATCGATCAAATATGAGCGGGAATCGAGGTATCATCAGGAAAACATTGTTATACATCATTATAAAACTCTTCAGAGTTTCTAAGTTTATAATGTAGCCACTCGAATGTGTGTGTTTTTGGCGCAAATCTAAGCACGATTTCTGTCTAAACAAACCGAAGCAAAGCACAGAAACAAATGCTCCGAATGAGCCAGGTCTGAAAACACCCTTAAATAATCGGATAACAGGAAAGCTCAGTCTTTAAGTAGTTATTGCTATTGCTTTAAGTAGTTTTACAACCGAAGTACCACATTTTTTATGAGAATTAGCACAACCTATCATTTTTAATCCAACATGTCATATATATTAGGAGTGTATTTAGGGCTAAAGCATGAACAGTGTAAACAGGTCTAATGTATCTGGACAACCGGTTTCATCTACATGCACCACATTTAAGAGGCATGTAAGGGTTCTAACAGCAGGCAGATTTCTTATTCATATCCATTATCTCCAAGGAATAGCCAAGGAATCTTAAACAGTGTTGCCATGCTGAGGTGATAAATGATCATCGTACTGCTCAAACAGGAAGTGACGGAACTCATTCACACGTCAGGATAAAGAAACAGACATTTCTGCACCTGTGGTGCTTGGGCCCGTGAATCGCTCCTTGCAGTATCATTTGTACCGTATTATGAAATGTACTACAAATCAGTCAGTTCAGTCAAAGTGTTTTACTGAGGAATATTTATTTGTCAAAGATGGAGACAGAATTAGTTTTTACTCTCTCCTCTGTCTGTGCACACTGTGGCTGATATCGGCTTTAATTTCATTTATACTATGAATAATGGTCCATGTTGTGTTTCCCAATAGCACAAAGGTGATCATTAAACTGGTAGAACAAGCAGTTTATTGAACACTTTTTCCTCTGATTTACTGTACGAAGGCAAGGCAATCATTTCTCCGAGCTGCCACACTCCGTAATGACTGTTCGGTCACGTGACCCCGTGACGCAGGTGTTGATTTTCTGCTGCCGTGGTTTGTTTTACCCTGGACACATCGAGCAGCGTTCATTCATGAAGAAATGGAGGATGTGTAGGTTTCTGCTCTGTCTCATCCTCCTACTCTCTCTCTCTCTCTCTCTCTCTCTCTCTTTTGTCTCACCCTTAGGCACTGACAGTTCCCAGTTTCCCTGCTGCACCATCAGGAGCTGCATGAAACAAGCGAACGGCGAAAGCGAGAGGAGCTTCAACACACCACATTGCTCGTGAATTAAAGCAGCCAGAAACTCGGACTCCACCTCGTGCTGCTCTCTGATGAGCTCGATCCTCCAGCAGGCTCGTTTTCAGCTTGAGCGTTGGTGCTTTTCTGGGTTCTTTTATTACAGCACATAACCCTTAGCTGAAATTGAATCACGCTTTCACTGAAACTCTGCAATCATTTATCATTCTGCTTAAGTATTACACAAGCATGCAGTGCATCCAGGAGACTGACTGATCCAGACCAAAAAGAGCTATTTTACGCCTTGTGCTTTATTACTCAGATATTTTGCTCAATGCAATACAAAGACATTCGCAACCACAAGTGAGTCATATCTGTCACCTGACTCAATAAAAAGTCATAATCATGATACAATCTGTGATGTCAATAGGATTATGACATCAAAATGAATTAGCTCTGGAGGTCAGCACTACACGATCAGGTCAGGAAGAATAGCTTCATCAACTGCTGATCTGAGAGAGACACGTGTGTGTGTGTGTGTGTGTGTGTGTGTGTGTATTTCTATATGAGAACAAATGAGTTTATCTCCAAAATGACACTCATGAAGGATTCCTCATTAAAGTTTCACCTTGAGTGATACAGATACAGTCCTAACAGGCCATGGATTATTATATTTTGTAAGAAACACAGTTTCTCTCAATGTAATGTCGCCTCCACAACCATCGTATCTTCTTTCCTCTACACCTGATGGATCCAGACTTCACTGTACTTCTCTGACCATTGCTTTGGTCAGAAACAAACCATTTAAACGACATCCATTAAACATCATTCTGTAGCCATGCAGATGTGAAAATTACTACATGCTCAGGGTCGCTATAGTGTCGTGATAATATTACGAGACAAAAATTCACTATATTTCCAGAATCATAATATTATGAGAAAATCGTACATATCGACAAAATAGAAGAAGTTGCTTTCGGCTGCTCCCTGTTCGGGGTCGCCACAGCGGACCAACTGGTCCGCACATCAACTTGGCACATGTTTTACACCGGATGCCCTTCCTGACGCAACCCTCCCATTTTTCCGGGCTTGAGACCGACACTGCATCCAGTGGCTGGGAATTGAACCCGGGCCTTCCGCATGATAGGCAAGTAACCTACCACTGAGCCACCAATGCCTCTAACATATCGACAAAATATGTGCACTAAAATAAGCAAAAGTGTCTTTTTATCAAAGAAAAAGTTTAAAAAAAGATTTTAGAAAATAAGGATAGATAGATAGACAGATAGATAGATAGATAGATAGATAGATAGCTAGATAGATAGATAGATAGATAGATAGATAGATAGATAAAAAATTCTCAAAATATTACATCTTATTGTGTAAGTTTATGTTTATTTATTAACAGTGGCCCTAAAATCCAAACCTAGAGCACTATTGATTGTTTACAATGACACTTTATAGTGTTAAATTGCACAAATGTATCATTTCCACCACTACACAAAGTCTTCATTTAACACTAACACGTCTACAACGTGCTGGATTTAACCCAGGGGATTTATCCAGCCAGATCTTCCTTCAGCTTCAGATATGACTCCATGACCATGAATCCTGGCACCGAGCCATCCCAATTCCACAGCGAGTTCCTGGCAGATCCAAATGCCCATTTGCTGAACTTGCGTCTGGCTGAACATGTAACAGTAGCGCTGTAGCCAAGACTGCGCTAACCCCGACGCTCTGCCTTCCCGTCTATCTCTAACCATGGCTTCTTGTGTAACATCGGGAGAAGTTCTCCAGCTTTCTTCACTCTGCACATGCACTTTAGAAACTTTGAAGACTTCTCCAGAAACACTGATGCGGAAACAACCCCAGCCCATGTAAGTTCTAAAAAAGTCATCAAGCTATAAAGAAGTTTTTTCCCCCACATAGTTTTCAGCAGTGAAACTTTTCAGTGAACTTATAATATGTTATTATTATTATTATTATTATTATTATTATTATTATTATTATTAATAAGTAGAGACGGATGCACTGAACATTTATAAGCTAATGTGTGAAATCTCCAGTGAGCTGCCCAGCCTTGGGTTTTTGGCTTTTTGGGAAACAGTGATAGCTAATGTAGCAAGATTGCATTATATGAGCTAGCAAGCTAAGTGTGTTAATAAAGATAAACAGGCTAATATAGGACAGTTATGCACTTCTAGTAAAGTTTTAGATGAAGAACATTATGTTTGCAACATCCACAAGAAGTCAGCACGTCGTTAGTCATCGTTTGTCTGTTAGCTGTGTTCTTCATGTCACATGTAAGTTGACTGATGGTATATGATAGATAACCCTCATAACCCTGACTACAACCATAAACACCCACCCACTCCAACCCTACCCATGATAATATAACCTCACCTACCACCATGAAGCCCCACCTACCACCATAAACCGCCACCTACTATCATGAACACCCAACATCTCTAACCCTGCCTCTTCTTCTTCTTCTTCTTCTTTTGGCTTTTCCCTTCAGGGGTCGCCACAGTGAATCATCTCTCTCCACCTATCCCTATCTTCTGCATCCTCAACACTTGCACCCACTAGCTTCATATCCTCATTAATTCCATCCATATACCTCCTCTTTGGCCTTCCTCTTTGCCTCCTGCCTGGCAGCTCCATGTCCAACATTCTCCTACCAATATACTCACTCTCCCTCCTCTGAACATGTCCAAACCATCTTAATCTGGCCTCCCTAACTTTGTCCCCCAAACGTCCAACATGAGCTGTCCCTCTGATGTACTCGTTCCTAATCCTGTCCAATCTTGTCACTCCCAAAGAGAACCTCAACATCTTCAGCTCTGCTACCTCTAGCTCTGACTCCTGTCTCTTCCTCAGTGACACTGTCTCTAAACCATACAGCATGGCCGGTCTCACCACTGTCCTGTACACCTTCCCCTTGATTCTCGCTGATATTTTACTCTCACACAGAACTCCCCACACCTTTCTCCACCCATTCCAACCTGCCTGCACTCGCTTCTTTCCCTCTTTCCCACACTCTCCATTACTCTGGACTGTTGACCCCAAGTACTTAAACTCCTGTACCTTCTTCACCTCTTCACCCTGTAACCTTAATCTCTAACCCTGCCTATGATCATAAATATTTATCTGCCTACTCTAACCCCACCTGCCACTATAAATACCCACATGCTCTAACTTTATGATCACATAACCCTGCCTACCACAATGAAGCCCCGCCTTCCACCATAAAAGTCCCACCTACCACCATAAACACTCACCCACTCTAACCCCACCTAACACCATAAGCATACCCCCCTTCTAAACCTACCTAACACCATGAAACCCCACTTACCACCATAAAAGTCCCACCTACCACCAGTACAGACCCAGCCACTCTAACCTTGTCTACCCATGAACACCCATTTAACCACTTCCACCATGAACAAGCACCCACCCTAACCCCACCTACCACCATAAACACCCACCCACCCTAACCCCACCTACCAACATAAACACCCACCAAATCTAACCCAATATACCAACATAAACACACACCCACTCTAACCCCAGATACCACCATAAGCACTCACCCACCCTAAACCCACCTACCACCATAAACACCCACCCACCCTAACCCCACCTACCAACATAAACATTCACCCACCCTAACCCCACCTACTACCATAAACACCCACGCACCCTAACCACACCTACCACCATAAACACTCACCCACCCTAACCCCACCTACTACCATAAACACCCACCCACCCTAACCCCACCTACCAACATAAACACTCACCCACCCTAACCCCACCTACTACCATAAACACTCACCCACCCTAACCCCACCTACTACCATAAACACCCACCCACCCTAAACCCACCTACCAACATAAACACTCACCCACCCTAAACCCACCAACACCATAAACACTCACCCACCCTAACCCCCCCTACCACCATAAACACCCACCCACCCTAACCCCACCTACCAACATAAACACTCACCCACCCTAACACCACCTACCACCATAAACACTCACCCACCCTAACCCCACCTACTACTATAAACACCCACCCACCCTAACCCCACCTACCAACATAAACACTCACCCACCCTAAACCCACTTACCACCATAAACACCCACCCACCCTAACCCCACCTACCAACATAAACACCCACCCACCCTAACCCCACCTACCAACATAAACACCCACCCACTTTAACCCCACCTACCAACATAAACACCCACCCACTCTAACCCCAGATACCACTATAAACACTCACCCACTTTAACCCCACCTACCAACATAAACACCCACCCACTCTAACCCCAGATACCACCATAAACACCCACCCACCCTAACCCCAGATACCACCATAAACACCCACCCACCCTAACCCCACCTACCAACATAAACACCCACCCACTCTAACCCAATCTACCAACATAAACACCCACCCACTCTAACCCCAGATACCACCATAAACACCCACCCACCCTAACCCCACCTACGACCATAAACACTCACCCACTCTAACCCCACCTATCAACATAAACACCCATCCACTCTAACCCCAGATACCACCATAAACACTCACACACTCTAACCCCACCTACGACCATAAACACCCACCCACTCTAACCCCACCTATCAACCTAAACACCCACCCACCCTAATGCCACCTACCAACATACGCACCCAGACACTCTAGATAGATCACTTTATTCATCCCAGAGAATGAAATTCACCTATTACATCAGCACAGAGGATTAGAAGTAGAAGAGTTAGAAGTAATAATCAGGAGATGATGTGCCATACATGGACACTAATTCATCCATTTACAGTAATAGAGCTATATCGAAATATATTAATAAAAATATACTTATTCAGAGCCACCAGTCCACCTACTGCTACCCAATATATTAAATGATCCGATGTCCTAAGAACATTTCTCCAAAATCCTTTCATTCAATGCTTTTTTTTCCTAGAACAGAGTGCTGAATAAAATCTCCACCATCTTCCTCTTCCTCATTCAGTTCTATTCACACTAAAGGAGCTTAACATCTTTAATGGTCTTCCTCCTTCCCTACAGAGTAGCGCTGAAGCTATTGGTCCAGAATTAAAGGCTACACGGACAAGTGCTTCACGCTGGCACGTCCTAATTGAAAATTAAACCGGAGTAATACAAATCCTCCTTTTCATTTTTCTGCAGCTCTTTCTCTTTTCCCCTGAGGCTAGAAGCAGTGCTTATGTAATTAGGTTCTGTTAGGAAGCTCGTTTTCCTTAACGCTGAACATTTTGGCAAAATCTAAATGAAGGCTAGTCTGTGTTTCAGTGATACATGTGGAATTGGTTATGTGGAGCTTCCTTTCTCTCTCTCTCTCTATCTCTCTCTCTCTCTCTCTCTCTCTCTCCTCATTCCCTCTCTCTCTTTCTCTCCCCCTCTCTCTCTCGTTCTCTCTCTCTCTCTCTCTCTCCTCATTCCCTCTCTCTCTTTCTCTCCCCCTCTCTCTCTCGTTCTCTCTCTCTCTCTCTCTCTCTCCCCATTCCCTCTCTCTCTCTCCTTATTCCCTCTCTCTCTTTCTCTCCCCCTTTCTCTCTCTCTCTCCTCATTCCCTCTCTCTCTTTCTCTCTCCCCCCTCTCTCCCTCTCTCTCCCCATTCCCTCTTTCTCTCCCCCCTCTCTCTCTTTCCCCCTTTCCCCCTCTTTCCCCCATTCCCTCTCTTCTCTCCCCTTCCCCTTCCCTCTCTCTCTCTCCCTTCTCTCTCTCCCCCATTCCCCCCTCTTTCTCCCCATTCCCTCTCTCTCTTTCCCTCCCCCCTTCCCCCCTCTCTCTCCCTCTCTCTCTCCCCCCATTCCCTCTCTATCTCTCCCCATTCCCCCCCCCTCTCCTTTTCCCTCTCTCTCTTCTCCCCTTCCCTCTCTCTCTCCCCTTCTCCCCTTCCCTCTCTCTCCCATTCCCTCCCCTCTCTCCCCTTTTCTCCCCATTTCCCTCTCTCTCTCTCTCCCTCTCTCTCTTCCCCCCCTTCCCTCTCTTCTCTCCCCATTCCCCCCTCTCTCCTCTTTCCTTCTCTCTCTCTCCTCCCCATTCCCTCCTCTCTCCCTCTCTCTCTCCCCCATTCCCTCTCTATTTTCCCCATCCCCCCTCTCTCTCTTTCTCTCCCTCTCTCTCTCTCTCTCTCTCTCTCTCTCTCTCTCTCTCTCTCTCTCCCCCATTCCCTCTCTCTCTCCCATTCCCTCTCTCTCTTTCTCTCCCTTCTCTCTCTCTCTCCCCCCCATTCCCTCTCTTCTCCCCATTCCCCCTCTCTCCCCCCCCTTTTCCCCTCTTCCCCTCTTTCTCTCCCTCTCTCTCTCTCTCTCTCTCTCCCCCCATTCCCTCTCAATTCCCCCCCTCCCCTTTCCCCCTCTCTCTCTCTCCCTTCCCCCTCACCCCCCCACCCCCCCCCCCCCTCTCCCTTCCCCCTCTCTCCCCATTCCCCCTCTCTTTTTCTCCCCCCCCCTTTCCCCCTCTCTCCCCCCCCTCTTTCCTCCCCCCCCCCCCCTTTTTTTTTCCCCCCTCTCTCTCTCTCTCTCTCTCTCCCCCCCCTCTCTCCCCCCCCTTCCTCCCCCATTTTTTTTTTCCCCCTCTCTCTCTCCTCTCTCTCTCTCGCTCTCTTTCTCAGTTTATGCTACCCAACCCCCCCCCCCCCCCCCCCCCCCCCCTCAGGTGATTTTAATGACTTATTTTAATTTGATTTTTTTTTTATTGCAATCTATCTAAATTAGAGGAAAGTAGTATTCAGGTAAAAGATGTGTAAGCCTATTGTGAATGGTATACATTTAAAAAAAAAGAAAAAGTGTAAGAGCAGACAATGTGAACATGATGTACAGTACTGGAAAAATCTGAAAAAAATCGTGCGTAATGTCTGTGTTTTGCCTTGCTTTAGGCAATGAAGAAGAAGAAGAAGAAGAAGAAGAAGAAGAAGGGACAAGGTCTCTGTTCAGATTTTAAGATCTATCTGATTTGGGAAAATTTTTGCTAAAAATCTAGGAAATCAAGCTGCTAGCAATTTTGAGTCTCTAATTCACCTCCTGCTTGATTTTTGGGAGGTTGGAGAAAAACCCGAGAACTCAAAGGAAACCCAAAGGAAGACACTAACCTCCACAAAGTAAAAAAAAAAGTAAAGGAACACACCACAATTCTACAAGAAAACAATACAATGCGATATTCCCAAAAATGCAGTTAAACAACCTGAGGTCAAGGAGAGGCGGAAAAAACCGGAAGAATCGCTAAATACAAACCACACAGAGCGAATACTTCTCAGCAGTTTTTGCATAGATGCGTTGTGACATCAGGATGACGAAACAGGAAGAGGAAGTGCAGTGTGTAGTGGTGGGGGTGGCTGCGTTTCGGCAGTAGAGGCTGGGAATGGGATTGGGACTATAAAAAAAGTCCATACTACACAAACACCCCAAAAATCTCTCTCACGCTAGTCAGAATGATGCTAACGACGCAGTATGCTCTTATTAGCATAGAAACTTTAGCAGGAAGACTAGCGAGGAAATTAAACATTTAAGTAACGCTTTCCCTCAGACTGGTTAAGCAGAGCCATCTCCTCACATCAGGCTGTTTTTGTCTCTTCCCAATGACCGCACGAGACCCTGGCGAGACCTTTCAGCCTTTTCAAAAGCTAAACTCAGGCACAGACACACACCGCTCATGGTGACACGCACTTGCGTATGCTATTTAAAGCCACATTCCACAAGTCCAACCTGATGAGTCAGGGCTTTAATACTCCGCAGCTCACAAGCACAAGCGACAGTCACGTGACTTAATGATAACGAGGAATATTAGAGTCGGGGAGACAGAATTGTTTTTATTCACAGCCCAAACGTTGTCATGGTCTGCGTCTCAAATCCAAAACTTTTGACTTTAAATGTGCAGGAGATTACAGAAGATTTTTACGCAGGCTTTTTGTAGCCCCCGTCAGAGATTTTTAAACACTAGCCGTTAAAAAGTAGAAAAAATAAAAGGAGAAAATAAATTTTAAAAAATATAGTCTATAAAAATAAATAATAAAATAATGAATTGATAATTATGGACTATGTGAAATATGAAAAAGAATCTAAAAAAAAATGAAAAAACAATTTAGGTGAGAAAAATTTGCTGCCTGAACAACAACACTGAGCGTCTATGGATTTATTATTCAGATTAAACCCAAAATTTTTCTTCATTGTTAGATTTTCCCCCAAGATCTCCACCATCATTACACGTTATTTCCTAATGAATTCATTCGTTCATTGTCTACCGCTTATCCGATCTACACTCGGGTCACGGGGAGCCTGTGCCTATCTCAGGCGTCATCGGGCATCAAGGCAGGATACACCCTGGACGGAGTGCCAACCCATCGCAGGGCACACACACCCCCCTCTCATTCACTCACTCACGCAATCACACACTCCGGACAATTTAGAGATCCCAAATTTAACCTCCCAATGCATGTTTTTGGGGACTGGGGGGGGAAAAACCGGAGTACCCGGGGGAAAACCCCCCGAGGCACGGGGAGAACATGCAAACTCCACACACACCCCGGCGGAGGCGGGAATCGAACCCCCAACCCTGGAGGTGTGAGGCAAACGTGCTAACCACCAAGCCCCCGTGCCCCCCCTTCCTAATGAATTATTATTTTTTATTTATTTCATCTTTCATTACATTTTGTTCGTTTCCCCATGACTACTATATTTGTTCCTGATTACGCCTGATTTCGAATCTTACACAGACAGAAATGTTTAAGACATATTTTTATTCAATAATTACAGGACTATTAAGCCGACTCATTTTTTTAAAATGAAATTTTTTTTTTTTTTTAAATTTTCTGGTAATTCAAGCTTTTATTTTAAGTAAACAAAAAAAAAAAATTATCTGCGTAGTTGACAGAAACTACACGCAAGTTTGTGTGTCGGGAATTTTCGTGTTTGAATGAATGAAGTATACGGCAAAAATGTCCGGGAAATTTTTGGGAAAAGAAATAGTTTATTTGGGTGAAAAAACCAAGAAAGCGCTAAACAAATAGATTTGTTTTTAAATTAAAAATAGTTGCAAATTTTTCTGAGTTTTGGGTGTGCCAACTGATTATAATGTTGTTTTAAATTTTCAATAAATAGAAATAAATAAATAAATAAAAACAAATAAATAAAAAATAGATAAATAAATAAAAAAATAAATAAATAAATAAAAAATAAAAAAAAATTGAATTAGTGAATGAATAAACAAATAGAAAGAAATATAAAATAACTGAATAATAAATAAATTAATAAATACATAGATTAATAGATAAATAAATAAATGAATAAAAACATATAAATAAAAATAAATGAATGAATTAATAAATAACCAAATAGAAATAAAATATAAAATAACTGAATAAATAAATAAAAAAAAAATACATAAATTAATAGATAAATAAATAAATAAATGAATAAAAACAAAAAAAAAATAAATAAAAAAAAAAACTGAAAAAAAAAATAAAATAAATAAAAAAACATAAATTAATAGATAAATAAATAAATGAATAAAAACAAATAAATAAAATAAATGAATGAATTAATAAATAAACAAATAGAAAAACAAAAAATAACTGAAAAAAATAAATAAATACATAAATTAATAGATAAATAAATAAATGAATAAATAAATAAATAAAACAGGTAAATTGTAAAAGTTTTGTTTTTGTCCTTGATTTCTTTTTAAATCACACACACACACACCCCACACACACACACACACACACACACACACACACAAAATGAATAAAAACAATCAGATGTACCTTTCTATTTTTCCCCCCAAAAACCCCTGTGCGGTGAGCGGAGGACTGGAGGACGCTGGGTAACGGCTCGTTATGGGGCTGGAATTCAATTAACACACAGCCGGAGGCAGCGGAACAACACCACAGTGGATAAAATAGCACCGCGTGCCAAACCAACAGTGTGACACGACCTCAAGGACGCGTAAAAGGTCGTCCTCACACCACAGCGGTACCGTATCCATAGGACCGAGAGGGAAGACTCCACTGATTACATTTACACTTTTATTTCAGACCATTTTGAAGGGCTGAGGGTTCAAAACCTTCAGAAGGGCAACGTTTCCTTTCACTGAACACAACACAAAGCCCTGACAGTGAGGAGGAGACACAGAGGGGAGCAGCTGCAGTGGGAGTGATGCATTGTGGGGAAAATGTCAGGTGAATCCAGCAGGTCTAATAGAGAGGAGAGTGAGAGAAACAGGTGAAGAGCAGGAACACTGAGCACACAGGAACATGGCTGAGAACTTCTACTGCACCACACACCCCACACACACACACACACAAACACACACACACACTACACACACACCACAAAAAACCAAAACACACCAACAAACACACACACACCACACACACACACACCCCACACACACACACTTTCAAAAACACCACACCCCCAAAACAAACACACACACACCACACACACAAAAAAAACACACACACACCACCCCACACTACACACACAAAAAACACACACACACCCCACACACACACACCAAAACACACACACTAACCCCACACCACACATACACACCCCACCCCAAAACTACACAAAAACACCAAAACAAACACACACCCCCACACCACACATAAAAAACACCCCCACCCCCCACAACACACACACCACACACACACCACACCACACATAAAAAACACCCCCAACCCCACACCCCACACACTATCAAACACCAAAACAACACACACTAAAAACAACACCACACCACACATAAAAACACACACACCAAAACATCACACACACACACACACACTACACAAAACACACCAAAACTAAAAACATACACAAAAACACACACCCCACCACACATAAAAACACCCCACTACACACCACCCCACACACACCCCAACACTACACAATACACAACAAACACACACACACAAGAAAAACTAAAATACACACCAACTACACCCCAACCCCAAATAACCCCACCAATACACTACCAAAACAACCCCAAATACACAACAAACACTAAAATACACACCAACACACAACCCCAAATAAAAACTAAAAAAAATAAAAATTTCCAAGTAAAAACAAGTACACTACTAACACCCAAATACACTCTACACACCCAAATACACAACAAGTAAAAAAACAACAAATAAAACACCAAGACACTACTACACACCAACTACACAACAAGTTTCACAAACCCAAATACACTAAATACAAAACCCAATACACCAACAATACACAAAAATACACAACAAGTACACACCAAGTAAAACTAAAAATACACAACAAGTACACACCCAAATACACTACTACACACCAACTACACAACAAGTTTAAAAAAACAACCCAAAAATTTAAAAAAAACACCAAAATACACTACTACACACCAACTACACAACAAGTACACAACAAGTACACACCAAGTACACTACTACACATGAACTACACTACTACACATCAACTACACACCAAGTACACTACTACACACCAAGTGCACAACAACTACACTACTACACATCAACTACACACCAAGTGCACTACTACACAACAAGTACACTACTACACATCAAGTACACTACTACACACCAACTACACACCAAGTACACACTACATACCAAGTACACTACTACACAACAACTACACAACAAGTACACAACAAGCACACACCAAGTACACTACTACACATCAAGTACACAACAAGTACACACCAAGTACACTACTACACAACAAATACACTACTACACACCAAGTACACTACTACACATCAAGGGACACTACTACACACCAACTACAAACCAAATACACTACTACACACCAAGTACACTACTACACAACAACTACACAACAAGTAAAAAACAAACCCAAAAACCACACACCAAGTACACTACTACACATCAAGTACACTACTAAACCCCCAACAACTAAAAAAAACAACCCAAAAAAAATTTTCACAACAAGACACACCAAGTACACTACTAAAACCAATCCCCAAATACACTACTAACATCAAGTACACTCTACACACCCACTACACAACAAGTACACAACAAGTACACACCAAGCACACTACCAACACCAACTACACAACAAGTACACACCAAGTACACTACTACACACCAAGTACACAAAAAGTACACTAAATAACACCCAAATACACTCTTTCACAAAAACCCCCCCACACAACCCAATACACAACAAGTACACCCCAAGCACACTACCACCAAAACCAACTACACAACAATACACACCAAGTACACTACTACACACCAAGTTTCACAACCCAATACACAAAAATAAAAACAAAAACCCCAAATAAAACTAAAATAATAAAATCAAGTACACTACTAAAACACCAAAAATACACAACCCAAATACACACCAAGTACACTACTTTCACACCAAGTACACTACTACACACCAAAAATACACAACCCAAAAATTTTCACAAAACAACTACACACCAAGTACACTACTACACACCAAGTACACTACTAAAAAACACCAAAAATAAAAAACAACCCAAAATTTCACAACAAGTTTTCACACCAAGTAAAAACTAAATACAAAATGAACCCCCAAACCCCCTAAAAAATAAAAACAATGAAACTAAAAAACTAAAAAATACACACCAAGTACACTACTAAAAAAACACCAAGTACACTACTAAAAACAATAAAAAAATACACTACTAAAAACAAAAACCCAAATACACTACTAACACCCAAATACACTACTAAAAAACACCAAGTAAAAACTAAAAAATAAAACCCGAACTAAAACTAAAATAAAACACCAAGTACACTACTACACACCAAGTAACAAATAAATACACAACAACCCACACAACCCAAATACACAACAAGCCACACCCCCAAGTACCTACTACACATCAAGTAAACTACTACACACCAATACACAACAAGTAAAAACAAATAACACCCAAATACACTCTACACACCCAAATACACAACAAGTACACAACAAGTACACACCAACACACTAAAATAAAACACCAACTAAAACAACCCAAAAATTTTCACACCAAATACACTACTAAAAAACACCAAGTAAAAAACAACCCAAATACACTACTACACACCAAGTACACAACAAGTTTTCACTAACCCCCCAAAAACACCAAGTAAAAACAATCCCCAAAACACTACTAAAAAACACCAAGTAAAACCCAAATACACTACTAAAAAAACAACAAGTACACTACTACACACCAATACACAACAAGTAAAACAACAAGTACACACCAATAAAACCAAAAACCCAAATAAAACTTAACTACACAACAATAAAACACCAAGTACACAAAAATACACACCAATAAAACCAAACAATACACAACAAGTACACACCAAGTAAAACTAAAAATAAAAACAATCCCAAAAATACACACCAACTTTCACAACTACACACCAACGTGTGTACACGTTGTGTAACGTTTACGGCAGATTGCACTGATCAACATACACACATGAGCAGGAAGAAAGTGAGAGCTAATAAAAAAATCAGTTGAAAATTTTGTAGTTTGGTTAAACCCTAACCTTCTCCCTAAACAAACAACACCTTCACTCCCAATAATAAAGCAGGGCTTTCACATTGAAGAGTTTATTATCACTTACACTACTGTCATATCTGTACAATGTTTCCAGCATCTTCTCATCCTCAGGCTTATTGTATGATGCTGGATTTTTATCCAAATAATGCTCAAACCCAATGATTAAACCCAGATCTGATGTCATTGTGAGGAGAAATGCAGTTTAATCATCTCTCAAAAGAACGAGCGTGCCATCTTCCACGTACGAGTGTGACTCCGCCTGAGAGGTGTACCGAGGATCTCCAAGGTTTTTGCAAAATATGGAGCTGGTTTCTAGCATCATCTAGTGGCTCGAATCAAGAGTGTAAAGTCATACAATCAAAATTTCTACACATTTCTAGATATTTGTACGCAATACAATGTGCTCCTACTTTGCCCCGCCCACGAAACTCCATCAAAAAGGCAATGCTGAGAAAAAGAGCTGGAAATAATAAGAGATGCTGTCAGAGACACACATTAAAGTGCTTTTATTCAGACTCTTATTCAGTGTGACACACTTCCGTCACATTCAGTGTTTAGCCAACGAACTACATTATATTGCCAAAAGTTTTGGGACACCCCTCCAAATCATTGAGTTCAGGTGTTGTTTTTCAGGCTTTGGGCTCGGCCCCTTAGCTCCAGTGAAAGGAACTCTTAATGCTTCAGCATACCAAGATATTTTGGACAATTTCATGCTCCCAGCTTTGTGGGAACAGTTTGGGGATGACCCCTTCCTGTTCCAACATGACTGCACACCAGTGCACAAAGCAAGCTCCATAAAGACATGGATGAGCGAGTTTGGTGTGGAGGAACTTGACTGGCCTGCACAGAGTCCTGACCTCAACCCCATAGAACACCTTTGAGATGAATTAGAGCGGAGACTGCGAGCCAGGCCAAAACTGGGACGTCTGCTTTTACATGCACATGAATGGAGTTGTCCTGCCCTTTACAGCTA
>JAUCMX010000005.1:10403890-10413890 GCA_033459395.1 Hemibagrus guttatus | reverse complement strand
ACAATTTAGAGATGCCAATCAACCTACAATGCATGTCTTTGGACCGGGGGAGGAAACCGGAGTACCCGGAGGAAACCCCCGAGGCACGTGGAGAACGTGCAAACTCCACACACACACACACACGGCGGAGGCGGGAATCGAACCCCCAACCCTGGAGGTGTGAGGCAAACGTGCTAACCACTAAGCCAACACCACCCCGCCCCGCCCCGCCCCGCCCCAAAGATTTTTTTTAATGTAACAAAACTGTTGTTTTAAAGAATCGAATCTCCTTAATTTATTGAAATGGGTATTAATATTATTTATATATTTATAATTCATCTATTTATTTATTTATTTATCTGCTGAGGCACTTGCACTTTATTGTATAATGTGACTGGTGTAAATAAAGGAGTGTAAAAGTAAAAAAAGTCTCTCTCTCTCACTCATGATTATTTTTCCTTTAACAGCATGCTCTCTCTCGCTCTCTCTCTCTCTCTCTCTCTCTCTCTCTCTCTCTCTTTCCCTCTCTCTCTCACTCATGATTTCCATCTGTCAAGCTCCTGAAGTTCGCGGACGACACTACAGTCATCTGCCTCATCCAGGACGGTGATGAGTCTGCTTACAGACAAGAGGTTGAGCAGCTGGCTGCCTGGTGTAGTCTTAGCCACCTGGAGCTCAACACACTCAAAACAGTGGAGATGATAGTGGACTTCAGGAGGAACACCCCTGCACTCCCCCCACTCACCATCATGAACAGCACTGTACCAACAGTGGCGTCATTCAGGTTCCTGGGCACCACCATCTCTCAGGACCTGAAGTGGGACACTCACATAGACTCCATTATCAAAAAGGCCCAAGAAAGATTGTACTTCCTTCGGCAGCTGAGGAAGTTCAACCTGCCACAGGAGCTGCTAACACACTTCTACTCGGCCGTCATCGAGTCTGTTCTGTGCACGTCTATAACTGTTTGGTTCGGCTCAGCTACAAAATCAGACATGAGAAGACTACAGAGAACGATTCGGACTGCTGAAAGGATTATTGGTGCTCCTCTGTCCACCCTTCAGGAACTGTATACATCCAGAGTGAGGAAAAGGGCTCAGAAAATCACTCTGGACCCCTCACATCCAGGCCATATCCTTTTTGACCTTTTGCCATCTGGCCGACGCTACAGAGCAGCAACTACCAGGACAGCCAGGCACGAGAACAGTTTCTTCCCCCAAGCAATCTACCTTTTGAACAGTTGAATGTTCCCATCATTGGGCAATAAGAAAAAAAAAAAAAAAAGTGCAATAACGTCATATTTATTTGTTACCACCCCCATATCCCTACATCTCAACTCATTCTATCCTATTCTGTACATACAAATGACTTTATTTTCCTATTTAAATATGTGTATTTATTTCTCATCCTATTTTTTGTTGTTG
Organism: Hemibagrus guttatus; assembly: GCA_033459395.1. Classification (NCBI taxonomy): domain Eukaryota; kingdom Metazoa; phylum Chordata; class Actinopteri; order Siluriformes; family Bagridae; genus Hemibagrus; species Hemibagrus guttatus. The sequence goes on along the minus strand of JAUCMX010000005.1, from coordinate 10,412,487 downwards.
TTGTCTCTGTGCACTGGAGCTTGTGACACTAAAACAAATTCCTTGTATGTGCAAACATCTTGGCAATAAAGCTCTTTATGATTCTGATTCTGATGATTATTTTCCTATAACAGCATGCTATCTCTCTCTCTCTCTCTCTCTCTCTCTCTCTCTCTCTCTCTCTCTCGATTATTTTTTATTATAGCAGCATGTTTAATTCCACACTGACTTTAACTGGAATCTTTAACGTATAAGACACAATATAAGAAGTGTTCCTTTTCTGAAACTATTTATAGTTGCACAGATTGTGGGGACGTTAAACACACAGGCTGCTGTTATCCAGAATTCGGCACCATCACACACAGCGGGGTTTGACCTGGATTCAGTAAAGCAGACAGCACATATTGGATAAAACGCATTATTGACCATCTGGGAGATGTGTGTGTGTGTGTGTGTGTGTGTGTGTGTGTGTGTGTGTGTGTGTGAGAGAGAGAGAGAGAGAGAAAGAGAGAAAGAGAGAAAGGAGAATGAATCCCTTTACTGCAGACACAATGCTGTATGTGTTGTGTGTATGAGACACTAAGGACATGGTCCACAACAGACATTTAATTTATATTGATTTCCAATGTAGACACACACACACACACACACACACACACACACACACACACACACAGAGTCTGGTTTTTGACCTCGTGTCTTTTTCACACTGCATTATAAAGTCTTAAAGGCATGTGGTTTTAATCCCAGTTCTCTGCATTTCTTTTGAGAATCTTTATAATTAGTGATGTTTTTTAGAAAAACGTATAAAAGACAAACAGCACAACATCCACTAGTGGTGACATAAGAAGGGGCGTGTTTATGTTTTACCAATAAATATTTATTATTTATTATTATTATTATTATTATTATTATTATTATTATTATTATTAATTAATTAATTAATTTATTTATTTATTTATTTATTTATTTATTTATTTAAAAAAATATTTTTTTGATGTTAATTCTTTTTTTTTTTCTTTCTTTCTTTTTGAGGCACTGCTAAGGACAAGCTGCGACACTGACGACTCAATTTCCTGTCACATGACCCTATTGTCCTCATCAGTCACTGTATAAACCCAAACATATGAAATATCTCAGCTTTAAACTTCAAATTAAACACTTAAAGGTCATTATACTCCAAGAAATCTAATATAGGAGGTCAAATAAAGTAAAAACTGTAATGCTAACGTATATCATTAATCATTTAAGAGCTACAGCAACAACATTTGGAGATGAATTTTTTTTTTTTTTTTCCCAGCTGAGATGCTTCAGCTTCAAATATGAGGTTTTCCAGTAAGGGAACATAGTGAACACTGACGCTTCCCCCTTTCTGTTCGGTGCATTGTGGGATTTTTTTTGTGTGTGTGTGTGTGTGTGTGTCTGAGAGAACTTTCCAGTGCACTAGAAGGATTTAACTGAGGAATTAATGAGGATATGAAGCTAGTGGGTGCAAGTGTTGAGTATGCAGAAGATAGGGATAGGTGGAGAGAGATGATTCGCTGTGGCGACCCCTGAAGGGAGAAGCCGAAAGAAGAAGACTTCAGTCCATATTCTCTGAGTTCTCCTCCTTTTACTCCCAGTTTATAACCCTTTTCCCAGTACACCAGCAGAATGGAAATCATCTTACGAGACATTTTCACTCAGTATTAATAACTGAGTGATGTTCAGGCTGTGAGTCTGATATAAAATGTCGGCTTTCAGTGTGTTTTAGACGTGTGTTTTTCCCTCGGTTGGACCTTACACAGAATTTTACTGGTTGAAGATCAAATCTGAGCTGCTTTTTAGATGAACCAGCACTCGGAGCATGTCAGAGAGCAGAAATGGCTTTCATATCAACATTTACTTTGAACATTTGTGTGGGAAAAAACTAACTTTTCTATGAATATATCGCTCCTAGTAGGCTAGAGAAAAGCAGGAATACTTCTGAAACACTACAAATTCCTTTAAAGTACTTTCATATGAGCTCCTGATTAACCTCCACTGTGGAGTGAGACATAACAAAGACACTCACCAACATGGACACAAGAAAAACAGACAACAGACAGACAACTGAATCGTCACTGAGGCCACAATCTACTTTTTTTGGTCTTCGTATCTTTTGTATACAGACAGAACCTAACGCTAGCACACGAGCCTGGTGTTGCTGAGTATTCAGCTTTAAGTCTAATGCTGGACATAAAAAACACATCAGAATCCACTTCTGAGTCGAATGAGAGTGAGATAAGGTTCAGGTTATTATTATTATTATTATTATTATTATTATTATTATTATGTAAAGTCAGTCATGTGGACAGGGTTTGGTCGTCATGGCAGTGTGAGTTTGTGCAGAGCAGAGCAGAGCGAGTCTGTTCCGCAGTGTCAGCCAGCAGTCACACCCAACACACACACACACACACACACACATACACACACACACACACACACACACTCATTCATACTGCAGCAGGAAACTGTGCTAATCCTGAGAGAGAGAGAGAGAGAGAGAGAGAGAGTAAGTGTGTGTGAGTGTGTGTGTGTGTGTGTGTGTGTGTGTGTGCGTGTACACATGTTCCAGACGCACACGGTCACACCGTCCAGGTTTAACAGTAAGTGTCCATTAGAGAGTGTTACAGAAACCCGTCCACCATCTTTTCTAGGACACGCAGGAGGAATCTGACGGTGTGTTAATCATCCACACTGCACCAGCGTCATGCCTGTCATACATCACCATCCTCACGCTGACACAGCACACTGCAGGGGCACCCACAACAACACCGACACCGACGAGTGCCTCTGAGGCTGAGGGGAGGCGCAAAGCATCATGGGATATGTATATTAGGAGATTGAGGAGAAGGATTAGACTCGTTGATTGCTCTCGTTATTATAATCGGATTGTCGTAGAATGCAAATGGGAAGAGTCAGGACCGAGTGTGTGTGTGTGTGTGTGTGCCAGAGTGTTTGCTGAAAGTATAATGTTAAGAATTTTTTTTTCCTTAAGGATAATTTAAAAATTTTTATTACTCTTTCTAAAACAATAATTTAATTACATTTTTAAAATATTATTATTATTATTATTATTATTATTATTATTATGGGGGGCACGGTGGCCTCACACCTCCAGGGTTGGGGGTTCGATTCCCGCCTCCGCCGTGTGTGTGTGGAGTTTGCATGTTCTCCCCGTGCCTCGGGGGTTTCCTCCGGGTACTCCGGTTTCCTCCCCCAGTCCAAAGACATGCATTGTAGGTTGATTGGCATCTCTAAATTGTCCGTAGTGTGTGATTGTGTGAGTGAGTGAATGAGAGTGTGTGTGTGCCCTGCGATGGGTTGGCACTCCGTCCAGGGTGTATCCTGCCTTGATGCCCGATGACACCTGAGATAGGCACAGGCTCCCCGTGACCTGAGAATAGTTCGGATAAGCGGTAGACAATGAATGAATGAATATTATTATTATTATAATTGCAGTAATCTAGCCATTGGGGTCACAGTCCAGTGACTTCTGTGCCGGTCCCAAGCCCGGATAAATAAAGAGGGTTGCGTCAGGAAGGGCATCCGGCGTAAAACATTGCCAAATTTAACCATGCGAATCGTCAGTACTCTGAATTTCATACCGGATCGGTCGAGGCCAGGGTTAACAACGACCGCCATCGGTGCTGTTGACCTACAGGGCGCCGGTGGAAATTGGGCTACTGTTGGTTGAAGAAGTAGAGGAGGGAAGAGAGTGTATAGACAGAGAGAGAAGAGGAAAGGTAAGAGTGTAGGACTGAGAATAGGAACTCTGAATGTTGGTACTATGACAGGGAAAGGTAGAAAGCTGGCTGATGTGATGGAGAGAAGGAAGGTGGATATACTGTGTGTACAGGAGACCAGGTGGAAGGGTAGCAAGGCTCGTAGTATAGGAGCAGGATTCAAGCTGTTTTATTATGGTGTGGATAGTAAGAGAAATGGGGTAGGTGTGGTCCTGAAGGAGGAGTTTGTGAGGAATGTTCTGGAGGTGAAGAGAGTGTCAGACAGGGTGATGAGTCTGAAGTTAGAGATTGAAGGGGTGATGTTGAATGTTGTTAGTGGTTATGCCCCACAGGTAGGTTGTGAGTTAGAGGAGAAAGAGAGATTCTGGAGTGAATTAGATGAGGTGATGGAGAGTATTCCCACGGGTGAGAGAGTGGTGATAGGAGCGGATTTTAATGGACATGTTGGTGAGGGGAACACAGGTGATGAGGAGGTGATGGGCAAGTTTGGAGTTAAGGAAAGGAACCTAGAAGGACAGATGGTAGTGGACTTTGCTAAGTGGATGGACATGGCTGTGGTTAACACTAGAGAAGGACAGAAGGACTTGTACAGGTTAGCTAGGCAGAGGGATCGAGATGGGAAGGATGTGCAGCAAGTTAGAGTTATTAAGGATAGAGATGGAAGGGTGCTCACAAGTGAGGAGAGTGTACAGAGGAGATGGAAGGAATACTTTGAGGAGCTGATGAATGAGGAAAATGAGAGGGAAAAAAGAGTAGAAGGGGTGAACTCTGTGGAACAGAAAGTAGATAAGATTAGAAAGGATGAAGTCAGGAAGGCTTTGAAGAGGATGAAAAGTGGAAAGGCAGTTGGTCCTGACGACATCCCGGTGGAGGTCTGGAAGTGTCTAGGAGAGGCAGCAGTGGAATTTTTAACTAGTTTGTTCAACAGGGTTTTAGAGAGTGAGAGGATGCCTGAGGAATGGAGAGGAAGTGTGTTAGTGCCGATCTTTAAGAATAAGGGTGACGTGCAGAGTTGCAGTAACTATAGGGGGATAAAGTTGATGAGCCATACAATGAAGCTATGGGAAAGAGTAGTGGAAGCTAGGTTAAGGAAGGTTGTGGAAATTTGTGAGCAGCAGTATGGCTTCATGCCCAGAAAGAGCACAACAGATGCAATTTTTGCTCTGAGAATTTTGATGGAGAAGTATAGGGATGGTCAGAGGGAGTTGCACTGTGTGTTTGTAGACTTGTAGAAAGCGTAGGACAGGGTGCCAAGAGAAGAGCTGTGGTACTGTATGAGGAAGTCAGGAGTAGCGGAGAAGTATGTCAGAGTGGTGCAGGACATGTATGAGAGGAGCAGGACAGTGGTGAGGTGTGCTGTAGGTCAGACAGAGGAGTTCAATGTGGAGGTGGGACTGCATCAGGGGTCGGCTCTGAGCCCCTTCCTGTTTGCTATAGTGATGGACCAGTTGTCAGAGGAGGTCAGACAGGAGTCTCCTTGGACAATGATGTTTGCAGATGACATTGTGATCTGTAGTGAGAGCAGGGAACAGGTGGAGGAAAATCTGGAGAGGTGGAGGTTTGCGCTGGAGAGAAGAGGAATGAAAGTCAGTCGTAGTAAGACTGAGTACATGTGTGTGAATGAAAGGGAGGGAAGTGGAACAGTAAGGTTACAGGGTGAAGAGGTGAAGAAGGTACAGGAGTTTAAGTACTCGGGGTCAACAGTCCAGAGTAATGGAGAGAGTGGGAAAGAGGTAAAGAAGCGAGTGCAGGCGGGTTGGAATGGGTGGAGAAAGGTGTCAGGAGTTCTGTGTGAGAGGAAAATATCAGCGAGAATCAAGGGGAAGGTGTACAGGACAGTGGTGAGAGCAGCCATGCTGTATGGTTTAGAGACAGTGTCACTGAGGAAGAGACAGGAGTCAGAGCTAGAGGTAGCAGAGCTGAAGATGTTGAGGTTCTCTTTGGGAGTGACAAGATTGGACAGGATTAGGAACGAGTACATCAGAGGGACAGCTCATGTTGGACGTTTGGGGGACAAAGTTAGGGAGGCCAGATTAAGATGGTTTGGACATGTTCAGAGGAGGGAGAGTGAGTATATTGGTAGGAGAATGTTGGACATGGAGCTGCCAGGCAGGAGGCAAAGAGGAAGGCCAAAGAGGAGGTATATGGATGGAATTAATGAGGATACGAAGCTAGTGGGTGCAAGTGTTGAGGATGCAGAAGATAGGGATAGGTGGAGAGAGATGATTCGCTGTGGCGACCCCTGAAGGGAAAAGCCGAAAGAAGAAGAAGAAGATCATAATTGCAGCGTTCAAAAAAAAAGAAACAGGCCTCAGACCAAGAGCAGACACCCAAAGCTCTTTTTTATTTTATTTTTTATTTTAAATTCTTTTAAAAACAATCATCACCTGGATAACAAAAAACACCTGTCAGGCACGTGTTCCAATACTTTTGCTCACCTAAGCATTCTGTCCATTCATTCTTCCAACCAGCCATTTTCTGTAGCGTCTATCCTACACAGTGTCTCTGAGAAGTGGACAAAGTCCAAGTGGACTCAGGACACCAGAAAGGGGACATGCTAGACAGGGTGCCAGCTCATCACAGGACACAATCACACACAGTTTAGAGAAGCCAATCAGTCTACAGCACATGTCTTTATGTCGGAGGAGGAAACCGGAGAACCCTGAGGAAACCCCCGAAGCACAGGGAGAACATGCAACCTCCACATACATGTACACACAGGGCGGAGGCAGGAATTGAACCCCCAACCCCCTCCCAAATTTATATATATTTAAATACATCTAGAAGTGCTAGATCTTTCTAGCCCGAGGTAAACACTGCTGTAAAGATTTCTATTCTATATTTCCATTCTATATGGTGCTTCTACATTATGAAAGAACACTGCAATGTGCGTGTGTGTGTGTGTGTGTGTAATGCATTGTATTTTTTTTAAAAATCTCCTCCAGATTCTAATTGGATGAAAAAGATGTCTATTATCAATATTTATAATTTCATCACTGAGACTCACACACCACACTAACTGTATCATAAGACCTTCAAGATTTTGTTAGTGTTATTAGCTTCCTGTAAATGTAGCAATGACTTACTGTAACCAGAGAGAGAATGCAAACGAACACAAGCATGAAATCCGACAGCGGGAAAACGAACACAAAAGCTCGAACCCTGTGCTCACACTAGCATGGCGAGCATTTGTTTTCTGCAAGTGTATGCGACATAGAGCTGTTAGTTCAGCGCCAGAAGCAAGCAGCAAAATAATGAGCCACATTTAAATTAGAGATTTTCTCAACTCTGGACACACAGTGAAGTGACCGCAATCACAAATCCTGTTCCTACATGCAATGAATGCCCTCTAGGATGCCCATACAGTAGGAATAATGTGATAGGTAGATAAAACATGAGAAAGTGCCATTTAGGGTATTCAGCAATGTGATAAAGTGCCCTCTAGGGTGCTCCTAATGTGAAAAAAGTGCCTTCTATGATGCAACTATGGTAGATAAAATATGACAAAGTGCCATCTAAGTTGTCCAGACAGTAGAAAAAAACATGATAATGGGCCCTGTAGGTCGTCCAAATGGTAGAGAAAACATGACAAAGTGCCCTCTAGGGTGTAGTTTAAAAAAAATGACAAAGTGCCCTCTAGGGTATTTTAGCAAGTGACAAAAGTGCCCTCTAGGGGTGTTTCCAAGAAAAAAAAAGTGCCCTTTTATGATGTAAATATTAGCAGATAAAACATGACAAAGTGCCATCTAAGGTTGTACTTTCTGCAGAGAAAACATGACAAAGTGCCCTCTAGGTTGTACTTTCTGCAGAGAAAACATGACAAAGTGCCCTCTAGGGTTTTACTTTCAGCAGAGAAAACATGACAAAGTGCCCTCTAGGGTGTTCTTTCAGCAGAGAAAACATGACAAAGTGCCCTCTAGGTTGTACTTTCAGCAGAGAAAACATGACAAAGTGCCCTCTAGGTTGTACTTTCAGCAGAGAAAACATGACAAAGTGCCCTCTAGGGTTTTACTTTCAGCAGAGAAAACATGACAAAGTGCCCTCTAGGTTGTACTTTCTGCAGAGAAAACATGACAAAGTGCCCTCTAGGGTTTTACTTTTTAGCAGAGAAAACATGACAAAGTGCCCTCTAGGTGTTCTTTTCAGCAGAGAAAACATGACAAAGTGCCCTCTAGGGTGTTCTTTTCAGCAGAGAAAACATGACAAAGTGCCCTCTAGGTGTTTCTTTCAGCAGAGAAAACATGACAAAGTGCCCTCTAGGTTGTACTTTCAGCAGAGAAAACATGACAAAGTGCCCTCTAGGTTGTACTTTCAGCAGAGTAAACATGACAAAGTGCCCTCTAGGTTGTACTTTCTGCAGAGAAAACATGACAAAGTGCCCTCTAGGGTGTACTTTCAGCAGAGAAAACATGACAAAGTGCCCTCTAGGGTGTACTTTTCAGCAGAGTAAACATGACAAAGTGCCCTCTAGGTTTTACTTTTTAGCAGAGAAAACATGACAAAGTGCCCTCTAGGGTGTTCTTTTCAGCAGAGAAAACATGACAAAGTGCCCTCTAGCATGTTCTTTTCAGCAGAGAAAACATGACAAAGTGCCCTCTAGGGTGTAGTTTCAGCAGAGAAAACATGACAAAGTGCCCGCTAGGGTGTAGTTTCAGCAGAGTAAACATGACAAAGTGCCCGCTAGGGTGTAGTTTCAGCAGAGTAAACATGACAAAGTGCCCGCTAGGGTGTAGTTTCAGCAGAGTAAACATGACAAAGTGCCCTCTTTGGGTGTACTTTCAGCAGAGTAAACATGACAAAGTGCCCTCTAGGGTGTACTTTCAGCAGAGAAAACATACAAAGTGCCCTCTA
>JAUCMX010000005.1:10386390-10398890 GCA_033459395.1 Hemibagrus guttatus | reverse complement strand
AGATGTTATGAAGAGCCAGAAGTCATGTGACCTGAGGTCCAAGGTGCAGGCATTCGAAACATTCAATGACGTTCTTGTTGCTATAGTAACCATGCACAGAATCAGAGACGATATTCTGCAAAACCGCACCACTGGGAGTTCTGTAAACAATATCGATGAAGTGATTTACACAACGATCAGGCATAGCATTCTGAGGTGAAGTGAATGAGACTGATGATCTCCTCATCATGGCACCTGTTAGTGGGTGGGATATATTCGGCAGCAAGTGAACATTTTGTCCTCAAAGTTGATGTGTTAGAAGCAGGAAAAATGGACAAGCGTAAGGATTTGAGCGAGTTTGACGAAGGACCAAATTGTGATGGCTAGACCACTGGATCAGAACATCTCCAAAACTGCAGCTCTTGTGGGGTGTTCCCGGTCTGCAGTGGTCAGTATCTATCAAAAGTGGTCCAAGGAAGGAACAGTGGAGAACCGGAGACAGGGTCATGGGCGGCCACGGTTCATTGATGCACGTGGGGAGAGAAGGCTGGCCCGTGTGGTCCGATCCAACAGACGAGCTACTGTTGCTCAAATTGCTGAAGAAGTTAATGCTGGTTCTGATAGAAAGGTGTCAGAATACACAGTGCATGACGGGTCAGGGTTGTTTTGGCAGCAAAAGGGGGACCAACACAATATTAGGCAGGTGTTCATTAGGCAGTGTTATGTCTGATCGGTGTAGATCAGACACAATACGGACCGATGTTTGGTGTGTTTTTGCTCCGATAGCGGAAACAGATCCCGAAGGAGCCACTCGCATTTTGTTAGCTTTCTCTGATTTGTGTATATTCACGTTAAGATTATTTCCGGTAAAAAGTTTTATTGTGTTGATTTTTTTAATTTTGTGTGTCTAGGTTTCATGCTGAACTTTAGTGTTGTATTATTTAGTCTAATTTCCGAAGCAATGGGTGAGCTTAGGTCGTGAGACTTGGAATATATTTGCATATATTTGCATAAATCAACACTGAACCAATAGCATCGCGCTGACGAAAGAGTGCAGTTTTCTCTAGCCCCGCCCCTCACCAGCAGATGGCAGTAAGGAGCTTCCGGGTTTGTTGTGAAACTCGTGGAAGAAAAAGAAAAGGCGAGACTTGTTTACAAACTTTAACTACACGAGGTGGGTGAGAATTTATTTAAAATGCTTTTTAAAAGAAAGTAAATACCATGACAGAACCATAATTAGGCTGTTTTGTGTTTTAAAGTGTTGTTTTGTCCCCAGAAAGAGACAAGTGGATGAAGATAACGCCATTTTAGTCGATGAGCTAAAGCTGAATGGCTAAAGAAACCAATTTAAACAGTTTTCTTACTATTTTATGATTTAATGCCATTTAATTTCTACTAAACGATGCAGGAGGATGTATCAGGGCTGATATGTTTCAAGGTTTCCATAAATCCAATTGCAAAAAAAAAAATCCGCTTGAAACCTGCAGAAATGCACGTAGATCCGGGCCGCATCCCAAACCGCTCCCTACAGGACATGTGGTGCACTCTATAGGGGACTGAATCAACCCCTGGGTCACACCATATATACATTTTACAACCTCACACCTTTTTTGCCATCCACAGCCATACAGAGATTTGTTTTTTTCCCCCTGCTCTAACACTGACAAGTGAGACACACTTGCACCCTATGTAGTGCACTTTTTAGCTATTTGGGATACAGCCCTAATGCCACAGCGATATGATCGGAAAAGAGCGGAGATCGTAAAGAATTGTGAGATGCGTATCAAAAGATCTCAATGTTTATTTTCTTTAATAATATCTGTGAGAAGATGGAACCATGATATAGTGATGTATTTGGGTTTAAAGGCCTTCATGTTGGCTGTGATCGTGAGAGAGAGAGAGAGCTTTACGGAAATAAAAAAAAAAAAAACTAAAAAGAATTATTCAAATAAAAAAAGTTAGTTGAGGTTGCCAGATAATGCCATATACAAGCAAACAGATAAATAAGAGTGTTTAGTTGTGGACATTACGTGGTTTTGTGTGAGAAGATCATTTATAGCTGCTGTAACATAACTGATAACAGGAACTAACTTGTTTCATGGATTTAATCTTAAATGTATTCAAGGAATTGCTGAGGTATAAGAGGGATTACTCGCTTCAGGACCTGCTGTAAAAGAAAATAATACCCCCAAAACTCGTTGTCACTGATTATTTTCCTGTAATAGTGCTAATTTCCCTGTTTCACAGGCGTGTCTGAGGCAGAAGAAGTCCGAGATGCTGATCCGGCAGCTGGCGCAGAGGCTCCTGTTCCGTCAGGTGGATTGTGGGAATCGGATCACAGTCCTGAGGGCTCTGAGCGTCGAACCCCAGCCAAAGTCAGGTACCGATCTTGCACCACCATCACGGATGCTCTGAGTGTAGAGACGGTTCTGCTTAAAGGAGCTGTAAGGAATGTTTAGAGCCGAACAGGAAGTGCAGTGAGAACTTGGTGAAACTATACACACGGTATTGAAAAATCTGGAAGGGAAAAAAGGCGGAGCTAATTTCAAGGCTCGGAAAGTGTAAACAAGCCTGAAATCAACCCTGCATTCGACTTACCTCAGAAGACAGACAGTGAATGACGTCACTTTGTTTACTGCTGATCTGACGTCACGTGCTGAACTCAGGGGTCCCGGAAACTGTCCCGAGTAGGAATTACGTTTTTTAGACAGAAGACTGGATTTTCGAGCAACATATTTAGATTTAGATCCGCCCACAAGCTGTTTATGCACTATATTGCCAAAAGTTTTGGGACACTCCTCCAAATCATTGAATTCAGGTGCTGGGCTCGGCTCCTTGGTTCCAGTGAAAGGAACTCTTAATGCTTCAGCATACCAAGACAGTTTGGACAATTTCATGCTCTTTGTGGGAACAGTTTGGGGATGTCCCCTTCCTGTTCCAACATGACTGCACACCAGTGACCAAAGCAAGGTCCATAAAGACATGGATGAGCGAGTTTGGTGTGGAGGAACTTGACTGGCCTGCACAGAGTCCTGACCTCAACCCCATAGAACACCTTTGGGATGAATTAGAGCGGAGACTGCGAGCCAGGCCAAAACTGGAACGTCTGCCTTTACATGCACATGAAAGTAACATGGAGTTGTCCCGCCCTTTGCAGCTGTAACAGCTTCAACTCTTCTGGGAAGGCTTTCCACAAGGTTTAGGAGTGTGTTTATGGGAATCTTTGACCGTTCCTCTAGAAGCGCATTTGTGAGGTCAGGCACTGATGTTGGACGAGAAGGTCTGGCTCACAGTCTCAGCTCTAATTCATCCCAAAGGTGTTCTGTGAGGTTGAGGTCAGGACTCTGTGCAGGCCAGTCAAGTTCCTCCACACCAAACTCCCTCATCCATGTCTTTATGGACCTTGCTTTGGTCACTGGTGTGCAGTCATGTTGGAACAGGAAGGGGACATCCCCAAACTGTTCCCACAAAGTTGGGAGCCCAGCCCCTGAAAAACAACACCCGAATTCAATGATTTGGAGGGGTGTCCCAAAACTTTTGGCAATAAAATGTATATTATAAGGCTGAAAGTGTGTGTGTGTGTGTTTAAGCTCCACCTACAAAAGTCCAAATCTCAAAAGACTTCTTATTCACGGCTCATGCTATCCCCCTAGAGTATAACACAAAGGAAACGCTAGAAATGAAGAAAAGCTCTTTTCTATGTTTAACATTCACCTTCGACCGCCTGATGTTTTATTTTTTTTCAGATTTTGCCGAGTTTCGTGATGTTTTCTCCAAGGCCAAGCACATTGCCATCATCACCGGAGCCGGAGTGAGCGCCGAGAGCAGCCTTCCCACCTTCAGAGCGGCCAGTGGACACTGGAGGAAGTGGAAGACGCAGGTGAGTGTACAGGCGCCAAGCTTAATTATTATCCATTTAGAGTTACGCCGAGACACGATAGAGCCTGTTCTTACTTCCGTTACAGCAGCTATAACAATCGTCCCCTCCTCAGCCCCTGCCTCTGTTTCTCTGACACTGGAGACTCCTCCCATAAATCCTCAACAAAAGTCTCCTTACACGAAAGGTCACCATGCCTGAGCAAGCTGTTACTATAGCAACAGTAACGCAATAGAATGAGCATGTTGATAAAAACCTAGAAGAAAAATGAATCAACCAATCAGAATCGAGAATTTAAGTGCAGAACAAAGCACACGTCACATCAGGTCAACAATGTGAATTAAAGCGTGTTTATTTAAAACCTAAACAGAAAAATTTATTTCACATGTGATGTTTTAAACAGTGCAGAAAGAAAGAAATTAAATGACAGTTAAATGATAATCAGCTCAGGGACTGTAAATATTGGCACCCTATATTTGGCTTAATTAGTTTCATAAAAAAATGAAAATTAAACATAAAAATTAAATGAAGAAAATAAATTATAAATGAGGATAAATTAATTCATGTTTATTACTTTGGTTGTGAAATGTAAAATGATTTTTGAAATGAATTAATGCAGTAGATAATGTTTTTTTTTTTTTATTAAAGTGTTAAAGTCAAGCTTAAAACACAAATCTGTTACCTTCAAAAGTGGATAATTTTTTTAAGTTAAAATATCTATTATTGGTAGACCTGAGCTTTATTATTATATTTACTATTAGTAGTAGTATTAATTTTTATTTTTATTATTATTATTATTATTATTATTATTAGTAGTAGTAGTAGTAGTAATTTTTATTATTATTATTATTAGTAGTAGTAGTAATTAATTTATTATTTTTGTTATAATTATCATTACAGTTTCAGGAATCACCCTATCTCAATTCCCTCTCACTCCTCTGCTCTTTTTATTCTTGCAGGATCTGGCAACCCCGCAGGCGTTTTCCCGTAACTCGTCTCGCGTGTGGGAGTTCTATCATTACTGGAGGGAGTTAGCGCTGAAGGCTAAACCCAGCGCTGTGCACGTGGCCATCGCCGAGTGTGAGGCCCGTCTCAGGCAGCAGGGCCGCACCGTGGTGGTCATCACGCAGAACACGGACGAGCTGCACCGCCAAGCAGGCAGTAAACACATCCTCGAGGTCCACGGTCAGCATGAGCACCACTGGAGGAAGGAATAAACTTAAGACTAAGACTATGTGCTTGTTCAGAAGGTGTTGATTACCTGTGTGTGTGTGTGTGTGTGTACAGGAAGTCTTTTCAGGACCCGGTGTCTGAGCTGTGGAGACGTGGACGTGAATCATCACAGCCCCATCTGTGCTGCTCTGCAGGGCAAAGGGTAAGGAGAAAAAAAATCTTTCCTTCTCATCCTGCTCACGTGTTTAGTGTAGATCAGTGGCGAGGGGTGTCCAAACCTTTTCATTTCAATGCGTGGAGATTAAACGGACTTCAAAAAACATCTAAAATGTTCTTTTATTGATTTTATTTGAGCACAAACTGTAGCTTTGAGAAACAAGATGTTTGTGGCTGTTGATACTGTAGTTTAAAGCTGCATTCACACACACAACCATTCATTTTCAATGGGAAGCTGCGACTTTCGGTTATTAGATCGTGTCCAAATCAGTGACGTGAAAGAGATGTGAAGACAGTACGTTTGCACATGATCCGTGATAACCAGCGCACACTGCTTCATGATGCAGATACACTATATTGCCAAATGTTTTGGGACACCCCTCCAAATCATTGAATTCAGGCGCTGGGCTCGGCCCCTTAGCTCCAGTGAAAGGAACTCTTAATGCTTCAGCATACCAAGACATTTTGGACAATTTCATGCTCCCAACTTTGTGGGAGCAGTTTGGGGATGACCCCTTCCTGTTCCAACATGACTGCACACCAGTGCACAAAGTAAGGTCCATAAAGACATGGATGAGTGAGTTTGGTGTGGAGGAACTTGACTGGCCTGCACAGAGTCCTGACCTCAACCCCATAGAACACCTTTGGGATGAATTAGAGCGGAGACTGCGAGCCAGGCCAAAACTGGGACGTCTGCCTTTACATGCACATGAATGTAATATAAATTTGGCCCACCCTTTACAGCTGTAACAGCTTCAGCTCTTCTGGGAAGGCTTTCCACAAGGTTTAGGAGTGTGTTTATGGGAATTGTTGACCGTTCCTCTAGAAGCGCATTTGTGAGATCAGACACTGATGTTGGACGAGAAGGTCTGGCTCGCAGTCTCCGCTCTAATTCATCCCAAAGGTGTTCTATGGGGCTTTTTGACTAAATCTGATTCAGTGAATCGTTTGTATGTGAATTCAAATAGCACATGAAGTCTCTAACAGTGTGTTAATGAAGTCTGCCCCCGTTGGGTGAACAGAGGGACTGCAGCATGTTTCAGGCTCTTTATGGTTCGTCCACGTGACGCAGTTTAGCCTGGGGGCGGGGTTTTGGACACCAAAACTCAAAAACTCAAAAATTCAGGTGTAAAATCATTTAGACTAGGTGAAGTTGTGAGAGTGAAACTGAGCTCGATACGCTTACTTCCTGTTACAGTGATCCGGATCCAAACTCCACCGAAGCCGACATTCCCGTGGAACATTTACCGAGGTACGAAATAAGCTTCCTGTAACATTTAACATGGTAACAAATAAACAAACAAAACAACAATAATAATGATAATAATTACAGCTTATGATGTTATTTATTTATTTTTGTTATTTATTCTATTTTTTTTTTTTTTTTAAATCATACTGACAAGTGCAGAGCTTGATAAAAAAAGAAACGAGTAAATAATATAATAAATAAACAAGAAATTGATAAAATCATTATTGAATCACTTTATTTACACTTTAATTAATTAATTATTTGCTCATAATTTGCAATTCATTATTTAATTGTAAGAACAATCTAAACATTATTATTATTATTATTATTATTATTATTATTATTATTAATATTATTATTATATTATCAAAGGCCAATCTAGAATATGTTTCCTCCTGAAGTACACTATATTCTATACTAAACTGTGTTGTGTATATATAAACGACATAAAAACTAAAGTTTAACTGAAGTCAGCGTAAAATTAATTTCAGTGTTGAATTAATGGCATAGATTTGAAAAAAAAAAAAACCCAGAAAACATTTTTTTTTTCCTTTTACTGATGATGATTTTTGTGACGAAGCAGGAAGGTACTGTATCTTTGCAAACTTGTTGAAATTATCTATCAGAAAATGCAAGAAATGGGAATGTAGGCATATTTATTCAATATTTCTTAACTTGAAATTTTTTCTAAATAAGTTCACGTTTAGCTCGTAATGGCTTGAAATGCTCGGAAATAGACTTGTGTATATTATAAATATTATACAGTGTATATATATAAAATATTTACATTAACGTCTACCTTATGCGAAACATCTAAATTCTTTAAATCTGCTAATTGGATATTTTTTCGCAGTTAAATAGAAAAGGCCCGGAGCCAGTGGGTTTAAGTAGAGGAGTGACGTGATGTGATTAAAGCAGCATGAGTGTTGAAAGATTTTGATGAAAGTGTTGTTTTAAAGCCGAATAATTATCTGGAACCCTGTGCCCATGCTGTAATACACCACAGCTCCACTAGACGGCAGCACTGCATTGCACACAATCCTGACCTGCTCGCGAGCCCAGTTTATACACCCAGTGTTTCTCTCTGCAGGAAATAGCCTCGCAGGATAACTTTACTTTGATTACTTCAACAATGCTTTAACAATAAATTGAGCGTCGTTGTTGCAAGAGGCTGAAATATTAGTAGTTAAAAGTATGGAGATGTTTTGACACGTGAACAAAGCTAATCAGGCAGATCTGTTTTAGCTCGCGACATCGATTAGCAAGCAAAGACGCGCTCATTATTTTCACTGTGAGCATCCGTTCATGCTGTTTACAATGTTTTCATTTTATTAAACACTTTAGGAAAAGATACAGAAAGCTACATGGAGCTGCCGGTTGCAAATGCTAACTTCACGCGTTAATGCTAAGAGCTGTGACTAAACATTTGTAAAGAATCCGTTTCTTTCTGTGTGTTCAACTTGGGATCCTTCATTGTCGAGTTTTCCAGAAGTAGTTTGAGTCTTGAATCTGAAGTGGAAATGATTTCCGACACGTGATTAGCGGGCGTTCACGTACTTCTGAGAGCTGGAACAGTTTATCGGTAATAACGTTTCTCATCTCGAAGGTGACGTGCGAGCTGTGCAAAGCGTTTCACGGCTAAAAAGGTGCTAATGCGCAGGAAGCAGGTGTTGTTGACTTTCGGAGGTGTTTCTCCGCACTGCAGGTGTGATGAGAGAGGCTGCGACGGTCTCCTGAGGCCCGATGTCATCTGGTTCGGGGAGACGCTGGACTCGCACGTCCTCACCAAGGTGGAGAAAGAGCTGGACGCCTGCGACCTCTGCCTGCTGGTGAGAACGCACCGCCTCGCACCGCTCTTTAAGCTCCAGAGCGTCCGAGTCCGAGTCTAATAAACCTGCTGCTCAAATTCTGACGAGTGAAATTAAATGTCGTTTCAGCAGCGTGACACTCCATCAATCACGATTTCTTCTAATGAGCCCTAAGCCCTACTCGGGTGGGATTAGTTTACCGAAAAAATTACAGCATTCTTTTTTTCCTTATCCGGAATTTTTTGGCACCCTTTGGCAATAAGTTAAGTTAAAAAAAAAAGTAAAGAATAGTTTTTTTGATAAAACTGCACACAGAAAACACAAGAGAAATAAAATCTAACATTTAATTATTTATTTATTTATTTATTTATTTATTAATAAAGATTTCTTTGAAGAAAGTAACAGGCACCCCTACCTTTAGTTCTTTAGTATTTCTGTGGTGCCAATAATTTGAATATTTCATACAAATTCATATACTGGTAAAAAAAAAATTAAATAAATAAATAAATAAATAAATAAATTGGAAAAGAGTTTTTTCAAGCTTTTTCCTCAGTATGAAATCTCTTCTGGGAGTGTTTGCTCTTTTTTATATGTTTTATTTTTCATGCAAACTAAAAACCCAAAACCAAGTAAACTGAAAGCGACAGATAGAGATGAGGTTTAAAAAATAAAAAGTTTTTTTTCCCCTTTTCTGGCCATCCTCTTAGGTCGGTACTGCATCGGTCGTCTTCCCGGCAGCCATGTTTGCCCCCCAGGTGGCGTCCCGAGGCGTTCCTGTAGCCGAGTTCAACATCCGGCCTCGACCCAGCACGTCTCGGTTCACGTGAGTCACGCTGTTGATCATTAAAACACCACATATAAAACAGTTTCCTCCTGTCTGTATCGATGATCGAACCTCTTTGTCATGTCTCACATTGCCGGTACTGAGGTTACTGACAGTACTGACATGACTGTGTGCTTTTCAGGTTCTATTTCCAGGGCCCGTGTGCTGAAACGATCCCCATCGCTCTCGCACCTCACGAGTCTGAGCTGATGTGAGACTCCGAGAAGACGACGACCTCCGAGACGCCCGGTGTCCACTGCTTTCACGGACACTGAGGCTGTTGAGAACGGGGAGAGTGATGCCGAATCAGGTTACGGTGCAGCGTGTGCCCTCTCCGGGTTGTTTTACTGGTCTGATTGCCGAAGTGTGTAAATGTAACGCTGTTTCAGGATACAGGAACTTCCTCAGTTGAATTTGCTGTTTAATAAAACAGATGATGACACGTTATTACTTTAAACGCTGTCTGAACCAATCCAAACACAGCAACACCCTTCCAGACGGCACGGCCGTGTCGTTTAACTCCGGGCTTTACGCCACCGAGTATTAAGCATTAATCAAACGTTTTATATAGAAAAGAAACGAGGGAAAAAATGACAAACGTGCCAAACATTTCTTTTTTCTTTTTCTTCATACGCAATAACTCGTCATTTTCAGGGGATGTGGTATAAAGAAATTTTTTATTTTATATAAATTTAAATTTATATATCCTCCTGACTACCCACAGTTCAAATTTGTCCTCTGTAGAGGACATTTGTCAACCGTAATATCTTCTACACCCTGCATACTACTGAGCCAACTCCTTGTGTGCTCTAAAGAGGACGTTTAGCACTTTCAAATGAGACCAAATATGTAGGGGTGGGGTTTGGAGAATTTCCTCTTCAAGTTTAAAAAACAAGTATTGGGACAATTATTTTTTCCTGGTAGTCAGGAGGATATATATAAGTAATAACTTTTGGCTCTTTTTTTTCTTTTTAAAAAAAACAACAACATTCTCTTAAAAGAATAAAATAAATAAAAAAAATTTTGTACGCATCTGGGGGAAAATCTTTTTTTTTTTTTTTTTCCAGAAATAATAATAACTTTCATTTTTTTAATACAATTATTTTTCGTATTCTTGATGGGGGAAAGATGTTAAAATATTCTTCATAAATATCTTTTTCTTTTTTTTTTCCACTCTATTTTTTTATGTTCTTTACAAATAATAATTATTTCCCTCATTTTGTTGTTCAACTGAAAAAAAAAATCTTTCTTTTATTTCTTTAGATTTGTCAGAAATCAATTTTCTCCTTCCTTTTTTTTTTTCCCCCCTCTAGTTGGGTCTGGCTTCCGTAATAAACAAAGGTGCATTTTGTTTCTTTTAATAAAACCCAAAGTTCCTCAATAAACATGACAAATGACAAGCTCTGATCTATTTCATTTCACTTTTTCTCTCTCTTTATGAAGCAGATTTGTAAATCCAGCTGTGTGAAAGTAAACTCTGTCGCCTTTTCTAGCTTTTTTTTTAGCTCTACTAATCATGATAGCATCCATAGAGTCAGGACCGTTATCTACCTTCATCAGCATTTAAAGAGTGATGTAGGATCATTCTGGTACACAGACTGTCTGATAAGCTGCACAGCAACCTGCCTCTGATTACATCTTCACTTCATTACACTGGCTCATCATCTGTCTCATCGGTAAGCTACTTAAATTTATTTTTTTTTTAAATGTGGAAAAAAAAAAAAAGCGGCAAATAACACACTGATTTTTTTTTTTTTTTTATCTTTTATTGTAAAAATGTCTCGTGTGTGTATATATATATATATGTGTATGTATATATATATAGGATTCTTTGCTATATTTTTTGCGATTTATTTCTAAAAAAAAAAAAAAAAAAAGTAGCTACGATTTTTTCGGGAAAAAAAAAGCATCTTAAGACATAATTACTTGAAGCGGAAATCTTTTCTGCACTAAAAAAAAAAAAAAAAAAAAAAAAAAAAAAGGATATGTGCGCGGTCAGATTTACATGAATCATCAAAACACTTCGTCCCTTCTGAGAAAGTTGATTTGAAAATGTTTCTCAATGACTAGATTGAACGATGCAGAGCGAGTGTGTGCGATTCACGTGGTATTAACGTAAGCCACGTTATTGCAGCGTGAAACGTAAGAGGATGTTGGTGCTGCTGTGTTCCATCCAGGTGAATAAATCGCGTGTAGTAGACCAGAGCGGCGTTAACGTGTCTGTTACACAACCCCAGTGTCTTTGGTTTGATTTTGAGCTCGGGGTCTGATTTGCAAGTCCACGCTCAAATCGTGCAGGATGAAGGAAGACCGTTCAATGGTAATGTCATTCAGTTCAATCCCATGGACACCATGTGCGAATTCAAATTCAACAAGCTTTTCCTTAGTAACAGTTTCCATGGGGATCGATCCAGCAGACATGTCATGGTTTCTGTCAGGAGATGTTTATTTAACGTGTGAAAGGAGTCTCCAGTGCGGTGTGTGCATCTCTCCTCCGTTGACCCTCATGAAGGATCTGTTGCCTGCAGATCAGCAGGCAGTGGTGGGGGCAGCCCAAGACTTCTCTGGAGCCCTCTGGATCCCAAGACTTCTCTGGAGCCCTCTGGATCCCAAGACTTCTCTGGAGCCCTCTGGATCCCAAGACTTCTCTGGAGCCCTCTGGATCCCAAGACTTCTCTGGAGCCCTCTGGATCCCAAGACTTCTCTGGAGCCCTCTGGATCCCAAGACTTCTCTGGAGCCCTCTGGATCCCAAGACTTCTCTGGAGCCCTCTGGATCCCAAGACTTCTCTGGATCCCAAGACTTCTCTGGAGCCCTCTGGATCCCAAGACTTCTCTGGAGCCCTCTGGATCCCAAGACTTCTCTGGAGCCCTCTGGATCCCAAGACTTCTCTGGAGCCCTCTGGATCCCAAGACTTCTCTGGAGCCCTCTGGATCCCAAGACTTCTCTGGAGCCCTCTGGATCCCAAGACTTCTCTGGAGCCCTCTGGATCCCAAGACTTCTCTGGATCCCAAGACTTCTCTGGAGCCCTCTGGATCCCAAGACTTCTCTGGAGCCCTCTGGATCCCAAGACTTCTCTGGAGCCCTCTGGATCCCAAGACTTCTCTGAAGCCCCAAAGGTTTTGGAACGTCTGCCTTTACATGCACATGAATGTAATATGGAGTTGTCCCGCCCTTTGCAGCTAGAACAGCTTCAACTTTTCTGGGAAGGCTTTCCACAAGGTTTAGGAGTGTGTTAATGGGAATTTTTGACCGTTCCTCTAGATTTGTGAGGTCAGGCACTGATGTTGGATGAGAAGGCCTGGCTCGCAGTCTCCACTCTAATTCATCCCAAAGGTGTTCTATGGGGTTGAGGTCAGGACTCTGTGCAGGCCAG
>JAUCMX010000005.1:10378890-10381390 GCA_033459395.1 Hemibagrus guttatus | reverse complement strand
CGGTGCCGTTCCCAGCGTTCCCCCTGTTTCCTCTTCCTCACTTTCACCTGACGTTTAGACATCAAGAAGTGAATGCTTTTTAAAAAAATATTTATTTGTTTGTTTTTTTGTTTGTTTATTTATTTAATTTTTAAAATGTATTTAATTTTATTTATTTATAAAATGTAGTTTTATTTATTTGTGTGTGTTTGAATGTGTATGTGAGTTTGTGTACATGTCTGTGTGTGTGTATGTGTGTGCGAGTTTGTCTATGTATGTGTGTGTGTGTGTGTGTGTGTGTGTGTATGTCTTTGTGTGCGAGTCTGTCTATGTCTGTGTGTGTGTGAGTTTGTGTGAATTGTTTATTTACAGCTGCATCTCAATAAATTAGAATGTGGTGGAAAAGTTCATTTATTTCAGTAATTCAACTCAAACTGTGAAACTCGTGTATTAAATAAATCCAGTGCACACAGACTGAAGTAGTTTAAGTCTTTGGTTCTTTTAATTGTGATGATTTTAACTCACATTTAACAAAAACACACCAATTCACTCTCTCAACAAATTAGAATACTTCATAAGACCAATAAAAAACATTTTTAGTGAATTGTTGGCCTTCTGGAAAGTATGTTCATTTACTGTACATGTACTCAATACTTGGTAGGGGCTCCTTTTGCTTTAATTACTGCCTCAATTGGGCGTGGCATGGAGGTGATCAGTTTGTGGCACTGCTGAGGTGGTATGGAAGCCCAGGTTTCTTTGACAGTGGCCTTCAACTCATCTGCATTTTTTGGTCTCTTGTTTCTCATTTTCCTCTTGACAATACAACATAGATTCTCTATGGGGTTCAGGTCTGGTGAGTTTGCTGGCCAGTCAAGCACACCAACACCATGGTCATTTAACCAACTTTTGGTGCTTTTGGCAGTGTGGGCAGTGCCAAATCCTGCTGGAAAATGAAATCAGCATCTTCAAAAAGCTGGTCAGCAGAAGGAAGCATGAAGTGCTCCAAAATGTCTTGGTAAACGGGTGCAGTGACTTTGGTTTTCAAAAAACACAATGGACCAACACCAGCAGATGACATTGCACCCCAAATCATCACAGACTGTGGAAACTTAACACTGGACTTCAAGCAGCTTGGGCTATGAGCTTCTCCACCCTTCCTCCAGACTCTAGGACCTTGGTTTCCAAATGAAATACAAAACTTGCTCTCATCTAAAAAGAGGACTTTGGACCACTGGGCAACAGTCCAGTTCTTCTCCTTAGCCCAGGTAAGACGCCTCTGACGTTGTCTGTGGTTCAGGAGTGGCTTAACAAGAGGAACATGACAACTGTAGCCAAATTCCTTGACACGTCTGTGTGTGGTGGTTCTTGATGCCTTGACCCCAGCCTCAGTCCATTCCTTGTGAAGTTCACTCAAATTCTTGAATGGATTTTGCTTGACAATCCTCATAAGGCTGCGGTTCTCTCGGTTTTTGTTAAATGTGAGCCAAAATCATCACAATTAAAAGAACCAAAGACTTAAACTACTTCAGTCTGTGTGCACTGAATTTATTTAATACACGAGTTTCACAATTTGTGTTGAATTACTGAAATAAATGAACTTTTCCACCACATTCTAATTTATTGAGATGCACCCGTATATGTCTGTGTGTGTGTGTGTGTGTGTGTGTGTGTGTGTGTGTGTGTGTGTTGTTCAGATCACACACAGCTGAAATCAGTCCTAATATACAGCCGAAATGTCATGACAAGGTCGAGTGTGAGCTGACAGCACGGCTTTGGGGAGTTACAGTGGACATCCATTATCAGGACAGATGATAAAGGGGTGTGTGTGTGTGTGTGTGTGTGTGTGTGTGTGTCTGTGTGTGTGTGTCTGCTACCTGTCAGCGTTTTTAGCACCGAGCTCTGGTGGTTTTCTACATGTCCTCTACATATACCTCTGCACCAATCAGGTTGTAATTATGTACACAGTCGGTGGTGAGTGGAGGACAGAGCGGGAAGAGCGTTCCTAAAGAAAAGACATTACTATTTATACGGAGAGGGGGCCAGTGTGTGTGTGTGTGTGTGTGTGTGTGTGTGTGTGTGTGTGTGTGTTGTAATTAGCAGGGATTTGAGGGAGATTAGCTGCTGTCTCAGCTCTGTCTCACAAACAAGACCTGCACAATCACACTACCCAGAATTCCTGGCTTCAGCCCAGTACGGGGAAAAACTGTGGGTGGGACACACACACACACACACACACACACACATCACATCTCTCTCTCTCTCACACACACACACACACACACACACACTCACTCACTCACACACACACACACACACACACACCACTCACTCACACACACACACACACACACACACTCACTCACTCACACACATCACATCTCTCTCCTCTCACACACACACACACATCACATCTCTCTCTTCTCCACACACACACACACACACCACACACACTCACTCCACCCCACACACACACACACCCCCTCCACACACACACACACACACACCCCTCCCCTCCACACAC
>JAUCMX010000005.1:10359069-10371569 GCA_033459395.1 Hemibagrus guttatus | reverse complement strand
AGATAGATAGATAGATAGATAGATAGATAGATAGACAGATAGACAGATAAACAGACAGAGATAGAGAGTCAGACAGACAGACAGACAGACAGACAGACAGATAGATAGATAGATAGATAGATAGATAGATAGATAGATAGATAAACAGATAGACAGAGAGATAAAGAGACAGACTGACAGAGAGACAGACAGAGAGACAGACAGATAAACAGATAGAAAGACAGAGAGATAGAGAGACAGACAGAGAGATAGACATTGTCGTCTCTCTGCACTCTGTAGTCACAGTCTCTCTGTTGTTCAGCGTCTCTCACTGTAATTAAACATGTGAACCTTTGCACTCTCACTCTGCTCTCAGAACCTGTTTGTTATCTTGGGCTGTTAATGAACAATATCATCTCCAAAATCCTGACAAATAAAAATAGTGTCTCTGAAGCTCTCTGTCTGGTGTCTACACGCGCAGACGGGACGCTCGGCATTCGGGAGAAACGTCCTTCTGCAATGGCGCTGGACGTCTTCGCCTGTGGATTCACGTCCTTGTTAGATCAGGAGAGGTTTTGTTATTGTCGCAGTCAGACATGAAGCTTTTTTTGGGGGGGAAAACTGCTTTATTAGTGGAATTACAAACACAGGATTCTTCTTTTAAACAGTACCCGTGCTCCACACACGTGAATGAAGGAGGGATTCGGCTGAACGTGAACGTGTTGTGTCGATGTCACATGCCAGAATAAAGACAGAGAGGATTTGCCTCATTCGCTTGGCGACTCGGTCAATCTTTCTGTTCTTTTGTCCGGTCATGTATGCGGAAGAGGGTAGAGTGCGCTTTCCTCGTGACGTGGTATGAACAGCGGCAGCTAAAAAAAGATGCGCTTGATTGTTTCCCACGTTTTAGAGGAAGCTTGAGTTAGCTTCTGTATGATAGAGGAGCTCTGGAAATTTGCAGAAAATTAAAATCAGAAACAAACTTGAGGTCCGTTTCAACACGAAGTGGCAACGGAGATAAAAATCTATCAAAAATATATAAGGATTTTAAAATTAATTTTAAAATACTAGGCAAGGTTTTAAATGGTAATATTGTTGAATTAAAGAAAAGTAAATATATATAATCTTTCAGAAAGAGACTCAATGCTTTATTCTCCATCATTATAGGACAAAATAATAATAATAATAATAATAATAATAATAATAATAATAATACACACATTGTGTGTCATTTATTTCTGTTTATTATAATGAAGGGTGCCAATAATTGTGGAACTAAGAGTAAATCTTCTCCGCAGCTCGATCCGTATATGACTTCAGATGGACATATCATCTCTTTGTGTGTGTGTGTGTGTGTGTGTGTGTGTGTGTGTGTGTGTGTGTAGGCTTGTTGCTTTTTTCAAAGCTATTTTTGAAGCAGAGTGTCAGCTGTTGCTCCTCTGACAGCTCCATCCGACAAGCGCAAAACGGAAGAGAATAAAATGTGGGAGGGGGCGAAAGAAAAAGGAAAGGAAAAATGAAGCCTAGGAAATAGCTCGGATTTGATCTTTTGAGACACACACACACACACACACACACACACACACATCTTCACCTCCCTTATCAGCACACACTGTGACAGTGTTTCAGTGTGTTGAGAGTCAGATTACTTGATTCAACCTGGCTAATGGTTCTTCTTCAGAACTGAGATGGATTTATTGGAAAGTAAAGAATAAACCAGAGAGAGAGAGAGTGTGTGTGTGTGTGTGTGTGTGTGTGTGTTTTCATGCTGTCAGATGTCCTTGAGACACGCATCAGCGCTGATGGATCCCATTAGACCTGTCTTTGTTCTCGGTAGATGAACGCAGCCGGTATGTGTCCACAGATTTGACACCTGACCCCCATCAGAAAGCCCCCTGTTAACACACACACACGCACACACACCCACACCCACAGGTTTCATAATGTATTCTGGTCAGGCAGTAACACTTGGGCTTTTGGTTACTTCAACTAGTTTAAAGATGAAAAGCATACACACACACACACACACACACACACACACACACACAGCTTTCTGAATTCCTCCAAATGAAAAATGTTACATGTCTCTGGTTGCGCTGTTTTATTTTTAGCTTTTATGCACTGCAAGAAAAAATCTGTTCCTTTCATTAACATCCTCTGTGTCATGATTTAAGAAAAAATAATAATAACAACGATAAGCTTACCTATGATTGAGTTTTTTTTTCAATTCTAAAATATGGAATTAGCTAAACGGATAAAGCGTAGGTGCCGTTCCTAAACGCAGTACCGTAGTATATGTAGTCTGACATTTCTTCAGTTACCTACTTACAGTTTTGCTTTTTGAGCCATAAAAATAGAAATGACTGGTTCTATCTTGCCTTCTCCAAAGTCCTCTTGTTAGAGACTTTAAGATAAAAATAAGGCTTGTAACAAAGTAGCAGAGAATGTTCGAGTCTCTGGTGAGTGTAGGTAGCTAGTTTTGCTAGCTTGGCTATCTAACCTGAGGAAGAAACTACTACGAAGCCTAGCATGGAACAGAGAAAGAAAGAAACAATCTGATAATTGTGTTATTTAACGTGTGTGTCAGCTAGCTAGCTTGTGCAGTAGCAAGAGAGAAGTTACATAAGCAAAACAAGTGCTTTGTTATGCTAGTGTGGGGGAAGGCGGCAAATATCAGAGGAAAGGAGTTAGTGGAAAATTTCTGACTTTAGGGACTAGCTAGTACAGTTTTGATTTCAGGTTGTCTTTAACTGTCTACTTGCTTGAAAGCTCATCTCCCTGTCTGTTTTTCAGCTGAGACTTTGCTGGAGCCGTGAGCGCAGACAGGTGAGAGCGCTGCCCTACATTACTGTCTCAGCGGAACGGGAAAAAAGACAAACGTCGAAAGTGAGGGGAGACATGTCGAGCCGTCAGCGGGTTCGTTCTTGACGTCCTACAGTCCCAAAACCAGCTCAGATGGTCCCGGATCACTCGGATGGGACTAATGCATAGAGATGAAAAAAAAAATGCAGCAACTTTAGTCTTCCTCTCTTCCTGTCTGTCCTGATGTTTCCTTTTTTGAACATCCAGGGTCTCAGCAGGCTGAGGTGCAGCATAGTGAAGAAGAATGAGTCATATTTGCATGAGTCTAAATGAGCATGTGGTGTGTGGAGGAGAAATGACTGAACTGCCCATCTGACAGCCGTTATGCAAAGGCGAGGCGAGACGAGACGAGACGAGACTGCATCAGCTAAACTGCAGAACTGCTGATCAAACCAAGCTACACACCTACTGAGACTGAGATCATTTCGTGACTTGTGCACGATCTTAGTCAACATACCAGTGCTTTAAGGTTCACCTTGATCAGGGACATCCAGGTTTAAGGTATCTTCTTATATTACTTCCTTTAATAAGGTGCAGTTTGACATCCAGAGGTCTATAAAAATGGAAAGATGTTGCAATCATAGCTTTCTTTAACCCCCCATTAACTCAAGTACCCTGGGTATCAGGGTCGATTCCAGCCATAAGTGGCTCCCAAGCCACCAGGAGGGCATGAAGAAGGACTACCTTTTGGACAGAGATCCCTTGGATGTTACTTGTTATTTTGATCACAGTCAACAAACCAGTGTTTTATAGTTCACCATGACCAGATCTCCAGATTCAACATATATCAGTAAAATGTACTTTTTCCTTACTGCAGTTTGGCACCGAGAGGTCTATAGGAATGAAAAGACATTGCAACCATTTCCCCCATCAACACAAGGTACCTGGGTATCAGGGTTGATTCCAGCTATAAGTGACCCCCAAGCCACCAGGTAGGCATGAGGAAGGACTAATTTTTGAACAGTGATGCCTTGGAATCTCCAGACCAGGGATCTCCAGATTCAAGGTGTATGTTGGGTTGAATAATTTTTCCTAGACCTGGCAACCCTGCTTGTGCTCTCCAACTTGAGAAGTATGATAGTTATTGAAAACCAAAAGTTCAGAAAGATCCATGCTGGGTATCACCGTGTTAAAACTTGTACATACATCTAAAATAAATATATCTTTATTTTATCACACACTTTTGTTTGCGGTAATTTTGAGCAAGCCATGCTGATTTGTTATTACTCACTGGCCTGAAACAAACACTGCTAAATCACTCTGAAGCATGGTGGTGGGAGCATCATTTTGAACCCTTGACATTGTGAATGTTTCTCTGACTAATCCCAGCTTTAAACAGTCACTGATCTTTGGTAGATGGCCTAGTCTAGGCAGAGTCCTGAGTCCTAGACTGTATCATATTCCTTCTTTTTATAAAAAAAATGCTGATATATTTTCCTAGACCCTGGAAATTCATGCTATTGTTTTAAGTAGGTTCTCTAACCCTGGGTTCTTCCAGGAACCAGCGTATCTATATTACATGTATCGGATACTCTGTTCAACTAATGAACTAATTTAGTTTGTGAGGTTTCACAATAAAGGGGTTGAATACTTTGTAATCTAATTCTGTAAACTCTATTGATTTTTGTCCTTACTTCAATACTCAGGGTTCTTTTGTGTAGATATCTAACATGTAATCTCAATTAAGTGCATTTCAGTTCAAAATGTGGGTGAATATGTATGCAAGACACTGTACACACTAAATAAAAAATATTTATAAAATGTCATTAGTCAAATGTTCCTTTCTAGCGACTTACCGAGCCTACTTGTCTGCCAGGCACCGATGAATAAATGAATAACCCGGATATGTAATTGTTTTTGTCCTAGGCGTCCGTGTTATTGATTTGTCTACCCCGATGTGCTATGGATAATCTTGCTTTAATGGTTCTTTAGATATGGAACAGGTTCTAAATTTAGTCTTCAGTCTTGCTTTTGCCTTAGCATCACGCCCCTGATCGCTGCTTTCAGTCTGGACTTGGAATCTTATCCATTGACCTGCTATTTTGGCTCTTAGTAAGGATTCTACCTCTGTGTTCTTTCTGCTCTGGAAATGCTATTATCATTGCCTTTGTAAGCACATGTGGGTGACGATCGATCCGTACTCTGAGGTCCTCACTGGTGTGATAATCGTTGGTTGCAGCGTCTCCGAACATGTTCCAGTCTGTCAGATCAGCTTTTATTCTTCAAGAAGATGGTCAACCCAGAGGTGTCAACGTTGCTAACAAGAAAATTGAGAGAATAAACAGGATGTTCCTGCAGAAACCTGTGTAGTTACAAAAGAACTTTTATTATGTAAATCACTTTGAATTGCCTTTGTGTACGAAATGCCTTATAAATCAATCAAACTAGCATGTCTGGCTACTCAAATAGTTAACATTTTAACAACCACAGTTCAGAGAAAATGCGAGAAAATCGTTCCCGTCCTTTCCCCTTCGGTGAATCTGGTCTCGTGGATATTATTTGCATTTGGTCTGACTGCTGATGAAAAAACAGCTAACAGATAACATGTTTATCTGGTGACTCCTGTTTTGCCAGAAGAAGAGGCCAATGCTATGGCAAAACCAGAAATATTGGCGCCCCTTGAACAATATCATTCTTAAACTCGTAAATACAAACTTCCCAGGTGGACTTGAATGCAAAATGTCATCAAACAGTGAGCAGCCGAAAGAACAACAACAACAACAATCTTGCACACAAACAGTCTATTTACTTTGTAATATAAGTGATGTATACAAAGTAAATCTTAATACAGGAAAGGGGTAAATAATAGCTTTGCTTCACGGAGCCTTACGAAAGCGATCTTCACTATAAACAGATTTATCAAGTTCAATGTTGATAAAAATTTTTAAACAATTTTTAATAAAACACTGTTTTTGCCATCTTTTCTATTTTGCCTTTGTACAAACCATGTCATCACTGATAATTTGGCCAGGTGAGAGGGTTAATGAAATGAAACTATCTAACATCAAAGTTTGTGAAAATGCGCCACTTTCTGAGATATTGTCTCTAGCTATGTAACTAGTCCCATTAGCTTAGTATTTTACATAAATGTGACACGCTCATGTCGGTTTCTTCTGTACAACATCGGAAATATTCGGCCATTCTTATCCACACAGGCTGCTCAGGTGCTTGTTCAGTCTCGAGACTGGACTACTGCAGCTCTCTACTGGCAGGTCGAATGCAATTCGTCCAAAATCTGTGCAGAATTCAGGCAAGTGTTCCAAAATGGAGCTGCGTGAATTGCTCCCACACCACCCCACTGCTGCGCTCCTCCACTGGCTTCCCTTAGCTGCATCAGATACAAAACACTGATGCTTGCCTACAAAGCCAAGGACCAGCACCATCTTACCTCAAAGCTCTTATTACTCTTTGCACTACAACATGCTCCCACTAGCATTACTCAACTGGTCCTACCATCTCTCAGGGTAAGAGGTAAGTATGCATCAAGATTCCTCTCTGTTCTGGCACAGAGGTGGTGGAATGACCTTCCCCTAGACATCCAAACAGCTGAGTCACTGGCAAATAACAAATGAAGACCTACCACTTCCTGAAACACTTAAACTAGCTCTTATGTTTCCTGTTTGATTAAAAAAACTGAGTTTTAGACTCATGGTATCTTTAGTTATCTTTGTAGAACTAACGAACCAGTATTGATGTATTTGTTAATAGAGATTTCAAAGCACTTTTGTACACTGCTCTGGATAAAGGCATCTGCTGTTGACATGCAGTCTTTATGTAAAAAAAAATAATAATAAATTAGCTACTTTTGTAGTTTGCTAAAGTTATTTAAGACACAGTATCTATTCCAGCAGCTGTTTTTGCTGTGTGTATTGCTTCATTGCTACAAAATACATCAAGACAATCTATAAATTTCACAGTACATCTACTAAGGAATGTCCACTATCTGAAATTTATGGTACATTTAGTAAAAATAGTCACTTCATGCACTACAGCATGAAGATAGACCCCTGTCACTGGATTTGGTTTCTACTGTGTATACATAACAGGCTCTTATGTGATTAGCTCCTCTGTTGTGCCTTTTATTCAGCCTGTAAAAATAGAATGAAAAGACTTTCTCGCTGTGAAAATGGGGAATTCAATATCTAAATTTGAAAACTTAAGCTGCTGGTGAAGATTTTTTTTTAGGAAAAAAATACACACGCAAGCTTCAAACAACACAGCTGGACTCACTACATGAAAGCAAAGTGTCTGAGCGTTTAGTACTGTGGCTCATTGTGTTCCTGAATGGAGAAAAACCCTCAAAATACTACAAATGCTGAATATGTGAAATACACAACAAACACACACTGTAAACGTCATCACATCTGTTCTGTGTCTTTTTTTTTATTTCAGTGAACAATCTGTCCTTCTACAAGGCATTTATATCATTGTAAAATTCAATGATTATTAACCTGTTTATTTTTGGGTAAAGTGCAACTAACTGGCATCCCCTAAATCATCCAAAAATTGAAGGGCCAGTGGACCAGACTTGTCCCTGAAACCAGACGTGTCCCTGAAACCAGCCCTGGTCTTGAAAACAAACAGTACTCCTGAAACCAGCCCTGACCCTCAAACCAGGTCAGATCCTGAAACCAGCCCTGACCCTGAAACCAGCCCTGACCCTGAAACCAGCCCTGACCCTCAAACCAGGTCAGATCCTGAAACCAGCCCTGACCCTGAAACCAGCCCTGACCCTGAAACCAGCCCTGACCCTGAAACCAGCCCTGACCCTGAAACTAGGTCAGACACTGAAACCAGCCCTGACCCTGAAACTAGGTCAGACACTGAAACCAGCCCTGACCCTGAAACTAGGTCAGATCCTGAAACCAGGTCAGACACTGAAACCAGCCCTGACCCTCAAACCAGGTCAGACACTGAAACCAGCCCTGACCCTGAAACTAGGTCAGACCCTGAAATCAGCCTTGACCCTAAAAGCAGGTCAGACCCTGAACCAGCCCTGACCCTGAAACTAGGTCAGACACTGAAACCAGCCTTGACCCTGAAACCAGCCCTGATCCTGAAACCAGCCCTGACCCTGAAACTAGGTCAGACCCTAAAACCAGGTCAGACCCTGAAACCAGCCCTGACCCTGAAACCAGGTCAGATCCTGAAACCAGCCCTGACTCTGAAACCAGCCCTGACCCTGATACCGGGTCAGATCCTGAAACCAATTCTTCAAACCGGATTTCCACCTTATGGAAGCGGGAACAATGAGCCGGATCTCTGATGCACCACCAGATCATCATGGCGACACGGCCCACAGGTCACCGAGCAAGACCCTGAGACACCCTGATGTCAGCTGGTGAATCTGCCATGTCACTGCCCTTTCTTCCACTAATCAAGGCCCACTTTGAAAGAATCAGCATGGACCTCATCAGGCCTCTCTAATGCAAAACAGAGAGGGAGATGTACACATACATAGAGAAAAAGAGACAGAGAGAGGCACAAAGCAAAAGAGTGAGACAAATAAAGAGACACACATAAAGAGAGAGAGAAGAGAGAGAAAGATAAAGACACATAGAGAGAAAGACAGAAAGGAAGTGAGACTCAGTGAGTGTGAGAGAGAGACAAAGAGACTGAGATAAAAAAGAACAACAAAGAGGACACAGGGAAGGAAGAGGGAAACAGAGAGAGAGAAAGACAGAGACAGAGAATGATTAATGGTACAATCTTGTTTAATTGTTCTAATCTTGTTTTTGTTATTTGTCGTTAAATCTTCTCAGGTATCTTCAGCACAGCTTCTAATGGAGCTCTTCTGCTCTGTCTCCTGTGTAAGACTTTAGAATCAGTAGCACCAGTTACCTCAGTTACGCCGGTCAGATCGGGGGCTGTAAGAGGACTCGTGATGAATCTACCATTCACACTCGCTGTGTGCTGAGTGAGGGTTAGCCACCAGGCCGTGCTTTCTAAATCCGCTGCAGGTTTCCCAGGTTTTCCGAGGCAGCAGGTGGTCCAGCCGGAGTTCCTGTCGGAACTGGAATGGTGTTAGGGATATGAAACACTTTTAGCTTCACAGGTTGATTGTGTTCATGCTAGCTTTCTCTTTTCGATTACATAACTCATGTTTACTTTAATTTGTGTCGATTAGTTTTGTTTTCTCTCAAAAACATTCACATTTCATAACTGCAAGAAAATGTTTATTTGATAACATGGTTTTTCATTTGTAACGTTATGTGGTTGATGTAACGGTTTGGGGATTTTTTTTTTCTTTTTAATAATTGTTATTTAAGAATTTTTAATAATTTTAATGAAATTTTTTTAACAATTTGTCAGCATTTTTTTTATTTAGTATAATTTAGTTTTTAACAACAGTTTTTTTTTTTATTTTAATTTTTTATTATCTTTTATTTTTATTCTTTTTTTTTTTTTTTTACTTCAAAAGAGAGGTGAAAATAAGAAAGGCTGGCGAAGGATCAGAAAGTTTATTGCTGGTCAAACGTTTCCAAAATTTAAATGTAACTACAAATGGATAAAAAAAATAAATAAATAAATAAATAAATAAATTATAAGAGGAAATAAAATAAATGAAAACACTTGATGTTCTGCTGGTGTTGGAAAATAATCAGCTTCATGGTGGGAACAGTGACCACATCACAGCATCATCACACAACTACGTCAGTGATTATTTTCTCTTAACAGCACAACCCCAAGTGTTTAAATTCCTTCCTGCAGTGAAGTTTCATCTTAATGTTGTTGATAGATATGAAAAGAGTGTTATCATTTCCTTGGAGCATCATATCTATAGGTGTGTGTGTGTGTGTGTGAGTGTGAAGTGCTAAGTTTTTGTTACACAAGTTGTTTTCATTTCTTCCAGATGAATCTCCTGATGAAGCAGTGGTGCAGTCTGAAAGCTTTTTTGTTACACGCTGGTGTTTTCAGAGGCGCAAAAGAGATTAATCATGGCGCTTTGTTTCGTT
This sequence comes from Hemibagrus guttatus, assembly GCA_033459395.1. Lineage (NCBI taxonomy): Eukaryota > Metazoa > Chordata > Actinopteri > Siluriformes > Bagridae > Hemibagrus > Hemibagrus guttatus. Next base: position 10,361,772 of record JAUCMX010000005.1, on the reverse strand, counting down.
TCTTTCTCCAGTCAGCAAACCGACTCACGCTGCTGTTGCCATCTCTGATTGTTCAGACGTCTCCGGAGGACCAGACGCTGCATTTTTTTGGCTTGCGTCATTAGTCGAAGATGGAAAGAAATGACTAAAACAATGGAGCTCGCATTTGGAAATATTTCATTGGATAATTGGTTGCGTCAATCTGATTAAATAAATAAATAAATAAATAAATAAATAAATAAATAAATAAATAAATAAATAAATAAATAAATAAATAAATAAATTCAGATCACTAATTATTCCTTCTCGGGGGGTTGGCTTGGTGGTTAGCATGTTTGCCTCACACCTCCAGGGTTGGGGGTTCGATTCCCGCCTCCGCCGTGTGTGTGTGTGGAGTTTGCATGTTCTCCCCGTGCCTCGGGGGTTTCCTCCGGTTTCCTCCCCCAGTCCAAAGACATGCATTGTAGGTTGATTGGCATCTCTAAATTGTCCGTAGTGTGTGATTGCGTGAGTGAATGAGAGTGTGTGTGTGCCCTGCGATGGGTTGGCACTCCGTCCAGGGTGTATCCTGCCTTGATGCCCAATGACGCCTGAGATAGGCACAGGCTCCCCGTGACCCGAGAATAGATCGGATAAGCGGTAGACAATGAATGAATGAATGAATTATTCCTTCTTTCTTCTGTCTTTGAATGTCTCAGAAATATTTATATATTTTAACGTCCACCCTCCACCTACAGGTGCATCTCAATAAATTGTGGTGTAAAAATGTGGTGGAAAAGTTCATTTATTTCAGTAATTCAACTCAAATTGTGAAACTCGTGTATTAAATAAATTCAATGCACACAGACTGAAGTGGTTTAAGTCTTTGGTTCTTTTAATTGTGATGATTTTGGCTCACATTTAACAAAAACCCACCAATTCACTCTCTCAACAAATTAGAATATGGTGACATGCCAATCAGCTAATCAACTCAAAACACCTGCAAAGGTTGAATTAACTGAAATAAATGAACTTTTCCACGACATTCTAATTTATTGAGACGCACCTGTATTTTTTTCTTTTTTACCTTCCTTGCTGTGTCACACCTTCAGACGTGAAGCGAGTATTTATAGGATCCTTTAAAAACGTGATACCTGAAGTCAATAGAGTGAAATTCCCAATCCGGTAGAACGGTGAGAATGAAAGCTTGCACACGGAGCTGTCCCTCTTTAACACACCACTCTAACACCATTTCATTTTTTCACAAGGTATTTACACCCTCTGACCAATCCCACAATCATGTTCTGTTCTCCAGTGTTTGTTTGTTTATTTATTTATTTATTTATTTTTATTTTTTTTTGTGGCTGACTGTGAACACAGAGTTGTCCACACTTTTTATAATGTGTTTTCTGGAGATGACCCAGAAATACAAGGCAATTTTGAAAAAAATTTTTTTATTGATGTTTATTTATTTCCTTTAGCATTTCTAATAGTTATTAAAAATGAAAAAAAAATCCACATTTTTCCAAAAAAAAGGAAAAAAAAAATTCATAACAGTTCCTTAAGGATAAGATTAGGGACAAGATTAGCCTTGATACTGAACATTTTTGAGTTATTCGCTTCATATAGTGTTTACATTTTTTGTGTACACGCTTAGAAAAAAAGCCTTTTGGTTTTTTTAAGGATGATTTGTCTACTTTTTTTGTCCATGTTTTGGTGTATAACCCAGCAGCACACTCCATAATAATCCGATGAAGCCTTTCTGAAGAACCCTTCATGAGTTAAGTGATCCAGTGATCCAAATTATTGATCATTATTTCCTTCATAATAATAAGAATCAGGAATTTAAGATTGATCTAAATTGCACTGGTACTTGGAAAAAGGGTTCTTTGGAGGTTCACTGGATGATTAAGGGCTCTTAGGTTAGAGAAAGGTTTGTACCTGGACCTGTTTCTGATATTAAAACCCTCTGCTGTTGGGTTCCACATAGAACCTTTCAGAGCCTTCCAGGGACACGATTAAGGGTTAAAGAGTTTGTAGGAAAACTCTTCACGTGATGAAGTGCTGGTTTGTGAATCTACACTGAGTTTCTATCTGCTGTACCCTACACACTGCTCCTACACACTACACCGGAGATTTGTGAGAGCAGGATACAAAATGTACAGCACATTTCTACTGGAGCAAAGGAATAAAGGAATGAGTGGACAAATGTCTGAATGAATGAATGTCTGAATGAATGAATGAATGAATGAATGAATGAATACAATACTTTCTGAATAGAAAACTGAATAAATGAAATGTAACGTAATGATTTTTTTTTACAAGTGATTACAAGAATTAAGTGAGCGAGTGAGTGAGTGAGTGAAAGAATGCATGCACAAAAAAGAATGAACCAATTAACAAATGAATGAATAAACCAAACAAGCAAACAAACAAATAAATACGTGAATGAAAAATTGATTAAATAATGAGTGGGTGAATGAATAAATGTGTGAATGAATGGATGAATGAACAGATGAATGAAGAAATGAATGAACAAAAGTTATGGATGAGTGATGGAACAAGTGAATGAACAGATAAATGAACAAATGAGTGAATGAATGAATAAATGAATGAACAAGTTAATTCGTCAGCGAACATATAAGTGAACAAATGGATGAATGAATGAATCAAGCAATCAATGAATCAATCAATGAAGCAGTTGATGAATCAACAAAAATCTGACGAATGAATGAATGAATAAAC
>JAUCMX010000005.1:10311569-10349069 GCA_033459395.1 Hemibagrus guttatus | reverse complement strand
TGCTCTAAGTCTTTTTTGTGGGGTCGGATGAGGATGCAGTCTCTCTCTCTCCCACAAACACACACACACTTTGTTTTTCTTCACAACTTCTTTAGCGAAACTCAAACATAAAGCAACCGATACTCCATATTTCAGTAAAACAATATTTCCTGCCGTAAATTATCGACAGAATTCATTTCTTTTTCTTTTCACATGCGTGACAGAGAATCAGAGCATTGTGCATCATGATGTAATATTGATTCTCCCTGCACTAAAACTCTCAGCATCGACTCTGACCCGAAAGCCTGGAAAGACGGACTGATTAATCAGCAATCTTCGTATTGCAGTGTGTATGATGATTAAAATAAATTTTGTAAAAAATAAAAAAAAAAGCGTTAAAACTAAAAATCCACCCTGAACATCCTCCATCTTCATCTTGCTCTATTTTCACAGATTCCCACATTACCCACAATGCCCCTCACCTCCCTAGCGATAATACTGCAGTGAAAAGGAGCTCTCTATCTAAACAGAGCGATGCAGCGGCGCTTTAGTATTTTAATCTGTCCTGATATCTGACTTCCTGTATGTCTAAAAACTCACCACCGTAAGTCTCTGGTGTAAAATTCGCCTCGTGTAGCTGCATTGCATTCTGGGACTTTCTCCATTGTTTGCTCCAGCGTCTCTATTACATTTATACATAACATACAGTATTTCAAGTTAAACATATATATAAAAAAAAAAAGGCTGAACAGTGTATTCAGTTTAGATCACTATCCTCACTTTATAATGCTTTATTAACATGAATTAATAACATAACAGATGTGGAGCTCCGCAATCATCCCTGGTTTATCCTTCTCGATCTCTCTCTCTCTCTCTCTCTCTCTCTCTCTCTCTCTCTCTCTCTCTCTCTGAGATAGCTGGTGGCCAACACGGTTCTCTTCACCAGCGTCAATCTGTCGGGTCTGTTTGTACGGATCCTCACCGAGCGCGCTCAGAGAAAGGCCTTCCTGCAGGCACGCAACTGCATCGAGGAGAGACTGCGCATGGAGGACGAGAATGAAAAGCAGGTAACGCCGATCATCTCAAATCAATTCCATGTTTCTCCTGCACATCATCCTGCTCTTCCTTTTCCTGTGATTTACTCTCTCTCGCACACATTTGTAGGAGCGACTGTTGATGAGCCTCTTACCCAGGAACGTGGCTATGGAGATGAAGGAAGACTTCCTGAAACCTCCCGAACGGATTTTTCACAAAATCTACATCCAGCGCCATGACAACGTCAGGTAATAGACCCAAACCTCTTCTGTTCTTTCGGTTCTGCTTCTGCTCTGCCGTGCCGGAACCTTCACTCGCGGAGGTCATGGAAATGCCTTAGAGGAGAGTGAGAGGAGAGTTAGTAAGCTTTTTGCCTCATGCTGTACACTGCTGGAACCGAAATATCCACTGACGTCAAATATTGACTTGAATCAGCCATTTAAGCTGTTCTTGTGTTATGAAATGGCAAAATTTAGCCTGAAATCTGTTCTTCTGGCCTTTTTTTTTATTTAAACGTAAATTTTATTTTATTTTATTTACAGATATCTCAACTACAGTCAAAAAATTTTCAACTCATAAAATGCCAAAAGATTTTATACTTAGCTGCAAAAACCCTGTTGACTTGCAAAGCTTCACTCACAAGCACAAGCCAATAAAACACTTTCCTCCATTACCCACAATGCCATTCGACTTCCTTCTGATAGTGTTGCTGTGGAATTGGCCCTGATGTCCAGATATATATCTGGTTCCCATATATTTTGTATGCTCAAACACATCAGCTTCCAAAACGTCAACGTCCTTCACCACCATGGACAAAATGGAGGAAACTCATTCACTCTTTCAAATCCTTTCACGTTTTGCAAGCAGGAAGTGAAATCTTGACATCATTGCCTGATGTTCTTAGAATATGCCACGACTCAGAACCTCAGGTTGATCTCTAGGCTCTGGGAAATATTCAGGATCTCAGATTTGAACCAGTTTTGACTGAATGCTTAGAGTCAGTGTCCTGTTGCTTGGACAACTTCTTGAGCTTGCCCTGAACCATCCATCAGTTTCCTCCTCTCTGATGATGAAACACACACGACATGTTATGATGCTACCACCACCATGCTTCATTGTGTGGGCAAAAGGCTAAAATGTTTGTCTGAATTGTAAAGAGCCATTGCTAACATGGTAGCTGAGTTCTTGTTGTTTGTTTGTTTGTTTGTTTGTTTGTTTTAAATAATAGCTTGCTGTTCTTCCATTAACGTATCTGAGCTTCACCCGACTCCTTCAGGGTTGCTTATCAGGGAATTTGGGTGGACGGTTTCCACTAAACAGAGTGGTTGTTGTGCCATATTATTTCCCTGCTTTAATAAGGGATTCAGTCTAGAAATTTCCAGCACTTATTTTGATAGCTGCTTGGTCTTCATGATGTAGTAGCTTAATGGTTATGGCTCAAATCTGAGGACCACCAATCTGCCACTAGACCCCTGAGCTGGTCCTTAATTGCTCAGTTGTATAAAAATAGTTGTAGGTTGCTCTGGATAAGGGCATCTGCCAAATGATGTTGTAAATGGTTTGTGTAACAAGTTCTAGGTTCCTCTAGCAACATAAATCTGAGATCATGTGACACTTTCATTGGAAATAATCTTTGGACCATGCTCAATAGCGTAACTTATTTTGTGTCGTTTCATGACATAAAATCCCAATGAAGTCCATTTCAGTTCCCTTTCATTCATAACACTACAGAATGTGGAAAAGTTCAAGGGGATGATGATGATGATGATGGGGGGGTACTTATGCAAGACCCTGTACCTGACCTGAGCATAACCCTAAGTACGGATGAATTATTATTATTATTATTATTATTACACACACACTCACACACACACATTCCCATGCAGACAGATACAGATTTGGACCACAGCATTAGACCGATATTCCTCCAAACCTTATGCAACATAGAATAGATATATAATAGCACATAGAAATAGGTCAATCCACCCTTGTCATTTTTACAGCATGTGTGTGATATCAGCGACTGTTTATAACGTAAACGCAACAGAACCCGACATCAGATTTATCCTGTTGCTACTCGTATATACGAAAAAATATATGGATAAGATTTTTTTTCTGAATGTGCTGGAAATAGCTGCAGGGTAAGTAACACCAAAGCAATAAAAAAAAAAAAAAAAAAGATTAAAAAGTACATTGAAGATTTCTGACTTCCGACTTACATTTTCATTTACATTTACATTTACATTTACATTTCTGGCATTTGGCAGACGCTCTTATCCTGAGCGACGTACAAAAGTGCTTTAGTTCTCAGTCACTGAATACATTAACACTGGTTCACTAGGACACAAACTTGGGATACCATTAGCCTCAACTGAGTAGGGTTTTTTTTTTTTTTTTTTTTTTTTTTAAAACTTTGCAATATATTACATAAACAGGGAAAAATAAGAGCTAGTTTAAGTACTTCAGGAAGAGGTAAGTCTTCAGTTGCCGTTTGAAGACAGTCAGAGACGTACGGATACCTAGGGGAAGTTCGTTCCACTGCCTCGGTGCCAGAACAGAGAAGAGTCTAGATGTATACCTACCTTTTTCCCTGAGAGATGGTGGGACCAGTCGAGCAGCCGACTTCGGAATAAAGTAAACAAATAACATTGTTTTTCTCGAGAAAGTGTAATCATATAAAAAGAAATGGCACTCGTGTATAAATAGTGAAAAGATGGGAGTTTGATGGGAATCGTGTATGGATTTTTTTAGATCGATTCGCTAAACTGCAGTCGGAGGACACAAAGCAGGTCGAGAAAGCAGGAAATGACATCACGTTTGTTCTAGTGTAAAAGTGAAGCTGATGCAAAGACATGACTATTTATGATTAGCTGCTATGCAATGTAGCCCCGCCCACTAAACAACCAATCAGCAACAAGAAAAATTCAGGATACAACCAATAACGAATGGGGCATTGGTGGCTCAGTGGTAGGTTTCTTGCCTATCGTGTGGAAGGCCCGGGTTTGATTCCCAGCGACTGGATGCAGTGCCGGTCCCAAGCCGAAAAAATGGGAGGATTGCGTCAGGAAGGGCATCCGGCGTAAAACATTTGCCAAGTTGTTGTGCGGACCAGCTGGTCCGCTGTGGCGACCCCGAACAGGGAGCAGCCGAAAGCAACAACTAATTACGAATACATTTCTTAATATCAGGTAAATGTAGAAGCAGTGGAGGCAGTGAACAAAACAAAAGCCACAGTGTGGATGAGGTATAACAAAACAAGACGAAGAAACCCTGAAACACAGCAGGAACGTGAATAGGGTGCTTATCATGATCATGTGACACACAGGGGCTGATGGGTAATCTAGTCCAGTCTTGATTTCAGCCGTACCCTGTTCTTTTTTTTCCCCCCAAAAGTGATCAATTCCCCACAGAAGCTCTAGATAACATGAAGAAGACTCTGTTGAACCTTGTTTTTGTGTCTTTGCTGCTCATTTTCCAATCCCAGTTACTCTTCAACACCCATAACTCCCTAAAGATTCATAAATAAAAGATTTCTCAAGACGTTCCCTCACTGGTTTGCCAACAGAAAGCTCAGAGACTTGTCCAATGGCACAGAGCACTAACTTTGCCCCCTTACCAGCTGCCTAAATCCTTCACTTCCTGATCCCTTCATCTCCCGCTCTTCCCGTTTCATCCTGCGGAGGAAGAGCAGAGCCGAGGTGTGAGGACGAGGGACGGGGGACGCAGGCTCGGCTTTTCCTGTCTCAGTGAAGGAGATTTACTGAAACGGAGACGTGGAAAGCTCGAAGATTTACTGAAATGTTGGTTAAATATACAGATGTAGGGAAAGGCGTTGGAGTGTTTTCAGTTGGAACACTGTATTTTGTATGAATTTGTTCTCTTTCAGGCTAGAAAATAAACATAACTAACTGAAGATTAGCTCAGTGAGCTCAGAAAATTCTCAATTTTTCTTAACAGAAAGCGAGAGACAGCTCTGAAGCGGAAAAATCAAGATAAGGAGATATTACTAATGCTGTGAGATGGGGGGATGGGGCTTCCAGTGTGTCAGTAAACTGTCAATCATCCCATAGTCAGATGTGGATCTGCTGTTTTGTATTGGGAGGAAAAATAAAGACTGTTGTTGAGTTACATTTTTTAATATATTATAAATAAGGAGCCCTTGTGTAAAAAATGCGTAAATATTGGCACGTCAAAGTGATGTACTTATTGTAAATGTGATTCATGGTCGAATTATCTTTATAAAAATAGTGGCAAGACAACAGGAAAATCGCTAGGTAGCTAGTACTTACCTGTACGTATATTTTTGCAACATATGCTTATTAATATTTACCTTTTATTAGCGAAAAATGGCTAGTTTCTGAATTCTTATGGAAAATCTACTTAGAACCACATTATATTTTGAACATTACTGGTCTATAAGTTGTTTATTCTTTGCACCAGTTTATATAGTATATATCTGTGAAAATCGCACTTTATCACAAAGCCGATAATTAAATTCGAGGCTAATTTTTATAAACGAGTCAAAGCAATTCAACAATAACACTTCATTTACATCCCAGTATGACTTTGGAATGAAAAAAAATAAATAAATAATGCAGCAGATATTAGCCTTTTATTAGCACCAAGCATTTTATCACATGCTAATTGAGGGGTTAATGGCCAGAGACGGCGTACAGCAGGGTTTCGGAGGGGAAGACGCTGAAAACGAGTAATGAAATGCAAATGGAAGAAATGGAAATGATTCATCAGAGATAGGAAGGTGGCTGTAGGAGTGGGAGATGAGTGAAAATGTCGTATTGCGGTGTATTCTGTGACCTTTTCTCATTATGATTCAACAGAAAAGTTAAGTAGTTAGGGATCGCTGAGTAAAGCGATCGTAGTGATGATTTAAGTCCAAAACCGTGTGCGTTAGTAGTTGGACCTCGGACATAACTACAGAATTAATTAGTCAGCTGTTACACACAGTGGGAGGAGTTTGAGTCAAAAAAAGGGGCGTGTCTGCCTCAGTTCCTTTTCCTATTCAATTACTTTGGAACTTTTCTTGCACAATTTCAGCTCTACTCTCTGACAGTCTGGTGTATCTCCCGTAATTTTTTGCGGAAATAAACACCACGGCTTTAAATACACATATAGACATGACACTTTTAATTATTAATTTCAAATATCGTCTCTTTAAAATTCGTGGATTTGCATGGGGATTAAACATTAAGCTTCATTTTGATTAATCTTGATTTTTCTAAAGTATTGGACAAGTCAATTTAAGCATGGATTATATGGATAATCTTTTCTATTTATTGGGGTTGTTTTGTGCATCTCAATCAACTCTCTAGTTCAGTCACTAATCGCAAACAGTGGCAGCTGGTGCTAAACCTTTTGGGGGAGCGCGAACAAACTTAAAATCAAACTGTTAGTAATGCAGGACTGTAAATAGCCATTTATCGGGCGATTATGTATCATTACTATCATTTCATATCATTATAAGATAAAATATTGAAAATGTTACTGTTAAAGTCAACTGTTAAAGCATGCAATAAATGTACTGTGAATCAGTGAATTCAATGTGGGTTTATTATCAGTAATGAAGGTAATCATTAAACACACACACACATACACACACACACACTGGAAAGTTGCCTAATCACAGTCCTCCTTTCTTTCTCGCTTGCCAATTTCTTAATGAGCTTCTGGTTAAAGTCAGTCATCTCAGTCTCTTTTCCATTGCACCGCATGTAAGCTTGACCGCCATCACGTGAGTGCTGCTGAATTTGTAAATTGGGTCGATCTGGTCCAAGCTCCTTGATTCTTTTCTTTTCTTCATTCCGAACGCCTTGTGAAAGGCTATGTTTGTAAAGATAGAACCGAATTTTCCTTTCATCCCGAGATATTTTGCTTGCTTCCGTGTTAATCAGTATCAGCTAGAGATGTGCACATCGATGCTGGAGTATCAATATATCAATACTCAGAAGCTTCAAATTTGGTATCGATATTTTCTAAAAAGTATCGATATTTTAACTATATTAATCGTCTCTGCATAATTAAATGTTGTTAGCGCTGTGTACAGGATGGTCAGTGACGGTTTGTATATATGACGTTACACACCGTTCGGTCTGCGGCGGATCGCAAGCAATCATGTGCCATTCAGTTACATACTCAACACACACACACACACACACACACACACACACACACACACACACACACACACACACACTCTTCCACATTACAGAATGGCACGATGGCAGTAAGGAAACGTAGTGTGGTGTGGTGCTACTTCTCAACAGCGGAAAAAAAATTGCACAGTATTGGTGATAAAAAAGTCACACACAGCAACAATACAAGCAACCTTTTTAAACACTGAAACTTATAAAGAGGCGGAACAAAAACAAGCTGCCCAGTCTCTCCCTGCTCGGTCTCCTTCTGCTCGGTCTTCCCCTGCTCTGTCTGACAAAAGACATTACAGGAGAGTTTTAAGGGAGGCAAACCTTATCCAGGTACAAAAAACACAGTAATTACATAACTTATTAACTGTACTCACTCACTCACTCTCACTCACTCTCTCACTCTCACTCTCACTCTCACTCTCACTCTCTCTCTCTCTCTCTCTCTCTCTCTCTCTCTCTCTTTCGTTACCATGTTACCATATGAGAGGAGCAGGACAGTGGTGAGGTGTGCTGTAGGTCAGACAGAGGAGTTCAAAGTGGAGGTGGGACTGCATCAGGGATCGGCTCTAAGCCCCTTCCTGTTTGCTATAGTGATGGACCAGTTGTCAGAGGAGGTCAGACAGGAGTCTCCTTGGACAATGATGTTTGCAGATGACATTGTGATCTGTAGTGAGAGCAGGGAGCAGGTGGAGGAAAACCTGGAGAGTTGGAGGTTTGCGCTGGAGAGAAGAGGAATGAAAGTCAGTCGTAGTAAGACTGAGTACATGTGTGTGAATGAAAGGGAGGGAAGTGGAACAGTAAGGTTACAGGGTGAAGAGGTGAAGAAGGTACAGGAGTTTAAGTACTTGATCAGCGAGAATCAAGGGGAAGGTGTACAGGACAGTGGTGAGACCGGCCATGCTGTATGGTTTAGAGACAGTGTCACTGAGGAAGAGACAGGAGTCAGAGCTAGAGGTAGCAGAGCTGAAGATGTTGAGGTTCTCTTTGGGAGTGACAAGATTGGACAGGATTAGGAACGAGTACATCAGAGGGACAGCTCATGTTGGACGTTTGGGGGACAAAGTTAGGGAGGACAGATTAAGATGGTTTGGACATGTTCAGAGGAGGGAGAGTGAGTATATTGGTAGGAGAATGTTGGACATGGAGCTGCCAGGCAGGAGGCAAAGAGGAAGGCCAAAGAGGAGGTATATGGATGGAATAAATGAGGATATGAAGCTAGTGGGTGCAAGGGTTGAGGATGCAGAAGATAGGGATAGGTGGAGAGAGATGATTCGCTGTGGCGACCCCTGAAGGGAAAAGCCGAAAGAAGAAGAAGAAGAAGAAGACAGTATAAAAATAATTATGTGTTGCGAATGTCCCCTTAATGTTAGGAATACCAGTATGTGTGTATATGTATATATACTGTGTGTGTGTGTGTGTGTGTGTGTGTGTGTGTGTATGTGTACAGTGTGTATATTTTGTGTAATTTGTTATTAATGGCCAGTATGTGTTTATAATATGCCTTTACATGTAATGATCTTTTTTTCTAAAAATTAACATTATTTTGAAAAATGACATTCACATTTAAAATAATAAGTGGTTTCGGTATTGGTATCGGTAAAATTGTAACAAAAAGTATTGGTATTGTATCGTATTAAAAAATTGTGGCTAACCATCTGCTGATCGGTAATGAGATTCGTTGAGAATGGTCCAATCACATGAGACCAAATATAAAAAAAAACAAAAAAACAACATTGATTTGCTAAGAACAAAAGTGGGCGGGTTCAAGGACAATTTGAAACAAGCCAATCAGAGCCCAGCCTCAAGTCACGTGCTTTTCAAAACTTTACGGCCCTACATACAAACACTTGTGTGTCCGGCGCCCCGCACTCGCACAACACACACACACACACACACACAAATGTTTTTATTTTTTTATTTTAAATAAATATGACTAACAGAGGAACAGTACGACTAAATGATTTTATTTTGTTATTAAAATCTATAATTATTGTTAACGTGTTAAAGTAGCAGTCTTCTCTGGCTGACTTTAAGCTAACTTTAACAACCTAAAAAATCCCATAATGCACCACAAAAAAAAAAAAAATCAGGAAGCATCATTTTACTGGAAATGTGGTGATATTTGAAGCTGAGGCGTCTCAGCTAGTTGGCTCTCAGCCAACTTCATCTACAAATGTAGACAGATTGTTGTAGTTATTTTTGTTGTTGTTGCTCTCAGATGATTGAGAGGATAAAAGCCAGAAACTGAGTCATCAATGTCCCAATGTGTAGTGAGTCCTTACCAATGATTCAACTCATGTACACTATATATCTATTCACCACCAAGGAAGCTTGAGAGCTGATTGAGACGCCTACGCAGGGGAAGATGTGGTAGCTTAGTGGTTAAGGCATTGGACTACTGATCGGAAGGTTCTGTGTTCGAATCCCAGGTCCACCAAGCTGCAACTACTGGGCCCCTGAGCAAGCTCCCAAAAATGCTCAGTTGTATTAAAAAATGAGATGAAAATGTAAGTCGCTCTGGATAAGGGCGTCTGCTAAAATGCCAGAAATGTAAATGTAAAGCCTACAGCATGAGTAGGGGGCGAGTTGGAGGTGTATTGTGGTAGCTCAGTGTTTAAGGTGTTGGACTACTGATTAAAAGGTTGTGAGTTCAAATCTCAGGTCCACCAAATTGCTACTGCTGGGCACTTGAGCAAGGCCCTTAACCCTCAGTTGTATGACATGAATTGTAAGTTGTTCCAGTTAAAAGCATTGGCCAAATATTATTAGCGATCCTCATCGGCACACAATAATTAACTTTTATTATATAATGATTGCTAGGTTTTGTTTAATCTGTTTTTAAATTGCTTTTTTTGTTTGTCCTTGGCTCAAACACGTACAGCAGCGACTCATACTTCTTTAACTTGGTCCAAAGGTTTGCTTAGTGAGCAGCTAACCTTGCTCTAGCACACACATCCATCGCTGTAAACGTTTGTCCCTGTAAACAAGCTCAGGCCGTGATTACGGCCATCTGTCTTACCACACAAGCCAAATGTAACAGTAATTGAAAAGTAGAAGGATAGAGGAAAAAAAAAACAAGTTAATTTACTAAAAATAAATTAGACGCAGAATATAGGCTAAAAATGAACTGGGAAACATAAACAGGCTGCAAATTGAAATGCCAGCGAGGTCGTAATTTCCCCGGATAAGAGCCCAGGTTGCCTAAATGAATAATGTAATGTTTTGTAACGAAATATTATACGCAATTTTCATGAGGGATATTTTTCACCAGGCAACATGGAACATCCATCACTGTGGAACAAGAGAGAGAGAGAGAGAGAGAGAGAGAGAGAGAGAGAGAGAGAGACTGTAAATGAAAAATCTTTCTTAGTTACTCAATAATTCATAGCAGTTACTGAATAATATAATTATTCATATAATCCAGTGCTGTTGGATTCTTCAGTCTGATTGGTCTGAAGGTGTTGATGAATTTTCTGAGGCTGTTGTTTCTATAGTAACAGCTTACACAGTATGATGAATACTCAACATAAACAGATCTCTCCAGTGTCAGAGGACAGGCCGTAACTTTTCAGTTTTGGTTTTTGTCTTATTAACTTCAAGAGAGCTAAACTGAGCAGCTGAAGATTGGTATAAAGACCAGACCAGAGGTTTTTCCAGTCTTTAGCTGTCCAGTTTGGGTGATTCTGCACCCACTGTAGCCTCAGATTCCTGGTCTTGGTTGACTTTTGGATTTAGAGATGCTTTTTAGCTCACCATGGTTGTAAATAGTGGCTATTTGAGTAAACATAGCTTTCCTGTCAGATTGTACCAGTCTGACCATTTCACCATCTGCTGAAATGCTGCTCAGAAGGCTTTTCTAGAGACTGTTCTGTGTGTGTGTGTGTGTGTGTGTGTGTGTGTGTTTGTGAAAATCCCAGCAGATCAATAATTTCTTCACCAGTCTGATGTATAACGTTAACATTTACCGAAGCTCTTAACCTGTGTCTGCATGATACATTATGCACTGAGTTGCTGCAACACGATTGGCTGATTACATAATCACACGAATGAGCTCCTAATAAAATGGCCAGTATATCCAGTATAATCAACTAAACAGAATTTCTGTTCGATTTCGGTCATATTTGATTTATGTTACATTTTCCCACCACTAAGGATGCCAATATTTTTGGAGCTAGCGTAATGAATATTTTTCTGTGTATATATGTGTATATTTGCTTTTGTGGATCTGCTATATATTTATAGTAACCTTGACTCCAGATATTCTCCTTCCTGTGTCTGTATGTGTGTGTGTGTGTGTGTGTGTGTGTGTGTGTGTGTGTAATTTCCATCAGGTCGTCTCCTAGAAGAGCCGCTTGTCCTATTCCCCTCACGCTGTGCTGGTTAGCACTAAGCTTTCGCATTAGCATAATTGAGAAGCTGTCATCCAGCTTGTTGTCTCTCACGCAGACACACACACACACACACACACACACACACACACACATAGATTGATGGATGAAACGGGTTCTGTGCAGGAAATGAAGGCATGGCAGAGGGCTGGAGTGTCATGGCCGATAGTCCTGGGAGAGACTATCATGGAGTAGCTTTGCTTGCCTGGCTGGGTGCCTATGGAACATCCAAAGGAAAAGCAATTGATATCATAGGTCCTTCACAAGAGAGTAAATTTATGCATAGATGCATATAAGATTTGAAGGCTCTGTCCCCGCCCCCATATACCTTGTGTTAAACCATTTTAAGGACTGACCTGACACCCCAGCATGCTGTCCATTTCAAGGGTCAGGGTCCATCCATTTCATAGATGCTTTCTCCACACTACGGTGAAGATCTGGAATAGTTTGTCTCCGGCTGTTGTTGGGTGTGCTTCAACTTCTGTGAACCATTTGATTTACCTCCTGTGCCTCCTTTTCCTTTCTTAACGTTTTCAGAACCTTTTTACTTTGCAGTACAATTTGTTGCTTGAGTCATAAGAAAACTGTTTTCTAACAAATTTTCAAGAACTATTTTATCTGTCAGGGCACGGTGGCTAAGTGGTTAGCATGTTTGCGTCTGGGTTCCCACCAGTTCTCACCTCTGATTTGTTTGTGTGGAGTTTGAACATTCGACCCGTGATTTAGGGGTTTCCTCCAGGTACTCTGGTTTCCTACCCCATTCCAAATGCATGCACTGTAGGCTGATTGGCAACTCTAAATTATCTGCAGTGTTTGAGTGGGTGTGTGATTGCGCCCTGAGATGGGCTGGTACACAGGGGATCACCTGCAATCTGCCCTGGGGCTCCTGGGATAGGCTTCAGATTCCCAGTGACATGGTTTAGGACAAGCACTGGAGAATATGGATGGATGGATGGATGGATGGATTTTCCTGCCATCGCCCCATCTTCAAAAACTTGTGTTTCACTGTAAGCAGACAGGAAGTGGAAAATTCTGAGCAAATTTCATTTCAGGCTAGACCTTTTTGATTTCAATTATGAAAAATGTTTGTTTTTGTTTCTAATCCCTGTTTTAAACACCACAAATAACAGTCCTGGGTTGAAAAACAGTCCATTAATAAAAACTATGCAGCTTACAACAACACTGTGGTCCAAAAATGAGTCACTGATGGAGTGATGTAATGAAACAGAGTTACTGTTACCATCTTCTAGTTGGCCATTTTCCCATGACAGCACATCCTTAAAGTCTTTTCTTCCTCTTATACCACAGTCCTGCCCTCACTTATGTGAAACAGTATGCACTGACACTGGAGACTCCTTGCATAAATGTAAAAAAAAATGTCACAAATTACAACATTAAACTACAACATCTGCTGTACAAGTCGCTGTCAATGAGCTGTTACATGCTGTAGAAACAAATACGAATAAGCGCATTTTAAACAACATTATAGCTACTCTAACTGCTCTCCTGTGAGTGATACCAGGACTTGGATAAAAAGAGCAATGCGTCATTCTTTAACAAACAATAAAATGCTGTAGTATAATAGTAATAGCACACCGACCATGAAGATGTGAAGAAAATAATCAACATTAGTGTGGTGACAGTAACTCTCATCACTTTCATCAACATACTAAATATATATATAGATATATATATATATATAGATATATAGATATATACTATACACACTCTGTAACAGGACGACACAAAGTGTTTTACTTGTAGATTATATGTCACGATAGTGCATTTCAGCATCTTAGAAGTCGTCTCAAAACCGTTGTCTTAGCTACAAAGCGATTCTGATCAGAGACAACAAGCACGGTTATTGTTATATTTAATATTATTTAATGTGATGTCTAATCTCATCATTACTTTTTTTTTTTTTTTTTTTTTACTGTAACAAAGGCTCAGCTTTGATCACACACACACGCGCACACTTTCGGAAGGAGGAACGTTATCCCTCTTCATGTTGTCACAGATGGCCCTCCAATTAAAATATTCACAGCAAATTGAATTTATAGCGCCCAATCATGGTGACATCTGCGTTATGACAGAGTGGCATTTAGCGGATCCTCCAAAGATGCAGTGTTCTGTCACACTGCTCAAACAAGCAGCCCACACACAGACCACATGACATCTGAACACTCTTCTCGGCTAATGCTTTTACTGCCACATCACTTCACAGTCACCGTGCACATAACAGACAGCGCTCAGGTCTGTCTACGTGCCACACAACTACTTTCACAAGAACTGTGACTAGTTCACTGTAAGAGAGATTCTTAGCAGCAGGCCGTTGTAATTTCTAAGCTTGGATTAGAGGTGTTCTGTTGAAATGGTCACTTATCATAACTTGGGTTCACTATTATGATTATTACAGTAATGACCAGTTAAAAACCAAAGGAAAAATAACCACGATATTTAAGTAATTAGAACCACATTGAATCAAATCATACATCTGTTATTTAAAAAAAAAAAAAAATTATATATGTATAATTGCAGCAGGTTGTGTGGATGCCTTACAATCAGGGTGGAGTTTCACACGTTCTCCCACATCTCCTTGCGGGTTCTCCAGATTTCCCAAAGACATGCCGGAAGGTGGACTGGCTTTGTGGGTGAATGCAGGGGGCCAAGCACTGATCCGTATAGAACTATAGGTGTCTGTGCTTGCAAATCAGATTCCATATCTGATCATGAGTTGGATGTTCTTTAGATAGTAGTTTCAGGTGAAGTTCTCTGAGTAAATAACTGGATAGAGACAGATGATATAGAGTGAGAAATAAAGAGGACCCTGTTCTGTGGGGGATCATAGGGGGCCAAGCACTGATGCCTGGGAGACCCCATAGGGCCAGGCACTGATCTTCAGGAGACTTCAGGTGGCCAAGCACTGATCCCTGAGAGACCCAAGGTGTATCCTGTTGCAAATCACATCGCTGTGTGACCCCAGGTGGACTGGACTACTTTCTTTCCATGGCATCTTGTCCATCAGAAAAAATAACCCCATTCAATTACCATGCTTATAAAGAGGTTAAATTTACCCGATTTTATACACAAACATATACTGCTGCATTTATATACTGTACTATACTATTTAGTGCCACGACTTCCTTGTAACTCACACACCAATTGCCCCAGAGTGCCGTATTTTTGTATCTGTTTATGACACGTTCCTCAGCACGTTTTTTTGCTGCTACTGTGACAGAAAAGTGCGATGTTCTTGTGTATTCTCTGATCACGCTGTCTCCATCAGTAGCTTTACATTCTGAAGTGTGCAGAGTTTTGAGTGTTACATGAGCCGCGTTTAAGGAGTAAAATAACAGGAAGGGAACATTGTGTGTGTTGTACATGTTACTATTATTCGTATTATTACTATAAGCAAGGAATAAA
This sequence comes from Hemibagrus guttatus, assembly GCA_033459395.1. Lineage (NCBI taxonomy): Eukaryota > Metazoa > Chordata > Actinopteri > Siluriformes > Bagridae > Hemibagrus > Hemibagrus guttatus. The sequence goes on along the minus strand of JAUCMX010000005.1, from coordinate 10,334,083 downwards.
ACAATGAGTGTCGTGCTGTTACAGAAAAATACTAATCCATTGAAGCAGAGCTACTGTACTTCCCGTTAGCATACTGAAGAATCTTTGGCTGGTCAGATAATAAACACGTAATAAAATAACAGCAGTGATAGAAAATATGTCATATATACATGTAAAACAAATGATTAAATAATGTAAAAAATGAACGTAGAAATAGCATGTTAAAGTGAATGAATCTTTTTGCCAGTTTTCTCTTTTATATTCTTTTAAATGATGGATAGTAGAACTAATTTCAATAGTAATTCATTCTGGAGGTTTGGTGCACGACGACAACAACAACAAAAAGCTGCTTTCACCGCTTTTTAAGTTTTATAGAAGAAAGATGGAGAAGGCGAGATGGATGACATGTAGGTTCAGAGAGGTATGAAGGTGTTTGAGCATTTAGAGAGATTTTAAAAGCAGTGACGTGACATAAATACGCTCGAGGTACAATAGAACATTTAAGTCATGTTTAGTGCTGTGGTGAAAGGACTTCACTGAAATGGATGGACAAAAATCTGCACAAAATAATTCCAGTAACAGAGGAAATGATTAGACTACATATGTCACTATTGGACACGATTTCATCAAGGCAAATGCCGCTGTGTAATCTTATTCCGCAAGTTCCAAAAGGAAAGTGAAGATAAAGCATTGATTCTCTGGAAGCTAAAACTCATTTCTCACTTTTCTCTCTCTTCCTTTCTCCCGGCCCCTGCAGCATCCTGTTTGCGGACATCGTGGGCTTCACCAGCCTGGCGTCACAGTGCACGGCTCAGGAGTTGGTGAAGCTGCTCAACGAGCTCTTTGGAAAGTTCGACGAGCTCGCCACAGTGAGTCATTACACACCTTGCTCTCACACCATGGCAGCTTAACACCTCGATGGGCGAGAGTGACAGCGGGATAGATAGTGCCAGAAAAAAAGTTTATTAGAGAGTGGGAGAAAATTCTGTGGAGTTTTGTAAAAGCCATGCTGCGGTGGCAATGCGACCTTCCTTGGTGATGCATCTCAGGTGTCAAAATCTTGTGAAATAATAATAGATGACAATATAAATAACTTTTTAGACGTATACACAACTCACACGCGGTGACTTAGTAAGGTATTGGGCTAGTGAATCACCAAAAGAAGCTTCAATGATGAGCTGGATGTCATCTACATAGCTAGCAATGCCAGGAGAAGTTCTCTGAGTAAATAATCAGATTTCATTTTCTGTTGCAAATCAGATTCTAAGCACTGATCCCTGTGTGTCACTGGACTCCTTCCCCTCCATGGCACCCTGTCAATCCATCAGGGAAGATAATCCTGTTTGTTTACCATGTTTGTGTAGGAGAATTGAGTAGTTGAACATATTAAGGACAAAACGTCTTGGTGTTAGACTGAAGATTCCACAATAACCAACAATGGCTTCCTGATCCAGCATTTGTAATTAGTATTCACTGGCTATATATACAGGGGATTAGTGTCCATCACTTTTGCTTCACACCACCGGGGTTGGTGGTTTGATTCCCACCTCTACCCTTTTGCTTCCATGTCTTACCCCATGCTTCAGAGTACTCTGATTTCCTCCCACAGTCAAAAAATGTCTTGTAGGTTCACTGGCCTGTCTAAATTGTTTGTAGTGTGTGAATGGGTGTGCGAGTGTGTGCGGATGGATTGGCATCCCATCCATGGCCCTGAGTACCCTGGGATTGAGGGTTCTCCATGACCCTGTGTATGATAATCAGTATAAAAAATGGATGGATGGATGGATGGATGGACGGACGGATGGATGGACGGATGGATAGATAGATGGCCATATAATCAATCAAATACAAGTACGTTAATTCAGAATGAACAAATACAAGTACATTAATTCAGAATGAACAGATGTTCAGTGTTCTTAAACTATACAAATACAGATGCAAAGAGAAGAGATGGTGTTCCTTTTTTTCTTGTAAAGATTCTTAAAAAGTTTCCCAGGACATGAGGTGTGTGGATCGACACTAGGATGCCATGAGAGAAAAAAAATGAAGGTTGTTATCCAAAGCCTGTAGAAAATGAACATGTGGTGCTGTGTGCTGCATTTACAGAACCCATAGTAATGGCCTTGTCATGCGACAGTGCTTTAAATTAGGCTGCTTTTTTATATTTTGGTAAATAGAACTCCTTCAAATAATTTTTATCTGTTTACAAAGCTTCCAATGATGTACTTTTCTCCTTGAAATCTTTTTACTTGGAAATCGAGCATGATTTGATGATTCTACTGTTAATTATTGTTTACAGTTAATCAGGCACAAATTTCCTTCTTCTTCAGAAGTCCCAGCTTCCAGCTTAATTCGATCAGCTAAAGTCTTTGACTATCTTTCAACAATTAGGTGAGACGGTAAATACTGCAAGCCTAATGATTCTCTGAAATAAGAACAAATGACATAAATGACATTATTTTCATTACGTAGGTTTCACTTTCTAGCCAACAGTGACCACAACTTACCAAAAGATTAGATGATTTCTGAGATTATTTCTGTTTATGCTACTTAATTGCGCTTGAACTCTTTCACTAGCCATTCTGATTTGGAAAATAGAAATAACATGACGTAATGAAAGCTGATTCATGTGATTCGTGTGTCAGTTGCAATATGCATGAAGCCCAATGTTGTAAATATATCTACATCATGGAATTGTCTGAGAATAGTTTTATATTCAACAGATTGGGCAAGTTTCCCTGAACGTTATTAAATGTTTCGCGAGACAACAGGCAGTAACAATTTCCTCATCCGTCCATGTTTCTGACATCTACAATGGTGGACTGTTGAGCAGATTTGAGACACAATGTGATTGCTTTCTAAATCTGCATGAAATGAGATTTGCTACACCTCAGATGAACTATCGACTATAGAGGAGGATAAGGACCCTTCTCTGAACACTACACCTCTACACCGTCCTCACAGCACCACAAACCATGACTTATTTAGGCAGTGTGGACCCAGTGATGAAATAATTATAAGTCATAAAGGCTTTCCTCATTTGTGTTTTATGAGATAATGATTTCTTTACAGTGAAGGTCATGCATTTCTTATGCTCGCCTGAAGCGCTTGGCTTTATTCATTGCCTTTTAAATTACACTCGTGTTTCTCGCTTGTACATGGAACTTTTTGTGCGCCATTGTGCAAGGAAATTGGAGACACTGTCAACTCGCCAGCTGACCGAAGAGCCATTCATTTTCTGCATAGAGGGCATGTATTGAGGGTATATATAGTTTTGCGCGTAGGCTTTTTCACGTTTAGCTGCTCTTGCTCTTAACAATCTTGGTGTAACAAAAAAAAGGTTCCCTTTTCACAATTCTCGGAACCGAAAAATTATATTTAGATAAAGGGCCAAAGTCTAACAAAGTTCAGTTGACAAAGTTTATCATCCCATTTTAGAAAACAATAAATAAAATAATCAATAAAGACGAAGGAAAGTACTGACTCAGTATGACTCAGTCGGAAGGAACTGGTATAAATACACTCCTTTATCTGGGGTGGAGGGGGGTATTATTTAAGTGGATTTCAGTGGATTTAAAGAATTGAATTCAGTTTAATTCGATGAATACTAATAAACAAATCACAAGTAAGTAAGTAAGTAAGTAAGTAAGTAAGTAAGTAAGTAAGTAAGTAAGTAAATAAATAAATAAATAAAGGCATTATGACGAGAAAAAAATTCAGTTATTGCCATTACATCTTCCTGCAAATGGTCATGAGATGAAATTGGATGCAAATGCGAGCCATTGATCAACAATCCAAATTAGCAGACAAAACCCATGGCCAGTAAACAATAAGCAGAGGTCAAATATCAGGCAAGCAGAATCAAAATGGAGGAAAGGGGCACTATTTCTTTATAAAGAAATAATGAAAACTATACTCATATTGCACACTGGATTGGAAAAACCTTTCAGACAGTGAAGGAACTGGTATAAATACAGGCAATTTAACAAGGGGTTAACAGGAAACGGGTGTATTTATTAGGAGGTGAGAGACCGAGACAGTGATCGGACTGTGGATTCATGTATTTGGATTTGACACAAATGAATGAATAATAAACATTGCTTGGGGGCATGGTGGCTTAGTGGTTAGGATGATTCCTTCCCCCACCCTGTGTATGGAGTTTGCATGCTGTCCTCGTGCTTCAGGGGTCTCCTCGGGGGTTCTCCAGTTTCCTCCCCCAGTCCGAAGACATGCGTTATAGTCCGATTGGCATATTTAAATTGTCTGTAGTGATTGAGTGTGTGTGTGTGTGTGTGTGTGTGTGTGTGTGATTGTGTCCTGTGATGAGGTGGCACCCTGTCTAGCACCTTGTGTGCCTAGTTCCCGGGATAGACTCAAGGTTCCCGGTGACCCTGTGTAGAATAAGTGCTACAGAAAATGAATGAAATTTGAATGACAATTTCTGCAACAAGCCACATTTGAAATTAGACTTTTTATTTTTATTTTAAGCAAATCAGATATGACGCATTAAAGCACCAAATCCAAACAACGATACCTCGGATCAATCCTATTGCATGCGTGGTCCGACGATCCTCAAGTTGCCCACTCACATCTTTGGTTCCCATTTGCAGTTTGATGCAGAAATAAGGAAGAAAGTAACAGAAACCAAAGTATGAAGCTAGTACAGTTAGCTTGCTTTGCTCATCTGCTAGTATGAACCCTAACACACAATGTACATTATTTTCTTTGTGTTTAACTCATTTCCAGTAGGCTATACATTTAGGCTAAGCTGTTTCTCAGCAGAGTTGAAAACAAATGCCCTCAAGTGACATCTGTAGCAGTCACTACACTTCCACAATAAACAACATAAGCAGCTTGTCACTTGCTAGTGTGACCCCTTGGATGAGAATGAGCGCATTGATATAAACCTGTGATTTATAGCTATTCTCAATGTGATTTATAGCTATTTATACCCAGTGACCAATCAGATTTGAGAATTCAGTGCACTCTGGTATGGCAGAATGGACAGGAGTTCTTAGAAAACCTGCATTATTTCTGAACAAAAAACTACCCTTAAACCGGCGGCTCCTGATAGATCTAATGAGACAAAGCACATTTAATAGTATTTAGCCTTTTTCAGTGAACAGTTTCGAGGCTTAACCAGTGACACCACATTAATAGAATTGTTTTTTCTACAGTGTGTGCAGCAAAGCGGTGGATTACAAGTGCTTTAGTCAGAGCTGTAGCCATGCTGATAATAATATAATTAATCTGGCTCCAGTCCAAGGATGATGATGACGAGATCAGTGTAGGGTTCTTTAATCCGATCTGCACAAAAGTACTTGTGGTTTAAGTGGCACAGTGAATTGGGCTTGTCTGAGTCTGAGGAGCAGAATGTTGCTTAGCAGCGTGTGTTCCCCAAGCTAAAAGCTGACAAAGTTTGCTTTAGTAACCTGATCAACATGACATTAGGTGATATCCAATGCACAGCTAGCACCTTCGATCTGAAGCTGTGGAATATTTGATGTCTTACTGCACTTCAAAAAAGCACTTACTGTAAATGAAACTAGGTGTAATTGACGTAATGTGCTTTAATGTACCAATAGACACCTCTAAAGGAGGCTAGCCCTCATGGATACAGCTGTATACACCAACCTTGTGTAAAATCGTTTACACCCAATTGTATGGAATGTCTCTGTATGCTGAAGCATTACAGTTTCCCTTGAGAGGTCCAAACCTATTCCAGCTTGATAATGCCCCATACATAAAGCCAGCTCTACGAAGACATGGTTTGCCAAAATTAGAGTGAAGGACTTGAGTAGTCTGCCAACAGCCCTGACCTCAACACCACTGAACACCTTTGGGACAAATCGGAATGCAGGCTGCGGCTTAGGCCTCCTTGACCGACAACAGCACCTGACCTCACTAATGCTCTTATGGTTGAATGAACACAAATCCCCATAGGCACACTCCAAAATCTAGTGGAAAGCCTAGTGGAAAGCCTTCCCAGAAGACTGCAGGATATTACAACAGCCAAGATGGACTAAATCTGGTACGGGATGTTCAAAATGCACATATGGGTATAATGATCAGGTGTCCACAATCTTTTGAGATTTGCACAGGAATTTAGGAGAAAACGTAATAAATGCTGGAGACATTTTTATTCTCTAAGGGCGTTGTGGGGATTTATCCTTGCACTAATGATTACACTCACATTGAAAAACAGACTAAACAGAATAAAAATGGCTAATCTGGTATTCTTCAGATTGCTTGGAATGAAAAGCCTTGTCAACTCTAGATCTACTAGATCAGCCTACCTTTGCATCCTAATAGAAGATGACAAAAAAGAATCTAGATTCTTGTGCATATAATCTTAGACAATCCATTATGTAACTCTGACAGCTACATGATTTCTTGGAGTATTTCTACCAGAAGCAGTGAAACAGTTCCCTTTGCAGTGGCTATATACCTAAATATTTTACAATAGCAGTTATCAAAAATATTGGTTTAAAAACTTCAACCTAAGTGAAGCTAACCTTTTTTTTTTTTCTTTTCTTGCCAAGATCCTTGCTTGTGAGCTGAGCAGCTGAGCTCATATTTGCATATGAATCACAGACATTAAATCTTTCAGTCAGGATTTAGGTCACATCACAGGAGTGAAATGATGCTGACTAAAGTAGTAAATGACCTACTACTTGCCTGACATCAGGTTTGTGTGTCCTTGCTGAGATTGTGTTGTTCAAACTAAGTGCAGATTTTGATATCATAGATAGGAGAGTCTTATATAGAAACTATAAAATTTTTGTTTTGTTTTAAAGCCTAAGATCTCTTTCCTGGCTCAGGTCTTATATTAGTGGTGACTTTATATATAAAAAAGTTTACAAAAGTAACCTGGTATTCCACAAGTCACTGTTCTAGGGACATTTCTTCTTTCCCTATATATGCTATGTACAGATACAATTATTTATGAACATGATGCTAGGCTCCACTACTATTAGATTAGATTAAGTTAGATTCAACTTTATTGTCATTGTGCAAAGTGCATGTACAAAGCCAATGAAATGCAGTTAGCATCTAACCAGAAATGCATAGCGGTATATTTACAATATATTATGTATACAATGTATACAAGGGGAAGTGGAAGACTTATGTACAGGGGTGCAGTAGTTATTATAAGGATGTATATGGTCTATATATTGATGAACAATGTACATTGGTAAAGACATGTATATGCTGAGCAAATATGCTGATGACACAGAGCTATATGTTTCATCAAAGCATTAAAGCCAGCAAATGACAGACTCTAGCTTAATAACGCTGCAGAATGTTTAAAGGGCATTACAACCTGGATGCTAAGTAGCTTCTTTCTACTTAATTATGACAAGACAAATGTACTGATACATGGACCACAGGCAGCTAGAAATAAGCTTTCTCATTAAGTAGAAACTCTTGATGACCATCATGTGCAGACCTTAGATTATTTATTTATTACAGTCTCTCCCTTGAAGCACATACAGATACCATTACTAGAATAGCCACTTCGATCCCAGAAATAGTGCTTATCTAATATTACATCTGGGTATTGCCTTGTTGTCTGGATGTTCCAGGAGGCGCAATACACAAGCTCCAGTTAATACAGGATGCAGCAGCCAGAGTCCTTATTTGAAGTAGAAGGTTTGACCCTATTTCCCACCCGTTTTTTTAACCATGCTACATTGGCTGTATATAAATTTTCACATTAGTTATAAAATACTGTTAATGATCTGTAAGGCACTGAGGGAACCTTTGAATTATTATGATCTTTCACTTCTGCTTCGATCACAAGGTGCAAGTTCTTTATTAATATCAAGAATAATGAGGACTAAAGCATGGTGTTTTCCTTCAAACCCCCTAGCTATGGAACAGCCTTCTAATTTGTTTAAGGCAAATCTTTCATTCCTAGGCTAGAAGCATGTTCGTTCAATCAAGCAGTTTGTTAAAGAGCTTTTTTCTTAGAAAATGTGCAGATCTGGGGTTCCATGGGTATAGAAATTTATAGCAAACTTTGAAGTTTTGATGTTGTTATTCATCCTCTTTAATATGATCACTCATGTTTGTTGATAGTAGAGTGGAAAGACACTGCTGTCTCAGGGAGCCCTCATGCCTATGTTACCTTCTGGCTCTCTCCTTTAATTATTCTGTCATAGCTAGACCTGTCGGAGTCCCCGCTTACACTCTGATCACAGTATACAACTTTGTTAATGCCTAGTACACTCCAATCATACCTAGCCACCTGTTCTCACTTCCTGTCAAGCTGTATATACACTCCTACTGCTTGATGAGATGTCGGTTGCTATGACATTATATGTCTTCTCCTACACTGTGGATCACCCTGATTGACCCTGATTTATCTACTCTGGCTTCTGCTGTTTTTGCTTCTTTATCTCGAAGATATCTGCACTTGTGATTTACCTTCTTGCTGCTGTAGAAAATCTCACCTGGATACCATAGAGACTTTGGACTTTCCAACAACTGCTGTGCCTATGACTCACATGTCCTGCTGAGGTGGATAAATTTACCTACATATGGTAGGAGTTGCACTTCCTAACAACTGTGCTGTGATTATAATAAACTGTCCTGTGGTTATCCCAGGAGTCCTATTCACAGTATGCTCATGCTGAACATTTCATTGCGAATGTATCCTTTTAACACATTTAGCACTGGTTCCCTTCTCTATATGGTGATATATTAAAATCATTTATAATTATAATAATATCATCTCTATCCATAGAAGTCTTAGAAGAGGAAAGCCTCTGTGTTGAGTCTGGCTATATAGAAAAGCTTCATCTAGCTTCTCTTTTACATTTCTGGCATTTGGCAGATGCCCTGAACTAGAGCGACTTGCATTTTATCTCATTCGGCAGCAGAAGCAGCTTGGTGAACGTGGGATTTGAACTCACAACCATCTAATCAGTAGTGCAACACCTTAACCACTAAGCTAGCGCATCCCCGACCATTAAGCTACCACATTCTCCCTTGTGTTGTTTTCGCCAACCTCGCTTCCGGTTTGTTAATTAGGAATCTACATCTGGATTTCTGTCTGTTTTGGATTGTTTTGGATTGTTTTGGATTTAAACCACTCAGGAAGGCTGATTGGAAAGGCCCCAAAACAACCACAGACTTGCTTTTGACCTTCAACTACTCCAGTGGCTGACTCTGCACTATACCTGCCCATCAGGTTATAAATGAAGGGAACACTGCAAACAACAAACCCAAAACACACATTATTTGATTAAAACATTGAATAGATACAAATAACTCATGCAGATGATATTGCAACTCGATCCTCAAATGCAGTGTAATGCAATACTGAGCCCTATTGTGAAGGAATTTCTAAAAGTTCAGTCAAAATACACAAACAAGTCAAACAGGAATATAATCAGTCAAAGACAAGTACATTTGGTGTGACTGTCTCTCCATTTTTAGCCCAGTTAAAGCCTTAAAGTACCTCATACTGTATATAGTTGACCTGTGGTAATTCTGGGCTGAGTACTCTCCTATGAGTTCTTAAATGTGTCAGCCCCAGATTCTAAAACAGAAACTGACCAGAGCTCTGCACCTGAACACATTTTGAATATGATTAGATATACAGCTTTTCTAGGCTTATACCTTTTACAGATTCCTTCACGTTTCTTCTACATTGTGTATCCTTGAAATCCTTGCTGCTGACTCTTTTCGTCCATCCCACCAGGGGATTTCAGAAGTAAAACTCTGTAGGCAGGATTGTGGGAATCATTTTGCACAAATCAGATTGAACTTAAATATATAAACTTTACTTGTGACACTATCAATACCTTTGTCATCTCCTTTCAGCTGCTCCTATTAAGGGTCACCTATTTGTTTGGAGTTTCCAGATGCCCTTCCTGTCATACCCATCCCCAAGTTCTCTATGTGATTTGGCAGATGCCCCTTTCCAAAGTGACTTACATAGATATCATTTTTTTTCGTTTCATACATTGAAGTAGTTGACAGTTAAGGGCCTTGCTCAAGGGCTCACCAGTGGCGGTTTGGTGGGATTGGAACTTACAATTTTCTGATCCGTAGTCCACAGTTTTTAACCACTAAACTATAACTTCCACCAGCTTTGGGATTGCGCTGTCTTGTGCAACCCCAATGGCTATGATTGGTTCCCCGGTCAGGAAAGGTGAGAGAACCAAAGCCTTACCTCTAGTCCTCCAGGGACTCTGTGTGACACCATAAATATATTCTACTGTCTTTCTAGATCAGAAGACCTTGAGGTTTCGCAGGGCCAGCTCAAGGCATTAGTTATATGGGGAGTTACAGAGTTTGCCAGTAATCTAGTTAGTCTTGTTTTCTTTCTGGATTTCTCTAGACGAACTTGTGTCCAGTCAGTCACACATGGCTGGTGAGAGGGTGGGAAAGTGTGTGGGCAAGATGCAGGCCACCTGGTTGATGAGGACAGGCTCGAGAAAGTGTGCCAGGAACACGCGGTCCTCCTAATCACATCTTCATCTCTGCCAAGCAAAGCCCACTCTCATTCTCACACACTCTCTCTTTCTCAGCCCTCATCTTTCTCAGGCTCACTTTTACTTGCTCTTTTTTTTCCCCTTTGTTTTTCTTTGTTATCATTATTTTTCTGTGTCACTGCCTTGATCCTCTCCTTCTTTACTGCTTTTGCTTATTCGTTGACTCTCTTTGATTGTCATTCTTATATTATAATTTCTTCATTTCTGGAGTCTTTCTTGTGATGTCTCTGTATCTCTGTATTATGTCTCGCACATTATTTGTCTGCGTCACTGCCCAGATCCTGTTCTTCTTCCTTGCTTGCTTATTCATATTTCTCTTTGATTGTCATTTTTATATTATACATTTTGTCTTTTTTTTTTGTATTTTTTGTCCTTTTGTTAGTACCAAAACTGTGTCTCCTGTGTCATTTCCGAACACTCATCCCCTGTGTCATTACCCAATTTGCCCCTTGTGTCATTACCAGACACAAACTATCTCTCAAGACCTCCTCCCCATGATCACTCTCATTGTGAATGATTCCATAACATCTGGTCCAGTACTAACTGCCTTCAAGACAGCAAGACATCGGCAACTTTCAACTCCTCACTTTCAATTAGCTGTCTCTATTTCTCACCCAGAATAATGCTAATCAGTCTGGCTTCAAGGTGGCAAACTCCACAGAAACTTGCCCTTGTGGTTGATAAGCTCCATCAGGTAATAAATCAGAGTCACAAGACTCTCTTGTTCATCTTTATATTTTTAAGCTCAGGCTCAGAGTGGACGTGGATTGCTTTCTGACTGGAGTGTTGGTCATAAAAGTGACATAGAAAAGATCTACATCTGCTCCATGCAGACTCATCACTGGAGTCCCACAAGGCTCTGTGCTAGATCCTCTTCAGTTCTTTTTTTTTTTATTATCTCCTCACATTTTTATGCATATGAGGATACATTGTTTCATGGCTTTCATAGCACTGCTATGCTGATGACACTCAAGACAATGACTTATCTTCTCCCTGGAGCATTGGTGACGCAAATAAGTTAAAGCTCTGGATTGTTGATCAGAAGATCAGGGGTTTAAACCCCAGAACAGCCAAGCTGCCACTTGATAAAGGTCCTTAACCCTTTCTTCTCCAGGGGCACTGTATCATGGCTGACTCTGTGGCTGCACTGTATATGTGTCAGATAAAGTCTACTTCTTCCTTTCTCACCTAATCTACATTTCATTTAAAAGAAATGAAAATCCTAGATTCATACATGGTGTTCTTTGCTGCACTATCCTTCATATTAACACCTCTCTAACAGGGCTAGCTTTACGCTATTCCTAGACCTATTTATAAGTAACTCTGTATAAGGGTATCTGCGAATGATGTAAATGTAATAACCCAGTTTATTAAACAAGAAGCTAACAATAACAGAAACAGGTGGTAAAAATGGCCAGACATCTGGTCAGGGTGGTTCTGGTAAGGCAATAAAGACAACAGAAAATATATTTGTGAAACGAAACAAAAAGTGAAGCATCAAAGATTAATAATTGGCCAGATTTAAGGCACGGCAACCGTTTTTTCTTGAACTTTCTTTAACTTTCTATTGTTTAGATTATGAAACACACAGAATATATCCATTTATCATGCTATCTGAGTTCATGGTAGAGCAGCTGTGATGCTATTGCATCAGGTCCCAAATGAGGCTTTAACGTTAGAGAAAGCTATAAAAAATCTCACCATGCATTTCCTAACTTTCACTACTTAATGAACAGAACAGAAACAGAAAAAGCCTGAGAATTCATGTGGAAAAGAACGCAGAGAAAGGGTGAGTTGATGCAAGCAGCTTCTTTATGTCTGAGAGGCTAGTTAGTAAGTTAGTTAGTTAGTTATTTAGTATAAGGGTTTTATATATTTTATCCGTTTTTTTCTCAAAATTTAAGAGCTATTTTTGCCTGACCAGTTTATAATTCCTTATCCGCCAGGCAATTATGTCTTTTCTGTCACTCTCCAGTCGATACTCTGTCGCTTGTTTCCACACTGTTTCACTTCCTGTGGTAAACAAATCCCTCAGACGTTTCCCATCTCCACCAAGCTAGTAAGCTGCCTTCTTTTTAATGTGATTGGCATCCACAACCCACCAATTAGAATCATTTCTGTGTATGCAGCATAGGAGCTTTTTACTCTTCTGGAAATATCAAGGATTCACTGGCAAGACAATCAATGGAATTTCAGACGCAAGATATTTTGGTTTGTGTTGTTGTTTCTGATTAGCCATTCAGCTTCTAATTGTGCTAGTGCTAATACTGGCATAAATCTGAAGCAGGTGGTGAAGGAATGTTTGGAAAGCCACCAAATCACAAGAAATCTGATGTCCCCAACTCATACCACAACATTCTGTCAATTATTATTATTTTCATTCATTAAATAAAGACAAGTTCAACATTTTTCTGGTCAGACTCACACTTAATGATATGAAATATCCATGAAACAAGTTCCTGTTATCACTTATAGCAGATAGAAACAGTCCATCTCTCAGTTTCTTTCTCACAACATCTTCCATTCTCAGACCTTCCTGTGGCTCTACCTCTGACTGGTACAAAGCACTGACACTGGAGACTCCTTCCATAAGTATTCAATAAACATTGCTTTATAGAAACACCATATAAACATCATAAACTTGTGGTTTTCTTTTATAAAAATTACAGCATGCACTTTCCTCACTGTCCCTACTGTCCCCACCATCCCCACTGCTCCCAGCATCCCCAAAGTCCCTACTGTCCCCACCATCCCCACTGCTCCCAGCATCCCCAAAGTCCCTACTGTCCCCATCATCCCCACTGCTCCCAGCATCCCCAAAGTCCCTACTGTCCCCACCATCCCCACTGCTCCCAGCATCCCCAAAGTCCCTACTGTCCCCATCATCCCCACTGCTCCCAGCATCCCCAAAGTCCCTACTGTCCCCACCATCCCCACTGCTCCCAGCATCCCCAAAGTCCCTACTGTCCCCACCATCCCCGCTGCTCCCAGCATCCCCAAAGTCCCTACTGTCCCCACCATCCCCACTGCTCCCAGCATCCCCAAAGTCCCTACTGTCCCCATCATCCCCACTGCTCCCAGCATCCCCAAAGTCCCTACTGTCCCCATCATCCCCACTGCTCCCAGCATCCCCAAAGTCCCTACTGTCCCCACCATCCCCGCTGTTCCCAGCATCCCCAAAGTCCCCCCTGTCCCCATCATCCCCACTGTTCCCAGCATCTCCAAAGTCCCTACTGTCTCTAACATCCACACTGCTCCCAGCATCCCCAAAGTCCCTACTGTCCCCACCATCTGCACTGCTCCCAGCATCCTCAAAGTCCCTACTTTCCCCACCATCCCCACTGTCCCCATCATCCCCACTGCTCCCAGCATCCCCAAAATCCCTACTGTCCCCACCATCCCCACTGTTCCCAGCATCCTCAAAGTCCCTACTGTCCCCACCATCCCCACTGTTCCCAACATCCCCAAAGTCCCTACTGTCCCCACCATCCACACTGTTCCCAGCATCCCCAATGTCCCTACTGTCCCCACCATCTGCACTGCTCCCAGCACCCCCAAAGTACCTACTGTCCCCACCATCCCCACTGTTTCCAGCATCTCCAAAGTCTCTACTGTCCCCACCATCCCCACTGTTCCCAGGATCCCCAAAGTCCCTACTGTCCCCACCATCCCCACTGTTCCCAGCATCCCCAAAGTCTCTACTGTCCCCACCATCCCCACCATTCTCAGCATGCCCACTCTCTCACTGTCCGCACTGTTCCCAGTAACTGAGAACTAAGCGATACCTATTTAGTCATTGTGTCTGTTTATGTGTGGAGCGAGTAGCTGTTTATACAGAGTAATTGAATTTGGAGAGCTCTGTGTCAGTCCGTAGTGTTTGTTGATTGCTGATCGAGAGAAGCCCTGCTGCCTCGCTGCTTACACTAGCACAAATTTCTAAACTAATTTAGTGTCATTTTGGTGACTGCAGCTTGGGGTTGATAAATGAAAAGCACTTAGTTAAACCTGGACAAAACTCTCTCAGTGAATTAGCTTTTCTAAAGGCAGAATGAAATCTATTAAGATACAAATGACCAAATCTTTTTAATTGCTGCTCCTTTTTTAATCAAATTGTGTGTGTGTCTCTGTATCTTTTTGTCTTTGCATAAACTTTAACTCTCTTGCTGCGTCCCAATTCGCTCAATTATACTATGCACTAAAAGTATGTGCTCTTTTTGTATAGACCCATGCTTTTACTGAGTAACATTACAACTCTGTTTATTTATAGATCACTGAAGAGCTTATGGGGGGCACGGTGGCTTAGTGGTTAGCACTAATAGCCTTATACCTCCAGGGTTGGGGGTTCGATTCCCACCTCCACCGTGTGTGTGTGGAGTTTGCATGTTCTCCCCGTGCCTTGGGGGTTTCCTCCGGGTACTCCAGTTTCCTCCCCCAGTCCAAAGACTGCATGGTAGGTTGATTGGCATCTCTAAATTGACCGTAGTGTGTGTGATTGCGTGAGTGAATGAGAGTGTGTGTGTGTGTGTGTGCCCTGCGATGGGTTGGTAATGCCTTGATGCCCAATGATGCCTGAGATAGGCACAGGCTCCCTGTGACCCGAGAATAGTTCGGATAAGCGGTAGACAATGAATGAAGAGCTTATAGCCTAGCTAACCCTAGCTATATTTGGCTAGCAACTTTTACAAATAGTCAGCTTTTTTTTCCCCTTAACATAATGCACCAATTACTCTCACTCATTTTTCTAAGATTCTACACACACGTATTTTCACATGATCATTGGTATAGTATGAGAGAAACCTTTTTTTGTTGTTTTGTTAATGTCACAAAAGTATATTACTGGCACAGTTTACTGTCCATTTGGCATCAGAGTATCTTACACTTATGGAAATGTCTTATTATTATTATTATTATTATTATTATTATTATTATTATTATTATTAATGTAGCTTTTTTGCTGAATGCTTCAGCAATGTTTTAGCAATTCAGTCAACTCCAATTTATCAATAAATGCTACAAAAGCAGCTTAAAATACATGTCGCGAACAACTCGTCACTGCCTTGATGTTGCTGTAAGTGGGAATTTTTACACCTTGTGCCTTGTGCTATACCTATTTTTGAGGCGGTGTATACGTTTCAAATTTGGAATACATGTGAATGATGGTATCATGAGCCGGACGTTACGAAACGAAACGTTTTCAGTGTTGAGACGTGAAAACTTCGAATTGTATGAAAAACATCTGGAGTGTGAGTAAACGGACAACAAGCTTGACCAGCTCAGTTCCAGCTTTAAAGCACATCTGGAAGAGCGTCCCTGCTCTAACACACCTGATTCCACTGGCAGGTGTTGGGCTTAAAAGCAGGGAGATTCTGCTAGGAATCTGACGATGGTGTGGGTTTTCTGTTCAGCGCTGTGCTTCTGCTGCACTGCTGTGTGCTACGGGATTTCCTCAGGTTCATTTAGTACTGCTTTATTCTGCTCCACTCTTCAGCCTTGTGGTTATTACAACGGAGACACATCACCTGGAGTTTTATTTTCTTTTAATTCTGGACAAATCACACACTCGTGTTCCTCAGTAATGTTTCTCCAAATGCTCACCACACGCACACACACACACACACACACACACACACACACACACACACACACACGCATACACACACACACAAACACACACAGACACGATGTATCCTTCATCACGTAATCATGGAAAAAACAGAAATAAATCCCACAAAGCTTCATCAACTTACGCGTCAGATCTCATCCTCAGCGTGTACAGATTATTTACTAAAGAAGTTACACCAGTGTTTATCCCTCAGCTGCTGCAGAGCATTATGGGATATCATGTGTGCACTGAGAATAGCAGAGAATATCACCAGAATAGCAGAGGGAAGACAGAGCAATTTTCGGACACACAGCTGGTTCGTTCAGTGGTTGCGCTGACGGCCGACCTGACCGGTGACGAGCGGGAGATGCAGGAACACCATCTGGATCCGAAGAATGCTGGAGATCCTTCAGAAACATCTTCAGAAATCAGGAAGTCCTCAGTGCTTTGACCAGCCTCCAGCGTCTAGCTCTCTGACCAGCTGCCGGTTCAGTCTGAAAGCAGCTTCCATACAGGAAGTGAAGCTCACGCTTCCTCCCGAATGTGAAGGAGCTGAGCTCCGAAACACCAGCCAGAGTCTGAAGAGCTTCTGTAAGACTTCTCACTGACGGTTAAACACTCGGACCGGTTCCTTTTTCCGATTAAGACCATACTTTAAGATAAAAATAAAAGAAATTACAAAGCAGTTGAATTCTACATTCATATTCAATGCATTCATAGCATTGAAATATTTTACTTATATATATTACTAATATATATATATATAATATATATAATATACTATTATTAATATATATATATATTACGCCATTTTATGTTCAGAAATTTGCAGAATAAAAATGTCAATTTTTTTTACATTTTACATTTAAAATAAAAAATGTCAAAAAAAAGGTTGTTTTTTTTTTTTTTTTTCAAAATTCCAAAAAAATTAACTGACTTTCCAAATTTTTTGTGAACAGTTTTTAATCGAATGATTGAATTTTTCAATTTTGAATGTGCGAAAATAAAAATTCATTGTAAAATGTGAGGTTTTAAACAGCAAAATAGCAAATAAATAAAAATGTTTGGGATTCAAAGTCACGTATTTCAACACTATGAATTTAAATTTCAGTAAGAATTACAATTTAAAATTTGAATAAATGTTTATTTATTTATTTATTTATTTACTTATTTATTTATTTATCTATTTATCTATTTATTTATTTATTTATTTATTTATTTATTTATTTATCTATCTATCTATTTATTTATTTATTTATTTATTTATTTATTTATTTATTTATTTATTTATTTATTCTTTACTTCCATAAATTTCTGGGCAAATCACACACACTGTTACTGTTCCTCAGTAATGCTCCTCCAAATGCTCATCATATCTCACACACACACACACACACACACACACACACACACACACACATATACACACACACACACACACACACACACCCCGTCAGCCTGTGATGAATCTTTTCAGCACACTTGGGACTGTTTGGAAGAAGAATCACTAAAATCCTCTCGAATTTCACGTGTTTAGTTCAGACGTGTGATTTCAGGACAGAACGTCGACCTTCACGTGTTTCTCACGTGTGTAAAATATGCAGCAAATGTACAGAGAGCATCTGATTAGAGGCATGAAAGAAATCTCTGGTTTGATTGGATCTACGACGCTAATTCAATTTCATGGAAAGTTTAACTTGCCCACACACACAAAACACACACACACACACACACACACACACACACACACACACACGCACACACACACTGTTGTGTGAATCCAGAACGAAGGCTTGTGTGTGGGACAACAGCGAGCATGTTGATGAGATTGTGAGCTCTTGACACTCTAAGCCCTTGAACGCTCATGCTCTCTCTCTCTCTCTCTCTCTCTCTCACTCTCTCTCTCTCTCTCTCTCTCTGTCTCTCTCTCTCTCTCACTCCACACACACACACACACACACACACACACACACACACAGTAGCACTGGAAATTGAATGGGGTCATTAACTAACCCAGTTTAGCCCCTCTCTGTGTGTGTGTGTGTGTGTGTGTGTGTGTGTGTGTGTGTGTGTATTTATGTGTGTGTGTGTGTTCTTCAATAGCTTGTACCCTGGAGAGATGTGTTGCAGTCAATAACGTTAGTGCAGAGGCGTGTTTAGATTTATGATTTTAAAACCACACTCTATTAAAACCCACAGAAACTTGTGTGTGTGGGTTCGTTACACACATTTGGAGAAAAAAAACAAAAACAATCTGTGCGACAAATGAGTCAAATAAGGTATCAAATATAATGTATATGTAAGGAATAAAACACTTCATGTATCATGATGTTTTAGGTAATACGACTCCCTGTGAGAGGGAAAAAGGGCAGAGTCAGCTTAGAAGAGACTCCGCCTCTCTGCATAGAACTGTTACATCATTAAAGGAGATTTGTTTGAAAAAAGAAAGAAATAAAAAACTTATTGATTTGCTTCACTTAGCTCGTGGGCTACTGAGTGTTTTACTTCTCTGACCACAAGCTTCAGAATCCCATCAGCTTTTTGAAGCAAGATTCAGACACTTAACTGAAAACAGTTTACAGCATTTGTTTATGTTTTTTTGTAATGTAAACTTCAGACATAAATATGTCTGTTTTTTTCTGTCTATTTATTTGTTTTGTATTTGTTTATATTTATTTATAATGTAAACTTCAGACTGTTACGGCCAGTAGTGTCCGGCGGGATGGAACAGACACAACGCGAGGGTAGACGTCGACAGGGGTTTATTAACAGAAGAACATGAAACAGAACAAACGCACGACACTACTCACGCCACTTCAAACGAGGACTAGCAAATCATTGAGACACAGACACCACTATAAATAGGGAACATAATTACAGGGAACATTGGGATCAGGTGAACAGTGGCAGGAACACATTAGGATAAGGCGGGGCTAAAACTAACACATGGCATACATAAACAAAAACAGACATGACAGGACAACCCCTGCTGAAAGCCCCCTAGTGGTCCTGCAAAGGATCTTGCCCAGCGTAACAGTAAACCAATGGCGCGGCTCCCGATGCGGCAACCTCTCCCCATAGTCCAAAAGAGTTTTCGGTCCAGAAAAACCCAGAGAGGAGTAAGGAACACGGAGAGGCAACACGGGGGGCGGGGGAGGAACAAGGCGAGGCAAGTGGGGAGAGTGAGGAACAAGGCGAGGCAGGTGGGGGGAGCGAGGAGCAAGGCAAGGCAAGTGGGGGGAGCGATGGGCACGGTGGTAAGGCCAGAGGGTCCCAAACGACATCCACAGCCGAGCAGGAGAGCCAAGCGACGTCCACCGCCGAGCAGCAGAGCCGAGCGACATCCACCGCCGAGCAGCAGAGCCGAGCGACGTCCACCGCCGAGCAGCAGAGCCGAGGGACGTCCACCGCCGAGCAGCAGAGCCGAGGGACGCCCTCAGCCTGGCTAGGCCGAAAACCCCCGAGAGGAGGGAGGGACCCAGGTGCTGCCGGTAACCTCCTCCGCTGACGAGAAGTGGGGGTGGCATCCTCCATGGAGAAACAAAGGCGGAGCGACGCCCCCCACGAGGACAGGGCTGGAGCGGGTACCTGTGAAGAAGAAGGAGAGAAAGGAAAAAAAAAGAGAAAAAAGTTCCAGGCCAGAAATCTCCTCCACTGACGAGAAATGGGGGCGGCGTCCTCCACGGAGAAACGGAGGTGGAGTAACGCCCCCCACGGGAACAGACGCGGAGCGGGTGCCGGAAAAAAAAGGAAGAAAAAAAAACTTGTGCTGGAAACCGCCGAAGCAGAAAAAAAAAAAAACCTTGCGAAACTACCCCGCGTTGGGTCTGTACGGTTTTGGCTAGTCCTTCTGTTACGGCCGGTAGTGTCCGGCGGGATGGAACAGACTCAACGCGAGGGTAGACGTCAACAGGGGTTTATTAACAGAAGAACATGAAACATAGAACAAACGCACGACACTACTCACGCCACTTCAAACGAGGACTAGCAAATCATAGAGACACAGACACCACTATAAATAGGGAACATAATTACAGGGAACATTGGGATCAGGTGAACAATAGGGGCATTGGTGGCTCAGTGGTAGGTTTCTCGCCTATCATGCGGAAGGCCTGGGTTCGATTCCCAGCCAATGCCTCAACCCCAGCCACTAGATGCAGTGCCAGTCCCAAGCCTGGAAAAATGGGAGAGTTGTGTCAGGAAGGGCATCTGGCATAAAACATTTGCCAAGTTGTTGTGTGGACCAGTTGGTCTGCTGTGGCGACCCCGAACAGGGAGCAGCCGAAAGCAACTTCATTAGGATCAGGTGAACAGAGGCAGAAACACATTAGAATAAGGCGGGGTTAAAACTAACACATGGCATACATAAACAAAAACAGACATGACAGGACAACCCCTGCTGAAAGCCCCCTAGTGGTCCTACAAAGGATCTTGCCCACCGTAACACAGACATAAATATGTCTTTTTTTTCTGTCTATTTATTTGTTTTGTATTTGTTTTTTTGTTTATATTTATTTATAATGTAAACTTCAGACGTAAATATGTCTGTTTTTTTCTGTCTATTTATATGTTTTGTATTTGTTTTTCTGTTTATATTTATTTATAATTCATACTTCAGACATAAATATTTCTTTTTTGTTCGAAGGGTATTTTTCTAAAAAAAATATATTTTTATTATATAAATATAAAAACACATCATACAAACATGCAAAAACAAACAAACAATGTCTGAGACATATATTCTAAATAAATATAAAAAAACTAACAAACCAATACAAAACAAATAAACAGAAGAGCAAAAAGAAATAAACAAGCAAGCAAAGAGCAAATATTTGTTTGAAGCATACTATGTTAGAAGCAGATATAAACAAACAAACAAATACAAAACAAATAAATATTTGTTTACAAACAAACAAATATAAATAAAACAAAAAACAATTCAATAAATAAATGCCCAAACGAACAAACTGATGAATAATTGTGTTTGAAGCATTTGAAGATTGTAAATAAATGAATAAATAAAAAAATTAATAAATACATGCACTATTTGCTGAGAGGCTACATAAAAATAAATAAATAAATAAAATTCTGGAGCCAGATAAATACCTTCCAAAAAGAGTTTTATCCTCTTTATTTTGTCATCATTTATTCAAAGAACATTTAAAGTGGGTACATTTTGAATCAGAAGTGTCATTTTTATATATATATATATTTTTTAAAATTTTTTTTTTTTTTTTTTTTTTCTAATTTCAGGACTTTTTGATTGTTAAAGTAAAGCACAAAGACCATTAATCCTTTTCTCTGGCCCCGTCTGTGATGGACAGGAGAACCACTGCAGGCGCATTAAGATCCTGGGCGACTGTTACTACTGCGTATCAGGACTGACGCAGCCCAAAACTGACCACGCCCACTGCTGCGTGGAGATGGGGCTCGATATGATCGACACCATCACGTGAGTCAACTTTCTCTGCTTTATTCCTGCTCCCCCCCCCCACACACACACACACACACACACACACACACACACACGTATTGCTTTATATACACTCTCCATTGAGTTGAGTATTAAACTTGACAGACGTATATGAGGATTTTAAGAAAGGTTGGATGAGGAAAACGACTATTTGTGGACATTTTCAGGCAGAAATATTTATTGAACTGGTTTTGGGACTTTGAACAATTTACAGAGAGAGAGAGAGGGGGAAAAGAGAGAGAGAAAAGAGAGAGAGAGAGAGAGAAAAGAGAGAGAGAGAGAGAGAGAGTGTATGAAAGTGGGCGTGGCTAATACTATGATAGATAAAGCTTAATATTAATCCTGAGCAGTTGACTGGCTGGTAGAAGTGGAGTAAGGAGACGTAAAAAGGGGAGAGAGAGAGAGAGAGAGAGAGAGAGAGAGAGAGAGAGAGAGAGAGAGAGAGAGATAGAGATGGATGAAAAACCATCTTGTTACACACACTCACACACACAAGCATGGACAAAGTTGGTGTGTGTCAGACTGTAAATTTGTAAGTGTGTGTGTGTGTGTGTGTGTGTCTGTGTGTGTGTGTGTGTGTGAGAGAGAGAGAGAGAGAGAAAAGAGAGAGAGAGAGAGATCACACATTATACATGTCTCTGCAAGTTCCTATTAGAGTATTTCAGTATTAGACCCTAATGAATGCACACACACACACACACACACACAGATGTGTTTTACATGTAACCTATGATTCCGGCGCTGTGGAGTAACACTGCTCTGATTGGACTCCAGCTCATATCAAGACTAATAAAAGAATACTGAAAATTTCAGAAGTGATTCATTTGCACGAGGATTTTTATTTTGACTGAAAACTAAATGAAAGAGAGAGAAAGAGAGAGAATGTTTGTTAGAAAACAAAACCGTTAACTTTTGTTAGTTTTATTCACTTGTGCTGGTAAATCAGTTTGTTCAC
>JAUCMX010000005.1:10246591-10311069 GCA_033459395.1 Hemibagrus guttatus | reverse complement strand
GGGGGGAAAGCTGAGCAGATGGAAATCTCCCGTCTTGCTCCGCTTCGCTGCTGAACGTCCTTTCCTGTCAAAAGCCTTCTGCTCCTCACTCCGAGAGAGAATTGTTTGTTCGTGCATCTTTTGCTTTATTATCCTAGCTGTAGTCAGGTGACTAAAAAAAAAAAAAAATCATCCGAAATTTTTTTTTTAAACAAGCATCCGACATCTGTCATTTCACATCTGCAGACTCTTTCTATATGTTATCTGTTTCTCTTCTCTTTTTTGTTAAACGTTCCGCTGTTTCAAAGACGACGTTTTTCTTCTACAATAATGCTGACGGATTATACATTCGGAAATGGGGGAATGTTCATGATTCACAAAACCGGGAACAAACTGGATTTTCCTCTTTGTATGTAATGCAAGGAAGTTAAAACTGATAAAATTCGGATTATTAATGGAAGAATATATTGACATTGTGACAGTTGTACTAAAAAAAAAAAGTTGCGCCGTCTGTCGTGGCTCTGCTTCAGCGTTAACGTGTAGAGGGGGGAAATTTTTTTGCCCAGTATGAGGCTCAAACTCCGCCCCCTTTCTCATCTCCCTGCTCAGCAGCAACTAACCACAGAGAAACCATCCTCTATATACAGAAACCCAACGGCGCCCTGACTAATCCTATGGCTGACTTGCAGCGATAAAATAATTAGTGTATACTGACTAAAAATGGCCCATAAGTTGATTCAGTGTACTGGTAAATATGTCGATTTTGTCCTAAACCATTTCAGATTTCTCTTCTAATCCGACTCGTTTGAATTGATTCATCTCGTTCATCTCAGGCCATGAATGTCGTTGTAAATTGTAAGCAAACTCTTCAGATTCAGACTCGATCAGTCAGAATAACAGCTAACGTAAACACGATTACAGATTCGGCTCAACGAGAGCAGCATGCTAACGTCATTCGGGGGTTTTTTCGGCTGAGGGATTTATTTAAATGAAGGATACTTTGGTGTCAACAAAACCGTTCCGCACTTGTTTGCGATACTCCTTTCGTTCATCCAGCTTAAAGTCCCTGGAGATGTGAAATCTCTTCAGACGAGTGCACTCTTTTTTTCCGGAAGCTACAAAAAAAAAAAAGAGAGAGAGAGAGAGAGAGAGAGAGAGAGAGAGAGAGAGAGAGAGAAGAGAAGAGATGTGTGAGCACTGGAGCGTCCCTGCGGCTTATCTCGCTTTACCATACACACGTGTTCGAACACCGGCTCGGCGGGAGGAGGGGCGGAGGCAGGGATACGGAGAGAGAGGATACATGTAGCGGCCTGTACTTCTGTCATTTTGAGCAATTTCCACAGCATGCGTCTTACATGCTTTACTATTTTTATTAGTGGCTGTAACTGTATTTTTCTTCTTCTTCTTCCTCTTCTTCTTCTTCTTCGTCTTCTTCTTCTTCTTCTTCTTCTTCTTCAGTGAGTTCATTCTGATCTCTATACACGATATACTTATTAAATACTCAAAACACCTGTAATTACTTTACTCTAAACCGAATGCAGTCGAAGGACAGCTGCTGAATTTGCGATAAATGTTTCGTTTGTAGAGAAAATGTAGCCCCCATTCTGACTTTCCAACAATAAAGAGCTACATTTAAAAAAAAATGGAAAAAGTAGTCCCGGTTGCTGAAGATGTTGCGGAATGTTCTGTGTATTCATACGCCATCTGATCCAAATAACACCTTCATCACACAGTGGAGAAAAAAGGCATATTAATGATGATCCTTTCTATAAATTAGTCATATTTAGGTGCTGTTTCGTATTATAATATTACAATTCCAATGAACAATCCAAATTTAAAAAATGTAATAGAATTTCTAGGCACATTTGACTATTTTTAAGCTTTAAATATTCGTATTCTGTTGACAGATCATTTTGTTTTTTTTTCTGGAAATTATGGTTTCAAATTAGAAAAATATTCTGGGATGAGAAGCCCCAAAATAATAAAATGTGGCTAGAAATGAATAATCTTAGGCTGTTGTAATGTATTGTAATCTTATAATCAGAAATAGTAGACACATTTTTATCAGATTCCAGATGTTATTACTAAGCTGATAGTTTTTTTTCTGTGGATATGAAATGTAACTATAAATGGATAAAAATGCTAGTTATGGATGTTGATCTGTGAACATGGATATGTATATAAACCAGGATGTGTTTGTGTTTGTGTGTGTGTGTATATGTATGTACACTGTTGAGTGTGTGTGAGACAGTCAATAAAGTCACAAACGTGTTCAATTATAAAATTTTTCT
The DNA here is from genome assembly GCA_033459395.1 of Hemibagrus guttatus. Taxonomy (NCBI): domain Eukaryota; kingdom Metazoa; phylum Chordata; class Actinopteri; order Siluriformes; family Bagridae; genus Hemibagrus; species Hemibagrus guttatus. The sequence continues at coordinate 10,308,799 of JAUCMX010000005.1, read as the reverse complement.
CCAATTTCCTTCAACTCAGCTCAAACAGCTCCTGGTTATCTAAACAGCACAGGTGATAACACCGGGGGTGTTCCCCTGCCACAAGGTCTGGAGGGATGGATGAATGGATGGATGGATGAATGGATAGATAGATGGATGGCTGTACTGTATGGTATGGATGGATGGATGGATGGATGTACTGTATGGTATGGATGGATGGATGGATGAAAGGATGAATGAATCACATGATTCACGTGTCACAGGACATTAGGTTGGACACACACACACACACACAAGGTAAGGTAACTCTGAAGTCATCAGGCTACCATGAGAGTCCACACTGTCCTATTTCCTAACTTTTCTAACACAGGTCAGTGGCAGAGGCGACGGAGGTGGACCTGAACATGCGCGTGGGTTTACACACAGGCCGTGTGCTCTGCGGCGTACTGGGGCTCAGAAAGTGGCAGTATGACGTCTGGTCCAATGACGTGACCCTGGCCAATGTGATGGAGGCTGGGGGGCTACCTGGGTAAGAGTGCACCCTCACTATATCGTCACCACACACACACACACACACACACACACACACACACACACACACACACTTTGGTACCAAATTATTGGCTACGCCTTTGAAGACATTGTTGTTAAATTTTCACTCTCGGCACCTTTTCATTAAAGCGTGATGATGTTACACTCACACAGTGCTCAGTGCCACTGACTGTAATTAAATTATATTAATAAATGCTAATCAGTGAGATCAAAAAAATTATTTATTTGCCCTTAGTGGCTTTCAATCCTGTAAGACTGTACTGTGAGCTTACAACATTATAATCTTCACATGTTCTTTTTATAAATGGCTATATGGCCTCTTGGCTGTTTGGTTTAAATGATATTGAGGATATATCCATTAATTAGGGATATTTTTTAAATAATAAGATTATTCCCTCTGTAATTAGTCGAACAGAAACAGACACTGGAGTTTTAGTTGTCATTATTTATGTTTAGCAGCTTATTATTTCAAGATATTATCTCATTGTTTTGACTTCCTATCTCTTTATTTGCACTTATTATTATGCACGGATTATTTTCATTAGTAGTATCTTATTATTCTAAAAGTAGTTCATTATTTTTGACTTAGTAATATGCAGAGGTAAAAAAAAAAAGAGATAGTATCAAAACAATGAGATAATGTCAGAATGAGATACTGAGTCATAATATTGAGATGCTGCCAGAATAATGAGATGCTGAGTGAAAATAATGAGAAAATGTCTTAAAACTTAAATACTGAGTAAAATTAGTACACATTAATGACTTACTAAGACAAAAAAAAAACAAGATACTTAGTCAATGAGATAATATCTTGATGTGCTAAGAGAAATAACATTGTGCTTCAGGGCTTTAAGCTTTAAGCAGTACTTTAGATTGTAGATTATAAAGTCATTCATCAGGATATTTTACAGCATTTCATTATTCTGACTTACTATCTCATTGTTTTGACAGTATCTCATTATTTTGATTTAGTATATTCTTATTTAGACACAATCTCCTTATTTTTATATTATCATTATTTGGATACTATATCATTATTTTTTTCTTAGTGTCTCATTATTTATACAGTATCTCCTTATTTTTATCCCATTATTCTGACTTAGCATATCATTTTGTTGAATTTGTATCTGGTTATTTAGACACTATATCATTATTTTCAGTCAGTGTCTGGTTATTTAGACACTATATCATTATTTTCAGTCAGTGTCTGGTTATTTAGACACTATCTCATTATTTTCAGTCAGTATCTGGTTATTTAGACACTATCTCATTATTTTCAGACAGTATCTGGTTATTTAGACACTATCTCATTATTTTCAGTCAGTATCTGGTTATTTAGACACTATATCATTATTTTCAGTCAGTGTCTGGTTATTTAGACACTATCTCATTATTTTCAGTCAGTATCTGGTTATTTAGACACTATCTCATTATTTTCAGACAGTATCTGGTTATTTAGACACTATATCATTATTTTCAGTCTGTATCTGGTTATTTAGACACTACCTCATCATTTTCAGACAGTATCTGGTTATTTAGACACTATATCATCATTTTCAGACAGTATCTGGTTATTTAGACACTATCTCATTATTTTCAGTCAGTATCTGGTTATTTAGACACTATCTCATTATTTTCAGTCAGTATCTGGTTATTTAGACACTATATCATTATTTTCAGACAGTATCTGGTTATTTAGACACTATCTCATTATTTTCAGTCAGTATCTGGTTATTTAGACACTATCTCATTATTTTCAGTCAGTATCTGGTAATTTAGACACTATATCATTATTTTCAGTCAGTATCTGGTTATTTAGACACTATCTCATTATTTTCAGTCAGTATCTGGTTATTTAGACACTATATCATTATTTTCAGACAGTATCTGGTTATTTAGACACTATCTCATTATTTTCAGTCAGTATCTGGTTATTTAGACACTATCTCATTATTTTCAGTCAGTATCTGGTAATTTAGACACTATATCATTATTTTCAGTCAGTATCTGGTTATTTAGACACTATCTCATTATTTTCAGACAGTATCTGGTTATTTAGACACTATATCATCATTTTCAGTCAGTATCTGGTTATTTAGACACTATCTCATTATTTTCAGTCAGTATCTGGTTATTTAGACACTATCTCATTATTTTCAGTCAGTATCTGGTTATTTAGACACTATCTCATTATTTTCAGTCAGTATCTGGTAATTTAGACACTATATCATTATTTTCAGACAGTATCTGGTTATTTAGACACTATATCATTATTTTCAGACAGTATCTGGTTATTTAGACACTATATCATCATTTTCAGACAGTATCTGGTTATTTAGACACTATCTCATTATTTTCAGTCAGTATCTGGTTATTTAGACACTATCACATTATTCCGACTCACTATCTCAGTCACACTCAACATCATCTCTTCACAACTAGTGAATATGAATCATGTCATATGACCCTAGTGACCGCTTGGAACATAATGGAAAAGGATAGATATATAACATATAATATAGAGAAAGATTTTTCTAAACTTCACCACGGCACCAGGAACAACACAGTCAAAGCCATTTCTTTTAAACCATGTACAAAAATCATGCCTCAGCTGTGCAAATGGAGTAGCTGGAAATGTAAAATCCTATTGAAATGTAGCCAATTGAATGTTTATTATTCCCACATACACTTACAAGGAGATTTAGCCCTGATTTATAGATCGGTTTGAAAGCAAATGGCATCGTATCGCAATTTCTGTCCTCGTTCCCGGAAGCTTCACTCGTACCAACTCAAATTCTGAACGTTCATCGTGCATGAATAAGTTATGAGAAGCTGCGAGAGCTGGCGTTTTATGATTGATGTGCTTAATAACAAAGACTTTTGGAAGAATGGTTATCTAATATGCTAACGCTAATTCTAGAGTGTTAGCTATCTACTTATCATGGATAACAAAGCACTTCATATATTCAGATAAGACTTTATAGGACATCGCTGAAAACCCATTTCCTTTATCTGAGGACTTGCGGTCGTTTTTGCTTCCAGCTTTGTGGCGTATCTACTGAGAGAGAGAGAGAGAGGGAGAGAGAGAGAGAGAGAGAGAGAGAGAGAGAGAGAGAGAGAGAGAGAGAGAGAGAGAGAGAGAGAGAGAGATGGTAACTCTAATTGGTGTCAAAAAATGCCTTGTCCATTATTGTGGACTGTAAAGGAAAATTCCATTCTGTAGAACTCTTAATAATGAAATGTTTGTGAGGAATTTAGCGATTCTGGTTCTAATTTATTGTCTTGTGTTGCGGCTTGTTATTCCTGTGAGAGGTCAGCGGTTCTTATTGCTAGCTCAAGTACAATTCTGTTAATAGCAATAAAAAAAATCTGTAATAACAGTCATTTCAAAAACAAATGCTACCACCACCATGCTTCATGTAAATCTGTGATCTCAATATAATCCCAGTTTTTGGAATATAATGGACAGTGAAAATCTCAGCTATACATTGTTAAGGGAGAAACTCAGCTCAGCTAGTCAGCATTCCTTGAGAAGAAGAGCACTATGGGGTTGATGTCAGTAGTGGTGTGAATATTGAAGCTTTGGAAGCTAATCTATTTGACCAAATGATGAGGTGAGAATAAAGGACTAAAGAGCCGCTGCATTGCTCTCTTAAAGGCTAAATCACATCAGCGGCTAGTTGAACAAGCATTGTGGGTAATGTAAGTTTCGACTATCAGGACACCATTATTAAATACGTCTCGGAAAGTGTTCCGGAGAGATGTTTTTTTTTGTTTTTTTTAAGGTGATGCTTTCTCTTTTTGGCTAAATAGGAAAGTGCACATCACTCGCGCTACGCTGGAGTGTCTGAACGGTGACTATGAGGTGGAGCCAGGAAACGGGCGAGAGAGAAACACCTTCCTGCAGAAACACGACATTGAGACCTTCTTTATAGTGCCATCTCATCGCAGGAAGGTGTGTGTGTGTGTACTTTTAAATGTGTGTGTCCTTTGGGAATTTGGGATTTGGGGACTTGGAGGCTTCTCTGTTGGAAGAGCGTTTCATAATCTAATTAATCTGCTGTGTGTGGTTAGTCAAATCACGTTCAACGAGCATTAATCATGTAATCGATAGAATTAAAATACAGCTATTATATTGTTCTAGAGGTTTCTGAAATAATGCTGAACAGAAAGGCTGTATTGACTGATTATTGAATGGTTGCTTGCACTTCCAGCCTTAGCCCAATAATTATCCACAGTGTTCTATGATGCGGGGGGAAAAAAATTCTCAGCACTACGTGGGGCTTATTTACATGGCCTGAGAAACAACCTTAAAATTTCAGTGGTGTGTCTTAGCCAATCATTAGCATAAAGTTTCATCATGATGGTACCACCACCATGCTTCATGTAGATCCAAATTTGTTAAAAAAAAAAAAAGAGCTAAAGCTTCTTTTCTGACTCACGGTTTTCCAGTCATGTTAATGAAAAATCCACAGTAGAAACAATGGAGTCCGTTTTGTCAAATCCCAGAATGCAAGGCAGAGACTTGGCTCAGCTCGGCTCGGCATGGACCGGTTCAAGGGGGTGAATATTTCTGAGAGGTACGGAAGCTTAACTCTGAGCTGTCAGTGTGTTCAGGAACGGATGATTGTAGAAAAAATCTCCTCAATTCTCTTCCGAAATTCCGTTACGACTGGAAATGAGCTCAAATGAAGAACGAACATTTGTGCAAGCAGTGTTTTGTATGAATTAAGGAGAGTCCTCTTATCAAGCCTCTTAGCTAATCCTCTTAGCTTGAATTCTGATGTATGGAACATATCAGCCAAAGACAAACGTGAGAAGCTCCTTAATAAGCCTTACTGTTTAAACACAGTGCTGGATTTATTCTGCTGGATAATTTCTCTTTTTTCAAAGAAATCAACAACATTTTTGTTGCTTCATTCATTCTTGCTTTCTGAAGCAGTGCTGGTTTCGTGTCAGCAACAGTACTAGCTACAATTCGTAGCCTGAACGTGATGTTTTTTTGTCCACAGCATCGTATGAGGCTTGTAAAGTCAATAAGCTGTCGCTGTTTCCTGTTTGTCTTCACTTTCAGATCTTTCCTGGACTGATCCTTTCCGACATCAAACCTGCCAAAAAGATGAAGTTTAAAACGGTGTGCTACCTGCTGGTGCAGCTCATGCACTGCCGCAAGATGTTCAAGGCTGAGATCCCCTTCTCCAACGTGATGAACTGTGAGGATGGGGACAAGGTAATGAAACTCTCAGTGTGTGTGTGTGTGTGTGTGTGTGTGTGTGTGTGTGTGTGTGTGTGTGGTTACTGTTGGTTACAGTTGTATTATGGTTGTGTTATGTTACATAATGGCACACCTTTCATTAACTACCTTGATATGTAATTATATAAACAGATACACACATATCCATATACTGGTTATATCATCACACACATATCTAAAATAATCGTTATATCATGGTTAACATTGAATCTTTGCTTATTATGTTAGTGACTGTAAGGGTTATAACATGATCACTTTATCGCTGTAACAGTTATAACACAGTTACTTTATCAGTGTAACGGTTATAACATGATTACTTTATCGCTGTAACAGTTATAATGCGGTTATATTATCAGTGTAACAGTTAGGATATTGTTACATTATCAGTGTAACGGTTATAATATTGTTACATTATCACTGTAGCATGTATAATATGGTTACATTATCACTGTAATGGTTATAACATGGTTACATTATCAGTGTAGCAGTTGTAATATGGTTACATTAACAGTTATAATATGGTTACATTATTACTGTAACGGTTATAATATGGTTAAATTATCGCTGTAATGGTTATAATATGGTTAAATTATCGCTGTAACTGTGATAATATGGTTACATTATCACTGTAACGGGTTACAATATGGTTACATTATCATTGTAAGTTTTAAAATGGTTACACTACCACTGTAATGGTTATAATATGGTGACATTACGGTTGTAACATTAAACCTGTGACAGTTACAGAGTTACAGTATAATATGGTTACATTATCACTGTAATGGTTATAACATGGTTACATTATCACTGTAATGGTTATAACATGGTTACATTATCACTGTAATGGTTATAACATGGTTACATTATCAGTGTGACAGTTACAATATAGTTATATTATCAGTGTAACAGTCATAATATGTTTACATTATCAGTGTGATGGTTATAATATGGTTATATTATCAGTGTAACAGTTATAATATGGTTACATTTTCAGTGTAACGGTTATAATATGGTTACATTTTGACAGTAGAGGTTATAATATGGTTACATTATCGCGGTGACAGTTATAATATGGTTGACTTTTTGCTGTAACTGTTATAATATGGTTACATTATGATTGTAGAGGTTATAATATGATTACATTTTTAGTGTAACGGTTATAATATGGTTACATTATGACTGTAGCAGTTATAATATGGTTACATTATCACTGTAGCGGTTATAATATGATTACAATATAACTGTAGTGGTTATAAAATATGGTTACATTATTGCTGTAACAATTATAGCATGGTTATATTATCGCTGTAACAGTTATAGCATGGTTACATTATCAGTGTAACAGTTATAGTATGGTTACATTATTGCTGTAACGGTTATAATGTGGTTACATTATGGAGGTAACAGTTAAAATATAGTTACGTTATCACTGTAACAGTTATAATATGGTTACATTATCGCTGTAACAGTTATAGCATGGTTACATTACTGCTGTAACGGCTATAATATGGTTACATTATCACTGTAACAGTTATAATATAGTTAAATTATCACTGTAACAGTTATAATATAGTTACATTATCACTGTAACAGTTATAGTATGGTTACATTATTGCTGTAACGGTTATAATATGGTAACATTATTGCTGTAACGGTTATAGCATGGTTACATTATCGCTGTAACAGTTATAGCATGGTTACATTATTGCTGTAACAGTTATAGCATGGTTATATTATCGCTGTAACAGTTATAGCATGGTTACATTACTGCTGTAATGGTTATAATATGGTTACATTATTGCTGTAACAGTTATAATATTGTTACATTATCACTGTAAGTTATAGCATGGTAACATTATTGCTGTAACAGTTATAATATGGTTACATTCTCTCTTTAACAGTTATAATATTGTTACATTATCAATGTATTGGTTGTAACAGTTGTAATATTGTTATAGTATCATTGTAAGGGTTATGACATGGTAACATTATCAGTGTAACGGTGATAATATTGTTACATTATCACTGTAATGGTTATAATATGGAAACATTATTGTTGTAATGGTTATAATATGGTTATATTTTCAGTGTAATGGTTATAATATGGTTACATTTTAGTGTTACGGTTTTAATTTGGTTACATAATCGCAGTAAAAGTTATAATATGGTTACATTAGCGCTGTAACAGTTATAATATGGTAAAATTATGACTGTAGCAGTTATCATACGGTTACATTTTCAGTGTAACGGTTAAAATATGGCTACATCATCGAGGTAACAGTTATAAAATGGTTACATAATCACTGTAACAGTTATAATATGGTTACATTATCAGTGTAACGGTTATAATATGTTTACATTATCGCTGTAACGTTATAATATGGTCACATTTTCAGTGTAGTGGTTATAATATGGTTACATTATTGCAATAACGGTTATAATATAGTTATATTATTGCTTTAACAGTTATCATATGGTTACATTATCGCTGTAACATTATAATATGGTTACATTGTTGCTGTAATGTTATAATATGGTTACATTTTCAGTGTAGCGGTTATAATATGGTTACATTATCGTGATAACGGTTATAATATAGTTATATTATTGCTTTAAAAATTATCGTATGGTTACATTATCGCTGTAACGTTATAATATGGTTACATTTTCAGTGTAGCGGATATAATATGGTTACATTATCGCGGTAACAGTTATAATATGGTTACATTATTGCTGTACCAGTTATATTATGGCTACATTACCACTGTAACGTTATAATATGGTTACATTTTCAGTGTAGTGGTTATAATATGGTTACATTATTGCGGTAACAGTTATAATATGGTTACATTATTGCTGTACCAGTTATATTATGGCTACATTACCACTGTAACAGTAATAATATGGTTACATTTTTAGTATAAGTTAAAATATGGTTACATTTCGCTGTAACATTAATAATATGGTTACATTATCGGTTTAACAGATATAATATGGTTACATTATCGCTGCAACAGTTATATTACGGTTACATTATTGTTGTAACGGTTATAATATGTTTACATTATCAGTGTATGGGTTCTATGGGTAATTTACATTTAGTTTACATATAGTTTATGATATGGTTGCATATATGGTTACATATACATATATGGTTACATTATCGCTGTAACAGTTATATTACGGTTACATTATTACTGTAACGGTTATAATATGTTTACATTATCAGTGTAATGGTTATAATATGGTTACATTTTCAGTGTAGCAGTTATGATATGGTTACATTATCACGATAACGTTTATAATATAGCTATATTATTGCTTTAACAGTTATCATATGGTTACATTATCTCTGTAACGGTTATAATATGGTTACATTTTCAGTGTAGCAGTTATGATATGGTTACATTATCACGGTAACAGTTATAATATGGTTACATTATGATGGTAACAGTTATAATATGGTTACATTATCACTGTAGCGGTTATAATATGGTTACAATATAATTGTAGTGGTTATAATATGGTTACATTATCGAGGTAACAGATATAATATGGCTATATTATCGGTGAAACAGTTATAATATGGTTACATTATCAGTGTGACAGTTATAGAATGGTTACATTATTGCTGTATCGGTTATAATATGGTTACATTCTTGCTGTAACGGTTAGAATATGGTTACATTATTACTGTAACGGTTAGAATATGGTTACATTATGGAGGTAACAGTTAAAATATGGTTACATTTTCAGTGTAGCGGATATAATATGGTTACATTATCGCGGTAACAGTTATAATATGGTTACATTATTGCTGTAACAGTTATAATATGGTTACATTATGGAGGTAACAGTTAAAATATGGTTACATTATCGCTGTAACAGTTATAATGTGGTTACATTATTGCTGTAACAGTTATAGTATGGTTACATTATTGCTGTAACGGTTATAGTATGGTTACATTATCGCTGTAACAGTTATAGTATGGTTACATTATCGCTGTAACGGTTATAGTATGGTTACATTATCGCTGTAACAGTTATAGTATGGTTACATTATTGCTGTAACGGTTATAGTATGGTTACATTATCGCTGTAACAGTTATAGTATGGTTACATTACTGCTGTAACGGTTATAATATGGTTACATTATGGAGGTAACAGTTAAAATATGGTTACATTATCGCTGTAACAGTTATAGTATGGTTACATTATAGCTGTAACAGTTATAATGTGGTTACATTATTGCTGTAACAGTTATAGTATGGTTACATTATTGCTGTAACGGTTATAGTATGGTTACATTATCGCTGTAACAGTTATAGTATGGTTACATTATCGCTGTAACGGTTATAGTATGGTTACATTACTGCTGTAACGGTTATAGTATGGTTACATTATCGCTGTAACAGTTATAATATTGTTACATTATCAATGTATTGGCTGTAACAGTTGTAATATTGTTATAGTATCATTGTAAGGGTTATAACATGGTAACATTATCAGTGTAACGGTGATAATATTGTTACATTATCTCTGTAATGGTTATAATATGGAAACATTATTGCTGTAATGGGTATAATATGGTTACATTTTCAGTGTAATGGTTATAATATGGTTACATTATCGCTCTAACAGTTATAATATGGTTACATTATGACTAAAGAGGTTATAATATGGTTACATTTTAGTGTAACAGTTTTAATTTGGTTACATTTTCAGTGTAGCGGTATAATATGGTTACATTCTTCTTCTTTTTTCGGCTTTTCCCTTCAGGGGTCGCCACAGGGAATCATCTCTCTCCACCTATCCCTATCTTCTGCATCCTCAACACTTGCACCCACTAGCTTCATATCCTCATTTATTCCATCCATATACCTCCTCTTTGGCCTTCCTCTTTGCCTCCTGCCTGGCAGCTCCATGTCCAACATTCTCCTACCAATATACTCACTCTCGCTCCTCTGAACATGTCCAAACCATCTTAATCTGTCCTCCCTAACTTTGTCCCCCAAACGTCCAACATGAGCTGTCCCTCTGATGTACTCGTTCCTAATCCTGTCCAACCTTGTCACTCCCAAAGAGAACCTCAACATCTTCAGCTCTGCTACCTCTAGCTCTGACTCCTGTCTCTTCCTCAGTGACACTGTCTCTAAACCATACAGCATGGCCGCTCTCACCACTGTCCTGTACACCTTCCCCTTGATTCTTGCTGATATTTTCCTATCACACAGAACTCCCGACACCTTTCTCCACCCATTCCAACCTTCCTTTCCACTTTTCATCCTCTTCAAAGCCTTCCTGACTTCATCCTTTCTAATCTTATCTACTTTCTGTTCCACAGAGTTCACCCCTTCTACTCTTTTTTCCCTCTCATTTTCCTCATTCATCAGCTCCTCAAAGTACTCCTTCCATCTACTCTGTACACTCTCCTCACTTGTGAGCACCCTTCCATCTCTATCCTTAATAACTCTAACTTGCTGCACATCCTTCCCATCTCGATCCCTCTGCCTAGCTAACCTGTACAAGTCCTTCTCTCCTTCTCTAGTGTCTAACCTAGTGCACAACTCGTCATATGCCTTCCGCTTGGCCTTAGACACCTCCCTCTTCACTCTGCGCTGTAACTCCTTGTATTCCTGTCTATTCTCTTCAGTCCTGTCCATGTCCCACTTCTTCTTGGCTAACCTCTTCCTCTGGACACTATCCTGAACTTCCTCATTCCACCACCAAGTCTCCTTATCTTCTTTCCTCCTTCCAGATGACACACCCAGCACCTTTCTCTCTGTCTCCCTGATTACTTCTGCTGTAGTTTCCCAGTCATCTGGCAGCACTACCTGACCACCCAGAGCCTGCCTCAACTTCTGTCTAAATTCCTCACAGCATTCCTCCTTTTTCAGCTTCCACCACTTGGTTTTCTTCTCTATCTCTATCTTTGACCTCTTCATCTTAGAGGCCAATAAAGTCATCCTACACACCACCATCCTATGCTGTCTGGCTACACTCTCTCCCACTACCACTTTACAGTCACTAATCTCTTTCAGATTGCCTCTTCTACATAGGATGTAGTCTACCTGTGTGCTCCTACCTCCACTCTTGTAAGTCACTCTATGCTCCTCCCTCTTCTGAAAATAAGTATTAATCACAGCCATGTCCATCCTCTTAGCAAAGTCCACTACCATCTGTCCTTCAAGGTTCCTTTCCTAAACTCCAAACTTGCCCATCACCTCCTCATCAGCTGTGTTCCCCTCACCAACATGCCCATTAAAATCTGCTCCTATCACCACTCTCTCACCCGTGGGAATACTCTCCATCACCTCATCTAATTCACTCCAGAATCTCTCTTTCTCCTCTAACTCACAACCTACCTGTGGGGCATAACCACTAACAACATTCAACATCACCCCTTCAATCTCTAACTTCAGACTCATCACCCTGTCTGACACTCTCTTCACCTCCAGAACATTCCTCACAAACTCCTCCTTCAGGACCACACCTACCCCATTTCTCTTACTATCCATACCACAATAAAACAGCTTGAATCCTGCTCCTATACTACGAGCCTTGCTACCCTTCCACCTGGTCTCCTGTACACACAGTATATCCACCTTCCTTCTCTCCATCATATCAGCCAGCTCTCTACCTTTCCCTGTCATAGTACCAACATTCAGAGTTCCTATTCTCAGTCCTACACTCTTACCTTTCCTCTTCTCTCTCTGTCTGCGCACTCTCCTCCCTCCTCTACTTCTTCGACCAACAGTAGCCCAATTTCCACCGGCGCCCTGTAGGTCAACGGTGCTGATGGCAGTCATTGTTAACCCGTTGTTAATTTTCGAGGTAACAGTTCTAATATGGTTACACTATTGCTGTAACAGTTATAGTATGGTTACATTATCACTGTAACAGTTATAGTGTGGTTACATTATCACTGTAACAGTTATAGTATGGTTACATTATCACTGTAACAGTTATAGTGTGGTTACATTATCTCTGTAATGGTTATAATATGGTTACATTACAGTAGTAATAGGGCTGTTATTGTTGTAACAGTTATCTGACAGGATGCTTTATAGTTGTTAAGTTTATTATTTATTGATGTAATGGTAATAATACAGATACAGTTATAATATAGTTACGGTTACATCATTATGGTTACATCATGGTCATTTTATGGTTATGTTAAAATACAGTTGTCCAAATGTAGCCATCAGCTGTAGTGTGAGGTGTCTGTCTGCTGTCTCGCACACACACACAGGATCACAGGAATATGTTTCCATTCGCACCGTCCCACTTCCACTTCTCTTTCTTTCTCACCCACCTCCCCAGTGTGATGTTCCTCAGCAGTACACATCCGACCCCCTCTCTTCTTCTTCTTCTTCTTCTTCTTCTCCATCTGTCTGTCTGTCTGTCTGTCTTTCTCTCTCGCTCTCTGTACATCTCTATAATTACCTCCGTCTCTCTTCTGTGTTCTCTCCCTCTCTTGTTCTCTCACACTGCTGTGAATGACCTTTTTTAGTACGCACACTTTTATCTCAGCATCCGATTCGGAGACTTCCGGAGATATGCCTCAGTATTGATCGCGGAGGCTTCCTGATGTGAAGGAAGTAGGGGTTTCCTTTATTTTTGTCTCTGTTTTCCTTAGACTACAATATATGAAGCTTTTTCTGCTGTTTTTTTTTCCAAGAAGAAACACTGGTTTTGCTTATTCATTTTCTTGTAGATGTTATTATCAGAATGTATTCGAACTGCTGGATTGAGTAAAACCTGACCAAAAAAATCTGACACGGTTTCCAGGATCTTGCCTCACAAACATTTTTACCATGCAACAAAATCATAGAAAATACAGCCACGATTGCATCCAATTATTACAATGCTGTTGTACTTTTTTTTTAAAATCCAAATCCAAATCTCTTCATCTTCTGAAAATCTGTTTAGAATGAGAATATCATAAAAAATAAAATAGAGTTCTGTGTCCACAGAGGAGAGTTCTGCGCTCTGCTCCGGAGAAGCTGCGTAATCGGACCCCGGTTTCGGCCAACGTGACCCAGAGCAGCCCCGGCACACGGGTCAACCGCTACATCGGCCGTCTGATCGAGGCGCGTCAGACAGAGTCGGATACGGCTGACTTACACTTCCTCACACTCATGTACAAGTGCTCAGAGCGCGAGAGGAGGGTGAGCTGCTTCATCACGTCTACAATTCCCAAACATTATCATTATACAGCCTTAGATTAGATCCTCAGGTGTGTCAGAAGAAGGCCTGATGCATTCAATTTACATCACTTCCAAGAAGTGAAAGCATTTTCAATCTAATCTCAATATATTGTGTCTGTAGTTTCTGTCTGGTTCATGATATGGATAAAAAAATTTAACTGTAGTGAGAAAAGGGCAGAAATCCTGTTTACTCCAAACTTACTTATAATTGACGTATAAGAGCCTCAGGGCATCAGTAAACATTTCCTGAACTGAATGATATTTCTGAAGTGCAAAAGCAGCACAGGAGCTCCTGGACATTTTGACAGCCGGGTTCTGATTACAGACTGAATTAATTAAGATCGTGTCGATGCGGAACGTAGCTTTCCAGCAGCGTCTATCATTCGGCATGTGAAGAAATCACAGTAAGTTATCAAGGTTTTAGTCACCTTCCAGAACAGCGTGTCTCCAGGTAGACGCCAAGGCAAGGTTAGAAAGGAAACAAAAACATTTCAGCATCGTTTTAATGAAATATAGTTAGGTTTTCTTAAAATAGAAGTAGCAGAAAAGCAAGATCTTTATGGAGGTGGAGTATTTACTGTAACTGAGAAACTAAGCTGAACTCGGAGAAAAGAAAATTATTTTGTTCTATAGTGTCATATGGTCTCCATTAGGGGTGTAACAACACACTCTGGTCATGATACAAGATACAATAACAGCTTGGCAGTTTGATTCAGATATGTTGAGCTAGATTTTAATAAAGAAGAAGACTTATTTATTTCTGAATCAAAAACAATGTGCAGTTTTGTCTGTAAGAAAATAAAGGAATCCCAAATTGTTTATTGTAAATAAAACATACTTAGCATTCAATATACACCGATCAGGCATAACATTATGACCACCTGCCTAATATTGTGTTGGTCCCCCTTTTGCTGCCGAAACAGCCCTGACCCGTCATGCACTGTGTATTCTGACACTTTTCTATCAGAACCAGCATTAACTTCTTCAGCAATCTGAGCAACAGTAGCTCGTCTGTTGGATCGGATCACACGGGCCAGCCTTCGCTCCCCACGTGTATCAATGAGCGTTGGTCGCACATGTACCTGTCTCCGGGTCACCACTGTTCCTTCCTTGGACCACTTTTGTAGATGCTGACCACTGCAGACCGGGAACACCCCACAAGAGCTGCAGTTTTGGAGATGCTCTGATCCAGTGGTCTTGCCATCACAATTTGGCCCTTCATCAAACCCCCAAATCCTTACGCTTGTCCATTTTTCCTGCTTCTAACACATCAACTTTGAGGACAAAATGTTCACTTGCTGCCTAATATATCCCACCCACTAACAGGTGCCATGATGAGGAGATCATCAGTCTTATTCACTTCACCTGTCAGTGATCATAATGTTATGTCTGATCTGTGTATTTTTAAAAAAAAAATGAATATATTTATAAATTCTTACAGAAATCTGATTGAATAAACAGTTTCCTGCCCAACGGAAATGACTGATCGACTTGTTTTTAAGCATTTCAAGCAGAAACCAAGCTCCAATGTTGGCTAAACTGCCCGTCTTCTGCTACCTATTTCTCCGGCTCTGTATGTCACAGCAGCGTTGCGTTGATGTGGTTTAAAAGCTTTTTCACTGTAATGATGATTCCTGTCAATAGCGAAAGCTCTCTGTTAAAAAAAAGGTGATTAACGCGTCACATTTTTGCATTGGGACGCATCGTTCCATCTCTATTCACCAGGATACTGTGTTAAATGTCTCAGCATGTATTCAGAGGTTGGAACACCATCCTCTGGCATCTGGAAGTGGTGAAGCACAAGAATCAGCTCAGCAACAGCTAATAGCATTACCCAGAATGCCTCATGGTGTGAATTACCCACTAACTCTGTAGATCCTTTCAGTGAGAAGATTTTGTCACTTTCCACCTGATATTCAAAGTGTGACTTAAGTAGGATGAAGCAGAGTACTGGTAGCACCTTGAAGTCGATCGTTTTTCCAGTAAAAGCTCATCCTAAAGTTTCCAGCTATTCCAGCTCAATCTTTTTAGCTACAGACATGACCTCCGAGTGTTACAAAGTGCTGACGCTGGAGACTCCTTCCCTAAATGTTAAATAAACATCTCCTTGTGCAGATGAAAAAAATACCATATTGTGTAGACCATTCTTCAACTCCTGAGCTGTTGCTAATGGAAACAACACTGCATCCTGTGAGTTGTAGCTGCACTAGTCTCCGAGCTGCTGTTATAGAGAATTAATCAACACCTTCTGACCAATCAGATTAGAGATTTCAACACACACTGCTTTGTATTGCACATTGCTGTGTATAAATAAAACAAAAATCTTATTTGTCTCTGTTTTCTTCACAGTATCACCTCATCCATGACGAGTACTTCACCGGTGCCGTGGTGCTGTCGCTAATCCTCGCTGCCTTGTTAGGCCTTGTCTACCTTCTCATCATGCCACAGTAAATCTATTTAATCAGCACTTGCCTCGTGTGCTAAGCTAATCCCAACAGTGTTTGCTAGCATTCTCATTTTCAGATGATCGATCATTTTATCACTAATGATAATCGAAAGCTAGTAGAGATATTTATGCTAAATGAGCTTTGCTAGCTCCTGTCTTCTACTAATGATCAATTATTCCTGCTTTAGGTTTGCTAACCTCTCTGCTAACATCTCATCTCTTGTTTTTCTCTCTTTTTGATAAACCTCAGGGGGACAGTAGTGTTGGTGCTGCTGGTTTTCTGCATCTGTTTCCTTGTAGCTTGTATCATGTACCTGCATGTCACTAGAGTGCAGGTAAACTATGAAACTATCGTATTTTTCTACCCTGCAAGTTGCTAGTTTACACACGGCTAACAACAGAAGGATTTACCACAATTAAGACTCCTTTCAGCTAAAAATTAGATGGTTTCTATGGTTAGTTTCTCATTTGGGATGTTAATACACTATATTGCCAAATGTACACACCAAACTCGCTCATCCATGTCTTTATAGACCTTGCTTTGTGCACTGGTGTGCAGTCATGTTGGAACAGGAAGGGGTCATCCCCAAACTGTTCCCAAAAAGTTGGGAGCATGAAATTGTCCAAAATGTCTTGGTATGCTGAAGCATTAAGAGTTCCTTTCACTGGAACTAAGGGGCCGAGCCCAGCACCTGAAAAACAACACCTGAATTCAATGGTTTGGAGGGGTGTCCCAAAACTTTTGGCAATATAGTGTAGCTTGTGTGCAGAACCTACAATTTGATTTGTGAATCCTTGCTACTAGAAACACCATGAGTTGTTTTCAGTAGAAAAGGCAATTAGCACTTCGTTTAGCGGCTATAA
Organism: Hemibagrus guttatus; assembly: GCA_033459395.1. Lineage (NCBI taxonomy): Eukaryota > Metazoa > Chordata > Actinopteri > Siluriformes > Bagridae > Hemibagrus > Hemibagrus guttatus. Next base: position 10,291,494 of record JAUCMX010000005.1, on the reverse strand, counting down.
GCTCTTCCAGGCACCTCGACTTTATCTACATGAGCTTTGACCCACAAATTCACGGTCATCTGTCTTGTGAGCTTTGAACGAAATGACAGAAATGTAGAGTAAAATCGAGTTATCTCAGAGCTAAATAAGGCTATGAAAGGAGAAACGCTGACGTGCTTTCAAAGTCAATTTATGCTAATCGTTTCCTTTTGTTTAGAATAAAATCTTTATCAAGTTCACTGCTTGTCATTCTTATAAGTGGATTTATGAATTTGAATTCTTTGTGTTAATGTGTGTGTGTGTGTGTGTGTGTGTGTGTGTGTGTGTGTGTGTGTGTGTGTGTCTTAGTGTTTTCCCGGGTGCCTCACCATTCAGATACGCACGGTCCTGTGTGTGCTAATAGTGCTGCTAATCTACGCTGTGGCACAGGCGTGTGTGGTAAGGCTTCGTTTTCATCATCAACATCAAAATTAAAGGAAGAACATATCATAGAAGACATTAAATACATTTACATTGACATATTTTTTTTATATGTTTAGAAATTCTGGTGTTATATTTTCATTATTTCTGGGAGATTAGCGCTTAGCGATTAGCCATTAGTGGTTAGCGGTTAACGGTTGTGATACAGATATGACAGGTGAGATAGTGTAGGTGCTAGCGTAGTTGCTAGTATAATGGAGTATAAAAGAATAAAAAATAATATTATGTTTGAGTTGATCTATTAGAGTGAAATGAGGAAGTGAGTTTAAAGTTGTGTTTAAGTTCAGATGAGTGTGTAATTGCTGCTTCCTGTGCAGGTGGGCTGCATGCCCTGGCTTTGGGCCTCCACCTCCAACACCTCGATAGTGATCATTGACAAGGTGGGCGGAGCTAACCGCACCATGCCGGAGCTGCCATGTGACGGGGTGCAGTACGCCTTCCTGACGTGTGTGGTAGCCACGGTTACCATGGCGCTGTTCCTGCGAGTGTCCTGGCTGCCCAAGCTGCTCCTGCTGCTCTTGTTGGCCGTCAGCTTCATCACCGTGCTGGAGCTGAGCGGATATCGCCGCACTGTGACCGGGTCAGAGTTTATACCTCTTTGTGTGTGTGTGAAAGAAAGAAAGAAAGAAAGAAGAAGAAAAAGAAAGAAAGAAAGAAAGAAAGAACACAGCTCATCACTCAGGGACAAATTTTTTATGATTAAAATAAATGAGATACAAGTGAGCTGTATGTAAATAATTTATAATTTGCCTAATCTGTCTACAACAATCTAATCTACCTGTAAGAATAAAACTCAATAATCTAAATCATTATCTATCTGGATATCTAAATAATCCAATCTATCTGCCTAATCTACCTAAACAGTCTAATCTATGTTGCAATCTATTTGTCCAGTTAAATTAGCTGATTTATGTGTCTGATCTATAAAAATCTAATCCCTCTGTCTAATCTAAACTCTTTCTATCTACCTAATAATCTAGTATATTTGTTATAATTTATCTAATCTAATCTGTCAGTCTGACCTAACTAATCTAGTCTAATTTATCGAATAATCTAATCTATCTGTCTGGCATATCTAAAAAGTTTAACGTACCTAAATGTTTTAATCTATCTGTCTAATCTAGCTAATAATCTAATCTATTTGTCTAATCTATCTAACAATCCAATCTGTCTGTCTAAACTAGCTAATAATCCAATCTATGTGTCTAATCTATGTAATGATCCAATCCATGTGTGTAATCTATCTAATAATCCAATCTATCTGTCTGACCTATCTAAAAGTATAATCTGTCTAATAATCCAATCTGTCTGTCTGATCTAACCAAATAGATTTGAATCTATCTGTCCAATCAATTTCATCTAAATCAACTAAATCTGACTATTTGATTCATCTGAGTGAGGAGCTCAGTCTGATTCTGAATACGAGGAAGTTTCCTTGACTAAGTATTGCTAACGCAGAGAGTAGGGATGCACTAAACGTGTCTGTCATTCATTTATCAGATTATTGTATCCAAGTTTACGTTAGAGATCAGAGTCCGATCCCAGCACAGAGAACAGAGCTGAGAGCTGGTCAGTTCACTTTGTACAACTTTTAAAAACTCTTCAGGCAGGGAGTAAATCCTGCCATCTTTTATTCATCCACAAGGTGACGAATTAAATCCCTACACATGATTACACACACACACACACACACACACACACACACACACACACACACACACACACACGCAGAAGCATTATTCACTCTATTGAGTCCTTGTATATCATCCTTTAGCTACTGCTGCACTTTCAGAGCATACTATTTTTGACAATGACCTACACTGTGTGTGTGTGTATTTATGTGGATGTGTGTTTTTGTGTGTTGAACCTAAAAATAAGTCACTGTGTTCCCTTAAAATTCCCAGCTCCAGTCCTCGTTCCAGACCTCCACAGCTGTTTGAGAACTAGGCCATGGGTCAGATTCGGAGCGATATCCGTAATAATGATCATTAAAAGGCATTTCAATCAGCTCTAATGAAGTTGTGTGTTTAAACGCCCCCCCCCCCTTTTTTAAAATTGACCCCTCCAAAGTGTTTGAAGATGAGCCGAGCTTCATTAGAGCCGCACCTAATCAATCAGGACACAAAACATCCGCCCACTCAGCACAGTGGCCTCTTACATAACACAGAGGGAGAGATGCAGAGACAGAAAGGGTGCAGAGATGGATAGATAGATGGATGGATGGCCTCTAGAATTACCGGCACGTTTCCTAAAAATAACCAATAAATTGTATAACTGTCTCTAAGATGACTTTAGTCGAGGTGAATGTAAACTTTTGAAAGCCAGATAGATAGATAGATAGATAGATAGATAGATAGATAGATAGATAGATAGATAGATGGATAGATAGATGGATAGATAGATAGATGGATAGATAGATGGATAGATAGATAGATGGGTCTATCTAGAAGAAGGGCATGCACTAAAGATTAAAAAACAATATGAGAAGCAATAAATAATAAACACACGTATCTTTTACAATATTATCTGTAAATGTTTTGTTGCTCACGCCAGATGGTTCTCCAAAACCACAGAACTTTCCTTGTGCTGTTCATTTTTCTCAGCCTGATCTTTCCTTTCATTACGTGCACTTTACTCCTGCACATGTCAGACTCTAAACTCCAGACTACACATTCTAGATACCAGACTCCACACTCCAGATTCCAGATTTCAGACTCTAGACTGCAGACTCCACATCTCCAGACTGCACATCTCCAGACTCCACATCTCCAGACCCCACATCTGAAGACTCCACATGCCACACTCCAGACTGCACATCTCCAAACTCCACATCTCCAGACTGCACATCTCCAGACTGCACATCTCCAGACTGTACATCTCCAGACTGCACATCTCCAAACTGCACATCTCCAGACTCCAGAATCCACATTTCCAGACTGCACACCTCCAGACTCCAAATCTCCAGACTGCACATCTCCAGACTGCACATCTCCAGACTCCACATCTCCAGACTGTACATCTCCAGACTGCACATCTCCAAACTGCACATCTCCAGACTCCAGAATCCACATTTCCAGACTGCACACCTCCAGACTGCACATCTCCAGACTGCACATCTCCAGACTGCAGTTCTCCAGACTGCACATCTCCAGACTGCACATTTCCAGACTGCACATCTCCAGACTCCACATCTCCAGACCCCACATCTGAAGACTCCACATGCCACACTCCAGACTGCACATCTCCAAACTCCACATCTCCAGACTCCACATCTCCAGACTCCACATGCCACACTCCAGAATCCACATTTCCAGACTGCACATCTCCAGACTGCACATCTCCAGACTGTACATCTCCAGACTTCACATCTCCAGACTGTACATCTCCAGACTGCACATCTCCAGACTGCACATCTCCAGACTCCAGAATCCACATTTCCAGACTGCACATCTCCAGACTGCACATCTCCAGACTGCACATCTCCAGACTGCACATCTCCAGACTCCAGAATCCACATTTCCAGACTGCACACCTCCAGACTGCACATCTCCAGACTGCACATCTCCAGACTGCACATCTCCAGACTCCAGAATCCACATTTCCAGACTGCACACCTCCAGACTGCACATCTCCAGACTCCACATCTCCAGACTGCACATCTCCAGACTCCACATCTCCAGACTCCACATCTGCAGACTCCACATGCTATGCTCCAGACTCCACATGCCATGCTCCAGACTCCACATGCCATGCTCCAGACTGCACATCTCCAGACTGCACATCTCCAGACTGCACATCTCCAGACTGCACATCTCCAGACTCCAGAATCCACATCTCCAGACTCCACATCTCCAGACTCCACATCTGCAGACTCCACATGCTACGCTCCAGACTCCACATGCCACGCTCCAGACTCCACATGCCATGCTCCAGACTGCACATCTCCAGACTGCACATCTCCAGACTGCACATGCCACGCTCCAGACTCCACATGCCACATCTCCAGACTGCACATCTCCAGACTGTACATCTCCAGACTCCACATCTCCAGACTGTACATCTCCAGACTCCAGAATCCACATTTCCAGACTGCACACCTCCAGACTGCACATCTCCAGACTGCACATCTCCAGACTGCACATCTCCAGACTCCAGAATCCACATTTCCAGACTGCACACCTCCAGACTGCACATCTCCAGACTGCACATCTCCAGACTGCACATCTCCAGACTGCACATCTCCAGACTCCAGAATCCACATTTCCAGACTGCACACCTCCAGACTCCAAATCTCCAGACTCCACATCTCCAGACTGCACACCTCCAGACTCCACATCTCCAGACTCCACATCTCCAGACTCCACATCTGCAGACTCCACATGCTACGCTCCAGACTCCACATGCCATGCTCCAGACTCCACATGCCATGCTCCAGACTGCACATCTCCAGACTGCACATCTCCAGACTGCACATGCCACGCTCCAGACTCCACATGCCACATCTCCAGACTGTACATCTCCAGACTCCACATCTCCAGACTGTACATCTCCAGACTGCACATCTCCAGACTGCACATCTCCAGACTCCAGAATCCACATTTCCAGACTGCACACCTCCAGACTGCACATCTCCAGACTGCACATCTCCAGACTGCACATCTCCAGACTCCAGAATCCACATCTCCAGACTCCACATCTGCAGACTCCCCATGCTACGCTCCAGACTCCACATGCCACGCTCCAGACTCCACATGCCATGCTCCAGACTGCACATCTCCAGACTGCACATCTCCAGACTGCACATGCCACGCTCCAGACTCCACATGCCACGCTCCAGACTCCACATGCCATGCTCCAGACTGCACATCTCCAGACTGCACATCTCCAGACTGCACATGCCACGCTCCAGACTCCACATGCCACATCTCCAGACTGCACATCTCCAGACTGCACATCTCCAGACTGCACATCTCCAGACTGCACATCTCCAGACTCCAGAATCCACATTTCCAGACTGCACACCTCCAGACTGCACATCTCCAGACTGCACATCTCCAGACTGCACATCTCCAGACTCCAGAATCCACATTTCCAGACTGCACACCTCCAGACTCCAAATCTCCAGACTCCACATCTCCAGACTCCACATCTCCAGACTGCACATCTCCAGACTCCACATCTCCAGACTGCACATCTCCAGACTGCACATCTCCAGACTCCAGAATCCACATTTCCAGACTGCACACCTCCAGACTCCAAATCTCCAGACTCCACATCTCCAGACTCCACATCTCCAGACTGCACATCTCCAGACTCCACATCTCCAGACTGCACATCTCCAGACTGCACATCTCCAGACTCCAGAATCCACATTTCCAGACTGCACACCTCCAGACTCCAAATCTCCAGACTCCACATCTCCAGACTCCACATCTCCAGACTGCACATCTCCAGACTCCACATCTCCAGACTGCACATCTCCATACTGCACATCTCCAGACTCCAGAATCCACATTTCCAGACTGCACACCTCCAGACTCCAAATCTCCAGACTCCACATCTCCAGACTCCACATCTCCAGACTCCACATGCTACGCTCCAGACTCCACATGCCACGCTCCAGACTCCACATGCCATGCTCCAGACTGCACATCTCCAGACTGCACATCTCCAGACTGCACATGCCACGCTCCAGACTCCACATGCCACATCTCCAGACTGCACATCTCCAGACTCCAAATCTGCAGGCTCCACACGCTACACTCCAGATTCCACACTGTAGAATCCACACTCCACATGCTACACTCGACTCCACCCAGCACATTCCAGACTCCAGACTGCAGAATCCACACTCCAGACTGCACAGACCACACTCCAGTCTCCATACGCCACACCACACTCCAGATTGCAGAATCCAGACCCCACCCACCACACTCCAGACTGCAGACTCCACCCACCAGACTCAACCCACCACACTCCAGACTCCACCCACCACACTCCAGACTGCAGACTCCCTCTGCCAGGAGGTTCAGGCTGGGATATAGATAGGGCTTTTAACACCACATTGATCCTGAATATAAATCCAAATAAACAAGTACTTTTCCATGAAAACCTCAGTCACTGGTTTAAAAAAAAATCAATACACTAAGATAAATGAATATATTTTATCGTTTTGTGTTTAAATTTGTATTTACATTTAAAATCAAAGTCCCTAAGCTAAGAATATTACTCGAATGATATTGTTTTGAAAGAAAGAAGGAAAAAAAGAAAGAAAGAAAGAAAGAAAGAAAGAAAGAAAGAAAGAAAGAAAGAAAGAAATGATGGACAGAATACTGAAGTGATGCTTGTGTTTTTTTCTCTCTGCAGTGCGGGTGTAGGTTCACTGAATGTTCGCTCATATGAGCCCATCCTCTCCCTGCTGCTGTTTTCAAGCGCTCTGGCCCTGCACTCACGCCAGCTTGAGCTCAAACTGCGCCTCGACTTCCTTTGGGCCACTCAGGTTAGAACCCTCACTCAGAAGCCACAGAACACTGACTTAGATCCTATAAGATCCTCACATAGAACCCTCACACAGAACCCGTACAACCCATAGAACCCTGATATAGAACTCTCACACAGAACCAATAAAATCCCTGATATGGATCACATAGAACCTTTACACAGAACTTATAGAACATACACAGAACCCTCACACAGAACCCTTACAGTGCGATTAATGTGAGAACAATGTAACACACACACACACACACACACACACACACACACACACACACACACACAGAGTGTTCTTATATTATTATTATTTGCTGTAATGATTCGGGGACACTGAGGTCATTTTCTCGGTGCTGTTTCTGCTGCAGCATTGTGTGTGTGTGTGTGTGTGTGTGTGTGTGTGTGTGTGTGTGTGTGTGTGTGTGTGTGCGCGTGTGTGTTGCCAGCTTGCTTACTGCTGTGTGTTAGCACTGGCACGCCTCCAAGTGTGGCATGCTGTGCATGTGTGAGTGCATGCATGTGTGTGTGTGTGTGAGTGTGTGTGTGTGTGTGTGTGTGCACTTCTCATAACACTCACACAACATGATTTGGTGACCTACATCACACCCAGGTTCACGCAGACACAACATCAGCTCCCCTCCTTCTTCCTTATGATGATTGGTCAATCTTTCAAGGGGGCGGGACCTCGTAGACAACTGCCAATCACGGAGATGAACATAATTAGAATGATCTCAAACTCCTAGTGTGCTCAGAGCTGCAGTAGCGCTTCAGCACAGAAACCGTGACTGTTAAAATGGATCTTTACAGCTGTATTAAAGACATAATATTTATTATGATAAAATTATCTTTATCATAATAAAGATAATTCTTTGATAGTTTTAAATAATTCGTAGATTTACATATTTAGCTCTCGCTGCATTCTAGAGTGAGATTTAGCTAGCAGGATATTCAGACGCTTCTGAAAAAGTTTTCTTCCTCATGAGGAGAATTAAAAGTGTTCACTGGTACAAACACAGTGGTTTTTTGGTTTTGTTTAGTAGGTTTTTTTTAGCATGGCCCGCGGTGGTAGTGCGGTGTGTAAAAGGTCTGCGTCACTGTTTCAGAGCTGATGTGAATGTTCGATAACGCTGCCTAGCACATAATGGAATAAATTAGAGGCTAAACCCCTCCCCGAGGCCGTGATTACATAACCCTGAGAAACACAAGCACACAAAAAAACAAAGAGCCCCTGAGACACTGCTCACACAACCTCGTTGAACTTTATCCTCACTCACCCCCATAATGTAATACACACACACACACACATGCTCTCTCTGGCCCTGTGCTGACATCTACTGCTGAGGAAAACACTCACTTACACTGTATTATATTTTGAATTATATTCTAAAATGTCTCTATTAAAAAGTGTGTGTACTTTATTTGTTTGTTGTGGATTTATTTGCTCATTAAATCACAAGGTATTACATATTTACATAATAAACACTTATTTGTTTTGTTTATAGCCCAATACTGCTTTCTTTCTTTCTTTCTTTTTTATTATTTTAGAATTTTATCTTATTTTTATTTATTTGTTTGTTTGTTTGTAGAATATTTATTAAAGCACAAAATATTTTAGAGATCTATCTATCTATCTATCTATCTATCTATCTATCTATCTATCTATCTATCTATCTATCTATTTATTCATTTATTTATTTTTAAGTAAACATGTTTCTTTTTTTTTTTTATTTACTTATTCATTCATTTATAGCTTCATTTATTTTTTAAAGGATGTTAAAATATATATATATATATATGAATAAATTTCCTGTGGTGTGTGGATATGTGAGTGTGTGATGTGTGTGATGAATTTCCTGTGGTGTGTGGATATGTGAGAGTGTGATGAATTTCCTGTGGTGTGTGGATATGTGAGTGTGTGATGAACTTCCTGTGGTGTGTGGATATGTGAGTGTGTGATGTGTGTGATGTATTTCCTGTGGTGTGTGGATATGTGAGTGTGTGATGAATTTCCTGTGGTGTGTGGATATGTGAGAGTGTGATGAATTTCCTGTGGTGTGTGGATATGTGAGTGTGTGATGAATTTCCTGTGGTGTGTGGATATGTGAGTGTGTGATGAACTTCCTGTGGTGTGTGGATATGTGAGTGTGTGATGTGTGTGATGTATTTCCTGTGGTGTGTGGATATGTGAGTGTGTGATGAATTTCCTGTGGTGTGTGGATATGTGAGTGTGTGATGAATTTCCTGTGGTGTGTGGATATGTGAGTGTGTGATGAATTTCCTGTGGTGTGTGGATATGTGAGTGTGTGATGTGTGTGATGCATTTCCTGTGGTGTGTGGATATGTGAGTGTGTGATGAATTTCCTGTGGTGTGTGGATATGTGAGAGTGTGATGTGTGTGATGAATTTCCTGTGGTGTGTGGATATGTGAGTGTGTGATGAATTTCCTGTGGTGTGTGGATATGTGAGTGTGTGATGAATTTCCTGTGGTGTGTGGATATGTGAGTGTGTGATGTGTGTGATGAATTTCCTGTGGTGTGTGGATATATGAGTGTGTGATGAATTTCCTGTGGTGTGTGGATATGTGAGTGTGTGATGAATTTCCTGTGGTGTGTGGATATGTGAGTGTGTGATGAATTTCCTGTGGTGTGTGGATATGTGAGTGTGTGATGTGTGTGATGAATTTCCTGTGATGTGTGTGAGTTGTTCGGTCAGATTCATTTGAATGACCGTCTTGTGACACGGAGACATTTGGTGTGTCCAGGCTGAGGAGGAGAGGGATGGGATGGAGAAGGTGAAACTGGACAACAGGAGGATTCTCTTCAACCTGCTGCCGGTTCACGTGGCTCAGCACTTCTTAATGTCCAACCCCAGGAACATGGTGAGGGGCAACAAGGCTGAACAAAGCCACATGATCCACATGTAACAATGGCAACTGTAACAGTGACAGACTGTAGAACTGGCCGATTGATTGATTAATTGATTGATTGATTGATTCATTCATTCATTTATTTATTTATTTAATCACAAGGAATTATTAATAATATTTATTTGTTTGTTTTATTTGTTTGTTTATATCACAGTACCAGCAAATTTATTTATTTATTTATTTAATCACAAGGAAATATTAATAATATTTATTTGTTTGTTTTATTTGTTTGTTTATATCACAGTACCAGCAAATTTATTTATTTATTTATTTAATCACAAGGAAATATTAATAACATTTATTTGTGTGTTTTATTTGTTTGTTTATATCAAAGTAACAGCAAATTTATTTATGTATTTATTTATTTATTTATTTATTTATTTATTTATCTATTTATTTATTTAATCACAAGGAATTATTAATAATATTTATTTGTTCGTTTTATTTGTTTGTTTATATCACAGTACCAGCAAATTTATTTATTTATTTATTTAATCACAAGGAATTATTAATAATATTTATTTGTTTGTTTTATTTGTTTGTTTATATCACAGTACCAGAAAATTTATTTATTTATTTATTTATTTAAGGAAAATCAGATGTTTATTTATTTGTTTGTTCATTAAGGTGTTATTAAAAGTCTTTATTTATTTGTTTTTTATTTTTATTTTACATAAATCAGATATTTGTTTGTTTGTTTGTTAACGGCTTATGCAGTCATCTTCCTTAGCTACTTCTTCCAGTTATAAAGTAACTGCAGTAACATTTGCAGAAAAATAACTATATTTATATAAAGTTATTATTGCATTTTTAAAAAAAAACTTAAGAAATTAGGTATATTTGGTGCCAAAACGTTTGCATACAGCTTTATTTATTTATTTTGTTCCTTTCATTCCATTCTGACTTGCACGTTTGTTTGTTTATCCGTAGGATCTGTATTACCAGTCATACTCCCAGGTCGGTGTGCTCTTCGCCTCCATTCCCAACTTCAACGACTTCTACATCGAGCTGGACGGAAACAACATGGGCGTGGAGTGTCTGCGTCTCCTCAACGAGATCATCGCCGATTTCGACGAGGTCAGTCTCCGTCTCTCTCCCCCACAGCCGTTCAAAATCGACTAGATCCTGCAGGTGGTGTGGTCTAAATGTGCCCTGTCTCCTGTTCGTTTCCTAGCTCATGGACAAGGAATGCTACAAAGACATCGAGAAGATCAAAACCATCGGCAGCACCTACATGGCAGCGGTGGGTTTGGTTCCCACTACAGGCAGCAAGGTGAACCTTCCACTGCATCCTTCTACTAGTACCAAAGCTGAATTAAATCTAAACATCTAGCAGAGGTACAGATACAGGTTGCAGGTTCTCTGGCAGTCCCAGGATTTCAGTTGTATCAAATTCAATTCAAGTTTATTTGTATAGCGCTTTTAACAATGGACATTGTCTCAAAGCAGCTTTACAGAACATAAGAAACATAGTACAAAAAGTTCAAGATTAATATTAGACTTATATTTCAATTTATTTCTATTAATACCTAATCCCTAATGAGCAAGCCTGAGGTGACTGAGGCATGGGAAAACTCCCTTAAATGGTACGAGGAAGAAACCTTGAGAGGAACCAGACTCAAAAGAGAACGTCATCCTCATCTGGGTGACAGCAGAGAGTGTGATTAAAAATGATTCTAAACACCAGAGAGTGTGATTAAAAATGATTCTAAACACCAGAGAGTGTGATTAAAAATGATTCTAAACACCAGAGAGTGTGATTAAAAATGATTCTAAACACCAGAGAGTGTGATTAGAAATGATTCTAAACACCAGAGAGTGTGATTAGAAATGATTCTAAACACCAGAGAGTGTGATTAGAAATTATTCTAAACACCAGAGAGTGTGATTAAAAATGATTCTAAACACCAGAGTGTGATTAAAAATGATTCTAAACACCAGAGAGTGTGATTAAAAATGATTCTAAACACCAGAGAGTGTGATTAAAAATGATTCTAAACAGCAGAGAGTGTGATTAAAAATGATTCTAAACACCAGAGAGTGTGATTAAAAATGATTCTAAACACCAGAGAGTGTGATTAAAAATGATTCTAAACACCAGAGAGTGTGATTAAAAATGATTCTAAACACCAGAGAGTGTGATTAAAAATGATTCTAAACAGCAGAGAGTGTGATTAAAAATGATTCTAAACACCAGAGTGTGATTATAAATGATTCTAAACACCAGAGAGTGTGATTAGAAATGATTCTAAACACCAGAGAGTGTGATTAAAAATGATTCTAAACACCAGAGAGTGTGATTAAAAATGATTCTAAACACCAGAGAGTGTGATTAAAAATGATTCTAAACACCAGAGAGTGTGATTAAAAATGATTCTAAACACCAGAGAGTGTGATTAAAAATGATTCTAAACACCAGAGAGTGTGATTAGAAATTATTCTAAACGCCAGAGAGTGTGATTATAAATGATTCTAAACACCAGAGAGTGTGATTAGAAATGATTCTAAACACCAGAGAGTGTGATTAAAAATGATTCTAAACAGCAGAGAGTGTGATTAAAAATGATTCTAAACACCAGAGAGTGTGATTAGAAATGATTCTAAACACCAGAGTGTGATTAAAAATGATTCTAAACAGCAGAGAGTGTGATTAAAAATGATTCTAAACAGCAGAGAGTGTGATTAAAATTGATTCTAAACACCAGAGAGTGTGATTAGAAATGATTCTAAACACCAGAGAGTGTGATTAAAAATGATTCTAAACACCAGAGAGTGTGATTAAAAATGATTCTAAACACCAGAGAGTGTGATTAAAAATGATTCTAAACACCAGAGAGTGTGATTAAAAATTATTCTAAACACCAGAGAGTGTGATTAAAAATGATTCTAAACACCAGAGAGTGTGATTAAAAATGATTCTAAACACCAGAGAGTGTGATTAAAAATGATTCTAAACACCAGAGAGTGTGATTAAAAATGATTATAAACACCAGAGAGTGTGATTAGAAATGATTCTAAACACCAGAGAGTGTGATTAAAAATGATTCTAAACAGCAGAGAGTGTGATTAAAAATGATTCTAAACACCAGAGAGTGTGATTAGAAATTATTCTAAACGCCAGAGAGCGTGATTAAAAATTATTCTAAACATCAGAGAGTGTGATTAGAAATTATTCTAAACGCCAGAGAGTGTAATTATGAATAATGTCCTTTCTACAGTCATATACAGACAATTGGAGTTCCAGGAGCTCCTGAGCAACTCATAAATTAGCTCAACATCTGAGTTCATCATCACCTCCTCCATGCTGAAGCCTTCAAATGCTCAATGAAGGAGATATGGCATATGTAGAATGTTATTGTGTGTATTGATTAGGAGGTTGTTGTCCTCAAAGTCCAAATGGGGTTGGCATCTTCTCTTCGAATGCCTGAAATCTTCATGAAGAGGGATCCATCTTGAGCAAATGAGTGGAATATCTCAAGAACCTAATGTCTTCTTGTTGAAATCATGTCTTTCGGCTGACCTCCACAGCAGATGTGCTTTACATTAGGGTATATTGTACTAATCAGACACTCTGCTCTCACGTTCTAGGTTAAAAAGTCCATTTTAGCTCACCTGAGCACCATCGCAGACTTCGCTATCGAAATGTTCGACGTCCTTGATGAGATCAACTACCAGTCTTACAATGATTTTATCCTGAGAGTGGGTAAGTTGAAGTGGGTAAAACAGGGTGGACTCATGCGCCGGGAGATTCCGGGGTATTTATGTGTTTTTTCCTCACAGGTATTAACGTAGGTCCAGTGGTGGCCGGGGTTATCGGGGCTCGTAGGCCTCAGTATGATATCTGGGGCAACACGGTGAATGTGGCCAGCCGTATGGACAGCACCGGAGTCCCGGGAAAGATCCAGGTCCACATGCCTTTCTTTCTTTATTGATACATTTATTTAGTTCAAACTTCCTGTAGCATGAAATCCAGCTGTCGAATTCTCCATTCTGATTGGTCAAAAGGTGCTGATTGGTTTTCTGTTGATTAGTGTTGAGACAGCAGGTCTGACAGTAGTGCAGCTCCAAATGACAGATTCAGTCACCAAAATCCACATCTCAGAATATTCTACTCAAGGGCAGAAAAAAGGCTGCTACAGCCATCTTCCTTAGCTAGCTCTTTGAGTTTTGTGTAACAAAGTTAAACTATTAAATTATTATCAAAATAAAACTTTATTATCATGTGATGATTGGGGGAGGAAACAGCATATTTATTTATTTATAAATACATATTTATTTATTTGTTTATTTATAGCACAAAGCTGACTTAAAAATATTTATTTATTACAGTATAATATATTAGCGTTTATAGCACAGTACAAGCAAATGTAGTTATTTTCCTTATTATTAATTTTTTTTTTTTTGGCAAAAGTTATTTATTTATTTAAAGCATAGTACTCGAAAAAAGTTTTTTTGTTTTTGTAATAATTTATTTATGTATATTTGTTTACCAGTAAAACCAGATATTTCTATTAATTGTTTTATTTATGTATTAAAGTACAAGACATAATTAAAATATATAAATATTGTTTGTAGGAAATATTTATATGTTTGATTATTTATAGTTTCATTTGTTTATTATAGCTTTAATGAAAAATATTTATTTTATTTATTTGTTTTTGTTTATAGCATAGTACTAGCAAAAGTTATTTTGCTTTTTTTTTTTTAGAAACATCTTTTATTTGTTTATTAAAGCACAAGGAATTATTACAAATATTTATTAGGTTTTTTTTATAGCACAGTACTAGCAACTAAGTTAATTAGTTGTTTTGCTTATTTATTTCTTTACACCACCATCTCCCTTTGCTACTTCTTCCAGTTTTGCACATCAACAATGAAACTGAGTGAAAAAGGAGTGAGAGTGAAGGATGATCCTTCACATTTTATTAATTGTGTCATCGTTCAATGACGAATGTATGACGCGTCAATCTCTAATGAATATAAATGAGAATAGATCCATTAGAATAAATTAGAATTCTGCCACAGTGTAACTGGAAAAGAGCCAAGACACTGTAATGTGTCTCGAGTTTGTTTCAATACAATAAACGTTACCCATGTCTCCTCTACAGGTAACGGAGGAAGTGCACCGCCTGCTACAGAACGACTACGACTTGGTGTGTCGCGGCAACATCAGCGTCAAGGGGAAAGGTGAAATGGTGACCTACTTCCTGGAGGGCAGATCTCAAGGCGCAGGTCCGAGGGCACCCGAGCGTCGCAGGAGCACGTACGCCATGGGCCGTGCCGCCAGGGTCGGGGTCGGATCCGCACAAAGCTCCGCCCACAACTCTGCCCACGGCCGTCCTGCGTCTTATATCGTGCACGAGAAGGATGGCGAGGACGACACCGAAGAGGACGAAGGAGAGGTTTAAGATGAGGAAAGAGAAATCAGCTTCAGTACGAAGCATCAGAAAGATAGATACTAAAGGTCTTTCTTCATACTCAAAGACGAGGCAGGGCACCAGGTGTTCAGCCACGAAGATTTTACAAGCTACAACGTGGAAAGAAGAATCTGAGAGATGGAATTTTTGTCTTCCCTTTCTAACCTGATCGATGACCTGCTTGGGTTTCGGCGACGGAAATACTTCGTTTGTTCTCTTCAGTGTTTAGATCGCAAGCTGCACACTCGTCTTTTTCCAATCAGAGGCACGGCTGGGGATTACACACACACATATATACACACACACTTTTTTGTGCACACGCAAAATAATGGAACTTAAAGTCGATTATTTACACTATTTACATCAGGACTAATTTTTTGGGGGGTTTTTATGTATTATATGCCAAGACTACCTGATCCAATGTAAATACTTTGATGTTCTATAAAACTTTGTGTACTTTTTGTATGCTGTTCAGTGAGGCCGAGTGGAGCCGAGTGCGTGTGCATGTGATCGAGACGTAACCAAGATAGCACAGACGACGTTTTAAAAGCAATTTATCACTTATATAAAGCTTTCTAGGCTTTTTTTTTCTGGTGGTGTTGGTAACTTTGCAGATCTTTGCGTAGCTGTTTATTAATCAGGGAGGGTGACCAGTGCCCAAACTGCTCTACTTGTTTTGATATTTTTCAGGTTATTATGCGACTTGCCTTGCTGCACAGACGACTTTTCTAACGTGAGATTTTGCTTAACTTTCTTATCAGGGCACTTCTATTAGACGTTAACGGACTTAACACGTGTAGACGCGACTACGAGGACACTTCCGGCACCGACGCTGACGAGGGACTATTAAAGGACGTTATGATCGCAAAATCGTACAAAAGCAATGATTAGCAAAATTTTTTTTTTTCCTCTGGTCTTCTTAAAAGCATGTTTTCATGAGTGTTTTAGGAAAAGATTGAAGCATACAGTCGAAACGTTTGCGCTCTGAAGGTCATAACCTCATGTTTAGAAGAGAATCTCAGCCATTCGCATGTATATAAAGTCACAGGGTGCTTTCGCATCTGCAGGGTTTAGTCAGTTTGAACAGAAACCTCATGCATTCTCTGCCTCTGTGTGCTTCTTCAGACATTTAGCACTCGCACTCGGGCATACAAGAAAAAAACCCCAGAAAGATCGAAAGAAATAAAGTGTCTGAGAAAGTGAATCTGAGTGAGAAAGAGATTCGACTCTGAATCGGCTCTTTTGCATTTAGTGAATCAAACACGCCATAGGTTTTAGGTGGCAGTCAGGGTTGCCAGGTCTCAGTCTCCCCCAAAAATTTTCAGTACTAAAAAAATTTAGTGGAGCAAAACAATCCAAAGGCCGAAAGAAAGCATCGGAGCATGTGGTCTTGCTTGTTTCCAAGGGAAACCTTGTGAGAAAGCAATTTGACTCTTTTGCATGAAGTGAATCAAACATGCCATAGGTTTTAGGTGCCAGGTCTCAGCAAAATTTCCATCCCCAAAAAAAAAAAAAAAAAAGTTTAACAAAACAATCCGAAAGACTGAACGAAAGCATCTGAGTCTGGTGTCTCTCACTTCCGAGTGAACCCTAACAAGAAACTGATTTGACTCTGAATCGACTCTTTTTCTATGAAGTGAATCAAACTTTCCATGGGATTTGTGTTGCAGTCAGGGTTGCCAGGTCTCAGTAAAAAATATTACTCTTAAAATTAAAAAACATGGACAATTAAGAGACATATTTTTTATTTTTGTCAACCTTTATGGTGAGCACAAATTTCTAATTCGGACACTCCATGATGCTATTCTTCAATATATCTTTATCTTTATTACAATTATTAGCTTTTATTGGCTTTTATTGGCTTTAAAACCAAATTTTGATGTACAAAAAATGTACAATCTCCCACAAATTGTTCCAAAATTAGATATTTGGTTGGGAAATGGTGTCCATGGCAACCCTGCTGCTATTCTGAGCCTCGAGGCACAAACTGAGCCAAAAAAAAACCCCCAGAGCTGTAGAACTGCAGAAACGGCAGAAAGTAAAGATTCTGGAGATTTACACAAACAATAAAACATGACAGAAAATATTTTAAACATTTTAGCTAACAATTAAAAAATGATCCAACAATCCATTTGGCTGATTTCTCAGAGCTTCACCTCTGTACCTTTTTTGTCTTGCTGAGTTTCTGAAATGAATCTCCACTAACAATTTTTTTTGCTGTATGAATAAAACCAGGAGATGTGAAAGCATCCTTAAATGTCCTCGTTAACATGGTGCTGCAGTTCAGACACCACAGAGCACAAAAAAAAAGTGCCACAGGATGGATATTAGTGACTTTTTTTTATATTGATCCTCACCACTACATCCATTTCTTGCATGCAGCGGGTGATATTGTGGAAATGCAGGAAGATTTCCTGCTTGCTCACTCCCTCCAGGATTGAGGAGTTTTTTTTTTTTAAATGTACCACAGATTTTGCGCAGATTTGTGGCGAGACACGACACATTCATCCAAATCCCTCTTCCAATTCCTGTCATTACATGTGTGGCTAGGAGGTTAAACAAAGAATCCTGTATTTGCGAATGCAAAAAAAAGCGTAAAAAACAAACAACAAAAAGCACAAAACACAAATTTTAAAAAGCTACAAAATCAAGCATTTTTAGCCACGCTTACAAAAAAATAAAAATAAAAAATCTGCACAATCCTGGAGGGACTCAATATTTAGGATCTGAGTTATAGATATAAATATCATAGTTACTCTTTTTTTCTTTTTTTTTTTCTATCTAAATAATTTTTTTCTGGTGTTAATTCAAACACATAAATGACTAAATAAAATACGATAAACTTTCTGTAAACAAACCCGGCAAATATTTTCACATTTTCATCTGGAAAACATTGTGAATCCCTTTACTTCCTGGAGCTCCGAGGCTCGAATTCGTTTTTAACTCAAAAAAAAAAAAAAAAAAAAGTTTTTCTTTAGAACCAATGCATAATTGTGGTTCTAGAGCGAATGTACATTTAAAGGGTTGTAGTTTAACAACAACATTAAAGTCTTTTTTTTTTTTTTTTTTTAACAAAGGCAGTTAAGAAATGCGTCAAATAATCATTATTATTACATTATTATTTTTTTTTTACTCAGACACATTTTCTAATTAGCAACCGTTCCTGTTCGGCTGTTATTAAGATATGAATTTTTTATTTTTATTTTTTTATTTTTTAAAGACCAACCCAGGAAGAAATAGCACACTTTTTATCCGTTTATAGTTACGTATAATGTTATGGAACATCTACAGTATGAGCTAGTTCCTTTTCTCACTTACGTTATAGCAGCTATAAACACTCTTTCCCTTAGTTAGCCTCGGCTGTTTCCTCTTTCTTAGGGTAAGAGAAATGCAGCTTGTCGTATATTACTGAAAAAGGAAATCTACGATATATATTACAGTATAAATAAATAAATAAATACTTTTCACTGACACTGGAGACTCCGTCCATGAAAGCTTCACCATATCAACAGTGTCAACAGCATCTAAGTTGTTTTGTTTTTTTTTAATCTGAATCAGATTATCATTATTATTAACTTTAGATTCTAATGTTTATTATAATGACAACATATTAGAATTAATATAAACCTATAAATCTAGGCAACTAATCAACACCTCCTGACCAATCCGAAGGCAGAATTCAGCAGCGTTCTGATAAAATAGTCATTATTTGATGCAATTCTGTTATCGCTTGTTGTTAAAGCTTTGGTTTAATGACTAAATATACATTTTTTTACGGTTACAGAGCTGAAGAATTTACCACAAGGTCCTGACCTGCTCACCTGAGACATTGAACATGTTTTTTTTTCCTATGATCTCTGTGTATCTTTTCTTTTCTCTACTGAATCAATAATCATGTTTCTTTCATTGCCTGACAAGCCGCTTCGCACGTTGGGCTCGATTTGTTTGGACTTACAATACAGAACCGGCCACGAACTGCTCGATCTCGTCCCGGACTGGACCACATCAATAAAAAAAAACGTTTTCTGCCTTATTTTACAAGCTCTAGTGAATGAACTCTTTGCCTTGAAGCTAACGCTCTTTGATATGCAGATGTACCGTTTGTAAATGCAGTGGTGTGTGAAGCATCTTCTATACAAAGCTGAGCAGTAGACCATTTTGTAATGAATACAGCATTGAAGTAAAAATCTTTCTCCACTGAGCTCGTGACTTTTCTTAGCGCAGAATGAGATCCAGTGTGTGAACCTTCAGCGTGATGGGATGTGTCACTTTGCTTCATGAATATGTGTGAAGTGTAGAAAAGAGAAGAGAAGAAAGGATAGATGGAATGAAAGGACAGGAAAGCTCACAATGCTGCTTAAGGACATCTTCATCCTCTGCTTCATCTTCTTCTTCTTTTGACATTGTGTCACTAGCAGCCCGTACAACCTTCTGGTAAAAAAACAAAAAAAACAAAACATCAGGTCAAATTTGGGCTTACTTTTGAGATCAATTTATGCTCCTAACTCCGTCCAGGGTGTATCCAGCCTTGATGACGCCTGAGATAGACACAGGCTCCCCGTGACCCGAGAATAGATCGGATATGCGGTACAGACAATGGAGAAAAGAAATATATATATATATAACATCTTTATATCATATAATTATAAGCAGCAAAATAAAATTTCAATGTAAATAATGACATTTATGAAGGATAGAATAAATCCCTCGAATAATCTTTAACTTAAATCCAAACAGAATACTATCATCATGATTAGGCCTAATTACATACACTTATACATGCTAATAGTTACCCCACGTTAGCTAGCTTCTTAACAAGCGTGGTTATTGGTTTATACACACAAACAGCCAAAAGTCTCTAAGGCCCTCTAGTGGCTGAGGCCCGGAGCTGCAGCTCTTCTAGTCCGGTGGAGGAAACGGACGAAGTTGGCTAAAATGGACGAGACCTATGGCGTCAAATCACCGCCATAAATATCGTGCCCGTAAAAAAATAAATAAATAAATACAACACACGAATCACAAAGTTGCTATTACAAAAATCACAAGTAGAGTTTTATGCAGATTAGGGGGCGTGGTAAAGGTCTCCATTGGTCCACTGCTTCTCAACCTACTGCCTTTCTCTAGCCAATCAGAAAAGTGACGTCACTGAGGTGCGACTCTGCAGGTTAGGGTTTGAACCTGTCTTGAGCAGGTGAGAAGAAGCGAAGGGCGATTCTGCACAGCTACATGTAATCGATATCAATGTACACGTTAGTTAGATGCCTTAATCGTCCACTGAATCAGGTGTAATGTGAATAAAATGGTTCTTAAATAGTTCTTTCAGTTGTTTTGTGCAGGTGTGGATGACATTGCTTTCTCCCTAGAGGAGCAGAGTGCTGGGGTTGTGCTTATAGACACTGAGTGGATGCTGTGGCCACAGGCACAGTTTAGGACAGGCATTGAACCAAACTCCCGAGACTTTGGACGAGATCTGTACTTATTAGTTTTAAACTCTGTGCAGCAAATCGTGGAATAAATGTTTTAATTACATTTATAGCATCACTCTACAATGCTTACATCTAATAACCCTAAATCCTTCAGCAGCTTTTATGGTGGCATGGAACTCCATGATGATGTTGATCTATCTCTAGCTATGTGGACGACAACAACCTCCTAATTAATTTACACATAACTTTCTACACATGCTGTATCTGCATCACATAACTGACTATACATAAATGCAGAAAGGACATTGTTCATATCACACTCTCCGGTGTCACCCAGATGAGGATGGGTTCCCCTTTGAGTCTGGTTCCTCTCAAGGTTTCTTCCTCATACCATCTAAGGGAGTTTTTCCTTGACACAGTCACCTCAGGCTTGCTCACTGGGCGATAACTTTGTCTAACACCTAGGACTGTCTTTGAGACAATGCTTTTTGTTAAAAGCACTATACAAATAAAACTGAATTGAATTGAATAGTTCACAGACAGAAATAAAGAGACAGAAATAAAGAGTCTAGGAATAAATTCTAATATAATTTAGTTATTTTGAGATGACAGTTGTTGTTTTTTTTACTCTGACAAGAAGCCATTGTTATAATATGAATAAAGAGCTCTCTCTCTCTCTCTGGCCTTAATATAAAACAGTAACAGTCACTGCTTTAATAAAACTTTATTTTATTTATCTCTTTTTTCAACATAGTACAGAACTATAGCAGTAACAGCCCTCGACACAGAATTATAAAAACTGCAGAAAAGAACTACTGCAATGGGCAGAAACAGTGCAGAGTCAAATACTTTTAAAACATTATGCAAAAAAACAACAACAACAAAAATCACAGGGCGCACCACCAACCGAAAATGTTAAAAAATGAAACTCTGTAGCCTATATTAACAATATACAGTCAGTCATTCTTATCAAAGTGACTTGAATAGGAATCAAATAAACACAACGAAAAAAGTCTTTTATGATCTTTCATATTTCTGCCTACTCAGTGTGAAACCTGGGCCTGTTCGGATGAACACAGAGCTGATATCCTGGCAGGAATTGAAGAAGGACACACACGAAGCTCTTCCTCAACAGCTCTTAGTCTCTCTCTGTTTTTAGTTTTTATAGCAGTCAGGCTTGAGAAGCTCAGCTCACACAAGATACGTCGTGGAAAATGGGAGCAATATCAAAATAGCTTTGTTTGCCAGAATTGGGAACTCCTTGACAACAGCCAAACAAAGACTGTCTAAAGGTAGATCAGCAAACCTTAGCTTTAAACCACGATTTTGTCTCAGCTCAGTTAGTTCCTCCTGCTCCAGTGGAGTCATGTCCTTTCCAACGACTGATGTTGAGCTATATGGGTCCCTAACCCAGTCAAGGCATTCAGTGAAGGCTGAAGAGTAATAAAATGACATGATCTCCTCAAGAGTTTTACATTTTTCCTTTTGTAAAACTTCTCCATCACTGTCACCGTAGTCTCGCTAGCCACAACGCCACTGTCACTGCCACCTGTCGTATCCAGGCATCACTAATTGTCTTGTCTCAAAATACAAGGCAATTAGCTACCTGCTGCCACCTACCGACATGGAAGAGTATGACATGGTTACTCTGCCGGTCACTAGACAGCGCAGACACTCGACAATGGCATATTATTTGCAGACAATAATTAATTAGTTTTCAAAAAATGTTTTTTAGACCAATTAGGCGAAATTGAATAATTTTCCACTAGTGTACCGCGGCACAGTGGTTGAAAAACACTGGGCTAGAGAAAGGCAGTAGGTTGAGAAGCAGTGGACCAATGGAGACTTTTACCACGCCCCCTAATCTGCATAAAACTCTACGCGTATTTTTTTGGAATAGCAACCTTGTGATTCGTGTGTTGTATTTATTTATACGGGTACGATATTTTATGGCGGTGATTTGACGCCACAGAGATCCGCGGGCACTTCCGCATAAGGATAACGCCGTCACGTGACCCACGCTGACGCGGGCGCCCCTGCAAAGCCCCCCTCCCGGCCGCCCCCCCCCCCCCCGAACGGACAAACGAACCCTTAACCCCCCCCACCCCCACCCCCGGAATCCGAACCTTCTCATTCTTAAACCCTGTGACGTCACAGAAGGTGTTACAAACGGTGTAGACAGGGATCTTCACAAGTTGTATCGTTTATTCATCCTGGATTTTAGTGAAGAAATGGCTGATTTTAGCAAACGAGAGAGAGAGCAACCAGAGCCAGTGGCCTCCTGCAGCGGTCAGAAGCTGTTAGAGAAAGACAGCATGATGAAGAAACTGCAAGAGGAAAAGGAAGAGATGGCTGAGAAGTTGCGAGGGCTTGAGAAGGACAGAGAAAGAATTGAAGAGCTCATTGAGGCAGAGCAGAGAAATAATCTGCGTGTAGAGATGCAGAGAGCTCTAGCAGATTTTAAGGAGGAGCAGATGGAGAGAGATAGAGCTAATCAGATGCTCTTGATGGATTTAATGAGCACAGTAAAGAATCTGAAAGGAGCTCAGGTTCGCGGAAATGAGGAGAGAGACACAAAAATGAGAGACACAGCAGACGGCAGGAATAATGTCGTTACTCTTAAGTTAGGGGACGTGGAAGCCATGATTTTTGTTGACAGAAAGCGTCAGGACGGAGAGGAGGCCGAGCTGGAGAACGAGAGGAAGAAACGCCCTGCAGCGGAGAGAGAAATCCAAGAGATGGTGGCTTCCTGGAAAGAGCAGAGCAGGACGTGGCTTCAGCAGATGCAGGAGAAGGACAACATGGTGGAACAACTCAGAGAGGAGAAGAAAGAGATGGCCAAGAGGATACAAGAGCTTGAGAAGGAAAACAAGAGACAGGATGATCTCAGAAAGATGGAGCTGATGAATCTGCAAGGACAAATGCAGGGAGTATTTAGAGAATTTAAGAAAGAAGTGGAGGAGAGAGAAATCGCTTACCTGGAGCTGACAGAGCGATTACTGGCAAAGATAAAGTATCTGGAGCAGAACCAGGCTCAGAGAGAAGAGGAGAGAGAGCAGCTCCAGAACGAAAGACAGATAGACCTGCAGAAGAGCGAGACAGAGGATGAAGAAGTTGAGACGGAAAGTCTGTCTGATGCTAAGATGGACGCAGAAACGCAGACTGGAGAGTTTGAAGAGCAAGACAACCTGAAGGTGAGAGAAGTGGAGGGGCAATACAGCCTGAAGGTGAGAGAGGTGGAGGAGAGGAACGCTGCACTTCTGCAACACATCTATGAGCTCCAGACTTCCAACTCAGTCTTTAAGGAGCGAGAAGAAATAGCAGAGTTGATTATACATGTCCTGCAGAAAGATAAAGAAGATCAGATTAAAGAGAGAGAGAGATGGAAGAAACAGATAACGTTATGGGAGGAAGCGTCAGAAAGATGGAAGAAAGAGAAACAGAGCTGGAAGGAAGAGAGAGAGAGCCAGAGGAAAGAGAGAGAGAGCTTTGTGGCAGAGATACAGCGTTTAGAGGAAGAGAGCAAGAGCCAGAAGAAAGTGAGAGAGAGCTGGGAGAAAGAGTTAGCGCTCTTACAGAAAGAGAGAGAGAGACGAAAGAAAGAGAGACAGAGCTGGAAGAAAGAGAGAGAGAGACAGAAGAAAGAGAGAGCGAGCTGTGAGGACGAGATTGTGCGCTTAGAGGAAGAGAGAGAGAGTCGGAAGAAAGAGAGAGAGAGCTGGGAGAAAGAATTAGAGCACTTAAAGAAAGAGAGTGAGAGCCGGGAGAAAGAGAGAGAGAGCTGGGAGGAAATGAAGAGGAACTGGCAGCAGGAGAAAGGGGACTGGGAGAGAGAGAGAGACAACTGGGAAAAAGAGAAGCGGCTGATTGCGAAGGAGAGAAAAGCGGCGAGAAAGATGTACGATATTATGTGGTTCTAGAGAGAGAGAGCGGCAGACACAGGAGAGAGAAACTTTACTGCAGTCTTTTTCCGTGTGTGAAAAACTTTAATAAAATCCTCAACTTCACTTCTTGTGTCTTTTGGTGTTTTCTTTTTGAGTATAACAATAATAGTAATAATAATAATAATAATAATAATAATAATAATAATAATAATAATAATATTAACAATAATAATAATATTAACAACAACAACAACAACAATAATAATAATAATAATAATAATAATAATATAATAATAATAATAATAATAATAATAATAATAATAATAATAATGAAATATCATTATAAAATTCGACATTATTATGTATGAGGGCAGTTTTGTGTTACACGGCTCACAGAGGGCAGTGGGGGTGTTTTGGGTGTTTTGGTCAGAAAACACGATGCATTTCTGATGAAATTGCAGACCAACAAACTACTCTAGATTTCTGCTAAAGCTCAGGGACGTCCATATCACTACATTTATCCTCTCTAATGTCAGCACGTGAACATAGAGAACATGAACACTACCTTTCACGTTATCAGAAATTAAATGTGTGTCCTTGTCATGAAATGAAGTAAGAGTCATATGATAGAGAGAGAGAGAGAGAGAGAGAGAGAGAGAGAGAGAGAGAGAGAGAGAGAGAGAGAGAGAGAGAGAGAGAACAGGGAATTAAAGAGTGAATCCAAGGTCTGTACAACACACATACTTGTGAAATATCTGTTTGAAATGTTAAGAAAAAGACAGAATGTGTCTGTTTTCTGATGCTGAAATGTTTAGGCTAGCTTGAACCAAACTCCCGAGACTTTGGACGAGATCTGTACTTATTAGTTTTAAACTCTGTGCAGCAAATCGTGGAATAAATGTGTTTTAATTACATTTATAGCATCACTCTACAATGCTTACATCTAATAACCCTAAATCCTTCAGCAGCTTTTATGGTGGCATGCAACTCCATCATGATGTTGATCTATCTCTAGCTCTTGCACTTCTGCAACACATCTATGAGCTCCAGACTTCCAACTCAGTCTTTAAGGAGCAAGATTCGGCGATACAGGTCTTGGAGCAAGAGAAAGAACATCAGACAAAAGAGAAACAGATCTGGAAGAAACAGAGAGCATTATGGGAGCAAGAAGCAGAAAAATGTGCAGAAAAGAGAAAGGGATTAGAGAATGAGATAGAGAGCTGGAAGAGGAAACTTGGTGAAGCTCTGATGGAAATTCAGTCTATGAAAGACACAAAGAAAGAAACGAATAAATGCAAGCTGAAGGAATTGGAGAAGAGGAATGCTGAGATCCAGCGCAACAACACGGAGCTCCAGACTTCCATCAGACACCTTCAGGAAAGAGCAGAGAAAGCAGAGAGTGTGAACGAGCACATGGTCATGGAGAGAAAGAGCTGGGAGGAAGACAGGAAGAGATGGGAAAAAGAGAGAGAGAGCTGGGAGAAGAAGGCCAGTGACGCTGAGATGGGAAGTCAGTCTGAGGCTAAAAAGGACACAGAGGACGAGACGGGTCAGGGCAAGCTTCAGCAAAACGTCCCCGAGCTCCAGGCTTCTTTCCAACAGCTTAAGGAAGGAACACAGTCTGTGAACGTCCTCGACACAAAGAACGACGACTGTGAGAAACAGAAGAGGAGCGAGACAGAGAAAGGAGAAAGGAAGGGGAGTGGGAAAGGGAAGGGGAAAGGGAAGGGGAAAGGGAAAGGGAAGAAGCGGAAGAAACATTTTTGGTGTTAGAGAGAAAGCAGTCAAAGCTGGAGAGAGACAAAGAACATTTTCAATAAAAATCTGTAAAACAAAAAAAAATGTGTTTTTGTTCCTTTTTTAAAATAGTGAGAAATAATAATAATAATAATAATAATAATAATAATAATAGTAATAATAATAATAATAATAATAATAATAATAGTAATAATAATAATAATAATAATAATAATAATAATAGTAATAATAATACTAATAATAATAATAATAATAATGGCAAAGTGATTGAGATCTACAGGTCAGATGCTGAGAAGCTGTTCTCGAGTCAACCCTAGATCTGAAAATCCACAAAGGAGTAAAAGGTTTCCATGAGGCATGTTGGAGTCTTGATAGATAACACAAAAAGGGTTCTTTGGTCTGATGAGAACAGAGAACCCTGAGGAAACCCCTGAGGTACTGGCAGAAGACCTCCTCCATTTTTCTATTCTATTTTTTTTTTATCTTCAAGGATATTGTTTTCCTGTAAGAAGGAGCATAATTGAGCAGACACAACCTTTTGTACTATTTTAGACAGAAACGGAAGGTTTGAGATCGGTCTGTAATTTGGTCATTCGTTAGGATCTAGGTTAGGTTTTTTAATAACTGCCAACTTGAGAGGTTTAGGGACGTGACCTAAATATAACGAGGCGTTAATAATGTTGAGGAGAGGCTCCCCAGCTGTATGTATCACTTCTTTCAGTAATTTACTTGGAACTGGATCCAACAAACACGTTGATTTAGCCGTGGTGATAAGTTTATACAGCTCTTCCTGTCCTATACTTGTAAAGCATTGGAGCTCTAACTGTGGAGCTTTAGGCGGGACTGGATCGCAAGATGCTGTCAAAGGTTGAACATCCACAATTGTGTTCCTGATCCTGTTGTGTGTCTGATCTAACTATTACACTGCTTGTAGCTTCATAGGATGATTTCAGCTGGTTTATTTTTGTGGTCCTTACCTCTGTGTTCTGAGGGTGATTTTGTTCAAAATGTGCATGCCTGGTTTCGTAATGGCGTTTCACGTTACCACTTTTGATGATTGCTACGGTCTCGTTGCAGATTAAACACATTGGTTTTCTGCTTCCCACGGGGAGCACGAACGCATATTTTTCTGTCCACTCACTCTTAAACAGAATCAACTTTTCTTTTCTTATCAACGGCCAGCTTTGAGCACGCCATTTTCACTTTCAGTCAGCAAAAAAAAACAAAAACAAATCAATAACGTGGAGAGACACGGCTAATCTGTTCTACAGGTAGAGTGACAAACAAAATCTTTTAAACATTTTATCTAACAATTAAAAAATATATATTAAAAAAATGATCCAACGATCCATTTGGCTGATTTCACAGAGCTTCACCTCTTTACCTTTTTGTTCATCGTTCTGTTTCTGAAATTAATCTCCACATTTGGATTTCTACACACTGCTAAATCCAAAACTTTTTGGTTCATACAATGAATAAAGTAGTAGATGTGAAATCATCCTTAGACGTCCTGCACGTCCTGATTTTGCAGAGTTAGAGGCGTTTCTGGGTCAACAAGGGAGGAGCTTAAGGTCAAATTGTTTAACCAATCACAGGAATCATGTGACGTCATTTCCGCCTTCATGTCACGTCGCCGATTTTTCGTCCAAGGTAAGGGCCTTTCTTAAAAATGTTGCATGTAAGACGTGTCCCTGCTCAGCGTAATGTGTTCATTCCCATTTCATTGTGCGTATGACTATTTACGCTAACGTTAGCTAAACTGTTCACATAAGCTCCCGATCCGAGCCGGCGGAGGTGTTTTACTTCTATCACTTTATAATTCATTCATTTAGCAGACGCTTTTGTACAAATCCGTTTGAAAAGAGAAAAACGAAACAGTTTTGCGGATGAACTGGGTCCATTACAGACCGGGATTTTCCGTTCAGCAACAGTAATATAAAATTTCTTGTATTGATTCAGGGACATCATTCCTTATAGCTCATGAAATATAAGGCAAACACTAATCAACCACTGTGTTCAAATAATAATACTATTAAGTTGAACCTTGTTTTTCAGGGATTGGGCTCGGCCCCTTAGTTCCAGTGAAAGGAACTCTTAATGCTTCAGCATACCAAGACATTTTGGACAATTTCATACTCCTAACTTTGTGGGAACAGTTTGGGGATGACCCCTTCCTGTTCCAACATGACGAGCTAGTTAGCATCAGGCTAAATATTATATTTATGTAAACCAGTAGCTACGTTTGCTAATAAATATACGCCTTGTGAAGAAGTGCAGTTGTTGATGCTTTTGACTGTATTTTACTGTAAATGTAGAAAATAACAGCTTTATGATGTTATTTTGGAAAAACGGAGCCATCTGTAAATTTTAGCAAAAGCAAGACATTGTTCATTTAAAGGTCACTTTCTTACGACCGAGCAGCCGGTTATTTAGGGGTTAAATTATGAACCGGAAATTATTTGTAAAGGTCTCTGGGTAAAATATACAGACTAAATGTCCCTTAATGAGATGGCTTTAATTTTGTTTTCATGTGATTCACCTTCACATGTTATTCTTGCTCGAAAATGTTCCATAACATGGTGAAATGCACGTTCGTGTGCTCTCTGTGCTGTGAAACTGTATGCATTAAAGCGCAGAAAGTATTAAGATAATAAAGAGGATGTTTTAAAACGTTATAAAAGTGTCGCTGGTGTAGTAACTCCACCTCGCCATTAGATGTCACTGTTCACACCGTGATCATATATTCATTTATTCTCCTCTCCACAGCAGATACATGTTTATTAATATACCTTTATGAACAGAAAAGTGCAGCGTTTAGTGTGTTTAATAATTCTACCCACAGCTTAATTTTTATAAATAAATACTAATTTATAAATTGGTATTTATTTAATTACTCAAATATGCAATACTTTATATAACAATTAAAGTTGCAAGCTACTGCTAATAGCTATAAAATGAATATTTTACTTATCCTCAAGTTTAAACTATATACATTATATCCTGAACAATTAAAAGGAGATATAAGCAGAAAAATTAGATATTAGATATAAGCAGAAAAATGTGCAGAAAAGAGAAAGAGATTAGAGAATGAGATAGAGAGCTGGAAGAGGAAACTTGGTGAAGCTCTGATGGAAATTCAGTCTATGAAAGACACAAAGAAAGAAACGGATAAATGCAAGCTGAAGGAATTGGAGAAGAGGAATGCTGAGATCCAGCGCAACAACACGGAGCTCCAGACTTCCATCAGACACCTTCAGGAAAGAGCAGAGAAAGCAGAGAGTGTGAACGAGCACATGTTCATGGAGAGAAAGAGCTGGGAGGAAGACAGGAAGAGATGGGAAAAAGAGAGAGAGAGCTGGGAGACGAAGGCCAGTGACGCTGAGATGGGAAGTCAGTCTGAGGCTAAAAAGGACACAGAGGACGAGACGGGTCAGGGCAAGCTTCAGCAAAACATCCCCGAGCTCCAGGCTTCTTTCCAACAGCTTAAGGAAGGAACACAGTCTGTGAACGTCCTCGACACAAAGAACGACGACTGTGAGAAACAGAAGAGGAGCGAGACAGAGAAAGGGGAAAGGAAGGGGAGTGGGAAAGGGAAGGGGAAAGGGAAGGGGAATGGGAATGGGAAAGGGAAGGGGAAGGGGAAAGGGAAGGGGAATGGGAAAGGGAAGGGGAATGGGAAAGGGAAGGGGAAGGGGAAAGGGAAGAAGCGGAAGAAACATTTTTGGTTTTTAGAGAGAAAGCAGTCACAGCTAGAGAGAGACAAAGAACATTTTCCAAATGATCAATAAAAATCTGTAAAAAATAAAATAAAATAAATAAATAAATATAAATGTGTTTTTGTTCCTTTTATAAAATAGTGAGCAATAATAATAATAATAATAATAATAATAATAATAATAATAATAATAATAATAATGGTGTCATTTTGGCTCATTGTTGTCTTTAATGTTTCACTTTTTATAGCTTTATACAGGCTGAAATATTTCTTCAGGTGCAGGTTAGTCAGAAAAAAATATTTCAGTTAATTACAGGAGGAAACAAATTAACATCAAATTAAAATGTTGAATAAAATTCTTCAGGCTGATAAACCAAATATTTGTCAAGTTGGATCTTGATGTGTAGATACGTCACGTATCTGAAGTCCTTGGGAAGTTAAGGGTTAAATTAATTGAATGTGTGCGATGGCGTGCGTTTTGGAGGAATAACATGCTTCATTTCCCGGGTCTATACAGGTTGGTTCCTTGTTCTGTCAAATCTAAGGCATAAAGTAATTACCTTAATGGGAAAACTGGAAGTCAACTGGACTTTTTTCTAGTTAAATCAAAACGTTTTACTACACTTCAGTCTGAGGGAAGTTGGCAGGTTTGGCAGGAATTTGTATCCTCCAGGGTCAAGGATACTCCCCTCCCTGGATAGCCTCGTTAAGGTAACAAGGAGAAGGTGAGGGTGGATGGAGACGTTAAGAGGTAAGGCGAGTGGTTAGGATGTAATGACCTCAGAGAAGGAGAGTAAAGAGAGTGAAGTATTATGGGTAACGATCAGAGAATGTGAGAGTGGATGGAGGAGTCCTTAGGTGTGTCTTCTGGTGGACCTTGTGAATTGTGTAGCACCTCTGCTCCAGGAGGAACGTTGTTTCATTTCACCATGTACTGCATCAGCTATATATGGTTGAAGTGACAATGAAGCTTCTTTGACTTTGACGGGGTCTTGATCTTTTTGGGATGGATGAAAGAGCAGCATGAAAAATAGGAGACAGGTTGTGCCTAAGACCTCCACCTCTGTTGAGAGAAGGATTTTCCACCTAGACCTAGACAGCCTCCTTCACTCCTCTCTCAAACTGTCTTCTCTTTCCAAGGTGTGTACCTTATCTTCTTCAAATGTGTTTCCTTTTGCAAAAGACGACCTAACTGTCATGAATATCTGGCACATTTCCCTGCATGGCCACCAGAGGGCAACCCTGCACATTTGGACTGAACTCTTCTTAGGTTGTGTGATTCATTTCCCTGGTTTAGTTCTTCAGCTGTTTCTTAATTAGCTGTTTTAAGCCCCTTTGTGTTAGCATGTGCTTGTCAAGCTTCTGTTTGAAACCAGTGTGTTTCGTGTGTACAGAGTCCTGGAGAAATGATAATCAATTCTGTATTTATTTATTTATTTATTTATTTATTTATTTATTTATTTATTTATTTATTTAATATAGAAAGCTAATAAAGATTGAGAACAACAAAGACTCCACAAAGTTTACATTCATTTACAGCCATGTTCTCAAGCAACTTGGAGCTGATTTGCATCTTAAATTTCCCTAAAATATATAAATAAAGGAGCCTTAATCTGACAGGACGTCTCGTCACATTATAGATTTTATAATACAGGTAACAGTAAAGCTTTTCATCCCTCGTATACACTTGCAGTAAAGTTTCACAGGGACCTGGAGTACATCCTGGGAGACTCGGGGTACGAGGCAGGATACACACTTCTGTGACAGGATGACAGTCTATCACTCACACACTCACACTTACACACTACAGACGATTTAGACATGCCAATCAGGCTATTGGACTGAGGGAGAAAACCGGAGAACCCTGAGGAAACCCCTGAAGCACGGGAAGAACAAATAAACTCAACACACAGGCAGATGTGAGGCAGATGTGCTAACCAAAGAGTCACCGTGCCTCCTTTTAGGTCAATCCAGACACAAGCTGTTTTAGTCTGTAGTAAACCTACACCTTCGCTTGTGTTTGTGTGTGTGTTGTTTTTGTGATGATTCTAGTAATAAAACACATTTCATGTAACTACTATACAAGCTAGAACAAGTTCATCCATGACACTGTATACACACTGCACTACAGAGATACCCTAATGCTTTAAATCCACACGATGTACACTGCTGTAGAAATAACTGATGTTGAGAAGTCTTAAATCTACACATAGTCCAACATACTGAACTGGCAAAGTCGGAAAGATGATTTCTAAATAAAAAAAATGAAAAGTAATTGCTCAAGTGTCTGCGAAACCTCTACATGAGTCCCAGTGAAACCAGTAAACACCATCAGGTGTGTTTTTTTTAAGTAGCCGAAGGGACTCTGCTTTTGTGTAATTATACGTGTCTCTGTAACACGTTAGAGGATGAGGGAGTGACGGCAAAGTGTTTGAGAATTACAGGTCAGATGCTGAGAAGCTGTTCTCGAGTCAACCCTAGATCTGAAAATCCACAAAGGAGTAAAAGGTTTCCATGAGGCATGTTGGAGTCTTGATAGATAACACAAAAAGGGTTCTTTGGTCTGATGAGAACAGAGAACCCTGAGGAAACGACTGAGGTACTGGCAGAAGACCTCCTCCATTTTTCTATTCAATTTTTTTTTAGACCACGGAATGTTGAAATGTTTGGCAGAAATGCAACACTGCTTACTACAGTGAAGCATGGTGGTGGTAGCATCATGTTGTGAAGATGCTTTTTAACCCTTGTATGGTGTTCGGGTCTGTGGGAGAGAGAGAGAGAGAGAGAGAGAGAGAGAGAGAGTTTTGTGTTTTCTGCACAAGGTTGCAGTGCCTTGCAATGTCACCATTGATGAGCAGCTGATGCCATTTAGGGGCTGTTGCCCCTTTAGGCAGTATATACCATCTAAACCTGTAAAATATGCCATAAAGATCTGGGCTGCCTGCGATGCCACTTCCTCATATGCTTGGAACTTGGAACAAGTCTACACAGGGAAACCTGATAGAGGAGCCCCTGAGAAGAATCAAGGAATGAGAGTTGTCCTGGACATGATTTAGGGACTCGGTGGACACAAGATCACATGCAACAAACTGGGACAGGAACCCCTAAAGAGGAAGCTGACCATGGAGGGAACGATATGAAAAAACAAGTCCGAGCTCCCACCCCAACTGCCGACTGCAAAGAACAGGCCTGTCAACTCTTCCAAGTTTGTGTACACAGCTGACACATCCCTGGTATGTGCCAAAGAAAGGCAAGAATGTGGTACTTATGAGTACGCTGCACAGAGATGGGAGAATCTGTGGGCAGGAGCATCAAAAACCAGAGATCATCAGGGATTATAATGCCACAAAAGGAGGGGTGGACAACATGGACAAGCTGGTGACTGCCTACAGCTGCAAAAGGAAGACCCTACGCTGGTGATATTCTTTGACATATTGGACATCTCAGCGTACAACACCTTTGTCATCTGGATGGCACTGAACCCAGAGTGGAACAGAGGGAAGCTCCTGAAGTAATTGTGTGAGATGCTGCTGACAGACACACAGATCTTCTCAGTATTCTAGGTTGCAGCCAGCAAACAACAAAAAGAAGCGCTGTGAAGTGTGTGGACCCAAGATGGACAGAAAAACACAATATGCATGCATCAAGTGCAAGAAGTACATATGCATCACATGCACAGTAAAACTCCGCCACTCATGTGTTTTATAGGCTGGGATGAAAAGGCAATGTGTTCAATGGGGCTGATGTGTTGTCTAGACTGACATGGTTACTGTATGTGTTCAGCTTATGTTGTGTAAACTGACCTGAATGGGTTAAATTGCTAATGAAGTTCAGTTACATTTTTTTTCTCCTATCTTGATTATAATTGATTTTCGTTTTTTATTACAATTTATTAAAAAAAAAAAAAACAAGCAGCAATTTAATTCATTAATGTGGTCTAATAAAGGGAAAGGGCCAATATTAACCATATATGTTGTTTATATTGCTTGTAATTGGGATGAAGTTGGGATGAAGTTTAGTGTGTTGAATTAAAGACCCAAAAAATTGACCCACCAGACCCACGGACACTGGCTGATTAACAAGAATATGAACACCACACAAGGGTTAAGTGTACAAAGTAGTTTTAACTGCGTAAGTTGCTGTGAAACCTCTAAATGAGTCCCAGTGTAACCAGATATAATAATCCAAAGGTAGTCTATTGTTTTTTTGGGGTTTTTTTTTTATTTTTTTTTTTAAATGAAACATGTCAGGGGGGCACGGTGGCTTAGTGGCTTGCACGTTTGCCTCACACCTCCAGGGTTGGGGTTCGATTCCTGTCTCCGCCGTGTGTGTGTGGAGTTTGCATGTTCTCCCCGTGCCTCGGGGGTTTCCTCCGGGTACTCCAGTTTCCTCCCCCGGTCCAAAGACATGCATGGTAGGTTGATTGGCATCTCGAAATTGTCCGTAGTGTGTGATTGTGTGAGTGAATGAGAGTGTGTGTGTGCCCTGCAATGGATTGGCACTCCGTCCAGGGTGTATCCTGCCTTGATGCCCGATGATGCCCGAGAATAGATCGGATAAGTGGTAGACAATGAATGAATGAAACATGTCACATGATCTCACTGTAGCTACACTTGTTTATGGTACAACCCAGTTTATTTAACTAAACAAACAAAATCATGAATTATAAAAATGACAGTGGAACCTTGGCAAACGAATTTAATTGGTT
Source organism: Hemibagrus guttatus (assembly GCA_033459395.1). Lineage (NCBI taxonomy): Eukaryota > Metazoa > Chordata > Actinopteri > Siluriformes > Bagridae > Hemibagrus > Hemibagrus guttatus. The sequence continues at coordinate 10,256,709 of JAUCMX010000005.1, read as the reverse complement.
CTGGAGGCGAGTTCTTAAGGTGAAAATGTGTATTGCACAATGCCTTTGCATCTAAGCACCTTACATCTTCCTTTCTCTATTCCTTGTATGGGCCAGTGGTCAGTGTTGTTTTTCTTAACAGGGTCTGGTGGCAGATAGCTTTGAAGGCGTCTTCGTCTCTTTGTCAGGACATCTTGAGAAGGCCTCCCTCATCAGGGATCTGCAATCACTTTGGTGGAGAAGCCATGCCTCTACTACAGGTCAAGCCCAGCATATGGAACACGATCTGATGGTACCACTTCTTGGAGTGGATCTTGGTGAGGTAGAGAGCAATTAGAGAATCAAGAAGATCCACTCATCCCATGCTCTTGTTGTGCAGAGGTACAATGTTGAGGCACGAGACTTGAATGAATTCTTTTCGGGTTTTTTTTGGTCTCACCTCTGCACATGTGTCACAGAGTTTGCTCCAATAAAGGTGTTTAGAAGTGTGACAGAGTGGCTGTCGAACCATGTGACAGCCCTCAGGTTCACACCATCATGAGTGGTAATCTTCTCCTGATGTCCTTTCTTCTTCACGGTTTGGTCATCCATGAATGTACATCCCGCAAGACGGTTTTGTCCGACTGAACTTATACTGTGGATCTTTTTTTTTTTCAAGGAGTACTTGAAGATCCAAGCTGCAGAATCAGTTGTCATAGAAGATCTTGTAGGACATGTTGCGGGGTACGAGAGAGGCCAGCTTCAACACAATGTTACCACTTGCACCAATGTCAGGGTATTAAGGGTAGTAAGGTGGCTGAATTGGCCCTGTGTAGACAATTAAGTTATATACAATGCCATACTTGACTGCCAAAATGAACCTGATGTGCAAAGTGCAAACCTGATAAAGACGACTGTTCCATTTAAAATCCAGTACAAAATGTGGAAAATCTTAAAACTACACAAGGTAACGTCAATTAATTCTTTTCAGCGATGGCGTAGATGTCCGTTTTGATGTCTTTTAAAGCCTCCAAAGAAACCAATCTCAGAGCTTCATGTTCTGCTTCAGTGACTACTTGTGGATCTATTGATCTAAAGAGCTGAAGGTTGTGCAATAGAAAGAAATCTTTAGGTCTAATGCAGTTGCTTTACAAGTCCGAGCCTCTTAACCTGCACCGCTTCTTGTCAAAAAAACAAAAAAAACCCTTTGCTTTTATCGAAACATGTTTTTTGAATCATGTTGATAGCAGACAAACAGAAATCTCTCTTTATGTGTCTTTCCTTCAGGGCTGGAGACAGATGTATAGAACCGTTTACAGGATCCTGTCGAGTGACTATTAGCATTTCCAAGACCTGTATTTATGGCACGATGTTCACAAATGATATACTATTAGAAGCCGTTCAAGTGGAATTCCAAAACCTTTAGGAATTACACTAGAGCTCTTTCGGAGTCTACCCCCAAAAAAAATAAAAAATACAAGACGGACGTAGAAAAAATGAAAAACAGGAAAATGTCTGCTTGTCAATACCTGCATCATCGACTCGACTCATGATTACAGACAGCAGAGTAACCCTTCATCAGCGACCTGAAAACATGCTGTCCAACTCCTTCACACCTCCTGCATGAACGATTAATGAAATCCAAGCACTTCCTGTATACTGAAGCTGAAGCTACAGGTCTTTCCCCCACACACACACACACACACACACACACACACACACACACACACACACACACACAAAAACGCTCCCTTCCTCCTTAAACACTTCAATACATTTCGATTCCATTTATATAGTGATTTTAACAATGGATATTGTTTACAGATATATATCACTTAAGGATATTTTATACAGTTATCTCCCAAAGGTGACGTTGGTGAGGAAAAACTCCCTGAGACCGACACGAGGTATAAACCCTGAGACTCAAAAAGGAACCTCATCCTCATCTGATTAGTGATCATATCCTTTGTGTACTTATATGGAACTTTTATCTAGTTCTAATATGAAGTCTGCTTTGTTGATGTTGTGAAGAGCTGATCGTTGACGGAGTGCAATAACTTCACCTCTCTCTCTCTCTCTCTCTCTCTCTCTCTCTCTCTCTCTCTCTCTCTACCCCACACACACACACACACACACACACACACACACACACACACACTGAGTTATGTTTTAATTCTCAAAACAATATTAAACCCATGTTCATAAGCTACATTGTGCTGTGAAGTGCTGTATATCAGGGTTGCCAAGTCTCTTACAAATTCAACATAATCACAAATCTGCTCGTAAAATATAAATCTGTGGGGTTCAGTTACACCAGTGAAGCTCAGAGTATCCAAGTAAATAATAATTAAATGATGATAATCTGAGGGATATGGAGTTGTGACTCATCCAGTTGATGTTTAGGGTAAAAGAAGATTTTTATGAGGTGTTAAACATGAAGAGAGACGAATTCTTTAATTCATTTCATTGTTTTTTTTTTTCAGTTTGTTTGTTTGTTTTTTGTCTATTTTGGCTAAGATAAGGAAATAATTAGAGTTTTATTTCAATTCTCTTTTATTTGGATGAAGCGGAACGCTTTTAGGAGTTCTAAAAATAAAAATAGTCCAAAGAAAAAATGGAATTTCAAGGTCAAATAGATAGAATAGAATAGAAAAATGGAGGGGGTCTTCTGGCAGTACCACAGGGGTTTCCTCTGGGCTCTCTGGTTTTCTTCCTAATCCAAAGACATGCGTTGTATCCTATACCCTTTGCCCCGAGTCTCCTGGGATAAGCTTCAGGTTTCTCAGGACCCAGTAGGATAAGCAGTGTAGAGAATGGACGGATGGGTAGAAATGTAAATAAAACGAAAAAATATAAAAACAAATACAGCACATGAATCCAATAGAGTGGCTTAATGAAATTAGGATGTAGGACTCTTTCCATAATTTAATTTCAAAACCTTGTGGACCGTCTCGAATGTTGGATGGAGATCTGTTTAAGAGACTTGCAAAGGCTATTCGTCTCATATCTGCATCTATACTAGTTCCTATTCTTGCACTTTTCTGATGATGTCATTAGTGAGTCATTAAAGACTATTCAGCTTATTATTAATGATGAGCTGATGAGGTTTCCAGACACCTAACCAAAAAGAAAAAAAAAAAAAAAGCATGTGTTATAGGGGGGGGGGGGGGGGGGGGGGGGGGTCATGGTGGCTTGGTGGTTAGCACGTTTGCATCACACCTCCAGGGTTGGGGGTTCGTTTCCCGCCTCCGCCATGTGTGTGTGGAGTTTGCATGTTCTCCCCGTGCCTTGGGGGTTTCCTCCGGGTACTCCGGTTTCCTCCCCCAGTCCAAAGGTATGGCATGGTAGGTTGATTGGCATCTCTAAATTGTCCGTAGTGTGTGATTGTGTGAGTGAATGAGAGTGTGTGTGTGCCCTGCGATGGGTTGGCACTCCGTCCAGGGTGTATCCTGCCTTGATGCCCAATGACGCCTGAGATAGGCACAGGCTCCCCGTGACTCGAGAATAGATCGGATAATCGGTAGACAATGAATGAATGTCTTATGGGAAAAGAGGAATTTATTTACCGCATGTATGGAAAGTTGCCTCTTAACATTTTTCCCAGATGTCCATTTCTTTTTCCTGGATACGATGTGTAGGTTTCAGTGTGTGTAGAAGTGTCTAGCGCTGCTCTCTTCCTCATCACACTGCCATAAACACACACCTCCTGCACACATCTCCTCCTTAAACCTAAGAACAAGATCGATTCAGAGAAACGCAGCCGAGCCGAGCTCATAAAGTGTACGCTAGTTGTCTTTTTAATGTCTTAATCAGGTCACATGACTTTCACGTCAATTAAAACATCACCAGGGTTACTGTGATGAGATTTTCTAGAACTGCACATAACCTGAAGTGTTTATTCCTCTAAATACAAAGCAATAATATCTACCTAATATCTCTCTCTCTCTCTCTCTCTCTCTCTCTCTCTCTCTCTCTCTCTCATGCATTCTTCCTCCTCCTACATTTTATGAGGAGCTGCTGTTATAAATCTCCACCTTCCACCGTTTCAAAGCTTAGTCAACATCCAACAAGTGAAGAAACAGAGACTTTTAGAAGAAGAAACACATAAAGAGTTAAACAGAAGTGAATCCATAGACATCCTTTATCCTGACTCTACTGCTCTTAATCATGTGGATGAGGTTTGTGGTGTTTGTCTTCTGCTTACTCGTGGATGGCAAGGGTCAGTGTCAGGAGCGAGCTTCGTTCCGTAGGACAGATGACCGCTACGGCCGCTGCCAGTACACCTTCACCGTGGACAGCCCAGTGGAATCCAGCTGTCCCAGCGCCATGGAGGCAGAAAACCTGAGCGCTAGAGTCACGCTGCTGGAGGCGGTGGTGAGCCGCGTGCTGGGCGCCGAGGCAGTCCCGGAGACGGCGAGGATGCAGACTGAGACTGAGGAGATCAGACAGCTTCTTCAGGATAAAGAGCAGCTTGACGGACAGGTGAAGGAGCTCCAGAGACAAGTAGAGGAGCTGACGATGGAGACGGAGAAGCTTAGAGCGAAACCCTGTCTACTGAATCCTGACTCAGAGGACAGCTTCAGAGATAATAGAGGCAGCGGTGAAGATTCAGTATGCTCTTATGGGAGATAAAATAGGCAAAAATGCTCAACTGTGAAGAAATGATTCATTGGTATCCGTACAAATTGATATATTCTGAATATAATCAAGAAAATTGAAACCTCACAATATGGAGTGGGAAAAGAAACAAAACACTTTGAATCATGATCTTCACACTTTGATATGTTCTATCCATTTACAACTCCTGCTCTTTCGAAGTAAAAAAAAAAAAAAAAACATAGCCTGGGATTCCTGTGATTTGCAATTGAATTACTTTGATATTTATTTCTTGTCATATATTAGATCTAGTTTAATCACTGTTTCTCCTGCAGGTCCTGCTGTGACTGGAGAATTCCAAGAGATGAAGGCTGAGGTTTCTGAGGTTCCAGTTCCTCCCAAAGTCCAGGAGAATGTTCAGGACAATGCAGGTCTGACAGCTTCAGCTTTAACAATTGTTAAATAAACACATGGCTTCAGATATATAGATTAGCGAAAGATTTTCGTGATAATAATCTGTTTTATTTATTGTATGTGTAAAAGGCTGTGGGGAACTTGTTTCTGTTGGTGAGCCTAAGACCCATCAAAAGGCGAACAGCATTGCAGGGAAATACGGGATGTGGTTCCAGGACCCTGAGTCTCCGGGAGCTCCATATGGGCCGGACACGGTGTGGCGCATAGACACTGTGAACAGTGACGTACGAGAACTGTACACCTATGAAAACCTGCAACAGCTCGCCCATGGCTACCCCATGAAGGTCCTGATTCTGCCAGAATCGATGGAGAGTACCGGGGCCACTGTGTACCAAGGATCGCTTTTCTACCAGCGCAAACAGAGCCCCATGCTGCTGCGTTACGACCTCGTCTCTGAGAGCATTGTAGCACGCAGAGAGCTGCCACACCCCGGATTCCACGGCCAGTATCCTTACTCCTGGGGTGGCTACACTGACATCGACCTAGCCGCGGATGAGAAGGGACTGTGGGCCATCTACAGCACAGAAAAGGCTCGCGGAGCCATCGTCATCTCTCAGCTGGATCCAGAGAGCCTGAGAGTGACTAGAAGCTGGGAGACAAACATCCAGAAGAACAAAGTGGCAAACGCTTTCATGGTGTGCGGCAGGCTGTACACGGTGGCAAGTTACAGAGCTAACAACACCACCATCAACTTAAGCTTTGACACGGCTAGCGGGCAGAGCAAAGCGGTGGACGTGCCGTTCCGTAACCGTTACGGCTACAACAGCATGATCGACTACAACGCTGCAAGAAGGAAGCTGTACTCCTGGGACAACTTCCACATGGTCACCTACGACATAAAACTCACCAGAACCAGCAGCTCACCATGATAGGGATGTTTATGAAACCTGATCCACACAGTTTTACACTTCAGCAGGGAAATAGAACCAAACTTTTATAATGATGTGCACCTTTGCGCCATCCTCTGGCAGAATGATCAGCTGCAAATATAGTGGCAACTCGAGTGCTTCCCAAGACTTCAACCGATTCCTCCATCTTAATCATTCAGGCCATAAAATGGATCCACCATCTTTAAGAAAGAGTTTAGAAAAATCAGTAAATGAAGACGGAGGTGTTTTTTGGATAAATGACACACAGGGGGGCTTTCTACATGGAAGTGTGTTAGGTTGGAGTATTTGATGCTAACACACTGTTTAAATGCTGCACATCTGTCAAAGAGAAAGAAAGAAAGAATATTTTTTAAATAAATTAAAATAAATATATGCATTAAAATATAAATAAATAATAATAAGCAATAATAAGCATAAAAAATGGATGCATTTATAAACTTTATATAAAACGTATATATATATTTATATGCATTTATATAACTTTATATAAAAATATAAAATGATACTTCAGTGAAATCCTTTCTTTCCTGCTTTCCTCCTGTCCTCATTTCCTTTCCTTGTGTCATTTTCCGTGTCCTCAGGTGGAGAAACGAGGAAGCGGAAATGGAAAGTTTTTACCTTCTTTACAACAGTCTCCGCCCACTTTTGGTATGATAACTTCACATGCCATGTGTTTTTTCCTTTTTAGGGAAGAAGCGGTGTTCTGGTCGGGGGGCGGAGCTAATTCCTGGGCCATAAAATGTTGACGGCAGCCATAAATGTATTAAAGAAATCGATAAATATTACTACTCTGTATGTATCCTTAAAAGATTACTCTTATTTGACAGAAGATGATATCTTCCATAAATATATAACTCTTTTTAAAAAAAAAACATCATTTATTACTCAAGTACACATTATTACTTTGGTACGCTCACTTGCATGTTGTGTTGTTGCATAAAAGCAGTCATACAAATAAAAAAACAAAACAAATAAACTAAAATTTGAGCAGTGTTTTTGTGCGATAGTGGAGTTTCAGTGCCACACACTGTACAGAAAAATAGCAGCACATGCGAGGAGTCTCACTTCTGTGTGAAATATAAAGAGCAATAATGAAATATAAACCTTTTAAACAAATTATATTTAGTTTTCTCAAATGTGATCTTGTGCCAACTCGCGCTTATCCTGGGTCTTTTTTAATGTCCGCTACAACGGACGCCATGAATGGAGCAACAAAAAGAAAATTAAAAACATAAAGTTTCAAGAAACCTTTCAAACGGATCCTCATATTTTAACCGAATTAGTCGTGAAGGAGAAGTTCACTTCCAGAACAAAAATCTACAAATAATTGACTCAGACCCTCGTCGTCCAAGATGTCCGTGTCTTTCTTTCTGCAGCTGTAAAGAAATGATGTTTTTTGAGGAAAACATTTCAGGATTTTTCTCCATATAGTGGACTTCAATAGCGCCCGCGGGTTTGAGCGTCTAAAATACAGTTTAAATGTAGCTTCAAAGAGCTCTAAACGATCCCAGGCAAGGAAGAAGGTTCTTATCTAGCCAAAGCATCAGCCATTTTCTTAGAAAAATAAAAAATTGTATACTTTTTAACCACAAAAGCTCGTCTAGCTCTAGCTCTCTGATGCGCGTCTGCGACGCTACGTAATTGAAAGGTCACGCGTGACATAGGCGGAGCTACAGACCCAGTGTTAACAAAGCGAACGTTCCAAGACCAAGGAAGTGCAAATAAGTTAAACGCTCTTTACTGACAAAAAGGTACAAGGAGAATGTATGGGTGTGTTGATATCCAGATGCAGAGCGAGCAACCACAGCTTTAGTCGCTCAGGAGTTTTAAAGGAAATTTTTGAGCAGTCATGTTATTTGCAAGCGGACGTAATCTTTTATTCAAGATTCAAAGAATTTTTTAATCCCAGGGGGAAATTGCTTAAATGTTTAAGGTCCGATTCAAAGTAGGGTCTACAATGAGGGCCGGTTGCAGTGCGATCAGCTTACCTCTGGTGTAGTTAGATTTGTTAGATTTGTATTTTAGCTCTAAAACGTGGGTCTAGTCGGTGAGCCATGCCACTTTATGTGATACATGAAGCTCTCTCTGATTCCGTTAGTGATCGTGTCTTCATTGTGATTGGTGGATCAGGGACCAATCAGTGGCCAGGCATAATTCATATCATTAAAGCATACAATTTTATTGGTTTAAACCAAAAACTATGTGACGTCCATTCTAGTTTCCTCCACGTTCCATATAAATCATTTAAAACCTTAAAATAATGTGTGTTAAAATCAGATTATTTAAGTATTAATCTCTGAATCTGTGAAAACCTGAAACATCCCCCTTCCCCCATAAAGTTTATACTAAGAATGTTATTTTCCTCACCATATTAAAACATCTGGAACATTCCACAGGGCACAGTGGCTTGGTGGCTTGGTGGTTAGCATGTTTGCCTCACACCTCCAGGGTTGGGGGTTCGATTCCCACCTCTGCTATGTGTGTGTTGAGTTCGCATGTTCTCCCCGTGCCTTGGGGGTTTCCTCCAGGTACTCCGGTTTCCTACCCTGGTCCAAAGACATGGATTGTAGGTTGAATGGCGTCTCTAAATTGTGCATAGTGTGTGAGTGAATGAGAGTGTGTGTGTGTGTGCCCTGCGATGAGGTGGCACTCCATCCAGGGTGTATCCTGCCTTGATGCCCGATGATGCCTGAGATAGGCACAGGCTCCCCGTGACCCGAGAATAGATCGGATAAGCGGTAGACAATGGAATGGACCGGTTATATTGGCTGACGAACCCACACTAAAAATGTTATGTAGAAAGCTGATTATTCAGTCTAAAAAATGAACTGATTTTATGTCAGTCATTATGTAGATGGTTTAGAATGAGGATTTCCTTGCCACAGCATTAGCGTTAGCTTACATTACGATCTCTATGCTAAAAACCTACAAAACAAACTCAACATTCTCAGTCACTTAAGAGGAAAATGCAGCAAAGAAACAATGAAAAAATGAAAAATGACATCATGATATAAATGAAATGAGTTACAGTACACGGCCCAAATCTGCAGAAAACTCTGCAGTAATTATGAAAAATTCCAAGCTCCTCCAAATATTGTGAGTTTATTTTCTTAATTTATCACTAAACCGTGAAATCCTAGAGGGACAGTAACCCCCTTGATAGGTCAACTGAGTACTACACAACTGAATGTTATCTCCACTTGGTCTCCTGTCAGTTTTGTGTAACAGCTGGAAGATCTACACAGCGACGCTGTCACACGTTATCAAGGTAAATTACCATCATAAGCACTCTGTCCTGGAGATCATGTGAGCTGGAAGCAAACATAAATACAATAAAGCTCACAAAAACCAATGGACCTCATTTATCAGGACGGATAAAGACGACAGGGTGGCCTTCGTGAAAATCCAGTTCACTGGGGAAAAGGTTAAGGGTCTATAAAATGTTTTCCTTGTGAATTTGCATACATTTCCATACCAGTAGCTGCTAATGTGAACCTCGACCGATCGGCTTCAATTCATAACACTGCCCATGAGTGACTGTAGGTTTGTATACAACTTTTTCTCTCGAGTTTGAATTATTAATTTATTAAATTTACACCTGACAGCCAATAGGAGGACGGCGTAGGGTAACACGAAAGTCACAGAACAGCATACACACAAGACTATGGAGAAAAAAACAAATCAGTTACTGATACTGATAGAATAGAATAGAATAGAATAAGGTTGAGATTCAATTTCAAGGGTTGTGTGTGTGTTTTCATGAGAGGTCTCATGACATGGTTTGTTCCAGGCCTGGGATTGAGGTTTTGTGTGTCCACATCCACATATTGTACAAAGATTATTACTCAGTTTATTAATAATATCATTTGATGCCATGCTTTGTATGTATGTATGTGTGTGTGTGTGTGTGTGTGTGTGTGTGTGTTTATCGATGGTATGTGAAAAAGATCATGTCTCTCTCAGCCTCTCTGAGTGACATGTCTCCCCAGGGTGGTGATCAGGACGTCCTGCAGTCTTTCCACAGACAGCCAGCATGTCTCCACAACGCTGTAGTGACAGGAGCCCATGGCCAGAGCGAGGAGAACCCCGCTCACGTTGTGCTGGCCGAGCAGAACCTGCGTCAGAGCCAGCAGGAGCGTCCAGAAGAGCACCACAAACCTCATGGGGCAGTCTGAAAGCAGGCGAGCGTGCAGGAAACGG
>JAUCMX010000005.1:10239091-10244091 GCA_033459395.1 Hemibagrus guttatus | reverse complement strand
TTCTTGCTCCTCCGCGTTTTTACTGCAGATGAAAAGGTAAAGGGTGATGGCGAGCCACGGCGCTGCGTGTCCGGTGAACTCCACCAGCTTCACCAGCGGCCTCATGCCACCCAGAGGAGCCTCCTTCCCGGCGCACAGCGCCATCCTCCTGGAGAACCACACATCCACAGCCAGCAGCGAGCGCAGCGCCACGGCGGAGAGAGACGGACTCGGGCGCGCCGACAACACCGACGGGGACGCTGCGCATGTGATGCAGGAGGACCGTCGGCGTGACACAGAGTCCAGCACGCGGGACCGAGAGGAAGACGAGGAGGAGGAGGATGAAGAGGAGGAAGAAGAGGAGGCAGGCATCTCGAGCCTTCCGTTACCTGCCACCGCTACACCGCTGTTCCTGCGCATGGCGAGCGAGACTGAAGCGCAAAGCTCCAGCTTCCTCACCTCCATGCAAGAGCACTGAAACTTTATTTTCTTTCTTTTTTTAACTCACCTGGCTATTTATAATCTGTGCGTGCGTAACGACGAGCTGCTGAGAGGTCAGAGGGTCAGGTGACCGGGTGTGTGTGTGTGTGTGTGTGTGAGTGGTTAAGAAGGAAATCTGCCCCACACAAAACACAATAACTAACCGTGGCACAAGTTTTGGCCACCTTTAACATATCCATCAATGGGAACTGACCTCTGCCGAGCAGATGGTGTTTATTCTCAGTGACACGATGCTTCATTTTAATGCCTGCAAGTGTTTACGTTGATTTAGATTTACAGTAAATACCTCTACAGATTGTTCCTGCTAAGGTGGTTAAGAAATTAAAACATAACCCAGGACATTTGCTCGGTTGACTGACATCGGAGCGGAAGGTTAAAGATCCAGTCCAAGGTTTCTAGCATGGCAGTTTAACTGGAAGTGCTGGGATTTGATGTGAACTCAATGCTTTAACCACTGAGACACCACAAAGCACTCTGGTGACGAGAAACTGTGACGCACGACATTTTATCCAGCTTTGGGGCAACAGTCTAGTCTGAGGAATCAACCCCATGCGCGTCTGATGGTCAGCTGCAGAAATTAAAACGCACATGATAACTAATGCTGGCATGAACAGTTGTGATATTTATATAGTTCCATGGCGACGCGTAAATTCCTGTATACGTCAAGCCTGTGACGACGCACAAGGAGGCGTGCGTGGAGCGCTCGCTGCATCCCTTCCCCTTCCTCCTCCTCCTCCTCCGCAGCAGCAGCATCAGCAGCATCATGCCGGCTCCTCTACTAGGAGAAGTGTTCCCTAACTTTGAAGCCGAGACCACCATCGGGAAAATCAGACTCCATGACTATCTCGGAGATTCGTGAGTACAACGGATTTTTATACAGAATTTTTTTTTTTTACACCGGAAGCAGTTTACACGCTGATTAGTCCATAATCTTTAATAAAGCAATTAAAATATCAGATCAACACAATCATACACAGTAGGACATGCTTTTTTTTTTCTTTTTTTACAAATACGTGCAAAACATGTGATATAATGTGCTTGTTATATTCCAGACAAGCCTTGAAAAGAAAAAGAAAAAAAAAAAAAAGGATGCTTCATTTCCAGGTTCCGTTGAACAGTGTTAGAAAAACGAAACTAAACCGTACTTTGTATTATCGCTTTGTTTTATTTCACCTTTAACGTTTTCTCCACCGGAAATTTGGATATAATTTGATGTACCGGTTTAAAGCTACACTAGATAAAGCTTTCTGTATACACTGTACGCTGTTGTATGTCCAGTCATTTATTGGTAAAAAAAAAAAAATCTACGGTTAATTTTTAGTGTGTACTTGACTGCACCCTTTCAGCAAAAGGTGTTTTAATTCAGCACCATTTACTTAAGGGCATGGACCAATCAGGTTGCAGCATTACTAATGAAAAGTAATGGGGTTGTTCTATCTCTCACGCTTGGCTGTTTCTAATCATAACGACGCAGTAGGTTGTGAGTGTGGGTGAAGTAGCTGCTGGCGGATCTGCTCTTTGAAGTGGGGTTTCGACTTTCTACTTATCTAGGTCGTGGTGTCAGGGAGGAAATCCATGCGGTGCTGTATACGCTTTTGTTCACATAGCAACTGCTGACCACATGACTTTTTCTGACTTTATCTTCTGTCTGGAGATCTGTGGCAGGGGTTTGGGAAAAAAAAAAAAAGTGCTGAGTGATGCAAACTGGACACTTTGTCATCACATCAACCGTGTTCGGACACCTTTCTATCAGAACCAGCGTTAACTTCTTCAGCAATCTGAGCAACAGTAGCTCGTCTGTTGGATCGGACCACACGGGCCAGCCCTCACTCCCCACGTACATCAATGAGCCTTGGTCGCCCATGACCCTGTCGCCGGTTCACCACTGTTCCTTCCTTGGACCACTTTTTATAGATACTGACCACTGCAGACACCCCACAAGAGCTGCAGTTTTGGAGATGCTCTGATCCAGTGGTCTAAGCCATCACAATTTGGCCCTTCGTCAAACTCAAATCCTTACGCTTGTCCATTTTTCCTCAGTTAAGGCTCTGGGTTGTTAATTAGAAGGTCAGGGTTTAAGCTTCAGCACTGCTAAGCTGCCATTGTTTGTCCCCTGAGAAAGGTCCTTAACGCTTTCTACTGTAATGGCACCACGGCATGGCTGACCATGTGCCCTGACCCCAACCTCTAAAGCTGGGATATGCAAAGAAAGAATTTCACTCTGCTGTAATGTGACAAAAATAAAGGCTTCGTCTTCATAGTGCTCAGTGTCCAGGTTATTGTGGGAGGACCATTCTGTCAGATTCTGAACCTCCTCCTTGTCTCATAATCATTGTCTGTTATCCGTTACTATCATAGTATCATCAGCAAATTTGACGATGATGTTGGTAGGATGCATGAGGGAATAGTCAAGGGTAAAGAGGGAGAAGAGTAGGGGGCTGAAGACACACCCCTGTGGTGTGCCAGTGTTCAGGATGAGAGTAGATGATGTGTGACGTCCCATCCTGACATTCTGGGGTCTGTTGCTCAGAATGTCTAGTAGAACTAGTTTGTTATCCATATTGTAAATTTGATTAATACATTTTCTCAGGCACAAGTCCAGCAGCGTAGATGAATAAACTCTCAAATAACCAACACAGAATATTAATAATTGTATATAATAACATTCAAATACGTGCTGGAGTATTTATAAGACGTGAAGTATCTGGTTTCACTTCTTTTCAAGCCAATGTGTCATGAGTAAAATTTACATAAACACTAGTTACTTAGCAAAAATATCTTGAGGACTTTCAGTTTTCTTGTCCATGCAGTTTTCCGTTTTCCGTCAGGACTGAAGTTTATGTCTGTTAAACTCTTGCTAATCTTTCCTTCACTAGCTGGGGCATCCTGTTCTCGCATCCGCGGGACTACACGCCGGTCTGCACCACTGAGCTGGGACGAGCAGCCGCGATGAGTTCACAGTTTGCTAAGCGCAATGTGAAGATGATCGGTTTGTCCCTCGACAGTGTTGAGGAGCACCACAGCTGGAGTAAGGTAGAGAAACAAGTAAAAACAAAAATTAAACTTTAACTGTGCCCATCCGTCCGTCTGTCCATCCATCAACCCACCCATTCGTCTATACATCCATCCATCCATCCATGCCAGCCCATCCTGAACATTTTTATTCTTCTTAAACAAAGCAATGTGGTAACAATCACAGTTTTGTATTTATTAATAAAAGCAACATCATACTTTTTATCCAGTTATATTTTAATTTAATGTTTAATGTCCATAAAACAAGTAGCCAACCTTAAAGGTGCTACAAAAGCTTTCCATCTGAATATAAGCATTACAAAGTGCTGACACAGGAGACGCCTTCTTTAAATGTGAAAGAAACATCTCCTCATGGAAACCTTCCCCGTGTCACTGATGAGCTGCTGATGTGGAAAATCACTCAACACATTCTGTCCAATCAGAATCCAGAATTCAACAGAATAAAAAACACTTAAAACATTCTCCACTGTAAGTGTTCCTGTAGTGGTTAGCTACGAGGTCTGTAGCTACAGAGCAAAATTAAACAAACTGCAGACTCTAAACGTCTTGGCTGTTCCATTAGGTTTAAAGTGAATTAATTCATTAACTGAAGTAAATTTGGCAAATTTGATCCTTCGACAAAACCATCACACCTAGCTGCTGTTCATCTCCAGCTGTGTTCCACACCCACTCTTGATTTGATGTTTTTCAGGACATCCTGGCCTACAATAATGACGAGACCATCTCCATCTTCCCGTTTCCCATCATAGCAGATGGTAAGCGTGAGCTGGCAGTGGAGCTGGGCATGCTGGATCCGGATGAGATAGATCAGAGCGGTATGCCGCTGACTGCCCGATGTGTGAGTATCTAGTAACTACACCTACTGTCTACTATCACTGAATGTTTAGTGTGAATAAAATGGCACCTACATGTATTCCAATCTCTCTCACATGTGTTTCAGGTGTTTGTGATTGGTCCTGATAAGAAGTTAAAGCTCTCACTGCTCTACCCGGCCACTACAGGGCGCAATTTTAACGAGATTCTACGAGTGATTGATTCCTTGCAGTTAACAGCCAATCAGCGGGTGGCGACGCCTGTAGACTGGCAGGTCAGAGTAGACAACCTGTTGTGGTTTATTTTATTTCTAACAAACTGTTTATATTTTCAATCATATGAACCAAGTAGTTTGACCAGGATAAAGTGATGGCTGAAGCCTACATCACAGTACTTCTGACTTCTGGATTTTTATTGGTCAGGAGGCATACATTAGTTTTCTAGACCTGTAGCTTTGACAGAAGCACAGGCTTATATAAATGCGTCATCCATCCATCCGTCCGTCCGTCCGTCCGTCCATCCACTCACCAATCCATCCATTCGTCCATCCACTCACCAATCCATCCATCCGTCCGTCTGCCACCACTCCACCACCACCCATCCATCCATCCACCCACCCACCATCCAGTCCATCCATCCATCCACCCGTCCATCCATCCATCCACCCCCCCAAT
>JAUCMX010000005.1:10219091-10229091 GCA_033459395.1 Hemibagrus guttatus | reverse complement strand
TTGGCCATTTCCTCGAGATATCCGTTTAGGAAAGAGTAAATATTCACTCCACTGTGAAGAGAGGGGAAAATAAAAAACATTAAGTATCCATACAGTCCCTTTAAATGAAACCCTCTAGGTAATAATAAATACTGTTAGACATTCCACTGACCATTGACTTTTCTAAGAAAACGAAAGTTTTAGTAAGATTCAAGACCATATTTAGCCCAAGATCTAAGTACAGAGACACTCCGAGTCGAATCAGTGAATTTACATCTGAAGCAAAAAAAATAAAAATAACCGTACCTTTTCTCTGCTCGCTCCTTTAGCTGAGAGAAAGCAGCGTGTCCCGTCACCACATGATCAATCTGGGGGGGGAAAAAAAAACAGAAAACAATATCCATAAGCTCTGTTTATTGACTATATAACCAAAAGTATGTGCACCCCTGACCTCCACACTGCCATCGGTCTCCATATTAAATTACAGACGCAACAGAGAGGCAGAAATCATAATATCCTTTTATGTTTATTTAACGTTGACGAAAGTGCTAGCCCTCTGTAACGTCTTCAGGACAGTTTGCTGTTCTTTAAGGTTTGTCTGTAAAGTGATGTGCTGCACTTTCTGTCTTATTAAACCATCATTAAGAAGAGAGCGAATAACGGGAGGCTGATGAAGCAGCCTCTCTTCTCATCCAGCTGCTGTAACGTAAGAGAGACGGGAAATCACCTGCCTTGCAGAAGTTCCACAGCGTGAAATGGAACTATGAACGGATAAAAACACTGACGTGCAATTCCCTAAAATAAATAAACATATTCTATCCAGTAAGAAACCATTTCCTTTCACTGGAACTAAAAGCCCAAACCCTGTTCCAGCATGACAACACAGATGTGCACAAAGCACACAGCTCCATGAAGACATGGTGTGGAGGTTAAGGTTGGAGTAGAAGAGCTCGGATTCTGACTCATCCCGACTGAACACCTTTGGGATGAACAGGAACTGGAGTCTCCTTAGCATCCCGACATCACAGTCTGATCTCACTAATGCTCTTTTAGCCGATTACGAACCAGTTTTCCTGTAGCACTCTGACCGCCTTCGTTAAGCCACAGGTCTGGAACCATGGCGGACAGGTAGGGACCCCACACACCTGGAACAAACAGAGGCATCTGGCTCACCTGCAACACACACACCCCCCGTTCTTTGGTCTTTCGGAGAAACCCCTGAATCATGGGGAGAACATGCAAACTCCGCCCACACAGGATGGAGGTGGGATTCGAAGCCCCAACCCTGAAAGTGCGAAGCAATCCCCCCAACACATACATAATTGTTATAATACACAATAAATAAACTCACAGCCATGTGACAGGAAGAGGTTCCACAGATCAGAGCAAGGCGCGATGTGATTGGCCGATTTTCACAAGGCAGGTGATGGCCGCTCACATCCGCTCCGATAACGCCTAAAAAAAATGACATGATTTCTATAATAATAATGATAATAATAATAAAATTCAGCTGCATTTCATTACACATTTCCCATGATGCCTTAGTGAGCTTTCATAAACAACCTTGTAGAGGTTAATCAGCAGAAAGGGCAGTTCTGGTGTAACTGACCCAGTCCTCCTGCGTGGGCGTCGATCAGAGACGCTCCCACGGCTGTTCCCGGCTCCAGACCCAAATCCGCTGCTGCCTCCGGAGTCAGTCCTCGCTGGAGCGGGCTGCCGGGACGACACGTGCACTGTCCTACACATACACACAGGACGTGTGACACGTACATGAAAACGAGAGAGTTACAGCTCCTGAGAGGCGCAATAGAGAAGCCTTCAGAGTTTCCCTGAGAGCAAGGGAGAGCACACACTCTCTCTCTCATTACTTTTCTCTCATTATGTCTCTCTCTCTCTCTCTCACCAGTTCTCTCCCCCTTTGTCTCAGTCACTCTCTCTTTCTCTCTCTCTCTCACTCACTAGTTCTCTTCCCGGTCTCTTTCAATTTCTTTCTTGCTTTCTCTCTCACCGTTACCCTCTTTCTTTCTCTTAGTCTCTCTCGCCCTTACCCACTCTCTCTTTCACTCTTACTCTCACTTTCTCTCTCCTCTCAGTTAAAACTGTAGATTCAGTTTTGAATCATGTACAGTAGCACGTCCGTTTGTGTTTTATATACACCGTTAATAACACCGTTGTTTTTTTCCCACACGTCTTACCGATTTTTGAATGTTTATTCTCGGTCAAGTCCTCGAGTCCGATGCTGGCCCAGAAACTGTCGTCCCAGCCGTTTAGCGGAGAATAAGTCCACTTACACACCAGAGTGCACAGTGATCTAGGACACAGCAGAGAGGTGTGACGACAGAGACGGACATCCTCCACAGTCATTTTCTTCCTTTACTCATAACACACCCGGGTACGTTAACGAAGCGGTAACACGGCCGAGGCTTTAAAGCAGCGGTTAGTAACCTGCCACTGTGTGAAAAAGACTTAAGAGACGGAATCACACACCTGTACACACTGTAGACCTCCACAGATTCAGGTAGGTGTGTGTGTGTGAACGTGTGTGTGTATACAAGAGCGAGAGCGAGAGAAGAAAATCTCACCTTGCTAATGAACTTGTTGCCTTCCAGGATAAAAAGTCTGGCAGGTCGAAGAAGTGTGCAGCTTCCTTCCAGCAGCTCTGCCTCAGATTCTAACAGAAACACATTCATATCGATAATATAGTAGAAGTGCTTTAATGCAGTGGTCCCCAACCCCCGGGCCGCGGACCGATACCGGTCCGTGGATCAAATGGTACCGGGCCGCCCAAGGAACATTAAATTATTTCCATTTTATTTACTGTGGTGTATTTCTCTCGGGTTTGTGCGACTTTCCATGGACGAGAGGTTAACCGGGAGCTGAGAGACGTCACCTAAAGCCGCACCAATACCGCGCATGCGCAAAATATCATGATATCGGAGCGGTTTTTTTTCTTTTTACCGGTACTTTCTCATGTTTAACAGTGCTTGGTGTACGTGTATATTGTGTTTGCTCAAATTCAACCCACAAATTAGCAAAAACGAGTACGAAACAGACGTCGTTAGAAAGTTTCCTTGGGAAAAAGAAAAGTCACCGCTGGCAGCACATTTCAGTGACAAGGTATGGGTCGCAAAACTGGCTTACCTGTGTGACATATTCAGCCTGCTCAATGAACTCAATCTGTGCCTTCAGGGGAAAATGACAACTGTTTTCAAGTTGGCAGACAAAGTAGCTGCATTTAAAGCCAAACTGGAGCTGTGGGGACGGCGCGTGAACAGAGGCATTTTGGACATGTTTCAGACATTAGCGGGGATTTTAGGCGAGACTGAGCCTGAGCATTCATTCTCCCAGTTGGTGCACGATCACCTGTCTTTGCTTTTAAAAGAGTTCGAGCGCTACTTCCCAACCACAAAAGACCCACGGACTGGTAAGGAATGGATCCGCGACCCATTTGTCAACAAACCAGGCGAATCTAGCATGTCTCTGCAAGAAGAAGATCAACTGCTGGAGATTGCAAATGACGGCGGCCTTAAAACTACGTTCGAGACAACAACTCTGCCGGTGTTCTGGATTAAAGTCATGGCGGAATACCCTGAGATTGCCACCACAGCACTTAAATCCCTATTGCCATTTCCGACATCCTATCTGTGTGAAGCGGGGTTTTCTGCAGTGACAGCAACCAAAACAAAACAACGGAATAAACTGGACATAAGCAACACACTTCGGGTGTCATTGTCTCCTATTACCCCCAGATGGAACCGTCTCGTTGCAAAGAAACAAGCTCAGGGTTCTCATTGATTTAGCGTTGTAGTGAGTTAAAATGTTAAATCACTTTATATTTCCACCATCATGCTTCACTGTTGGAATCTAGCCATGGGGGTCACAGTCCAGTGACTTCAGTGCCGGTCCCAAGCCCGGATAAATAGAGAGGGTTGCGTCAGGAAGGGCATCCGGCGTAAAACATTGCCAAATTTAACCATGCGAATCGTCAGTACGAATTTCATACCGGATCGGTCGAGGCCCGGGTTAGGAACCTCACCGGGTTAGGTTAGTTCCTGAGAATAGGAACTCTGAATGTTGGTACTATGACAGGGAAAGGTAGAGAGCTGGCTGATATGATGGAGAGAAGGAAGGTGGATATACTGTGTGTACAGGAGACCAGGTGGAAGGGTAGCAAGGCTCGTAGTATAGGAGCAGGATTCAAGCTGTTTTATTATGGTGTGGACAGTAAGAGAAATGGGGTAGGTGTGGTCCTGAAGGAGGAGTTTGTGAGGAATGTCCTGGAGGTGAAGAGAGTGTCAGACAGGGTGATGAGTCTGAAGTTAGAGATTGAAGGGGTGATGTTGAATGTTGTTAGTGGTTATGCCCCACAGGTAGGTTGTGAGTTAGAGGAGAAAGAGAGATTCTGGAGTGAATTAGATGAGGTGATGGAGAGTATTCCCACGGGTGAGAGAGTGGTGATAGGAGCGGATTTTAATGGACATGTTGGTGAGGGGAACACAGGTGATGAGGAGGTGATGGGCAAGTTTGGAGTTAAGGAAAGGAACCTTGAAGGACAGATGGTAGTGGACTTTGCTAAGAGGATGGACATGGGTGTGGTTAACACTTATTTTCAGAAGAGGGAGGAGCATAGAGTGACTTACAAGAGTGGAGGTAGGAGCACACAGGTAGACTACATTCTATGTAGAAGAGGCAATCTGAAAGAGATTAGTGACTGTAAAGTGGTAGTGGGAGAGAGTGTAGCCAGACAGCATAGGATGGTGGTGTGTAGGATGACTTTGATGGTCTGTAAGAAGAAGAGGTCAGAGATAGAGAAGAAAACCAAGTGGTGGAAGCTGAAAAAGGAGGAATGTTGTGAGGAATTTAGACAGAAGTTGAGGCAGGCTCTGGGTGGTCAGGTAGTGCTGCCAGATGACTGGGAAACTACAGCAGAAGTGATCAGGGAGACAGGGAGAAAGGTGCTGGGTGTGTCATCTGGAAGGAGGAAAGAAGATAAGGAGACTTGGTGGTGGAATGAGGAAGTTCAGGATAGTATCCAGAGAAAGAGGTTAGCCAAGAAGAAGTGGGACATGGACAGGACTGAAGAGAATAGACAGGAATACAAGGAGTTACAGCGCAGAGTGAAGAGGGAGGTGTCTAAGGCCAAGCAGAAGGCATATGAAGAGTTGTACACTAGGTTAGACACTAGAGAAGGAGAGAAGGACTTGTACAGGTTAGCTAGGCAGAGGGATCGAGATGGGAAGGATGTGCAGCAAGTTAGAGTTATTAAGGATAGAGATGGAAGGGTGCTCACAAGTGAGGAGAGTGTACAGAGGAGATGGAAGGAGTACTTTGAGGAGCTGATGAATGAGGAAAATGAGAGGGAAAAAAGAGTAGAAGGGGTGAACTCTGTGGAACAGAAAGTAGATAAGATTAGAAAGGATGAAGTCAGGAAGGCTTTGAAGAGGATGAAAAGTGGGAAGGCAGTTGGTCCTGATGACATTCCGGTGGAGGTCTGGAAGTGTCTGGGAGAGGCAGCAGTGGAATTTTTAGCTAGTTTGTTCAACAGGGTTTTAGAGAGTGAGAGGATGCCTGAGGAATGGAGAAGAAGTGTGTTAGTGCCGATCTTTAAGAATAAGGGTGACGTGCAGAGTTGCAGTAACTATAGGGGGATAAAGTTGATGAGCCATACAATGAAGCTATGGGAAAGAGTAGTGTGGAAGCTAGGTTAAGGAAGGTAGTGGAAATTTGTGAGCAGCAGTATGGCTTCATGCCCAGAAAGAGCACAACAGATGCAATTTTTGCTCTGAGGATTTTGATGGAGAAGTATAGGGATGGTCAGAGGGAGTTGCACTGTGTGTTTGTAGACTTGGAGAAAGCGTATGACAGGGTGCCAAGAGAAGAGCTGTGGTACTGTATGAGGAAGTCAGGAGTAGCGGAGAAGTATGTCAGAGTGGTGCAGGACATGTATGAGAGGAGCAGGACAGTGGTGAGGTGTGCTGTAGGTCAGACAGAGGAGTTCAATGTGGAGGTGGGACTGCATCAGGGATCGGCTCTGAGCCCCTTCCTGTTTGCTATAGTGATGGACCAGTTGTCAGAGGAGGTCAGACAGGAGTCTCCTTGGACAATGATGTTTGCAGATGACATTGTGATCTGTAGTGAGAGCAGGGAGCAGGTGGAGGAAAACCTGGAGAGGTGGAGGTTTGCACTGGAGAGAAGAGGAATGAAGGTCAGTCGTAGTAAGACTGAGTACATGTGTGTGAATGAAAGGGAGGGAAGTGGAACAGTAAGGTTACAGGGTGAAGAGGTGAAGAAGGTACAGGAGTTTAAGTACTTGGGGTCAACAGTCCAGAGTAATGGAGAGTGTGGGAAAGAGGTAAAGAAGCGAGTGCAGGCAGGTTGGAATGGGTGGAGAAAGGTGTCGGGAGTTCTGTGTGATCAGAAAATATCAGCGAGAATCAAGGGGAAGGTGTACAGGACAGTGGTGAGACCGGCCATGCTGTATGGTTTAGAGACAGTGTCACTGAGGAAGAGACAGGAGTCAGAGCTCGAGGTAGCAGAGCTGAAGATGTTGAGGTTCTCTTTGGGAGTGACAAGATTGGACAGAATTAGGAATGAGTACATCAGAGGGACAGCTCATGTTGGACGTTTGGGGGACAAAGTTAGGGAGGCCAGATTAAGATGGTTTGGACATGTTCAGAGGAGGGACAGTGAGTATATTGGTAGGAGAATGTTGGACATGGGGCTGCCAGGCAGGAGGCAAAGAGGAAGGCCAAAGAGGAGGTATATGGATGGAATTAATGAGGATATGAAGCTAGTGGGTGCAAGGGTTGAGGATGCAGAAGATAGGGATAGGTGGAGAGAGATGATTCGCTGTGGCGACCCCTGAAGGGAAAAGCCGAAAGAAGAAGAAGAAGATGCTTCACTGTTGGGAGGAGGTTCTTTTCCTGGAATTCAGTGTTGGCTTTTCTCCAAACATGGCGGCTTTGATTATGACCAAATAAATCTATTTTGGACTGTCCAAAGAATGGACTTCCAAAAGGCCTCTGGTTTGTCCAAATGCTTTCTGGTAACATTGAAACAGGCAGCTTTGTTCTTTTTTGAGAGCAGAGACTTCTTTCTAGCAACCCTCCCCTAAATGTCATGTCTGTTCAATGTTCGTTTGTAGACATGTACATTTACCCCAGATGCTGCCACAGAGGTCTGTAACTCTCTAGACGTGATGTGTGGGTTGGCCTTTACCTCATTTATTATTTTTCTGGTGCTTCTTGATGATCGTTTTCATGGGCGTCCACTTGTGGTCATGTTGAATGTCCTCCATTTGTAGATGATTTGTCTTACAGTGGATGGATGGAGTTGGAATCTCTTGGAGATGGTCTTATAGCCTTCCCCAGACTGATGGGCTGTCACCACCTTCTTCCTGATGTCCTCGGATATCTCCTTTCCTCTTGGCATTGTTTGACTCCTTGGCACTACAGTGGTTTGGTTGGTTTCCTCTCTCTTTTAATCAGTGTTGCCCAACCACTTTCCTAAGGATGTCTAATTTGATTGGTCTGCTTAACTGATTAATTAAGCACCCAAATGTGTTTCACCTGAAACTGTTACCCACTTGACTTTACCCATGCAGCTCAGGCTTCACTTACTTTTGCACATACAATAATTCAATCTTTCATGTAGTTTTTTGGCTACTCGCAAAATTCCCTCTAAACAAACCTATGCAATTGATCAACATGCATCTGACATTTAATTTATAAAAAGCAGGTGATGATAAAATAAGAAAATCAAGCTAAAACCACAGAAAAGTCTGAACAGCTCAAGAGGTTCACAAACTTTCAAGCAGCACTGTCTATAACATCCGCAAAAGTGTCTCTACTTTTAGAATGAGGGACAATTAATGACTTCACATTTCTGGATCTGATGTCACTTTAATAATAATAATAATAATAATAATAATAATAATAATAATAATAAACGTGAACCTCTTTCAGCCACAGTAACTTTGGCGGCTGCATTTCGGGAGACATCACGCCTCCCACAGAGCTCAGGACTCGGTGAGCCGTGGCTGTGATGCGAGACGCTTGTTCTGTGGCTCTGTGGTCCATCCACATGACCACGTTTCTCTCTGTGACACCTGCAGAAGAATGGAAGGAGATGTGAAGGAGGCGTGGAGCAGATGTGGAGGAGACAGAGAAGAGACGTTGAGGAGACATCAGGCAGATGTGGAGGAGACATCGGGCAGATGTGGAGAAGACATGGAGGAGACATAGGGCAGACGTGGAGGACACGTAGAGAAGACAGCATAGATGTACAGGAGACATAGAGAAGACATGGAGGAGACAGAGCAGATGTGGAGGAGACAGAGGAGACGAAGAGGAGATGTACAGGAGACATAGAGAAGACAGAGCAGACATGGAGGAGACATAGAGGAGACAGAATAGATGTGAATGGGACATGGAGGAGACACAGAGGAGACATAGAGGACACAGAGGAGACATAGAGGAGATACAGAGGAGACATAGAGGAGACAGAGCAGACATGTAAGAGACATGCAGGAGACAGAGGAGACATCAGGCAGATGTGGAGTAGACATAGAGGAGACGTGGAGGACACGTAGAGGAGACAGCAGAGACGTAGAGGAGACATAGAGAAGACATGGAGGAGACCTAGAGGAGGCATAGAGCAGACGTGGAGGAGACAGAGGAGACCTCGAGGAGATGTAGAGGAGACATAGAGCAGACGTGGAGGAGATGTAGAGGAGACAGAATAGATGTGAGGGAGACATGGAGGAGACACAGAGGAGACATAGAGAAAACATAGAGCAGACATAGAGCAGACACGCAGGCGACGTAGAGGAGACATAGAGAAGACATAGAGCAGACACAGAGCAGACATGGAGGCGACATAGAGGAGACATAGAGAAGACAGAGCAGACATGGAGGAGACAGAGCAGATGTGGAGGAGATGTAGAGGACACAGGAGACATAGAGGAGACAGACAGATGTGGAGGAGACGTAGAGGAGGCAGAATACACGGAGGAGATGTGGAGGAGAAATAGAGACGTAGAGGAGACATAGAAGAGACGTGAGTAGGCATAAAGGAGACGTGGAGGAGACATAGAGGAAACAGAGCAGACATGGCGGAGACATGGCGGAGACATGGAGGAGACGTGAGTAGGCATAAAGGAGACATGGAGAACAGAGTATTGCTTGGGTGAATCAGCTAACTGTATTCAGATTTAGGATTTGAAATGAACCTGTTCAGCATTTTCCTGACTGACAGCACTAATCTACATATTCAAATTTGGCATGAAAACATTATTAATTCCAGTACACTTCCTTATTTGGACATCATTAATGTTATATGTGAATATATGAAAATGTTATAAATGAAATATCGCTTTGTTGAAAGAAAACTCTCGACCCTAAGCACGCTCTGAGGTCATTCTTTTTTCACGTTCCATATAGCCAGCTGAAGCAGTATTGGCACCCTCGGAGATCGCAGCAGAACGTGTGTCGAGCCTCGCCTCCAGCTGCAGCCGCTTGCAGTAACTGCAGTAAATGTAACGCAATGCATTTTCACACACGGTGCCTACCAGATAGACCCGAATGTTCCAGGATGAAGAACCTGAGCACACTCTCATGTCCTGAGCTACTCACCATCTTTATTAACAGCTACAGGCTGAAAATTCTCGTCCAGAACCACCAACGAGCATGTGGCATCAAACCCGATCCCTCTCACACGCTGCTTCACTATGCCTTCAGTCACTCTCTACACACAGAGACACAGAGAGAGAGAGAGAGAGAGAGAGAGAGAACAAGAAATGGATGGTGAAAGAAAGAAAGAAAGAAAGAAAGAAAGAAAGAAAGAAAGAAAGAAAGAAAGAAAGAAAGAAGGGGTGAAAGACAGGGAGCGTCAAAGAGGGAGTGAGAAATTGAGGAAAAAAAAGAAAGGAAGGAAAAACGGAAGGTAGGAAGGAAGGAAGGAAGGGGTTGAGAGAGATTATGTAAGTGAGTTAAATGAATTATTGAGTGAAAGAGAGAAGGAG
>JAUCMX010000005.1:10204091-10214091 GCA_033459395.1 Hemibagrus guttatus | reverse complement strand
GTTACAGTGTGTGTTACAGTGTGTATTGTCGTGTGTATCGCCTGTGTGTTACAGTGTGTATTGTCGTGTGTATCGCCTGTGTGTTACAGTGTGTGTTACAGTGTGTATTGTCGTGTGTATCGCCTGTGTGTTACAGTGTGTATTGTCGTGTGTATTGCCTGTGTGTTACAGTGTGTATTGTCGTGTGTATCGCCTGTGTGTTACAGTGTGTATTGTGTGTATCGCCTGTGTTAGTGTGTATTGTCGTGTGTATCGCCTGTGTGTTACAGTGTGTGTTGTAGTGTGTATCGCCTGTGTGTTACAGTGTGTGTTGTAGTGTGTATCGCCTGTGTGTTACAGTGTGTATTGTCGTGTGTATCGCCTGTGTGTTACAGTGTGTGTTGTAGTGTGTATCGCCTGTGTTACAGTGTGTATTGTAGTGTGTATCGCCTGTGTGTTACAGTGTGTATTGTGTGTATCGCCTGTGTTAGTGTGTACTGTCGTGTGTATCGCCTGTGTGTTACAGTGTGTGTTGTAGTGTGTATCGCCTGTGTGTTACAGTGTGTGTTGTAGTGTGTATCGCCTGTGTGTTACAGTGTGTATTGTCGTGTGTATCGCCTGTGTGTTACAGTGTGTATTGTCGTGTGTATCGCCTGTGTGTTACAGTGTGTGTTGTAGTGTGTATCGCCTGTGTTAGTGTGTATTGTCGTGTGTATCGCCTGTGTGTTACAGTGTGTGTTGTAGTGTGTATCGCCTGTGTTACAGTGTGTATTGTAGTGTGTGTGGTCGTGTGTATCGCCTGTGTTAGTGTGTATTGTCGTGTGTATCGCCTGTGTGTTACAGTGTGTATTGTCGTGTGTATCGCCTGTGTTAGTGTGTATTGTGTGTATCGCCTGTGTTAGTGTGTATTGTCATGTGTATCGCCTGTGTTAGTGTGTATTGTCGTGTGTATCGCCTGTGTTAGTTTGTATTGTCGTGTGTATCTCCTGTGTGTTACAGTGTGTGTTACAGTGTGTACTGTCGTGTGTATCGCCTGTGTGTTAGTGTGTATTGTAGAGTGTATCGCCTGTGTGTTACAGTGTGTATTGTCGTGTGTATCGCCTGTGTGTTACAGTGTGTTGTAGTGTGTATCGCCTGTGTGTTAGTGTGTGTTGTCGTGTGTATCGCCTGTGTGTTACAGTGTGTGTTGTCATGTGTATCGCCTGGGTGTTACAGTGTGTATTGTCGTGTGTATCGCCTGTGTGTTACAGTGTGTATTGTCGTGTGTATTGCCTGTGTGTTACAGTGTGTGTTACAGTGTGTACTGTCGTGTGTATCGCCTGTGTTACAGTGTGTATTGTCATGTGTATCGCCTGTGTTACAGTGTGTATTGTAGTCTGTGTTGTCGTGTGTATCGCCTGTGTGTTACAGTGTGTGTTGTCGTGTGTATCACCTGTGTGTTACAGTGTGTGTTGTCGTGTGTATCGCCTGTGTGTTACAGTGTGTATTGTCGTGTGTATCGCCTGTGTGTTACAGTGTGTATTGTCGTGTGTATCACCTGTGTTAGTGTGTATTGTGTGTATTGCCTGTGTGTTACAGTGTGTATTGTCGTGTGTATCACCTGTGTGTTAGTGTGTACTGTCGTGTTTATCGCCTGTGTATTATAGTGTGTATTGTAGATCGTATCGCCTGTGTGTGTTACAATGTCTACTGTCATGTGTATCACCTGTGTGTTACGTTACAGTGTGTACTGTAGTGTGTATCACCTGTGTGCATCATTGTGTGTATTGTAGTGTGTATCGCCTGTATGTTACAGTGTGTACTGTAGTGTGTATCACCTGTGTGCATCATTGTGTGTATTGTAGTGTGCATCACAGTCAGTGTGACAGATGTTTCTTGCAGTGTGTATCACTGACTCGTCATGACAGAGGAAATGTGTGGTGATGACTTCACCACTGCGCTACTGAAATCTCACTTACTTTCCAAATTTTTGTAACAGTTTGTTGTTTTTTAAACTGTCTTGTTTCATTTCTATCCACACACCATTTTTCATGTCATTCGCCTCCTTTTTCCACCTGACTTTCCGGTGACTCCTTCATTCACACCTGCGGGGTTTTTTTTTTTTTTTTAATTGATTTATCCTATCTATCTTTCTTTCCCTTCTTTTCCCTTGTTATATTTTCACTTCCCTTTTCATGATGAATATCGGGCATGTAGTGTCACACGCCTTTTAATGATGCGCTGCTGATTAGTTCATTTCGCGCATGCGCAATTAGCGGCGCTTGTTTGTCGGACACGCGCATGCGCACATGTGTGAAGTCGACGCGTTCAGTTTCAGGGCGTGTAACACTGTGTGTGTGTGTGTGTTTTGTTTTCAGCGTGATCACAGTCGTTGTTTATCGCCGTCAGGGGGATGCGGTGAGCTAAGAGAAAACTTTGGATGTGACATCATTGTCAACTCAGAGAAACTTACAGTAGATTCCCCTAAACGCCTCGTGTGTGTGTGTGTGTTTTATTTATTTTGGGGTTGGGAGGAAACCGGAGATCTCAGCGAAAACCCAGACGGAGATGTGGGAGAGAAGATGTGAAACTGTATAGAAGTCGGATTTGAGCTTTTTTTTTGTTCCGAGCTGAGATTTCGACTCTACGTGCCAAATACCTCCACGTGTTTGTTGACGTGCATCCGAGGCAACTGCTGAAAACACACACACACACACACACACACACACCTCATTATTATGAGACGTGTTGTGTCTTTAAACTGTAAAATACCAGAAACCCAACTTTCCACACTCGGTCCTGCTCCTTAGAATACACCACTACTGCTTTATTATTATTATTATTATTATTATTATTATTATTATAATAATACACACACACACCCATCTTTTTTTATTCCGTGTTTAAATTGAACCCACGTCTGATGTAAACACTTCTCCCTCCATTGCATCTGCAGCCCGAGTAATCAGATCCACCAGCGCAATACGTAATCCCAAGGTGCACCGCTCAATGAATAAGCGCATTACCTAATCCCATGAAGCATTGCGGTGGGCGGCGGTTGTGGAGCGCTGGAGGCCCCGCCCACCGCGGTGGTGCGGACCAGTGGGTTCCGTTGGAAATGACATCATCTTTATTTTCAGCGCCCGAGCTGCGCCGTGCCTCCGAGAGACAGAGAACAAAAAATAAATAAATAAATAACTCCAACAGCCCACCAAGAAACTTTGTTTCCACGTCGGAAGTGAGTGAGAGGATGTTTCAAGATCTTGTTCGAGGCGAAGGAAAACTTTCGTAAACAAAAAGTTGTTGTTGTTTCCATTAACGGATGAACCGCTCGAAGTTTTGAACTTTTTTTTTTTTTTCTTTTTACGGTGCGCAAGTTTCAGGGCTTTGAAGTTTTTGCGTTACGCGCACTGCAGAAATAAAGAAAAAGAAAGAAAAATGGATGGTTTGTTTTATAATGAAGCTCTGGATGGTGGTTTAAACAATCACCACCACCATCATCACCATCATCATCATCATCACGGCGAGGCTGGAGGGAACGGATACGAAACCCTGACGCGCAACATGAGCCTGAACCTCTCCGACACGCACGACGCGCTCACTCTCACGTCCCCCGACCTCCAGTTACTGAAACTCACCTCCCCGGAGCTGGAGCGGCTCCTCATCCAGTCCTGCAACGGCTTAGCTCCTACGACCCCTGCTTCCGGTCCAGCGCGCTCCTTCCCCGCTCCAAAACACGCCGCGGACGAGCACGATGCCTTCGCCCTGGAGGAGTTTCAGTGCCACCAGAGGATGTCCAGCAGCCACGACGACGTCCCACCTGTAGCCACGGCCGCGTCGTCTCACGCCTGCGGCTTCGCGGAGCATCTGAACCACACGTGGGACGCGTACAGCGACGCGCCGCCGCAGTTCGGCTGCGCGCCGGCGCTCAAGGACGAGCCGCAGAAAGTCCCGGAGACGCCGCCGCTGTCTCCCATCGACATGGAGGACCAGGAGAGGATCAAAGCCGAGAGAAAGCGCATGAGAAACCGCGTGGCCGCCTCCAAGTGCCGGAAGCGGAAGCTGGAGCGTCTTGCGCGGCTGGAGGAGCGAGTGAGCCGGTTAACTGGGGAAAACGGGGAGCTGCGCGGCGCCGCAGAGACGCTCAGAGACCAAGTCACGCAGCTCAGACACCAGCTCCTGGATCACATCAAGAGCGGCTGCAAACTCCTCAGCCAGCAGCTGCAGACTGTTAAAGAGTTTTAAAGGTGTGGTACATCTTTTTTTTTTTTTTTTTTTTTTTATTCTGTGCTTGTAATGATTTCAGAAATACCTTTTTATGAAACAAAAACAACTACACCATGCTAGTTACTGCTAGTTACACTCCCCTTTCATTACAGGATTCTATTTACATTTTCTTTTCAGACCCAGAAATCCGTTCATCACCTCCAGATTTTGTTTTTTTTTTTTTTTTTTCCTCCTCCTTCCCTAAAATGCACCTTACTCTGCACATGTACTGTAGGTACTCCACAGCATGCTGGGTTTGACTTTTGACTAAAATGTTCATTTACAGAGGTGTCTAAAATGACATACAGCTCCTTTAATCAGATTGCACTGTGATATTTAAAAAAAAAAAAAAAAAGAGGAAAAACTTGTCTTCCAGTGTGAAGGAAGTTGCCATTTTGCAGGGTTCGGGTCAGAGTTCAGTGTGAGCTTGGGGTTCCTTTCTGGTTTTCTCACAATGTACAGGTGACTCTAAATTGCCCCTATGTATGTATGTGTGTATGTGTGTGTGTGTGTGTGTGTGTGTGTATAATGTCCAATCCAGGATGTATTCCCTCCTCAGGCCTAGTTTTCCCAGGATAGACTCCAGCTCCACAGCAACCCTGACCTAAGCACTTACTGAAAATAAATGAACAAATTTTATACTCTTGATTCCCTCTTTAACCCCTCCCCTTCACATATGTTTTTACTAATATACAGTTTTGCACTTTTTTTTTTTTTTAGGTTTTCTACAATCTTTGTCCTATACATTGTAAAATAAATAAATAAATATTGTAAACATATTTTATACTAGCGTTCAGCCTGTACGCAGGGTTTGTTACCGCCCCCCCATCTCACGTCCTGTTGGATGATTAAACAGCGACGTGTACAAAGGCGATTGTTACACACTTTTCAGTGCAATGAAATAAACAGAGCTTCTTCAAACGCTTGAAGGCGTACGTGTGTTTATAACGTTGTCGCAAAATGCTTGCCAATGTGTAAATGCTGTCGAGGTTCAGGATTGAAAGCAGAATAAATAGCATGTCAGGAATCTTTAAGCCAGTCTCCTTCAATTTAACGTAGAAAAGAATACAAAAAAGTATTAAAAATACTAACGTGGAGTCTTTATGGTCCATTTTTCATCAGACTTCAATCTAAAAGAAAAGTCCACACAATAGATCTGTCATTAAACAAGAGCAATGTCCCAGACTGAGCATTAGTCAGAATTCAAATTGATTAAAAACAAAAACAAAATAAAAACCCTATCAGATCACATACTGCTACGAAGTGCTAGAAAAGGATGAGAGAATCACAGCTTCTCAACCTTTTCATGCAAGGCATCGCTGCCAGCGTTGCATCTTGTGCACTGAAACATTTAACACATCTAGCTGAATGTAGAATCAACAGGGGAAGCTTGTCATTCACACATTGTGTAAAGAGCCGACCTTTTTACAGCATTCACTATAGATACTATAGGTGTGGTGCAGATCTGCTAATTCTTCTTCCTATAGAGTTGAAATAACGTTGCACACACACACACACACATAAAAAGGTGCATTTCTAACCAGATGTAGTTTTAGCTCTCAAGTCCAAGAGAGCAGCAAATCCATCACTTCTGTTTCTGTCCTTGGGGTAAAAGGGGAACTGAGAGAAGAAATAAAACAACTCTGACTGGTGATTCGGGTTAGAAGGACTCACCAGAGTAACGTAATTAACAGCCTCCTTCTATTACAGACAATAAGAAGACCAAAGGCTCCTGATTGACTTGAGTCACATGAATCACTGAGAGTCCAGGAAAGTAAAATTGACTGTTTTAGCTAGATTACAGCAGCAGTCGATTACAGGAGCACTTTCAGGTTGTGTAGGCAGCATGAGGCCAGCTCTCATGGAGGAAGTGCGCCTCGCAGGTGAGCTTCGCAGGTGGGCTTGTTATGTAACAGGTGAGAGAGCTGAAAAGTGGGTGGGATTCAAATAAGGACAAGGACTGAACGCGAGACGGGATTTATTTCCTGTATTTCACAAAGTAAATGTGTTAGGAACGTGACTTCAATTATTTACAAGGACCTCAAAACTGAGGGATATTATATAGATTGGCCAGCACGGACACGAGCTATGTAAAACCATAACTGGTCTGTGCCTGACGATTCTGAGCACTGAAGCCTAACTTGTGAGATCCAACTTGTTTAATTAAATGGTCTATAAAAAAATAAATGTACTGGTTTAAGCCGATATATTTAATTACGTTGCAAACTGTTAAAATAAATACAAACCATTTAAATAAAGTGTAATAGTCTAGCAAAAATAGATCTGGAAGTCCACACTGTCCACTGTATTATGTTTTTATATATATATATATATGGTCTAGTTGTACTCGTTGTGCAGAAGCAGGAGCCTGTGTTGTAGGTGTAGCTGAAGGATGTGGGCGGAGCCTCAGCAGAGTGACAGGCCTTCCTTGGCGGCCAGCCGCTGTCTGTGGATGTTGTCCTGCTCTAGTTCCTCGTGACTCGGGTGCCAGAGGCGGACGAGGATGCGCTCCATGTTCAGAGCGTACATGGTGTGAGACGGCATCACGCTGCGGTGCACCTGAACAAGACACACACACACACACACACACACAGTTTGGTTTAAAATCAGTCCTGGACAGACACGAGTGTGAAGCGCAAAGCAACCTCGCATTTATTCTGCAAACATTTGGACAGTTTGTGATGCTTTGTTCCCTCAGAGTGGAATCTATCTAAAATTTGCAAGAACATTAAACAAATAAACCCACGTTTATTTAAATACACTCTAAAGAGAAAAAACAAGTACATGTTTCTTCATGTATCGTATGCTGAAGCTCCTCATTTGCATTTTAGGACAAGAAATACTAGCTAAGCATTATTATGACAACGTTAATAAGGCAACACTTGAGGTTCCTGGGTGCAGTCTCTAGTCAGGAGGGTGACCAAGTAAAACTGACACACCAGCACTTTATTTATTTTTTTTTTAATAAATAACAGGGAAAAAAATCATGCTGTTATACGAAAATAATGAGTGGTGTGATGTAGCGTGCTCAAGAGAAGTGCCTCTACGTCTTCGCAGTGTATGATTTTCATACAACATATAACAGCTAATGGAACGATAATGTTTATTCATGTGCAAACTGAACAGTTTAATAGTGAGATTCATTGCTTTGGATCATCCGAAAGACAAGATAATAGTCTTAGATTAGGTGGAGCGGCTACCTAAGAAGTCTGTGTTTATGAGCTGTTACTATAGAAACAACAACATATCAAAACAAGTCGTTCTTGTTCGTGTCACAGCTGGAACGACCGATTACAAAATTACCAAAACAATCACCTTAAGAGAGAGACAATGGCTAGCGTTCTATTCCTATTAAAAAAAAGTGCATCCGCAATTTGCCAAAGATTCCGTTTTGTTATTTGTTACAGGACGATGTATGCTATTTTTAATCGTTCATAGACACGTTTTCACGTTGTGTAACAAGTTCCTGTTATCACTTATATGAGCTATGAGAAGTTTTCCTCACCAGCCTCTCTTTTTTTTCCATCCTCGGTCGAAGATGTCGTAAAACTTAAAGTAACAGCTTCACCACAGACACTGGAGAGTCCTTCCACAAATGTTACATAAACACATTTCTCCTCACAGAGTTTCAAACATAATAGCTGTATTCTGTAGAAATATGAGGTGACTATAGTGTAAGGCATTAGGGAATGACAATACACTGATATTCCTCCCTGAATAAACTGGTAATGTGGTAAGAATAGAGGGCTGTAGAGAGTCAGATGTCACCTGTAGAGCCTCCAGGAGATCGTACATGTTGATGGGAGGTAGAGGGGCTGGGGCACTGGAGCCGGAGCAGGCCAGTAAGAAAGCAGCCTGCTGTTCGGCATCGTCCGGAGACACCTGAGGGGGTGGAGCAGCCGGCAGCGAGGCACTGGGAGGCGGGCTGTGAGGTAGACGGAGACAGGGCTATCAACATCACGGTCACATTATTTATACACACACACACCACTGTAAATATCTAATACATCATTTAAGATTTAACTTTCAACTCACTTGAAAGTTAAACACTTGAGGAACACACGTTTACACAAAGGGATGACACCATCACCATGACAACAATCCTGGAACACAATTCTGCTGATTTGTATCTGAGAATATGGAAATCTAGACTATTCGGCCAAAAGTATGTGAACACCTACAAGCAAAGAGATTTTAAGATATTTAAAACTGTGAACATGGAGTATACACTGATCAGGCATATCATTAGGACCACCTGCCTAATATTGTGTTGGTCCCCCTTTTGCTGCCAAAACAGCCCTGACCCATCGAGACATGGACTCCACTAGATCCCTGAAGGTGTGCTGTGTTATGTTAACAGCAGATTCTTTAAGTCCTGGGGCCTCCATGGGTCCCACCTCGAAACTTACAGGGCTGAAAAGGTACTTTTGATAGATACTGACCACTGCAGACCGGGAACACCTCACAAGAGCTGCAGTTTTGGAGATGCTCTGATCCAGTGGTCTAGCCATCACAATTCGGCTCATGTCAAACTCAAATCCATACGCTTGTCCATTTTTCCTGCTTCTAACACATCAACTTTGAGGACAAAATGTTCACTTACTGCCTAATACATTTGCATCTCAATAAATTAGAATGTGGTGGAAAAGTTCATTTATTTCAGTAATTCAACTCAAATTGTGAAACTCGTGTATTAAATAAATTCAGTGCACACAGACTGAAGTAGTTTAAGTCTTTGGTTCTTTTAATTGTGATGATTTTGGCTCACATTTAACAAAACCCACCAATTCCTCTCTCAACTAATTAGAATATGGTGACATGCCAATCAGCTAATCAACTCAACACCTGCAAACGTTTCCTGAGCCTTCAAAATGGTCTCTCAGTTTGGTTCACTAGGCTACACAATCATGGGGAAGACTGCTGACCTGACAGTTGTCCAGAGGACAATCACTGACACCCTTCACAAGGAGGGTAAGCCACAAACATTCATTACCAAAGAAGCTGGCTGTTCACAGAGTGCTGTATCCAAGCATGTTAGCAGGAAGTTGAGTGGAAGGAAAAAGTGTGGAAGAAAAAGATGCACAACCAACCGAGAGAACCGCAGCCTTATGAGGATTGTCAAGCAAAATCCATTCAAGAATTTGAGTGAACTTCACAAGGAATGGACTGAGGCTGGGGTCAAGGCATCAAGAGCCACCACACACAGACGTTGTTCAGTTGTCGTATTCCTCTTGTTAAGCCGCTCCTGAACCACAGACAACGTCAGAGGCGTCTTACCTGGGCTAAGGAGAAGAAGAACTGGACTGTTGCCCAGTGGTCCAAAGTCCTCTTTTCAGATGAGAGCAAGTTTTGTATTTCATTTGGAAACCAAGGTCCTAGAGTCTGGAGGAAGGGTGGAGAAGCTCATAGCCTAAGCTGCTTGAAGTCCAGTGTTAAGTTTCCACAGTCTGTGATGATTTGGGGTGCAATGTCATCTGCTGGTGTTGGTCCATTGTGTTTTTTTGAAAACCAAAGTCACTGCACCCGTTTACCAAGAGATTTTGGAGCACTTCATGCTTCCTTCTGCTGACCAGCTTTTTGAAGATGCTGATTTCATTTTCCAGCAGGATTTGGCACTGCCCACACTGCCAAAAGCACCAAAAGTTGGTTAAATGACCATGGTGTTGGTGCGCTTGACTGGCCAGCAAACTCACCAGACCTGAACCCCATAGAGAATCTGTGGGGTATTGTCAAGAGGAAAATGAGAAAGAAAGAGGCCACTGTCAAAGAAACCTGG
>JAUCMX010000005.1:10166591-10196591 GCA_033459395.1 Hemibagrus guttatus | reverse complement strand
CTTGGCCAACTCCAGTTCGCTCGCGTGAGCTGCCATAGCGACATCGGCGCCAACCATCGAGCTAAAACAAAGGGGTGGCCTTTGAATAACGCTGATCTTCAAACAATATCAATAGCCCGGAAATCTCGCATGTATTATGATAGGTAGATCACAAAAGCGCCACACATTGTTAGTCTGATAGCGTTGACACACCACACTAGGAGATTTAGGCTTCTTTAGCACCTCTGGAAAAAAGTCCACCGCCCCCTGTTGTTCAGGAGTGGTACAACTCAAAACTCCTTACTCCAGCAACTCTGAGCTGATCCCTGTCACTACTCGATCCGTACCGGAAACACGATGTGTACTGCGCATGCGCGGAAATGCGTCTAATGAACTGTTAAAGCAGTTTAATTTACTTCAGTAATGGCTGTTTTAACTTGAATTTGAACATGCACAAAAAAAAAAAACCTCAGTTATTTATACAGGGAGTAGGGCATGCCACTACTCGAGCCACACGACCCGCACCGCGCATGCGCGGAAAGTTTTATGCCGCGCAAGAGGGACACGCATGTCTGCACATGCGCAGTACAGATCGCGCCTCCGAACGGACCGAGCAGTTTTTATTTATTTATTAATTTTTTTTTATGCTTTATTTAATGCCACAAGAACAAGACGTACTACACATTCACCTTATCGCAGTAACATTAGCTGGCAAATAAGAAAGGGAAAATAGCGTCTACTTATAATACGACTAATGAGATCATTTTATAATGGGGTGTTGGCAGCAACTTCGCGCATGCGCAGAACAAATCGTGTTTCCCCGTACGGATCGAGTAGTGACAATCCCGTTTAAAAGCAAAATGGCGGAAGCTGTTAATATTTAATTTGGAAAATAATTTAACAATTTACCCTAAAGCAACTAAAGCAACTGAACACTTAAATCCTCCAATAAAGAAAATAATATAATTTTTTTTCCCTAACAGTCTAAATATGCTATTTAATTACACCACCTCAATCTCTTTATATTAAACCATGAGCCATTTCGGGTCGTATATTATGTCACATGACTCTGAGAAAGGATTTGATTGGGCGTTATAACAAATATTCAATTGTAGCAAATTCATATTTAGAAAACTTTTGTGATGTTTTATTTATCACCATTTGGACATTTCTTTGTTAACCTTCACATCATTTCTGATTGAATCATTATGCATGGACACTCTTTGGACACTATTAATTAGAGCGGAGACTGCGAGCCAGGCTTTCTCGTCCAACATCAGTGCCTGACCTCACAAATGCGCTTTTAGAGGATTGGTCAAAAATTCCCAAACACACTCCTAAACCTTGTGGAAAGCCTTCCCAGAAGACTTGAAGCTGTTATAGCTGCAAAGGGTGGGCCAGCTCCATATTACATTCAAGGCAGACGTCCCAGTTTTGGCCTGGCTCGCAGTCTCCGCTCTAATTCATCCAAAAGGTGTTCTATCAGGTTGATGCTCTATGAACCTTGCCTTATGCACTGGTGCACATTAATGTTGGAACAGGAAGGGGTCATCCCCAAACTGTTCCCACAAAGTTAGGAGCATAAAAATGTCTTGGTATGAAGCTGAAGCATTAAGAGTTCCTTTCAATGGAACTAAGGGATCGAGCCCAACCCCTGAAAAACAACACCTGAATTCAGTGATTTGGAGGGGTGTCCCAAAACTTTTGGCAATATAGTCTATCTATCTCTCTATCTACCTATCTATCTATCTATCTATCTATCTATCTGTCTATCTATTTATTTTTTCATTCATTTATTGATTCATTCATTTCTCTCTCTCTCTCTCTCTCTCTCTCTCTCTCTCTCTCTCTCTCTCTCTCTCTCTACCAGCAGAGGGCAGGATAAGTTTGTATAAGTTCCTGTATTCATTTACAGAGATCCCAAACATTGGCCCCTTTAAAGCAAGGCATCACAATAAAAAACTATTTTTTTGTTTGTTTGTCCTCAAACATGTATTTGGATATGATGTTTATATTCAGTATAATATTTTGTACATGGAAGTGATTATCATCTTTTGTCTGTCCTCTCTATTATTTATGTCATTCTATTCAAAACAACAAATTAAAAACTCAAAATACGTCTTAAAATGTAAAACTTTTAAAAGGTCGCCTCTTTGTATTTCTTGTTTTTACTTTTGTGCTTTGTGTCATTGGGGATTTTAATAATAAAATTAGCATCATTAGTCATAGTCCTTTGTGCTCTATTTTGCCATCCAAAAAAAACCCCAAAACCGAGCAGATTGTCACCTTTTCCATCAAAGCGGACAAAGTAAATAAAGTCAATTCATTCCTCATATATTCTAGTTCACAAACAGGTTAAAAATATGAAGGCTTTTTTGTGGCATCTTGTGTTCCAAAACAGCATTAAAGCCTCGCAGCCCTTTTAAGAGTGACCCAGATGTCTGGCAGTCTGTTCTTCTTAAATGGTTGAGTGAAAGAGAAATCCATAAAACTCCAAATGGAAGGCAGATGCTCACCAGAAAAATCTGCACCGCAGAAGTTGATTAACAGGACAGCCATGTTTATTTATTACTCAACAAGTCTGTTTTGTTTGTGAAGCGAGCCTCTGCTGTTTGGAATTAACAGTATAGATACAGTTTCATGGATCACGGCAGAAGTACTTGAGGACTTAGGGATTTGGAGTTAACAAATGATGCGCTTGTATATTTTCCAGCCAGAATGAACAGGAAAGATGAATGATGGAGACTTGCTGGGGGATAAATTCATCAATTCGGGTATGTTGGTTTCCTGGCTTTGTGTTTGTTCCAGTCAGCCACCAGCAGTCTGTGAGCATGGATTAAATATATAGAGGGGACGAGTGATTTGGGTTGTGCTGCATGACGCATGGCAGCTGGGGTCCCTCAGGATCACTGGCCCTGTTTCTGTTCTCATTATATCCCAGGTTTGGATGGCAACATGGCAACACTGATTTAAATCAGGTCTCATTCCAAGGCATTGAGGCCGCATGGGTGAATAATGCTGACCCCGGCAAACGGCTCTGACTGGGCATTTTTTATAAACAATTAATGGAACTGGAGAAGTATCATGGTCCTTATTTAGATGTTTCAAACTTAATAGTCAGACTTGGACCAGAGGCTCGCCAGGAGAAATGAACAAGCTGTGACACACAGAGAGCTCATTCAGTAGTGGGAGAAGGTTAGAGAGCAAAAACAGAGGGAGCGGAGAACAGTAAAAACCCGGCAAATAACATTAAAGAAGAATAAAGTCCAGCTGAGAACATTAATAAAAAAGAGAAGTAAAAAAAATTTAGAGAAAAGGTGTAGAGAACAGTAAAGAAGAACAGAGATCAGAAAGAGTAAAATAAAGTGAAGAACAGTAAAGTAGTACAGTAAAAGAAATTAAGAGCAGAGAACAGCTATGAGTCATCTAAGCTGATTCTACTCTTGGAGAAATGTAGAGAAAAATAAAGGAGAGTAGAGAACAGCAAATATGAGTAGAGAGCAGCAGAGAGCAACAGATAACGGTAGAAATAGCATAAAAAGCTTTAGGGAGCACTAGAGAACAGTAAAGATGAGTAGAAAACAGTACACAACAGTAGAGTACTCTAGGGAATGGTACGGAGGAGTAGAGTGCAGTAGAGAACAGTACACAGCAGTGAAGTACATTAGAGGACAGTACACCCGCAGTGAAGTACATTAGAGGACAGTACACAGCAGTAGAGTGTAGTAGAGAACAGTACACAGCAGTAGAGAACAGTACACAGCAGTGAAGTACATTAGAGAATAGTACACAGCATTAGAGTGTAGTAGAGAACAGTACACAGCAGTGAAGTACATTAGAGGACAGTACACAGCAGTAGAGTGCAGTACAGAACAGTACACAGCAGTGAAGTACATTAGAGAACAGTACACTGCAGTAAAGTACATTAGAGAACAGTACACAGCAGTAGAGTGTAGTAGAGAACAGTACACAGCAGTAGAGAACAGTACACAGCAGTGAAGTACATTAGAGAATAGTACACAGCATTAGAGTGTAGTAGAGAACAGTACACAGCAGTATAGAACAGTACAGAACAGTACACAGCAGTAGAGTACAGTAGAGAATAGTACACAGCAGTATAGAACAGTACAGAACAGTACACAGCAGTAGAGTACAGTAGAGAACAGTACACAGCAGTGAAGTACATTAGAGAAAGGTACACCGCAGTAAAGTACATTAGAGAACAGTACACAGCAGTAGAGTGCAATAGAGAACTGTACACAGCAGTAGAGAACAGTACACAGCAGTGAAGTACATTAGAGAACAGTACACAGCAGTATAGTGTAGTAGAGAACAGTACACAGCAGTAGAGTGCAGTAGAGAACAGTACACAGCAGTAGAGTGTAATAGAGAACAGTACACAGCAGTAGAGTGTAGTAGAGAACAGTACACAGCAGTAAAGTGTAGTAGAGAACAGTACACAGCAGTGAAGTACATTACAGGACAGTACACAGCAGTAGAGTGCAGTAGAGAACAGTACACAGCAGTAAAGTGTAGTAGAGAACAGTACACAGCAGTGAAGTACATTACAGGACAGTACACAGCAGTAGAGTGCAGTAGAGAACAGTACACAGCAGTAAAGTGTAGTAGAGAACAGTACACAGCAGTGAAGTACATTACAGGACAGTACACAGCAGTAGAGTGCAGTAGAGAACAGTACACAGCAGTGAAGTACATTAGAGAACAGTACATAGCAGTAGAGTGCAGTAGAGAACAGTACACAGCAGTAGAGTGTAATAGAGAACAGTACACAGCAGTAAAGTACATTACAGAACAGTACACAGCAGTAGAGTGCAGTAGAGAACAGTAATACAGCAGTAGAGTGTAGTAGAGAACAGTACCCAGCAGTAGAGTGCAGTAGAGAACAGTAGACAGCAGTAGAGTGCAGCAGAGAACAGTACCCAGCAGTAGAGTGCAGTAGAGAACAGTACATAGCAGTAGCGAACAGTAGTGGACAGTACACAGCAATAAAGTACAGTAGAGAACAGTAAAGAACAGTAAACAGCAGTAGAGAACAGTAAACAGCAGTAGAGAACAGTACACAGCAATAAAGTACATTAGAGAACAGTAAAGAACAGTACACAGGTAGAGTGCAGTAGAGAACAGTAGAGGACAGTACACAACAGTAGAGGACAGTGCACAGCAATAGAGAACAGTACACAGCAATAAAGTACAGTAGAGAACAGTAAAGAACAGTAAACAGCACTAGAGAACAGTAGAGGACAGTACACAGCAGTATAGAACAGTACACAGCAATAAAGTACATTAGAGAACAGTAAAGAACAGTACACAGGTAGAGTGCAGTAGAGAACAGTACACAGCAGTAGAGTACAGTAGAGAACAGTACATAGCAGTAGAGAACAGTAGAGGACAGTACACAACAGTAGAGGACAGTACACAGCAGTATAGAACAGTACACAGCAATAAAGTACATTAGAGAACAGTAAAGAACAGTACACAGGTAGAGTGCAGTAGAGAACAGTACACAGCAGTAGAGTACAGTAGAGAACAGTACATAGCAGTAGAGAACAGTAGAGGACAGTACACAACAGTAGAGGACAGTACACAGCAATAAAGTACAGTAGAGAACAGTACACGGGTAGAGTACAATAGACAACAGTAGAGAACAGTACACAGGTAGAGTACAGTAGAGAACAGTACACAACAGTAGAGGACAGTACACAACAGTATAGAACAGTACACAGCAATAAAGTACATTAGAGAACAGTAAAGAACAGTACACAGGTAGAGTGCAGTAGAGAACAGTACACAGCAGTAGAGTACAGTAGAGAACAGTACACAGCAGTAAAGTACATTAGAGAACAGTACATAGCAGTAGAGAACAGTAGAGGACAGTACACAACAGTAGAGGACAGTACACAGCAATAAAGTACAGTAGAGAACAGTACACAGGTAGAGTACAGTAGAGAACAGTACACAGCAATAAAGTACAGTAGACAACAGTAGAGAACAGTACACAGGTAGAGTACAGTAGAGAACAGTACACAACAGTAGAGGACAGTACACAACAGTAGAGGACAGTACACAGCAGTAGAGAACAGTAAAGCTCAGTACACAACAATAGAGAGCAGTAAAGAACAGTACTCAGCAATAGAGAACAGTAAAGAACAGTAAACAGCAGTAGAGAACAGTGAAGAACAGTAAACAGCAATAGAGGACAGTAAAGAACAGTACACAGCAGTAGAGAACATTAAAGAACAGTAAACAGCAGTAGAGGACAGTAAAGAACAGTACACAGCAGTAGAGGACAGTAAAGAACAGTAAACAGCAGTAGAGAACATTAAAGAACAGTAAACAGCAGTAGAGGACAGTAAAGAACAGTACACAGCAGTAGAGGACAGTAAAGAACAGTAAACAGCAGTAGAGAACATTAAAGAACAGTAAACAGCAGTAGAGGACAGTAAAGAACAGTACACAGCAGTAGAAGACAGTAAAGAACAGTAAACAGCAGTAGAGAACAGTAAAGAACAGTACACAGCAGTAGAGGACAGTAAAGAACAGTACACAGCAGTAGAGGACAGTAAAGAACAGTACACAGCAGTAGAGAACATTAAAGAACAGTACACAGCAGTAGAGGACAGTAAAGAACAGTACACAGCAGTAGAGAACAGTAAAGAACAGTACACAGCAATAGAGGACAGTAAAGAACAGTACACAGCAGTAGAGAACAGTAAAGAACAGTACACAGCAGTAGAGGACAGTAAAGAACAGTACACAGCAGTAGAAGACAGTAAAGAACAGTAAACAGCAGTAGAGGACAGTAAAGAACAGTACACAGCAGTAGAGGACAGTAAAGAACAGTACACAGCAGTAGAGAACAGTAAAGAAGAGTACACAGCAGTAGAAGACAGTAAAGAACAGTACACAGCAGTAGAAGACAGTAAAGAACAGTACACAGCAGTAGAGGACAGTAAAGAACAGTACACAGCAGTAGAGGACATTAAAGAACAGTACACAGCAGTAGAGGACAGTAAAGAACAGTACACAGCAGTAGAGGACAGTAAAGAACAGTACACAGCAGTAGAGAACAGTAAAGAACAGTACACAGCAGTAGAGAACAGTAAAGAACAGTACACAGCAGTAGAGGACAGTAAAGAACAGTACACAGCAGTAGAGAACAGTAAAGAACAGTACACAGCAGTAGAGGACAGTAAAGAACAGTACACAGCAGTAGAGAACAGTAAAGAACAGTACACAGCAGTAGAAGACAGTAAAGAACAGTAAACAGCAGTAGAGGACAGTAAAGAACAGTACACAGCAGTAGAGGACAGTAAAGAACAGTACACAGCAGTAGAGGACAGTAAAGAACAGTAAACAGCAGTAGAGGACAGTAAAGAACAGTACACAGCAGTAGAGAACAGTAAAGAAGAGTACACAGCAGTAGAGGACAGTAAAGAACAGTACACAGCAGTAGAGAACAGTAAAGAACAGTACACAGCAGTAGAGAACAGTAAAGAACAGTACACAGCAGTAGAGGACAGTAAAGAACAGTACACAGCAGTAGAGGACAGTAAAGAACAGTACACAGCAGTAGAGGACAGTAAAGAACAGTACACAGCAGTAGAGGACAGTAAAGAACAGTACACAGCAGTAGAGGACAGTAAAGAACAGTACACAGCAGTAGAGAACAGTAAAGAACAGTACACAGCAGTAGAAGACAGTAATAAATAGCAAGAACACTAAATCCTGGGTATTAGGTGGAGGTCTGTTGTTTTTCATGCAAAATTAAAAAATAAACCTCTGAAAGCTTCATGGTGTTAATGGGCACTGGAAAACCCCGAGTACTCTTACTCAGTCACAGTCACAGACACACACACACACACACACTCGCCCTCTCTCTCTCTCTCTCTCTCTCTCTCTCTCTCTCTCTCTCTCTCTCTCTCTCTCTCTCTCTCTCTCTCTCTCTCTCTCTCTCTCTCTCTCTCTCCCATCCACTCAGGGCTACTGAGAGCCTCCTACAGGTTATATGCTTCTGCGTTTTTATGTGTGTATGTGTGAGTGTGCGTGTGTGTGTGCGTGTGAGACAGAGCAGTCAGTGAGCAGAAAGACTGGATGTTTGAAGCTGAACACAAGCTCTAGACTCTCAGAGGTAAGAGACGGTTTCTCTTCTGACTTTAAGCATGTACTTAGAGGGAGAAAATTATTCTATAGTTCATCAACATGTTTTAGAAAAGAAATAATACAGAATGTTCGGAATCAATATTTCTTTAGACTTTTAAAAAAGTATTATGTATTAAATGACAAATCAGTACCATTAGAAAGATTTAAGCCTGTATATTTCTGATCATCTTTATAATGTGAGTTTGCAGGAAATTAAAAAAAAAAAAGTGTTACGTGTTCTTAAATCAATCAGGTTAATAATTTGTTTAATTCCCTCCAGTTCAATTTCAATTAAAGTTTCTCTTTATTCTGCACATTTTTGTGTAACAGTGCATTGTCAGCGTAACCGCACGACAATCTCTCATCAGTAAAAAGCTTGAAAAAGTGTGACCACTTTTGGGGGAAATCGTGGAATTTTGGGAAAAAATTGTGGTTTCAGTCAATAATT
The DNA here is from genome assembly GCA_033459395.1 of Hemibagrus guttatus. NCBI lineage: Eukaryota > Metazoa > Chordata > Actinopteri > Siluriformes > Bagridae > Hemibagrus > Hemibagrus guttatus. The sequence goes on along the minus strand of JAUCMX010000005.1, from coordinate 10,188,004 downwards.
ACCCAAAAATCTAGCTTATCAAATACATTAGAAAAATTAACTAAATTGTCTAATTAAATAAAATATAATTAAAGATTAAATACCTAGACAGCAAGTTTAAATATTAGTTAATAGTAATTATATTAAATGTTAAATTAAATTAATTAAATATTAAGATTCGAACCCCAAATTTACTGGCTTATATAGATGGAAGTAAACAATTAATCAAAGCCCTCTTAAGCGGAATAATGTCTTTAATTTGACAAAGACGTACAGTCCGCTGACGGAGGACGAGGTGGAGTTGGTTAAAGACGGATCTGCGTCTGTGTGACTCGGCTTTCAGCCTGAAGCCAGAAAGCCTAATGTTCGTGGTCATGGTTCTAATTGACAAAATGTTTGCATGTGCAGCATCTGAGGAAGTCAAATAGTTTGTTTTGTTACATATGAAATGAAAAGCAGAAGAGTCAGCCTCTATGAATAACACAATCAGCTGCTGGATAATTGCTTGCCCTAACAGTATGTTATATATTCATACACGGTTATTCAGAAGGATTATTAGAGACGCCGGTTTATTTTCTTTTGCCACAAAAGAACAGTGGTAAGAATTTTAATTCAAGAATTCAACAATTTTATATATGAAAAAAAGCAATATAATTTGAAACAGATCACTTTTTTTTTTTTTTTTTTTCCTGGACTGAGGAACGTAGATGAGGTGTAAATTATTCAGCAGTGGCCGAAAAGCGCTCCAAGTAAATCCTTTTATGAGGCTACAAATAATTCAGTGAGCTCTTTCAGATGAAACAAAACAACACTTTTTCCCTCTAGCAGTATATCAAGGACCAACTCAAAGCTGCTGCAAACACCTGGCAGGTTGTGGGTGCTAGGATGAAAATAAAAAAAAGAAAGAAGAAAAAGCCTTAAGGAACCCTTGAAGAACATTTTTTCCCCCTAAGAATGTATGCATTACCTGGTATAGGTAGGTGTGTGCTATGAATACAACTTACTGGCCAATATTTTCATCTTAATGCCTAGAACCTTAAACTGGTACAATATCTGGGGGAAAAAAAGGTTTGTTTGATAATTAAGAGTTCTTAATTTCCGAATAAGGAAAGGATTCGACTTTCCTTTCTGATAGGAAACGCTGAAAAACTGAACCAGAAAAGAAACTGAATCAATCGCAGCCCAATGATGCATGGATTAAAATGCAGGAAAGTGATAATTAGTAACCTTTCTCTACTGCATGCTAAGCTAAAGGTGCTAGGAAGAACCAACAAAGGGTTTTTCAGAGAAATGCCATAGAATAACCATTTTGGGGTCCCCAAAAAAATCCTTTGAATTTCTAAGAACCATTTGTATTTAGTGCCATGAAGGACAATAATATAAAGTCTAAAGCGCCACTACAGAGGAATGGAAAGTGCAATGGAAACCTTCCATGGGTGTTAAAGTTTCTTCTCAGAACCACGCACCTTGACAAAGAACCATTTAAGTCCCTATGAAACACTGGTTACCATAGAAACGATAACATTTTAAAATGAGTGCATTAATGTAGAATATGTACTTGTGATTTGCAGCTGTGATACTGTCCAGAGATGCTCCTATAGTAAAGATTATAAAATAGAAACACCAATCAGAATAAACCAACAAGCATTTATCACTTTCCTGCTGCTCCGGTACAGAAACAGTGAAGAGTTTTGGGTGGCCGTGATTGAGGAGAGGATTGACTCGAAAATTCCTCATTCGACAATCAAATGACTCTGCGAGATTATTTTTCTTCTTTAGACGCTTAAGTCCAGCACCGGACTCAGGATTTATAGCGCTCTCTGTGTCTCCATCCAACAGCGTTCGAGCTTCTCCTTCCAAGTACAACTTTAACCGCTCACATTCGAGCTCCGAGCCAAACATATTCTTCCTGCCAGACTTCAGATCAGGGCTTTGAACTTGTTGATGTACCCTTGTTTCCATTTAGTCCAAGCTTTGGCAATTATTTATTTGGCATTTCCATGACTGCTAACAGTTAATCTGATTTCAGGAAAAGTCACAACTTTTTTTTTCCTCACATTTTTTGCCCAGATTGCTTAAACCACTACATATATATACATGTATATTCATTTGATAGTGTTTAAGATGTTTGTAGGTTCATTTACAAGGATGGCTGAAGAATCTTGGCTGTTAACACACACACTTTTTAAGTGTACTTCTACAGGGATTAGGTTTGGGAACACTTTTAACAGATTTCCCCAACATGGACATGTGGAGCTCTTGGAGGGAAAAGCCAGCTCCCACTGATTACAGCTGAAACACCAAGGCAAAGTGACAAAGTGTTGAAATCATGTGAGCTGTGCTTTCTTTCCAATCTCCTACCAGCCCTGCTATTCTGCTTTCTCTTCTAACGTCTCTCACTCTTTCCCACAACATATCAATTTAGAGTAACTGAGAGATGGGGAACAATTATATAGAGAGAAAACACTGGTTGTTCAAGTGACTGCAGATGAAACCACGAAACAGCTCTGACTTCCTATTCAAGCAACGGTTCTTGTGCTGTTTAGAACATTAAAATAACACATTTTTCTATTAGAAAGTGTTACAGAGCCATTAAAGAACCCTCCAAACCTTGTAGGCTAGCTTTCGGCTGCTCCCCGTTCGGGGTCGCCACAGCGGACCAACTGGTCCGCACAACAACTTTTGGGAAACTGTTTTACGCCGCATGCCCTTCCTGATGCAACTCTCCCATTTTTCCGGGCTTGGGACCGGCACTGCATCCAGTGGCTGGGAACCGAACCCGGGCTTTCCGCATGATAGGCGAGAAACCTACCACTGAGCCACCAGTGCCCCCAAGCCTTGTAGACTAATTATATTTAAAAAGGTTAGTTCTATTTTAAATGTATGACTGATTTTAATAGAAGGAGAAAATGCTGGGGGAGGGGCATGGTGGCTTAGTGGTTAGCATGTTTGCCTCACACCTCCAGGGTTGGGGGTTCGATTCCCACCTCTGCCATGTTTGTGGGGAGTTTGCATGTTCTCCCCCAGTCCAAAGACATGCATGGTAGGTTGATTGGCATCTCTAAATTGTCCGTAGTGTGTGAGTGCATGAGAGTGTGTGTGTGCCCTGCAATGGGTTGGCACTCCGTCCAGGGTGTATCCTGCCTTGATGCCCTATGACGCCTGAGATAGGCACAGGCTCCCCGTGACCCGAGTGTAGTTTGGATAAGCGGCAGACAATGAATGAATGAGAAAATGCTGTCCAATCACGGAGTTGGTACAATTGGTTCTTCAAGGGTTCCATATGGGCTTTTTTGTTTATTTTTCACTAAGTAACAGTTCAGAGGTTCCAAAACAAGAGTTCTACTTGGAAACAAAAAGAGTATAAAAAACAAAATTGTAAAGGTTTTCCCAGATGGACAATCACAGAACCATTTAAGAACCTGAACTTGAAACTTTTTAGAAAAATGTTAAATATCTAGCAGGTTTGAAGTATTAAGAAGAAAATAATATTTTAGGATTCTATAAAAAACCTTTAAGGTTTTCTTCAGAGAGTAGAGAGCATGGTGGTTTGGACCTTTGACTCGTACCTCTGGGATTCCTGCCTCTGCCCTGGAGTTGTGGTTGTGAAACCCTCCTTGTGGTTCGAGGGATTCCTCTTGGTACTGCTGTTTCCTTCCCCAGTCCAAAGACTGAAGTGTCTGTAGTGTTTTGAATGTGATTGTGCCCTGCATTGAGTTGGCACCATGTCCCCACCTCGTGCCCCGAGTCCCATCGGATAGACTCCATGTTCCCTGAGACCCTATATGTTCGGATAAGTGGTACAGAAAACGGATGGACTGACAGTAGGGTCAACCAAAGAAGCATTAAGAATCTTTAAAAATCTTTTTAAACTTTAGGGTAAGTATGTGGTTATTATTATTGGTCATTATTTTCCTCTCACTATCTAAGGGACATTGGTGGCTCAGTGGTAGGTTTCTCGCCTATCATGCTGGAAGGCTCGGGTTTGATTCCCAGCCACTGGATGCAGTGCCGGTCCCAAGCCCGGAAAAATGGGAGGGTCCTGTCAGGAAGGGCATCCGGGGTAAAACATTTGCCAAGTTGTTGTGCGGACCAGTTGGTCCGCTGTGGCGACCCCGAACAGGGAGCAGCCGAAAGCATTAACTAACTATTTTCCTCTCACTATCTAGAATCTGTCAAAGGTACAACATTAGAAAAAGGGTTCTTTAAAGGTTTGTTGGATAATAAAGTGAGCTTAGTCTTCTAAAAGGTTCTGCTTGGAACCTTTCTGACAGGGAAACACATTTATTGTCGGATTCTAGAGAGAACTTTTAAGAAATTACTGAAAAATCCCAAACAAACTCCAAAACATTGGTCAGTATTTTCTTAATAATAACTAAAACATATCTTGGTACTTGGCAGAAAGTTCGAAAAAAGGTTGCTCAAGGGTTTTATCTAAAGAATTCTGTCTTGAACATCACTCCGGAGAACCTTTAAGAGGTTAAATACAGTTCAGGAAGCAGCAGTTGCTATTGATGAATCTCTACCCTGTTTATTCTACTCCCTCTTATTTATTTCCCACCACATGTCCATTTAGAGAAATTGAGACATAGAGAATAGAGACAGAGAACGATTACAGACAGAAAACAATAGTTTGCTCAACTGCTTGCAGACGAAACCTCAACCAAACCATAACCGAAATAGTTACAGCTTCTTATATAAGAAATTGTTCTTGTTGCCATATAAGAACACAATAATAAAACTTCCTGGAATGTGATGAATGGTGTAACCCCAAGTTTCAATCTATAGATACCTGAAAGCTCCAAAAGCAGCTCTGTAATCATGTTGTCTCATAAAAACTGTAAAATAAAATCCATTGAAATTATTTTTTATATCATTAACACAAATATATAGAAGGTTACATTTTCCCATCAGTATTGAATTCTGGATTCTGATTGGTCAGAAGGTGTTTATTGATTTTTTTCTAACAGCAGCTCTAATAATAACAGGTTTATTTTATCCCAGGTCTAATTTTAATTCATTATTGTTTCTATAGTCACATATTTACACAGCATGTAGTCATTTATATCGTGAGGTTTTCTGTCTGGAAATGCAAATTTAACATTCATCGGAGGACTCTCTAGTGTCGAGTGGGTTGAGTGAAATAAGATTTGAATGATTTTTTCTTATACTTATTGAGACCACCTCCATTTCCAACCATGTACACCAAGCTCCGTCCCCAGAACTTATGATGCTTCAGAAAGACTTACCATTAGCGAGGAAGGTTATGACATCACTATCAAGCTGATTTGGACATTTAGCTGCTTGAAAGCCAAGTTACACGTCTATAAACATGCATAATTATTAATGAATTATTCATGAGGATTTTTTTCTTGCTACTTCTGTTAGTTTCCTTATTACTTCTATTCGTGTTGCAGCTTTAAATGTAACATTACATTAACTGTTTAAATGTAATTATCATGCAAATTGCTGTAGTATAAAATGAATAAAATACTCTAACATGTGTGGTTATAATAAAATAATCAATTTCTGTTTGCTAGCAGTAACTTCGTTTCATCTCACCAACCTGTAACTGATTATTTTCTGAAAACATATTTCCCTCTATCACTAATATAAGCTGAACCATTGAGACTGACCAAGAGTCATCCTGAAATAAATTTCAAATTCCCTGTGGTAACTTTCCAGAAAAAGAAACCCCACAGAAATGTGTTCAACATGAGCCAGCAATTTCTTTCATGGGAAGCAAATAACCACAGAAATGTGATTGGGCATAATTTATTGCCTCCTTCCCTTACCTATGATGTGTGAGGCTGTATATGTTTCTCCTCGGCTCTGCTGTAAAATTGGACACAATCCATAAACGTATAAACTTAACCTTCAGAATGTTTTCTGTGAACTGTGTATGAGAGTTCCTTGAAACCAGTATTAATACCAAAATGTGTCATTATTTATGTTTCCACAGTTTTTTTTTAATAGCGGCTCTTTCATTATAGTGTTAGCAGGTCAATTGTAAATGAAACGCATTAGCTAGCTGTGTTAGTTAGCATGTATCTAGGTGGATTGCATTGGGAAAAAAATTAACTTCTCTACATTTGCTAGAAGGGAAAGTACTTTTTTTCACCAATTTGTAAGTGAATGGTTTCCAAAGTTCATTACAGGGGAATAGAAACATGCAATGGGTCTCTAAATTCTCAGTCTAAACTGTTTTTACAAACAAGTTTGAAGGTGGTCTGTTGGTTTGTTTCTTACTAGAACATTAACTATGAGGCAACATAATGATTTATATTGCTTAACGTCCAGTGCTATCCTGTTTTTTGGCAACAGTGAGAAAGAAAAGAGAATTTCATGACTGCTGCACTTTAAGACTAGGAAATAATCCAAGAATCTTACTCATTATAACATTTCAGACAGCTTGAAAGGCCTGGATATCTTTACAATAGCACTTGAGTCACAACTGCTCATTTTTCCCCCAGTCACATTGCTTATAAGCACAAGACTTTAGGTTTAGCTCTACCTATGATTTACCCCTTCCTGATCAGTGTATATTTGAATCTAGAGTGGCTGAACAGCTGGCAATACTCTGTGTCAGTCAAGTACTTACAATTACGGCGATTTTCCCAGCCGAAAACCAAATATGGATCTGGCTAGTTATGTTTGGCTTGGGTTTTAAGGAAGTCAATAGCACTGACAGACATTTGCTTGGAAAATGAGACAGTGTACCTTGGCATACTTTTTCACATATAACACAGGTGGGTTTTTCACATTCAAGGCTAATTATACTGATATATTATCCAGACCCCCAAAACAGAACATGTGGACACGTATAGAAAGAAAAGGTATTCAGTTTGTTTCTTTTAGGAGGAGGAAAATCTTTGACTATTTTTGGCCAGTGATGCCAATTTAGAGGTCAAAGTTCTTGCAATATAACGCCCTTCCCCATAGACACAAAAACTTTCTACATAAAAACATTTAAAAAACACATATTTCACATTAAATGTAATTGTTATACATCGAAGAGGAAACAATATCACATAAGGTCTTTGTATTTACACATTTAACAATGCTTGTGAGTAATAGCCAACACCTGCAGGTGCTCTATGTACAGGTGATGTAGTCAAAAGCATGCATGTCATCTTGAGTGTTACATCCAACATAGTGTGAGCGGTACTTTGACTTGATACACACAAGAACCCTGAACCCTGCACCCCATAAATAAGTCAAATGATTAATGGTTGGGTTGTCGGTTTTTCAGAATAAAGCTCATTATACAACAGAAACATTGCCGCTTTGGATTCATTTCTGTGCTTCCTTGCACTAGTTTACTAAATATGTTGTTGTTCTTTCAGCTGCTCCCTGTTCAGGGTCGCCACAGCAGATCATCTGGCCCGCATATTTGATTTGGCACAAGTTTTATGCCGGATGCCCTTCCTGACGCAACCCTCCCATTTTATGCAGGCTTGGAACAAGCACTGAGAGTTAACTCTTCAGTAGTTGGGTTAGTTCCCTGCCCAGGAATCGAACCCCAGCTGTGGCAATGACAGCATGCTGCTGGACCAGGTTGTTCCTAGTTTACTAAATATAACCTGCAAAGTCGGTAAATATTCAATACACTAGACAACTCCACAGTCTGGTGTAAAATGGTACTGTGGTCCCATCTGAGGGTTTCCTGGAAGTACAGTTTTTCATCTGGATAATGTTTAGTCTACATTTGTGCATTCGATCCAACTTAAAGCGGCTTAAGGCAGAGAGTACAGTATAAATTCACTGAAAATGTCTGCACCTTGTGTGAGAGGGTGGCACTGGATCCTTTTAGCATAGTGACACCAGACCAAACCACATTCTCTGGACTGAGATCTGATCTGAAACAGGTTTTCTTCATATGCAATAGGAAAAGGGTTCATTCTGTAACTCAAGGATATGACCCAATGTTCTTGTCATCCTATTGCAGATCACAGCTTTTTCTCTAGAAAAACAAATATAGAAAGCAAACTTTGTAACTGTTAAATGCCAATGCCAGGGATGACAATATGTGATGAGTCTATTTTTTGTTTAAGGTGGCAGTGTTGTGCAAGAGCTGAACGCAATCACTATGGGACCTAGTTCCTGGAGCCTTTGTATCCTCCTCTGTGCCTGGACATGGGGACAAAGTATGGGCCTTTCACGGAGAAGGAGGGCCTGGGAGGAAAAGGGAGACGATGGTCCTAAAAAGTGCTCCTACACCTTCCTGGTCCCTGAGCAGAAGATCACAGGGCCCATCTGTGCAAGTCGTGGACCCTCGCTTCCAGACAAAGATCGGGTAACCAGGATGGACATAGCAGATGTCCGTGAGCTGATGTCCAAGCAACGACGTGAGATAGACACCCTGCGGATGGTGGTGGATGTGGATGGCAACATGGTGAGCGAGATGAAACTGCTGCGGAAGGAGTCTCGTAACATGAATTCCCGTGTCACACAGCTCTACATGCAGCTTCTGCATGAGATCATTCGCAAGCGGGATAATTCGCTTGAGCTCGCACAACTTGAAAGCCGCATCCTCAATGCCACAACAGAGGCATTACGACTCTCAGCACGCTACAGGGATCTCGAGGTCCGATTCTCCACTCTTGCTGCTGTGGTTAATAACCAGTCCGTTCTGATTGGTGCTCTGGAAGAGAGGTGCCTGCAGGTTTATGGGAATCACAGACAGGAGCCACTTCCCCCGCCACTAGTTCAGGTGGTTCCAGAGAACATTCCAGTGCATGTGCCCCGTTTTTCCAATGAGATCCAGAGGGTCCACAGCCGGGCTTTCCCCAGGGAGAGAGGTTCCAGAGCAGGACCAGAACCCACTGAAAGTACACTGGAACTCAAACGACCTCTGACTGGCAACTTCAGCTCTGAAGGTAAGTGAGAATCAAACTGTAACAGATAATCAGTCATAAAAGAAGAATACATAATCATAGAAAAATGATGATTCAAGGGTTCTTTGGGTGCTTGAGCATTGTAGAGCCCTCAAAAGGGTCTACTTTGTCTGAATTGGTCTTTCGTCCTTGTCTGTGTTTCTCCTAGACAGGATTGCAGATTATTTTTGTATATTTTGTGATATCAAACCATCTGTGGTCATAAGAAAATATTGTAGACGAATACAAAGAAGCAAAATAATGATAAAGAAATTGTAAAGGTGAGTGGATTGTTCTGCAGAATTAATCAGTAATGAAAAGTGTCTGTGGATGTGAAGGGGATAGTATTGTTCCGAATTTCTTTGGGATTAGGTGAAAGTGGGATTAAAAAAACAGTCCAAACCTTTCACACACCTTATGCAGTTCCATTCATGAAATTAGAGACTGTACACATGTCTGCTTCTTGGCCTTGAAATCAGACTGCTGATTTTTAGACATATTTCGAGGTCTCTGCTTTCATTCAGTCCAACAGACCACAAGGTATGTGACAGCCAGGCTACTTTAACTTGCAATGTATTTTACCAACCAGTCAGCACAATTTTTAATGCTCTGAAACCACAAGAAGGAAGTGTCCATGTTTGTTTTTACTCTCTACCTGTCTTCTGTTCACTCTCTGTTTCAGACTTGAATTAACTTTAAGAAACCTAATAGCCTATGTTGAAAGTCTTAGGAGAAACCCAAAACTTTTCAACATCATTGCTAAGTAGATTTACAGAAATGGGCATGAAGATATATATTTATATGTATATTACTAACAAGCAAGTCAGAGGCAGCGCTGGGGAGGAAACGTTCTGAGATGACGTGAGGAAGAATCCTTCAGAGGAACCAGACACAAATGGGAAGCCATTGTCTTCCCTGGGTGACACCAGATAGGGAGATTACAAACCATAAGCCTGGCACAGTGGCACGCTATAAAATCAAACAGTACTAAGTGTGTTGAAAAGATAGAAGAAGTTGCTTTCGGCTGCTCTCTATTCGGGGTCGCCACAGCGGACCAACTGGTCCGCACATCAACTTGGCAAATGTTTTACGCCGGATGCCCTTCCTGACGCAACCCTCCCATTTTTCCAGGCTTGGGACCGGCACTGCATCCAGTGGCTGGGGTTGAGGCATTGGCTGGATATTTCTTATTAAAAAGCATAGCAGCAGTCCATCAGTACAAATCTAAGGTATCCTGGTGAGATTATCCAGTGAAGCAAGGGACTGTTTTTAAGAAGTGCAATCTGTTGAGTATCTATATGCGAACTATACCATGTAATCTGCATTGAATAGCATATTTATGTGCTGTTCTACCTTCCTCGATTTTAAGGTCCTTTCCGCGACTGCCTTCATGCCATGCAGGCTGGACACGCCACTAGTGGAATGTACCTTCTTAAACCAGATGGGAGTGACACACTGATGCAAGCGTGGTGTGAACAAGATGTGGACAATGGAGGCTGGACTATCATCCAGAGAAGAAAGGATGGATCAGTAAACTTTTTCAGGAACTGGGAGAGTTATAAGGTAAAGTGTAGACAATGTGTTCATATCATTTGATCTGACATTCGCAAAGAACTCACGCTAACAGATAATGAAATGGCAGGATTCTTGGTAGTTGTTTTCTACACTGATAAACCTGCTAAACTGAAGGGACTGGATGCTAAACTGAAATGATTGGGTACTAAATTGAAGGGACTGGACGCTAAAATGAAGAGATTGGGTGCTAAACTATCGTCATTCAATTGATGTGTAGCATACAGACTAGCGTACAGTACGTGGATGACAGAAGAGACTGTAATGATTTGTAATAGTTGTATTTGAAGGAATTGTAAATAATTTACAGTACACATATATACTTTTCAGTAAAATGTAAATATGACAAAACAGTAGAGTAGCAAAGGACAATTATTCAAGCATTTTCCATCCCTGGCTCCATTATTCTTCTACATCCCTGTAAAGCAAAGTAGCGTCACTTTTACAAAGTGCCAAGAAACAGAAGGCAGCAAAGCAGGAAGGCACACTCTGTGCCAAACCTCTTTATGTTCTTTCCAGACTGTGGGTTCTTTTGCACGGGAATCTCTAAAGAATTTATAGATTCATGCTATCTGGGCTGTCATGGGTGATTGAGGGTACTGTTCAACTTTGCCAGAAATGTGACACTCCATTATTTCTACCTAACACTGACTCTCAGCACACTTCTCTCCTGTCTCCCACACAGCCACACATGCAAGTGAAAGATGACTCTCGAAACCTCAAGACATTTGTCATGATTCCAGGTCCTAATGGAAAGCCTCATTTTTAAACCAATAGGTTTATGCTGCTTCTCTATTTTCAGAAAATACGTTCGGCCACAAATTGTGCTCACTTGCGTAAAACACACACAAATGACATAGTTGCTGTCCAATATTTTTATGTGGTTAAGTGCATTTCAAGCAGACTGAAATATCAGCATTTTTCAAATCAGGTTTTATTTTAGAAAAATCAAATTCAGGTTAATGAAAAGTTACTCATGCCTCTTAAACAGTAACAAACTTCCCGTTTCATTTGGAACCGACGTAGTAAAGCACTACTATAAATAACATCACGTTTCTTTTTATTCTGCTCCAGCAAGGTTTTGGCAACATAGATGGTGAACACTGGCTGGGTCTGGAGAATATTTACAACTTAGGCAAGCAGGGGGATTACAAGTTACTGGTGGAGCTTCAGGACTGGATGGAAAAGAAGGTGTACGCAGCCTACAGCAGCTTCCATCTGGAGCCTGAGAGCGAAGCGTACCGCCTGCGTCTGGGCACTTACCAAGGCAATGCTGGGGATTCTTTAACCAGCCACAATGGCAAACAGTTCACCACGCTGGATCGGGACAAGGATGCTTTCTCAGGTTATTATCGATTCAGACGCATAAGTGCTTCAGTGATGGTTGGGCACAATATTAGAAAGGAGACTGAAATCAAATATCTATCAGTTACTATTAGTGTTGAACTGTACATTTTATTATAAGGTCTCATTAGTGGTATAATGGTGTAGGCCAAACTATCGCATAAAAAAAACATAATGACATTTTTCAAGTCTGTAATGCGCTACTGGCTTCCTGCCATCTTTCCTTGACAAAGACATCCCCTGGCACCAGCCATATTTTCCCAGCCTCCTCTGGTGTCCTGTAGGTTATAGGTTTAGAATAAGGCTTTATGTGTCACATATACATTACAGCCTCATCTTAGGAATTGTTTGTTAGAATTCAAAGTCAGCCAAGGAAGCAGATAGAAAAGGGACCAACAGCTTGGTGGTGCTTGAACTCCCAACCTTCCAGGTAGATGCCCTAATCCAGAGCAAATTGCAATTTATCTAATTTTATACAACTGAGCAATTGAGGGTTAAGGGCCTTGGTCAGGGGTCCAGCAGCAGCATCTTGATAGACCTTGGATTCAACCTCACAACCTTCCAATCAGTAGTCCAGTACCTTAACCAGTAAGCTACCACATCCAGAGGCTTAACCATATATGCCACCACTGCCCCACTGGGTTCCTTTTTCATTGTGCAAAACTAAAATATTCCAGTATAAAGAATTAACTCTCATACTCATTTCTTCCTTGTCTAACTTCACTACAGGAAACTGTGCTCACTTCCATAAAGGTGGCTGGTGGTACAATGCATGTGGCCAGACCAATCTCAATGGCGTGTGGTACTCTGGCGGTGTGTATCGCAACAAGTTCCAAGACGGCATCTTCTGGGCGGATTACGGAGGAGGCTTCTACTCCATGAAAGCTGTGCGCATGATGATCAGACCTATTGACTGAAGCAGAAACAAATCAAAGTCTGAACATTGTCTGACAGTGCATCTGCAGTGACAAAACAGGAACTTTAGAAGAGCTGGGAGAGAATTCTCAAATCCGCTTTAAATCCGCTAAACTTTATCAGCTTTATGAGCCCAGATCTTCGGAGGTTCCCCTGCACACAAGGCCTTCATACAAAGTGCATCATGATTAGACACTAAATCAAAAGTACGTGGTTGTATTTATCCATGGGGAACTGTAAAAATGTCATTGTGGATAGCTTAGAGCTTGTTTGTGAACTCATTCATTCATTTTTTTCTATTATTATCTTTCCACATTTCCTACTGGGGGTTGTGGTCATGAAAGCCCGAGAAGGTCATCCCAGATGTTTAAATGTAATAAAATTTTATTTGTATAGCACTTTAAACAACAGACATTGTCACAAAGATTTAGATTTAGATTAGATCTGTATCCCTGGCCACAGATTCCAGCTCCTTCGTGGTGATCCACAGATGTTCTCATCCAACTGTGAAATAATTTTTCCAGCAAATCTTGAGTCTTCCCTGAGGTCAAAGTCTAGCCTGACAAATATCTACCAGGAGATTTGTGAGGTGCTGAGACCTCTGAAATTGGCATCTCAGACTCTTTTTCCATTAGAAAAGTGACATGGCAACTTGCCAAAGAGCAAGGGTCCAGGCCCTTTAAGATAACTTAAACACTTTCACATAAGGTTGAATTAAACCCTTGTACATTTCCACCTTGGTGTGCTGCTTTAAGCAGGTGAGTTCACAGATATCATTCTTAGGTGTGTCTGAAACCAACCAGTCTGAGCATGTGTAAGGTAGGTGGTCTCTGTCTGCATCCAAGTGAACTCAAGCGTGAAGGAAGTGAATCTATGTTTTGTGTTTTGGGCTGGTTTTGCACCCGACCCCCATCCTTCATCTCCCAAGCGGTTTTATTTGTGAAATCTTAAGACTCGAAGGCTGTATCTGGCAGAATGCCTCAGTTCTGACAAAGAACATCATTGGAATGCCGGTGACGATGGAGTAGACTTTGACTAAACCCGTCCACAAAGTAACTGATAAATAAAATATGTAGATAACATCTCCTTCAGCTTCTGATACAGATTTGGAAGCTGCATGATAGTATATAAATAAATCCAGATCTGCGCTCAGTTTAACTTACTCTGTCTCCGCTGAATAAATGTTGCTTTCAGTAATGAGGTGTATAACGGTTTATATATTATTTTTGACAAGGTTCTTCTCACATTTACCAACTCAGCCTGCTTTATGACTGGCTGGCACTGCGCTCTGGACTGCCACGGTTTATTCAGATCCAAACAAGCGCCAGTGACGTCAGAGTACTGTGGAAAAAAAACAAAAAAAAAAACACCACCACCTCTTTGTGCAATTAGTTTAAGTCAAATCCACTGCTGGACGTTTTGGCCATCTAAAAATACAGGCACACTCGTCAAAAAAGGAGCAAGAATTATGGCCTAATTTTGGTCGTCTTTTGAGATTTGAACAACAAATAAAAAACCAAAAGGAAACTGCAGACCAAGCAAAGGGCCTCCGAGGGGTACGGGTACAGACAACGAGAAACAGATTGCTCAAAACCCAAACAGAACTCGGAGTGCTGGTGGAGGAGGGGGAAGAACGGTTAAAAAGGAAGTGAAGTCGAACTTTGCTGAAGGTTATTTTTTTACCCTCTTCTAAAATACAAAGACTTTCACATTCTTTCCAGGAGAAAGCACAGTGAAGGTTGTGTTTGATCTCAGGAGTCACAAATCCCTGTGGGCGGTAATCGCAAGCGAGGTCTAAAACCATCCTGGAGACCGCTTCATGGACCGCAAGGACTTAAAGGAGCCTCAAATGTCAACGTAGTTTGAATGCAAAATATTATGCATCCCTGACCTCAGCTAGGCTGTCAGGAGTATCGTATTGCTAGAACCTTTCGATAACGAAAATAAAGTTCTCTTGGACACTGATCAGTGTGTTGGATCGCTATGTCAATATATTTAGGTTATTCATACATGACCTGTAGGTCTGTCAAACACATCACTCACCACCAAGTAGTCAGCTAATATCTGTGTGCTGACAGGATGTGGGACTAGATGCTGAATTTTTTGCTCTTTATTTAAAGCTTTTCTATGAAGCAGAACATTCTGTGGTAAAATGTTTTAGCAGTCCTGGATTTTATGGGGTGTTTGCTAGACACTCTTGAAATAACACGGATTTTCTTTCCCTTTTCAATGGAAAAGGCTCCATCATTCCTGACACATCATGGCAATTTGTCATGATCACATTTTTAAAAAATGTCTTTGAAAAATATCTTCAAATTGCAGCTTTCATATGTCATATTTCTCAAACCTGTCACAACTAAGGTGTTAAATTTAATCAGCTCCGAGTAGTGAGAAATACTTTTTTTGTAGTAAAATGTTCTTGCTGACCTTATAGTGAACAATTTGACTGCACGCCACACACTCGTCATATTAAATGTAGCTGTGTTTAATAGAAAAACAGCTGGGAACTGAGTCACACACACATACACACAGCAATTTAAACTTTAAACAGTTTTATGGAGAGGTTTATTTCTACATCAACATGTTTAAAACAGTTCACTGAAAGTTTCAGGGAAAAGCAGTTACTCTGGATTTAGAAAATGTTCCTTGACCTTAACAGGGTCATACAAAATGTAAAATTTATTGTTTGTGATTAAAATTTAAAACTGTAAATTTAACACAGGAAAGTCTTCCATAAAGGAGAGTTTCACTATAAAAAATTTTGCATTTTCCTGTCTTATTAACTTCAGTTTGAAGTTAAAACAGGAACTAGTTTGTTTCACTACACTTAAAACTGGAAATGGATAAGAACTAAACAATGCAAAACAAAAGCAAAACAATCCCCAAAGTTTGTTTTTTCCCCCAGTGTAATGACACCATTCTGATTTGAATATATTTCCTGCACCAACAAAGACACAAAATGTATATCAAGATTACAAAGAGAGAAGCTAAAGGGACTAAAAATACATCCTTGGGGTATACCAGTATTAGTGATGATAGCTGAAGTTATTGCTGAGTTAAACATTACTGTGTCCGGTCTTTCACTGAGGAAGCCGTATAGCCAGTGGATGATTAGTTGAGGGATTTAGGAGGGAATTGTGAATGGAGGAGACATGATAGTTTCATCAGTTTCTTTTCCTGCTTTATGGCCAAACTGGTGGTCATCCAGCTGTGGAGTGACGGCTGAAAGGATAGATTTCAGCACCAGTTTTTTCAGTCATTCTGCAGATTTCTTTTAGAATGATGAGGTTTCTTAGAGTCTTGTATGAAGGATCTTTCCAGATGATGGCTCGTGAGGGAAGAGTAAGCACCCTTCCTTGGATTCCATCCAAAACAGGCCTTGTCTTGACTTGCACAGCTTTCTTATCTGATTTTCTTAAACAGAAATAAAACACATCACTGGTGTGATGTGGGCCATGTGAATTGGCATGATAGGGAAATGGTGGAAGTGTTGCTAATTGTTTTCAACAGAAAGTAGTCCCTAGAAGTCACCAGAAGTTATATATAACAGATGTTATACACTAAACTGATTTTTGTTGATCCTTCATAATACATTGCATAACCTCCTAGTGGTCCAGCAGTGGGATCCCATGCTCTCTTTCCCGCAGCCCGAGTTTGATTCCCAGACAGGGAGCTAACTCAGATGCTGAAGAGTTAACTCTCAATGCCAGTCCCAAACCTTGATAACAATAGGAGGGTTGCTTACAAGGGCATCAAAATCTGTGCCAAATCAAATATGCGGACCAAATGAACCGCTGTGGCGTCCCTGAACATGGAGCAGTCGAAAGAACAACAACTTCATAATCTATTGCATTACATATTATGATATAGGATAAACACTTTATGCCCAAAATTATATGGCCCCATATGTGGTTCTTCTCCAAACTGCTGCCCACAAACTTGGAAGCACACAATTGTGTAGAATATCTTGGTATACTGAAGTGTTATGGGGCATTGGTGGCTCAGTGGTAGGTTTCTTGCCTACCATGTGGAAGGCCCGGGTTCAAACCCCAGCCACTGGATGCAGTGTCAGTCCCAAGCCTGGAAAAATGGGAACATTGCATCATAAAGGGCATCTGGCATAAAACCTGTGCCAAGTTATTGTGTGAACCAGTTGGTCTGCTGTGGCGACCCTGAACAGAGAGCAGCTGAAAGCAACTTCTTCTGAAGTGTTAAAATTTGGTCCCAAGAGCCTTAAACACAGCTCCAGCATAACACAAAGCACACAGCTCCTTGAAAACATGGTGTGGAGGTTAAAGTTGGAAGAGCTTTGATTCTGCCTCAACCCCAATGAACACCTTTGGGATGAACTGGAACTGGAGTCTCCTCAACATCCCGACATCAGAGTCTGATCTCAATAATGCTCTTGTAGCTGAATGAACACTAATCCCACAGACACCTGCTTCAAAAACTAGTAGAAAACTTCCCAGAAGAGAAGCATGGAGCTTATTTTAATAGTACAAAGGGACTAAATCTGGATTAGGATATTTATCAAACACATGGATATGATGGATAGGTGTCCATATACTTCACAAAAAGTCAGTAGATTTATATTTTCTAAGCTCTTTTTTTAAAGATACAGTTGCTAAAGGAGTATAAAAAGTAACAAATCTAGCAACAGTCTCCAAGTTGTCTGTTGGAGGCATCTGACTGATCAGACGTTCAAGATTTCAAATCCCAGCATCATTAAGCTGACCGGAGACCATTGCCTCCGAGATGATTCAAAATCTTTAAAAGGTCCTCGCAGCTGCCAAACATTTGATGAAAAAAAAAAGTTCCGGCCAATCAAGCATAATCTAAATGTCTTACAGATGTCAGCCAGATGTTAGAATTTCTCTCTAGTAATATTTAAGTTAATTGCTTTCATTTAATATGCTGGGAAATCATTCTGTCATTGTGTGAGATTATTTATGACAGAACAAGTCAAAAGTAAAGACCAAGCAATAGGAGAAAAGAGAAAGGGCGTTCCTAATAGACGTTCAGCTGAAGTTCTCCAGCTCTCTGAAATCCTGCTTTGTCAACAAGTTTAACAAGAACCACTAAGCCAGAGACGGAGGAGTAAAGGGAGGAGATCCGAAAGCCAAGGAATGTTCGGCCTTATAAACAGATTTGGTTTTGATTTTCTTCATGAAATGTGGATTAAGTACCACTGCTATGCTAGACAGCCACTTGATTGTAAATCCTGGCAAATCCCATACTCTCGCGTCTCTCAGCTCAGATGAATGTAGTCTTTGGTGTATGAAATGCTGTGAACGTCTATGTAGTCTATTCATCGGTTCACTAATTGGCCTGATTCGTAATCAATAGGTTGCTCATTTAGATATTCATGCAGCTTTAATTAATATGCAACCATTCTCAGTCAGTAGATCCAGGATCCAGTATCAGAAGCTTACAGACAGCAAGAAAGTAATTTTAATCCTTCTGACTGGATGGAGTTGAACTTGAAGGTGCTGGAGGATATATGGATTGAACCTCTGAGCCAATTCACCCTGTTTTTGCTTCACAGACTTCCCAAATGGTTGCATGTAAGAAGGAAAGAGTGAGACACAGGATATGTAAGCCTTGTTTTACAGCGTGTGTCACAGATGCCAGCGATTGCTTATTATTCATCCCAGCAGGTCTCTTTTGACATCAAAAGTGTAGCAGGGTTTACAGCACAGCATGCACATATCTCAACCCAATTTTATGGATCTGATAGTTAATGATGATTTTAATCCTTTCTGAGCAAAGATAAATCGACAGTGTTGGACCTCTGAAATGGCAAAACGTCACCCATATACAAACTTATTAACTAGCGACCGGAGAGAAATTTCATCACATGTTGAGATTTGAGAGTTCTCAGCATATGTACGTGTGTGTATATGATATACAATCTCCATGGCCAGTTTTTACTTGGCAGCTCGGCTCTATTCCGGTTGATTTATGAAGCGAACCGTTTGGACGAGTCTCTGCTACAGCTGGACACTCCACTGAGGAACGAAGCTTAAATGTAAAGCAGAAATCTTTATATTCTGTAGCTGTGATTCTAGGTTTTGGTAGATTTATCCTTAATCAAGATCAAATTTTCATCTAGAATCATTTCACAACCTTGAATACATGTAAACAAACAGGCCAAAGGGTCAGGTAAATTGAAGAAGACTCATGATAGGGTTTCTCTGGAGGTTTATGAAAAAGGATAGCCAAATGAGAAACAGTGATGAAACCCATATTTACCACAATAGGAAGAAGGAGGAAATATTCGATGGTGTGAATTACAATGCTGTCGGTTGTTTATTCTGGGCAAATGAACAAGTCTCTCGTTATTGTCTCAATCTGGAAAATTTTCCACTCGCAACCAAACCACAGCGATGTCAATTGCTTGATTCTGATTGGTCAGAAGGTCAGCAGTGCTGGCTGTAATTCAAGTCGCAGGTTTGTGGTTAGGGGTGTGCAACTTCGGTGCATATGGGGTCACGCTTACGGAATAACCAGACCTTAAGTTAGCGTAACTGTATTGAAGTACATTAGCATGTCCGTGAACAGGACCCTGTTGCACAGAGATGCTTCCTCTATGACTGAGGTCTGTTCAGAAACCCCAGGTGGAAAATTTCCTCTCCCTGGTTGGCTAAACATCTCACTGAGGTGACTAAGACTCAAACCCTGCCATCACATCAGGCCACTTTTACATACAGGACTCGGTGTTGAAGTCCAGCAGCATTAAATAATAACGGCTCTCTCAGGAGGCGCTAAAGGAGCAAAGGTGTCATCTTTGGCTTTGGTCTGTTTGGCCTGGAAGACATCTGACCGGTGTGAAGGGAGACATTTTGCGGGTTTTAGGAGACTGAGTGAAGACTGAGCTCTTTCGACACGGCATCTGCGGCGTGGAAAAAGAGCGTCAACATACGTGAGGTACTAAGCTATGAGCTCTGTGTGGCAGTCACTTCATTTTCAACCTACAGAGCTGATTTTCTGGGAAATTAGCTCTCTGAGAAGACCAGATTTAAAGCAGGCCTGGCTCCAGTTTCCAGAACCTTCTTAAAGAATAGAGTGTTAAAAGTCAAACTCACACTGTTACAGCTGTGACTCTGGAGAACTGCTAGGGTTTACACAAAGAAAAAACAAAACAAATACTAATATATGTTATGATACGAACGACTTGACAAAGACTGACACTCTTTAGATTGTAAATGATATGACAGGTGCATATATTATACCATAAAGCATGACTATTTATTGTAACATGATCCTGTATTGGTCCCTTAGTGCTATGGACCCCAATATGACCCAGTTTAAATGTAATTCATCACTTCTAGGAAAAACCATCATATGTTTTGATTATTAAAAACCATATATAGCTATAAGAGATGCATCTGCTATACTGTATGTCATGACTATTTATTGTAAAATGATCTTGCTTCAATAAGAAGAATATCTTACATCCTTAAAATGGCCTTGACATCAAAAATGATTGATTTATCATGGAGTTTTCCTTGTACTGGTCCCTTGCTTAATGCATTATAGACGCCAATATATTACAGTTCTTATGTAGATGTTATAATTCATCACTTCTTGGAAAAACAAACGTTTTGATTAATTATATCTAAGCACAATTTCATTGAAACATGTCTATAATCATATATGTCCATCCCTGGAGGTGAGTCTTGGAATACATTAGTATCGTGTAAGCTCTTTATTAGCACACACTGTTCATCGGTTTGTTTTTGGACATGCGTCTTCCTAAACTTTATTCCCATTTCTAACCGTTGCTTGGTTGGAAAAAATGGTTGGACTTTTGAAGAGGAAGGAATTTGGAGGTGCTGGACTACTGAGCGGAAGGTTGTGAGGCTGTGAGGTTGTAGGTCCACCAACCTGAGCAAGGTCCTTGACCCTCAATTTTATTTTTTCAGTTTTATAAAATGAGATCAATTGTAAGTCACTCTGGATAAGGATGTCTGCCAAAATGTCAACAATGTAAATGAGACGATTAACCAACACGGTGCTGGAAAATATAATGCAATTCTGTCTTTAAACACTGTCAGGACTTCTCCATTAGTCAGAGTAAGAATCTCATGGCTGTTCTCTGAAACTCCATAACCTGCTGTCAGATTTGTTTAAAATTGCCATAGTTTGAAGATTATTGGATATTGAGCTGATCAGTCCAGCAGATCAACATGAAGGAAACACGGATTGAAATTACAGCAAAGAACCTCACCAATATTGTCAGGCTTTTTGGTATCTAGTGCTCTTTCAGTGCTCATTATAGGGCTCCTGACGTTCCACCCTAAACGAAGGGAGAAGGGGCGAGAAGACTCCTCGAGAACTGCGCGTCCCTGCGTGCATAGGTTGGTTGGGATCTTTCTGTCAGGCTTTTTGGTATCTAGTGCTCTTTCAGTGCTCATTATAGGGCTCCTCAGATCCAGATCATCATTGGAGGGATGAAAATACAATGAAAAGGACAAAACATAAAGGGAAGCTCGAAAGGGAAACTCGGAACTCGGAACTCGAAAGGGAAACTCGGGAGGGAAACTTGGGACTCGAAACAAAAACAAAGAGAAGGAGAGACTCCCGAGGAGAAGAAGGCAGATCCCGAAGCCCGAGCACAAAACAGAGACAGCACCAAAAGCCCACCCGAAAAGCCGGCCACATAACCTCTAACGCCGACTCACGACAATTAAAGATCCCAACCCCGAAACCGAGAAACAAAGAGAC
>JAUCMX010000005.1:10159091-10161591 GCA_033459395.1 Hemibagrus guttatus | reverse complement strand
CCAACCCCCCCCTCCACCCATACACCCATACACCCAACCCCCCCCCCTCCACCCATCCACCCATCCACCCATCCACCCAACCCCCCCTCCACCCATCCACCCATCCACCCCTCCACCCATCCACCCATCCACCCAACCCCCCAACCCCATCCACCCAACCCCCCCTCCACCCCTCCACCCAACCCCCCCCAACCCCATCCATCCATCCATCCATCCATCCATCCATCCACCCACCTACTAAGTCATCTATCCATCTCTTTACCCATTCTTCAATTCATCCATCCATCGTTGTTCATTTTTCACTCACATATTCATTCATCCACACATTATTCATTCACACCATCCATTCATCTGTTTATCCATTCATTTATATGTTCATCCATCTGTCCATCCATCCATGCATCCATCCATCCATCCATGCATCCATTTGTCCAATCAATTATCAATTTATCTGTCCATCTCTTTATGCTTTCTTCATTTAAATCATTCCTCATTCACATCCCCACCCACCCATCCATCCATCCATCCATCCATCCATGCATCTATCCACCCATCCATCCATTCATCTTCTTCTTCTTTCGGCTTTTCTCTTCAGGGGTCGCCACAGTGAATCATCTCTCTCCACCTATCCCTATCTTCTGCATTCTCAACACTTGCACCCACTAGCTTCATATCCTCATTAATTCCATCCATATACCTCCTCTTTGGCCTTCCTCTTTGCCTCCTGCCTGGCAGCTCCATGTCCAACATTCTCCTACCAATATACTCACTCTTCCTCCTCTGAACATGTCCAAACCATCTTAATCTGGTCTCCCTAACTTTGTCCCCCAAACGTCCAACATGAGATGTCCCTCTGATGTACTCGTTCCTAATCCTGTCCAATCTTGTCACTCCCAAAGAGAGCCTCAACATCTTCAGCTCTGCTACCTCTAACTCTGACTCCTGTCTCTTCCTCAGTGGCATCCATCCATCCATCCATCCATCCATCCATCCATCCATCCATCCATCCATCCATCTATTCAATCATTTATTAATACATTCATCACTAACATATCCATACATCTATTCATTCACCCATCTGTTTATCCATTCATCTGTTTACTTATTCTTCCATCTATCTATTCATCTGTCCATCTATTTATTAATTCTTCAATTCATCCATCAATCATCATTCATTCCTCTATTCCTTACTCACATACCCACCCACCCATGCACCCATCATTTATTTGTTCATTCTTTCATTTGTTTGTTTGCTCGTTCCTTCTTTCCTTCATTCATCTGTTCTTCCATTCCTTTTTCGCTCATTCCTACATGTATCTGTTCTCTCCATCCAGGCTGCATTCCATCTTTCTATCCATGTATTAAATCATTTATCCACTCATCCAACCATCTATTATTTATAAATGAAGCCACTCATCCATCCATCCATTCATCCATCCACTCAGAAACTCTATTACAAACATTTTCAGTTGACTCGTAGTTTTTTTTTTCTGTATAAAGTCAGAAAGCTTCTATATGCACTTCCTGTTCCGCATTCCAGTTCACTTCACGTTTGCTAAACCATAGTATACTCCCATATTACAGCAAGTCTGGTCCTGTCTGTTGTGTTTTAAACCTGCTTGTGTGTGTGTGTGTGTGTGTGTGTGTGTGTGTGTGTGTGTGTGTGTAGGATCGCTATGTATTTCCACACCTCAGCCCGGTTTGAATGACTACTCTGAGTCACAGTCTTTTCTTACTATCTTTTGTTTTTTTCTTCTTTAAACATTAACCACTGATTTAATCAGTGTGTTGTGTTTTATGCTCTGACAGTGAATCCCAACACAATCAGTCAAAGCAGCAAGTATTTCCTCAGGCAGGGTTGAAATCCAGCCAGCATGCTGGAGATGTTCCCAAGTCACCACACCCAGACTACAGGATCTGGTGCCTGAGGTCATATATTCTCTAAACTGCTGCTTCTATACGTTCGAACCTCAGTGTTTTTCTTTAAATCATGAATAAAGCTTAACTAGTATTTCTGAAAGGAAATGCAGCTCTTCTGTTGCTATTTAGCTGGAATTTGATGTAGAGCATGCATCTGCACAGGTTCTTCAGTGGCTGGTTGTAGAACTTCTTGCAGCAGATATGCTGGAGTTGTGCACTCCATAGAGGACTTGGAGAAACCTGCATATACAGGATGTAGTGAGTCATGGTGGAGAAAGTTTTACATTTTCTCATTTAAAAACAGTAAAAATAAATGTGTATTTCACAAATCCGGCATATTTTCTAGGCTCATCAGCCTTTTATTTATTTCATTTTTAATTATTTATATTTAATTATTTTATTATTATTGTCCGCTTATCCGATCTATTCTCGGGTCACGGGGAGCCTGTGCCTCATCTCAGGCGTCATTGGGCATCAAGGCAGGATACACCCTGGACGGAGTGCTAACCCATTGCATGGCACACACACACTCTCATTCACTCACACAATCACACACTACGGGCAATTTAGAGACTCTAAT
>JAUCMX010000005.1:10146591-10156591 GCA_033459395.1 Hemibagrus guttatus | reverse complement strand
CCATCCATCCATCCATCCATCCATCCATCCATCATAATTCACTACTCCATCCATCCATCCATCCATCTATCCATCCATCCATCATAATTCAGCAACTCATCCATCCATCCATCCATCATAATTCACTATTTATTCCTTTACCCATCCATCCATCATAATTCACTACTCCATCCATCCATCCATCCATCCATCCATCCATCTATCCATCATATTTCAGCAATCCATCCATCCATCCATCCATCCATCATATTTCACCAATCCATCCATTCATCCCTTTACCCATCCATTCATCCCTTTACCCATCCCTCCATCCATCCATCCATCCATGCATGCATCCATCCATCCATTTGTTCACCCACCCACTTATTCATTCATCTGTCCAACTGTCCATCCATGTATCCACCCTGCATTTCATCTCTCTAGATACTTCTTATATTGAAACACTAAAGGTCTAGATGTTCAAGCTTTGAATACTAATATACTGTATTCAGTATATTAGTATTAGTGTAGTGTAGTGTTTGTTGCATTATGCCCTCTGGTTTTGAGGAAGTTCATTGTTGATTCCTTTTATCTAATCAGATGAGCGTGATGAGGCTTGTCAGGCTTCATGCCTTCAGTCGCATGAGTTCTGATTTTGCTGGTATAAAAATTTCTCCTGATTATTCAAAACTGTATTCATGTAGTGTGTGTGTGTTATATAATAACTCTCTTATTTCTCTTAAAGCTTAGCTTAATCCCAGACACAGTACTAACCACCAGTAATGTGTCACAACCTCCAGAAATATGCAAAGCTAAGCCACACTAGACCAGTAAACACACACCACGTATAATACACACGTCTTCTTGGTCTCACCTGATGATCTACTCACCTGGGATAAATTCATACAGTTCACACTGAAGTACATTTCTCTTCTCTTTTTTTTTTTTTGTAAATTATTCGTCATAAACTCAAAGGGATATGAACACTATCCCAAGTAATTGTTTCAATAACCAAGAATCGACATGTTCATTCGACAAAATATTAACTTGAATATCATGAACTTGAATAACGTGAATAAAATACTTGAATTAACTTGAATAACACGAATAAAATACATGACAGAAATGTGTTGTTAGGTCATAAACTATAAGAGCCAATCATATTCGATATGCAAATGGTGAAAGGTGTTTTTATTCATTTTAATTGATTTGGCTGCAATTTATTCATTAATACAGATATATATTTTTGCCAATGATTTTTTTCGTCTTTTATTTTATTTAATAATTCCTAATGAATAATTAATTATGAAGTAATGAATTCTTTTCTTTTCTTTTTTTTTTTTAAGTACAACTATAATTCATGTATCTAAAACTCTGTTTCTGGATAGTACAACCTTTTTACTTCTTGTTATTATAGAACAACATTGTTTAAAAAAAGGTCTCTCACAGCCATCTTGTTTTTTGTGTCCTCTTTTCTTTGTGGGAATGTTCTGGATTCTTCTCTGGTGAACGTGTCTCCACAGGTTCCTCCCTCACCACAGCGCTCAGAACACACCCAGCTGCCTTCCAGCACAATCCAGTCAAGAAGGAAGGTGTTGTTGGAAAAAAAAACCCAAAAACCCACAGTCATAAAGTGTGGTTCTTTCACACACCTCTCACACACACACACACACACACACACACAGAGCTATAATTATCATTTTACAAAGCAAGTACTGTTACCTGTAAACATGTTTACAATGACGCAGCACTTTGTATTATTTCTTTCAAAACAAGCCGCTCGTCACAAACGCAACGTTTTTATTCGATTAATTTGCGACATAAAAATTGTTAAACCTTACAAAACAATTCACAGAAACTTAACAATCTCAGTGACAAAAGAATTCTGGATTCTGATTGGTCAGGAGAGGTTTATATGGTTGAATGTATGTTCTTACAAGGGGACTAACGTAAAACTAATAACAGGAAGTTGCTGTTTTTTTGTAAGGAATTATTTATGGAGTCTCCAGGGTCAGAATTTATTAACAGAAGGTTTTCCGCCAGAGGAAAGTCTTCAGGAATTTACACAAAAATTTCAAGCTGCATTTCTTTTTGGTGTTATTTTGTTTTACTAACTTCAAGAGATGGAGAGTTTGGACATGTTCAGAGGAGGGAGAGTGAGTATATTGGTAGGAGAATGTTGGACATGAAGCTGCCAGGCAGGAGGCAAAGAGGAAGGCCAAAGAGGAGGTATATGGATGGAATTAATGAAGATATGAAGCTAGTGGGTGCAAGTGTTGAGGATGCAGAAGATAGGGATAGGTGGAGAGAGATGATTCGCTGTGGCGACCCCTGAAGGGAAAATCCGAAAGAAGAAGAAGAAGAACTTCAAAAACAAAAAACAAAAAAAAAAAACGTGATGTTGAACATTACATTACAACATGGCAACATTAAACAAAAAAAATTAAAAGAATAAAATGCCATCATTCAGTAATAATGGATATGTTTTGGGGGGGATTTAGAATTTATCACAAAATTTAATCAATCTATGTTAGAGGAGTTATGTGTTTAAAAATTATGTTCATGAGTGCAGTGAAAGATTTAAAGTTTCTTGGTATTTTGAAACAGTTTCAGTGGAAAAAAAAAAAAGATCCAAATATATTGTTGGAAATGTTGAAATTGGTGTGAAAATTGAGTGATTTGTCTGTGTTTTAGTGACTGAAGGTTGCCAGATTGGTAAAACTAACGCAATAAACCTTTGTTTCTAGAAAAAGAAAAATTGATTCGATTCGGTTCGATTTCGATTCGAAATATCTTTCATTTTTTGACCAAACAAAAATTCATCACAACTCAATTTGAGAGTGCGGAATTAAGTTGTGAGAAATCAGCCATATTTTGCAGTAGGTTAGAAAATAGAGACGGGTTTAACGTTTTGTTCTGGGTCACTGAATTGGATTCCCCTGAGAGTTCAGACTGTTCTGAAGCAGACGTGTGGATGGTTGATGTTAGACGTAGCCGGGCTGCGAGGGCTGGGTCGGACGGGCCGCTGGGTAATGGGTTGCTGGACCTCCTGAACTCTTTGTGCCGCAGTTACAGCACAGCAAGCTGCCGCCGATCACAGTGAGAGCGCACGCTCCCCATCCGATATACAGAGCTTTACCAAACTCGTACCTACGCAAGAACAACAAGAACATCAACATATGTACGGAACTTATTATTTACGCTCATAAAAGGCATAAAGGCTGATCTTCCTGTGTGGATTGTTGAATAAAATCAGACCCTGAGTTTAAACCTGAGCTGAGAATCAAACCCACAACTCTGGAGTTGTGTAACAGACACATTACCACTGCTCGATTCTACTACACATGATTTAATCGCCTAAATGTAATAGTGTAGTTATTCTATAGATCACATCGACATCCTCCTGAGATTTCACACTGTAAAATAATATTTTCTAATTTGATTAAGAAGTAACTGGAAATATTGATTATTGTTCTCGTGTCGTAACCCAGAAGAGCCAATCAGGTTTGAAATATAAACGAAGGCAAGGGAAGGGTGGGATTTTGTAAAGTTGGAAAGTGTTTTAAATTTGCTAAATCATAAAATCTCAATTTCTGCTCGAGAGTGAAAGTGTTTTTCAAACAATGTACTATTTAATAGAGATTAAACAAAAAAAAACAAACATTTTTTGGTCTTATAGATCATGCACTGCTTCCTGTTATTTTTAATTAATTAATTAATTAATTAATTAATTAATTAATTATTACATTATTATTACATTTATTAATTGGTTAATTAATCATGATCATTGATTGATCATCAATCAATCAATCAATCAATTAATTAATTATTTTATTACTTAATTCATTCATTCATTCATTCATTTATTTATTCATTTATTTATTCATTTATTTATTCATTTATTTATTTCTTTTCCCCCTCATGTTTAAGCCTGTAGATTCTGTTCTGTTCTGTCTATTTTAGTTATTTAATTCCAGCCAAAAGTTTGTAAAAAACATGATTGAAATAACATGAGAATAAAAACTCACCCAAAATGTAATTAGGATTAAAGAAAATATCTAGAATCAAGTGAAGTAATATTATCTCGACTTCCTATAATATTAAACTGCAAAAATCAACAACAGTGTCTTTAGTGAAAAAAGTAAAGTGTAGTTGAAAGTCTGCTCACCTTGCGTTAGTCGGGGTGAAGGGGTTGAAAAACTGCCGTCTGATGTTATCTCCATACCAGATAGTAGCAATGAAAGCACAGACACCTGAAGAACCAAGCAACCAAACAAACAAACAATAAACAAGCAAACAGGTGAAGCTTAAAACGGGATCATCCAGGACTCCTGTAAAAACTTTATCATTCCTAAAATGAAAAATATTAAAAAATTTAAAATAAAAAAAGGTAAAATGACAAAAAAAAAAAAGACTTCAAGCATGATTGCTGTTCTGGATGCTAGCTGGGAAAATACACAAATTTATCCCTAATATCTATATTCCAGATATTATTCTGTATCCATTCATCTGTTTTCCATCTTCAGATGGATTTTTTTTTTTAAATACATTTTTAATAGCACTATTTATTGCTGGCCAACAGGATAAAATCTGATATTATTAGATATAATGACTATATAATGACTGACAGATAATCAGTGTTAATGATGATTAGATGATTTTCTTTAAGGAAGAAAAACTCAGAAAACTAATTCTTCATGAAGCATTTAATTCTTACGAAATATAGAACTAGACTGATCTAAAAATCATTTTAATTTACTTTTTTTGGCCCCTTAGTTCCAGTGAAAGGAACTCTTTATGCTTCAGCATACCAAGACATTTTGGACAATTTCATAGAACACCTTTGGGATGAATTAGAGCGGAGACTGTGAGCCATTCCAAAACTGGAACGTGTGCTTTTACATGCACATGAATGTAATATGGAGTTGTCTCGCCCTTTGCAGCTGTAACAACTTCAACTCTTCTGGGAAGGCTTTCCACAAGGTTTAGGAGTGTGTTTATGGGAATCTTTTACCATTCCTCTAGAAGAGCATTTGTGAGGTCAGGCACTGATGTTGGATGAGAAGGTCTGGCTCACAGTCTCCGCTCTAATTCATCCCAAAGGTGTTCTATAAGGTTGAGGTCAGGACTCTGTGCAGGCCAGTCAAGTTCCTCCACACCAAACTCACTCATCCATGTCTTTATGGACCTTGCTTTGGTCACTGGTGTGCAGTCATGTTGGAACAGGAAGGGGACATCTCCAAACTGTTCCCACAAAGTTGGGAGTATGAAATTGTCCAAAATGTCTTGGTATGCTGAAGCATTAAGAGTTTCTTTCACTGGAACTAAGGGGCCGAGCCCAACCCCTGAAAAACAACACCTGAATTCAATGATTTGGAGGGGTGTTCCAAAACTTTTGGCAATATAGTGTGTATAATTAAATATGTATAATTAAAGTCTATAATATATAAGATTATTTCTTCATTCTGGTGTTTGAAGCGAACATCCTGAAGCTCTTAACCTGAATCTGCATAAATTTTATATTTCGTGCTGCTTCCACATGATTAGATAACTGCATGCGTTCCTAATAAAGTGGACAGCAATGTGGTGATGTGTGTAAATCAGAATGAATTCATGAGAATCGCGTTGCACAATTGTTAATCCTTTAACAAAATATATCTAACTAAATTATCTAACCTAACTAAGTGCCGTTTTGTCGAAACCCTGCCGTGTTTAGCTCTTACTCAGAGCTGCGTTTGTGTTATAAGTCAAATCTCCAAACCTGCAGTGATGAACACGGCTCCTCCAGCCACAGCTACTTTGTTTTTGACCTCCATGTTGTCTTCCATGCACTTGGTGCACTTCATGCCCACCGCAGCCACCATTACGGCAATGCCACACAGCATGATCCCTAACACCATGAACCCTCGAGCCGCCTGGACCTCCACTGCAATGGCAGAGACACAAACACGGCCATATTAGTGGCTTTCAACGCTAATAGTAAGAACAAGCAGATCGGTGCTTTCACACGAAATTTAAAGTTAAATCTGTTTTACAGTTTGTTTTTGTTCATTAAAATTCCTCTCTGTATCATCAGAAAAGATTTATGTCAAAGCTTCTAGGCACACGTGAAAGGAAATAAAGTGAATATCCTACATATTGTAGATATCTTATTAAGAAATGATAAGAAGAAATTATGGAAATTCTAAATGAAACTTTTTCTTGAACTCTTGAAACTTGTAACATGTCTGGAAAAAAGAAAGCTTTTAGGGAGAAAGCTAGTGTGCTAATGCTAATTGTGCTAATGCTAACTCCAATCAATGTGCAGTAGCATTAGCTAGCTAGCCAGGTTTCACAAAACTTAGCGGACTGATACAAAGCTTTTTTGCCTAAGAAGCTACAAAAACATGTTCTTATGTTGTTGTAAACTATAAGATTATTACCGCCAAGCAAAAAACTAAACTAAAATAAAGTGATAAAATATCATAATATAATGTTATCCGGCTAAAAGAAATTCGAAGCTAGTTATGCTAGTTAGCTAGCTATGCACACAAGCAGCATTAAGCCTTGAAGCTACACAAAGTATATAGCTGTAGACATGAGCAATCAGAAAATTTAGCTCGCTAGCAAACATCTGCTTTTCTGTTAATGTTAGCCCCCTGAATCCATGGCAGTTAGCTAGATAGCTAATGTAAAAGCTCCTTTAGAAACTCCCTTCTAGCTCTATCGTCTTTTGTTTATCTGTTAAAACACAAATCAACAAATCTGTCATTTCAGATCATGTTTTCTTGCAATTCAGTTGAGAATAAGGATCGTGATTGAGACAAACAGGGCTGGAGATCAGGGATTAGAAACGATTTATTCTTCATTTTGTTTCCTTTTGAACAGAAAGGATATTTTTTATTCCATTCCTCACACTCATCTTTCAGCTGTAAGCCAGTTAGAAAGAAATGAAAGAATACTAATCATTAATTAATCACACTCTTTAGATTGTGTACAGCAGCCTGCTTATAAAAACCAATTTAACCAGGAAGTGTGTAGTTATTTTTAATTAAAAAAAACCCATCTTTTTAACATTGTGATTTGCAGAATTGTAAAAAAAAAAAAAAGAAAGAAAGAAAGAAAGAAAGAAAAAAAAAACAGTGAATTTAAATAAATAAATGAAAGTTTTTTCCTTCCCTTTCTACTTCCTGCCTTGCATCAGTCCCTCCAAGATTGATTTTATTTATTTATTTTTTATTTTATTTATTTCTGAGAGCTGTACTCATTTTCCACACATGTGAAGGAAAGAGGGATTTGGCTGAATGTTCGTTGTGATGATGTCACGCAATGCGTCTCGACCCAAATTGAGGAAAATTTCAATCGTGCATCTTAAAGCGATATGCTGATGCAACTGATGGTTGTGTGTGTAGTGAAACAGCGCAGGAGCTTCAGGAGCAGTTGTGTAAATGCCTGGAATTCGAGGCATTTGTCCAACCTGCCTGAACTCGCAGGAAAACTCGCTCAGATAAGATAGACGTGGACGATAAGGACGGGGACAAGATTATGGAGCAGGATGAGGTCAAAGATGAGGAGGTCGAGTATGAGGCGGAGGTTGAGAATGAAGGTGAGGAGGAGGAGGAGGAGGAGGAGGAGGAGGAGGAGGAGGAAGAGGTTGAGGATGAAGTTGTGTATGAACAGGAGGAGGTTGAGGGTGAGGTTGAGGATAAAGAGCAGGAGGAGGAAGATGAGTGTGGTCAAGGCAGGAAGGTGGAGATCCGTTCTGTTTAATCAAATAAATGAATACGTTTGTATGTTGGTAGATAAATAAATAATAAATGGATAAAAACAAATAAGGAAGTAATTACTAAGTATTTAAATAAGAAGTAAATAAATAAATATAAACATACATACTAGAAAAGTATTCAAATAAGTAAATAAATAAATAAATAAATTTGCAAAAAGAAGAAAACAAAAAAAAAAAAGAACATGAATTGCTAAATAAATACGTAAGCAAATAAGTGAGTAGGTATATAATTAGTAAGTAAATAAATAAGAAGTATATAAATAAATAAATACATTTATAAATAAATAAACGCTAATGCATATCACTAAATAATAGCTAAAAGTAAAGATTTAGATGGAGAAATGAAGTGAAATGAAGTGATGAAGTGAGGATTGGGGTGAATCTGTAAGTAAGAAAGAAAAATAAATAAATAAATAAATAAATAAATAAATAAATAAATAAATAAATAAATAAATAGACAAGTAAGTAAGTGTGTAAATGAGAAAGCAAATAAATCTATAACTGGAAAAAAATAGATGCATTTAACTACATAATAAATAAAAGTTAAAAATTTTGTGAACAAATACGTGATAAATTAGTTAAAAAAGTAAGTAAATAAAAAAAAAAACAGGAGAAACAAGCTGAAGCAGGCTAGAGGAGTAAGGTATTCAGTAAAGATAATAAAGAAGCAGTGCCTTACAGGGGAGCTGCAGGAGCGAGTCATAGACTTTGCACTGTAACTGGCCGGTGCTCTGGTACACGCAAGACTGCCACAGTCCCTCATACATTGCCTGCGCTGTGATAATGTTGTCCCCTGAGTACGAGGACATCTTCCACTCCGTCATGGTGGTGGAGATGATCAAACCCACAAAGCCTGAAAACGCCAGGGTAAAACCCAGGAGCTGCATCCCTCCACTTGCCATGTCTGCTAGCACACTGGAGCTCCCAATCAGAAGAGGAAACACTGGATGCAAATCCTGACAGAGAGAGAGAGGGACGGAGAGAATGATAGAGAGAGAAAAAGAGAGAGAGAAGACTCTGCTGCAGTTCAGGAGAGAAGCTTCACCTGGACTAAAGTGTGGAGTCTCTGATGAGTATCACCTCCTCACTCACCTGAGAGCAGCTGTCTGTCTGACCCACACATTCACAGGGACAGACAGAGAGAGAGAGAGAGAGAGAGAGATAGAGACTGGCTCCCCCTGGTGGACATTCCATGAACAACTCTAAATGTCTGATGGGAAATGTATCTGTAAACATTCATTGTCTACCACTTATCCGATCTGTTCTCGGGTCACGGGGAGCCTGTGCCTATCTCGGGCATTATTGGGCATCAAGGCAGGATACACCCTGGACGGAGTGCCAGCCCATCACAGGGCACACACACACACTCTCATTCACTACGGACAATTTAGAGATGCCAATCAACCTACAATGCATGGCTTTGGACCGGGGGAGGAAACCGCAGTACCCGGAGGAAACCCCCAAAGCACAGGGAGAACACACACAAACGGCGGAGGCGGGAATCGAACCCCCAACCCTGGAGGTGTCAGGCAAACATGCTAACCACCAAGCCACTGTAACCATCTGTAGACATCTGTAGACATCTGTAGACATATGAATAATTAATTCATGAAAACAACAACACTAATAATCTGTTTGTAAAATAAAACTAATTTAATAGACAAGCAACAAATATACAAATACTAGTACTACTAATAATAAACATTTGTAATAATGAATTAATTAAAAAAAACAAACAGATTACAAACAAACAAATACTACGGCTACTGCTACTACTACTACTGCTATTACTGCTACTGCTTCTACTACTACTACTACTACTGCTATTACTGCTACTACTACTACTACTACTGCTATTGCTACTACTACTACTGCTACTGCTATTACTGCTACTGCTTCTACTACTACTACTGCTACTGCTATTACTGCTACTACTACTACTACTACTGCTATTGCTACTACTACTACTGCTACTGCTATTACTGCTACTGCTTCTACTACTACTACTGCTACTGCTATTACTGCTACTGCTACTACTACTACTGCTATTGCTACTACTACTACTGCTACTGCTATTACTGCTACTGCTTCTACTACTACTACTGCTACTACTACTGCTATTACTGCTACTGCTTCTACTACTACTACTGCTACTGCTATTACTGCTACTGCTACTACTACTACTGCTATAGCTACTACTACTACTGCTACTGCTATTACTGCTACTGCTTCTACTACTACTACTGCCCCACTGCT
>JAUCMX010000005.1:10114884-10146091 GCA_033459395.1 Hemibagrus guttatus | reverse complement strand
TACTACTACTACTACTACTACTACTATTTGCTACTACTACTACTACTGCTACTACTATTACTACAGCTACTACTGCTACTGCTACTGCTACTACTGCTACTACTGTTTCTACTACTACTACTACTACTACTACTACTACTACTACCTACTGCTACTACTACTACTACTGCTACTACTTTAATAATAAACAACTTGTTTATAATGAACTAAAAAAAGTAACCAATTAGGTAGATAAACAAACATATACAACATAAAAAATACTACTACTACTGCTGCTGAAAACAACAACAATAATAATAATTATACTACACTAATAAATACTACTACTACTAATTATTATTATTATTATTATTATTATTATTATTATTGTTATTATTATTATTATTATTACAGATAAAAAAGAAGAAATAGGAATAAGAATATTATATTATCTAGATTTCTATAATAAATAGGCTATGTATATTTATTACAGGCTTAGTTTTCTACAGTGAGGTGAAGTACAGAAACTTTCCCTCAGAATATTGACACAAGGGTAGAAAAGTCCACAGGATGCTGCGTAATAACAGAAAATAAACAGAAAATCCCGATCACTTCTATTTCTGCTTGACCTTTATACCTTCATACCATCAGGATTTTACATTAATACCATTTTTAAATGTATATTAATAAAGAAACCTGACGCAGATCTAAACCCAGCCACTGCTGAGAAACTTTGTACTGCTTTGTAATATCTTCCTATAAAGCAGTGAACCCCCGACAGCAAATATTTTCCTTTTGGAGAGCAGACGAGTAGGAGATAGCGGCAAGATTACAGCGCCTGAACAGCTGCAACTCGACTGATTCGTCTTTTAGAGAAAATTCAGGACGTTCAGGTACATCATTTGTCTTTCAACCATATAAGTCTGGAAAACTGAAAAACCTTTTCTCTTTATTTTAATGTGTTCTTTATTTTAACCTGAACTGCACAATGTAAACAAATAAGCGTTCTGTAGTTTGTAACTCCTCTTCGAACAACTTTTCCATTTCTAGAAAATAATATATACTTAATATATATATATATATATATTTATTATTATTATTTTTAACAATATCATGATGGAGAAAAATATAAAATCAGAGTCAGAAATCAGAAAAAACAAATATGAATAAAACAAATAAATGCTAGGCAGTTAGGATGTATGTAACTGATGAATTCTGAATGCTGGATTCTGATTGGTCAGTAGGTGTCGAGTCGCATTTCCATTTTTGGAAGGAGTCTCCAGTGTTAGCACTTTGTAGCGATCAAATGTAAAGCTTTTTGTTTTCCACTTTCAAATCACAGATTTTTTTTTTTACTTATTTCCTACAAAGTGTCAAAGTGCAATCCTGAAATCTTATACAAGAACTTTTTTGTTGTTTTTCTCAGTAGAACATGAAGCTCCACCATGTGGTTTCTCTGCTTCTCCTGCTTCAGCTCTGGCAAAACTTTGTCCTGAGCATCTCCAGCACCTCCTGCCCTGAACAATGCCAGTGTTTTTCCACAACAACAGTCATTTGCTCCGATCTGCTGATGAAGGCTTTGCCGGTGAACATCTCTGCAAATGTGACAGCGCTGATCGTCTTAGCATCCGGTCTGAGAAAGATCACCGCTCTGGAGGATCTGAAGAACCTGACCAAACTGGTGTTCCTGAGCAACCCGGTGCAGAACATCTCACACGATGCCTTTGAAAATCTGACGAGTCTACAGGAGCTGGAGATCAGCGGGACTCTTTTGTTGGCCCTGGAAGCTGGAATCTTTAAGAATTTGGACAAGCTAACTAAGCTTCTTCTCAACAACAACAAAATAAGGATTTTAGCACCAAACCTTTTTGAAACTCTTGAGAAGCTGGAGATGCTTCAGCTGCATGGAAACATGCTCCAAAGTCTCCACAAGGCTCTGTTTCTCAAGCTCACCAACCTTCAAGAGCTCAATCTGTCTTCCAACCAGCTATCTACAGTAGACACCAGCAAGCTAAACAAGTTGAAGAGGTTAGATTTGGGTTTGAACCAGATCACCAATCTGTCCCTGGACACCTTTAAGGGAAACCTTCAGTTGCAGATTCTGTCCCTGCAGGGGAACCAGATCAGCAAACTTGATCCTGGTATCTTCAGCCACCTGGACAATCTGGAGGAGCTGAATTTGAGAGACAACAAAATTGAGGTGCTGAGTTCTGGATTATTTCCTTCCAATCTGAAGAACCTCATGCTCAAAGAGAACTCCCTGCTCCATCTATGCTCTTCTGCATTTACCAATCTTCACAACCTCACTTATCTGGACTTGTCTCAAAACCTGTTATCTTCTCTCCCGGCAGAACTTTTCCAGAACCTTTCCTCTCTGGAGCATCTAGACTTGTCTGGGAATAGGCTTCAGGCGTTATCCAGCACTGTGTTCAGAGGCCTTTTCCAAATCAGTGTCATTGATCTGCAGAAGAACAACCTGACCTCGCTAGAAGCAGACCTTTTCACAGATCAGGGAAAGATGTCGCGTCTCATCTTAGCCGGGAACCAACTGGAGTACCTTCCGTCTGGCATTCTCGAGTCGTTAGACTTCGAGTGCTTGTTGCAGCTGCGTGGTAATCCCTGGCGCTGCGATTGCAACCTGGTGTACTTTCATGAATGGCTGTATTACTTCAGCAAGACCGTGCAGGACCTGAGCCAAGTTTACTGCACTGAACCCCAGCCTCTCAGTGGGATGAGTCTGACCACTGTGAACAAGGAGCAGCTCGTCTGCATCAACAGAACTATCTCTGAGACACGACCTACTATTAACCAGGCCACCAGCAGTGACTCGGACAGACAGTGCAGTCTTCAGGAGGAGAATGGTGACATCGTCGTTTGGTGCAAGCTCATGACGTGCACTGATTTAAAGCTCAATGTCTATTTTCACCAGGAAGATGGAAGCGTTTTCAATTATACCATGACAGAACCCTGGCCAGGGTCGTCTCACTGCTCGAACGGGACAATAATCCTCACTGTTTAACCTTAGGCTTTTTTTTTTAACAGGCTTCTACAAGGACACCTAATACACTTTAAAATAAAGCAGCAGTAATGGCATGTGGTCAGTATTTGAGGAGGCAAACACTTCCTGATATTCCCAATTCATGAATATAAATTCTCTCTTGAATTCACCTCTCTTTTCTTTGTCACTTTCTTAAGAACTAGTAAACTGTTTCCCACGTTGTAGTTCTTCCTGTTATAAAATACTGACACTGGAGACTCCTTCCATGTTACATCATTCATTCATTCATTGTCTACCGCTTATCCAATCTATTCTCGGGTCACAGGGAGCCTGTGCCTATCTCAGGCGTCATTGGGCATCAAGGCAGGATACACCCTGGACGGAGTGCCAACCCATCGCAGGGCACACACACATTCTCATTCACACACACAATCACACACTACGGACAATTTAGAGTTGCCAATCAACCTACCATGCATGTCTTTGGACTGGGGGAGGAAACCGGAGTACCCGGAGGAAACCCCCGAGTCAAGGGGAGAACATGCAAACTCCACACACACACGGCGGAGGTGGGATTCGAACCCCCAACCCTGGAGGTGTGAGGCAAACGTGCTACCATGTTACATCAATGTTAAAAAAAATCTCATCTTCTTAAACATCTTGTGAGGAAGGAAATACTTCTTGTTCCTCTGACTGAATTTTTTGTATTCTCTCCAGTCTTTCTTATTTCTTTCTTTCTTTCTTTCTTCTTTCTTTCTTTCTTTCTTTCTTTCTTTCTTTCTTTCTTTCTTTCTTTCTCATTCATGAGAACAAAAAAAAAATAAAATAAATTCCTGATACAAAACACTGACAACTGACTTCATCCAATCTTTCAAATCTCATTTACATGTTATTTTGCAAGGACAGAAATAGTTCCTGTTATTCCCATTTCATGAATTTCTGTTGTTTACTAGATCTCACCAAACCATATTTCTTCCCCCCTCATCACATTCCTGAGAACTTTTTCCCTTTCTATTACAAAGCGCTGACACTGGAGACTCCTTCCATCTTCCATTAATATTGAATTATCTCCATGATATCGACCCCTCTGGCTTGGTGGTTAGCACGTTTGCCTCACATCTCCAGGGTTCGGTGTTCGATTCCCGCCTCTGCCGTGTGTGTGTGTGGAGTTTGCATGTCCTCCCTGTGCCTTGGGGGTTTCCTCCAGGTACTCCGGTTTCCTCCACCGGTCCAAAGACATGCATTGTAGGTTGATTGGCATCTCTAAATTGTCCATAGTATGAGAGAGTGTGTGTGTGTGTGCCCTGTGATGGGTTGGCACTCCGTCCAGGGTGTATCCTGCCTTGATGCCCGATGACGCCTAAGATAGGCACAGGCTATGTACTTAGCCTGTGGATGAGGTGTTGCTATAGAAACGACACCGCATTAGAACGAGTGCATTACTATAGAAAGAACTGTATCTGTGCTTGTTACGTATTTTTTTTGATTGCCTACAATTGAAATGTTTATCCGGACAAATCGGCCAGCAGCGTTTTCGCACAGAGTGCAGATTACTCGCGAGAAATCTTCAGTCACATGACTCCCGCCGAGCTGATAAGCAAGCTTTGTGAAAGTTCAAAGTTCAAAGAAACCCCATAGTTCATTTTCAAAGGTTTATTCTTATTAACACCAATTATATTTCTTAAAGTCTTATTTAAAAAAAAAAACCCAAACTATTTATTCGTGGTGGAGGGCAAAACAATCCAAATATTACACAAATATGATAAAATCGACGCATTGTTGAAACACGTGAGCGTTCATTATGCAGCATTTTCTTTCAGCCATAGAGCTTTTAATTACCGACATGTCCACCAACACGTGATTTATTTTTATTATTATATACTTTTTTTGAGTCATAAAATGGAGTAGACGTCAAATATTATACTAGTTCTAAGAAATTTGTCACATTTTAATAACTAAGGATGTTGATGGTTGTGATTTCCAGCGAGAGGGGTAGTGTTACAGTTGATCGACAGATGGCGCTCTTCACTGGAGACAACAGCGTCTTTCAACATGTACACAGTCTCTCTCACTGCAGAATGAAGTAAACAAGATAAACGTGTATGTATTGAAACCATTTGATATTTACAAGCGTCTTGTGCAATCTATCTATCTATCTATCTATCTATCTATCTATCTATCTATCTATCTATCTATCAGCTTTTCTGCTTCTCTCTCTCTCTCTCTCTCTCTCTCTCTCTCTCTGTGTCTTAGTCTATCTATCTATTCAATTCAATTCAGTTTTATTTGTATAGCGCTTTTAACAAAAAGCATTGTCTCAAAGCAGCTTTACAGAACATAAAAAACAACAAACATACAAAAATACAGTTCTAGATGTTAGACAAAGTTATCGTCCAGTGAGCAAGCCTGAGGTGACTGTGTCAAGGAAAATCTCCCTTAGATGGTATGAGGAAGAAACCTTGAGAGGAACCAGACTCAAAGGGGAACCCATCCTCATCTGGGTGACACCGGAGAGTGTGATATGAACAATGTCCTTTCTGCATTTATGTATAGTCAGTTATGTGATGCAGATACAGCATGTGTAGAAAGTTATGTGTAAATTAATTAGGAGGTTGTTGTCATCCACATAGGGTTGGCAGTGCTGCTTTGAATACTCCAGTCCTCACAAAGCAGAACCCAGCTGGAGCTGGTCCAATCTCTATATGTCTCGGGATGGGTAGAAGAAGGGAAACAAATGGAAAGTAATTAGCATAGTTGCTATTCATGATATTAGCAGGCACTAGATGATAATGTGCATTTAATCAGATGTATTGAAGTACAAGGTTATCAGATGTATTACATGTATGCCTGGCTAAAGAGATATGTCTTTAGTCTACGTTTAAACTGGCAGACTGTGTCTGAGCCCCGAACACTGTCAGGAAAACTGTTCCAAAGTTTAGGAGCTAAATACGAAAAAGCTCTACCCCCTTTTGTAGACGTTGATATTCTGGGAATTACCAGAAGTCCGGAGTTTCTAGATCTTAAGGAGCGTGATGGATTGTAATGTGTTAGAAGACTGGCTAGATATGTGGGAGCTGAACCATTTAGAGTCTTGTACGTAAGTAGTGCTAGTTTATAATCAATTCTAAACTTAACAGGTAGCCAGTGCAGGGATGATATTATTGGGGTTATATGATCATACTTTCTTGACCTGGTAAGGACTCTGGCTGCATTCTGGACTAACTGTAGCTTGTTTATTGAAGATGCAGGACAACCACCAAATAACGCATTACAATAGTCCAGTCTGGAGGTCATGAATGTGTGAACTAGCTTTTCTGCATCAGATACAGATAAAATGTTCCTAAGCTTGGCGATATTTCTGAGGTGGAAGAAGGCTGTTTTTGTAATATTGGAGATATGTTTCTCAAAGGACAAATTGCTGTCTAATATTACGCCCAGGTCTAGTAGTAATAGAACATCCTTCTACGTACAGGTTGAAGTTTGTCTATCTATCTATCTATCTATCTATCTATCTATCTATCTATCTATCTATCTATCTATCTATCTATCTATCTATCTATCTATCTATCTATCTATCTATCTATTTCTCTCTCAGCTTTTCTACCTCTCTCTCTCTCTCTCTCTCTCTCTCTCTTAGTGTATCCGTCTGTCTGTCTGTCTCTCTCTCTCTCTCTCTTTTCTCTCTCTCTCTCTATCTATCTATCTATCTATCTATCTATCTATCTATCTATCTATCTATCTATCAGCTTTTCTGCTTCTCTCTCTCTCTCTCTCTCTCTCTGTCTTAGTGTATCCGTCTGTTCCTTTCTCCCTCTTCCTCACACACACACGCACACACATACACAGGCATGCATGCACGCATGCACACACACGCATATACACGCACACACGCATACACACACACACACACACACACACACACACACACACACACACACACACACATATATATATAGAACCTTACACACCAGGGTATGTAGTGAAATGCTTTGCGACTGTCCAAATCATAAAAGTAGAATACAAAATAAAAACAGGAAAAAACAAACAGGAAGAAAACCAAATAAAATACAATAATCTGTACAGTAGCAAAAAGAAAAAATATTTAGAAATAATAAATAAATAAATATTTATAATAATAATAAATAAAATACATATATATATATATCTACATGGTGTAGAGTCGGAGCAGTCGATCTCATCAACATCATCATTCATGTAAACGTCTACGTCTACATACAGTACCTTTACACAGCTGTTTTACACAGCTTTTACAGAAATCCAGATGTAGATCCAGATGTAGAGCCACAGCGGTGACAAGCAAACTCCCTGAAACGACATGAGGAGGAAAACCTCGAGACTTTCATTGAGAGTGTTGTGTAGAATAGACAGGAAAGTGCTCACGGTTGTGTCTCAATCAGCACTCTAGCTCCCTAGGTGGTGAATCACTATATCATATTGCTGCTCCCTGGTTTCTGCAGTGCATTGTGGGATTATTTTAAGGATCAAACCTTTCAAAGGATTTTGCCTGATCAGTGCCCTGAGTAGTGAAC
Source organism: Hemibagrus guttatus (assembly GCA_033459395.1). Taxonomy (NCBI): domain Eukaryota; kingdom Metazoa; phylum Chordata; class Actinopteri; order Siluriformes; family Bagridae; genus Hemibagrus; species Hemibagrus guttatus. Next base: position 10,138,564 of record JAUCMX010000005.1, on the reverse strand, counting down.
TAGTGAGCGGATTGAGACGCAGCCTGCAATCACAGCAGCAGATCTTACATTAGAAAGACATCCACACTATCCAGAGGAGATTAAATCACCGGAGTAAGGATGAGTCTTGAGTTATAAATGAAACAAAAGCAAGTTATGTGTTGCTCAGTTGTACACTGAAGACCCTGATGTGGTTTGGTGTGTAAAATCATGATCCTCATGAGGAACTGGTTTAATGGTTTGATTTATTCGCTTTAGAGAAAGTGTTTTACTAGATACTTATTTAATATCAAGGTCCAGGTTTAGGAATACGAAAAGACGGACAAGCTGTTCCAGTGGAGTTCATGATTAAAATTCTTTGAGCTTGGCAAGAACTTCCTGGTCAAAGTCAATCATTAAACCAGACACTCCTTTAGCTATTAAACACTGTCCAATACAGAGCACGCTTACATACCTCTGCATTCCTTCGTCAGTGTAACAGGACAGTGGGCAGTGCAGTGGCCATCACAGGCTCAAACACCAACAACAAAAAACATCCTACGACGGGGAAAAGAAACTCTTTTAAGCTGGAAATTCAACAGATATTCACTTAGGGACCGTCAATAAATTACCAATTGAATGATACAAAATTTGAGTAATTTATTGACGGTCCCTAAGTGACACATTATAGTTGAATGTATCTGTTGAACCTAAAACTAACTTCACCTCGGGCATCCAGAACACATTATAGAAGAATTTACTCGTTAAGTGGAACCGTCCGGTGTTGCGCTGATCAGAGCAACATGCCGAGCTCAAGTGACTCAGTAATTTAACAGATAGGACAGTTGTCTTGAATCTTGGTAGTTTTTCCTAACTGGCTGATTTGAACTGATCTCCTGGAAGCTCCGCCTACTCAAGCACCTTTTCATATAGGTAACACCTCGTCCTGATATGTACTGAGTCCATTTAGGAAAGAAAAGTAATATACAAGTTACTTATCTAACGTTAGATGAGTATAATATTAAGATTATGTTCATTTTTCTGAACATATTGTTAATAGGATACAGAAAATCCGGTCAAAAGTAAAAGCAAAAAATATCAAACAACAGTGAAAATGTCGTCCATGTCATGCCACATCTTGCTTTCTGTAAAAAGTCTGTGTGAGTAATACAAATAAAAACACATACAAACATGACAAAACAATACAAAAAAACTTTCTTTTTTTTTTTTTTTTTTACATGAAAGTTCAGTCTAAATCCATCTCTTGGCATGTTTCCCCTAAAATTACACTCCTTCACGTGGCTTTTAAGAAGCAGCGCATTCACTAAAAGCACAATGCCATAATTAAGAAGAGATTTCACACATCAAATACAACAACTTTTCCTTTCTTTCTTTCTTTCTTTCTTTCTTTCTTTCTTTCTTTCTTTCTTTCTTTCTTTCTTTCTTTCTTTCTTTCTTTCTTTCTCTCCTTGCATTGAACTGATTAAATTCAAATCCTTTAAACATCTTCAGTGTCGTTTCTGATGCAAAGGCATGTGCCTTCCTGTTCAACCTAAACCCCCTTCCCCCCAAACCCATGGCCTCAACCCCAGCAACCACGGAACGGAGGGAGGGAGAGACGGATGAGAGAGAGAGAGAGAGAGAAAAAGAGAGAGAGAGAGAGATGGGGAGGGAGGGAAAGAGGCATAGAGCGAGGGAGGGCGGGATCAGAAGGGGAGGACTCATGCTAGGGCTCGTGGTGGCGTCTCTCTCTCTCTCTCTCTCTCTCTCTCTCTCTCTCTCCCTCTCTCTCACTCTCTCTCTCTCAGAGATTGGAGTTGAGTCAGAGTACAGATCCAGTTCTAAAAGCCAACCTGAGCGTAAAAGAAACTCTCCTGCATTTTGCTTTCAAAAAAGCCCTCATTTATCCTGGACATAAGTTTCAGCTGTGGTGTCTATCTATCTCCAGCTGAACAACCATGGCGAAGAAGTCTCTTCCTGGAGCTGTGAGGAGATATGTTTGATCTTTTGCAGCTAGAACAAATACTAAAGAGGAAAAGGACAAGAAAACGAATAATAATAGCACGAAGGACACAAAGAACCTCTTCTACGGCACGCTTTTTGAACTCGAAGGTAAGTTCAGCTCCACTGCATGCTCCTCACTTCAAACCCATCTTCCTCTTCTCTTTCCGACTTGTCTGTCTCGACGTCCGTGTCACGGATGAATGAATCTTTACAGCGAGTTTAGTTCTCGTGGATTATTATGACGTACTGAGTCTGAAAGTCCAGAAAGAGAGGGTCCTTTCCAAGAGCTTGAGTTCATTGAGCTTTGAGAGTGAAGGAGTGTGACGGCTTCTCATTCAACTACGCTCCTCTGTTTTTTTTTAGCTTTTTCTACCTTCTGAGGTTGTAATTGGAAGCATATGTTGATGCGCAGACAGCGAGGAAGTCCTACATGTTGTTTGGCTCGCCTTTGTGCAACAGGCAACGAGGCAGAGGGACCGTGAAAGTGCCGTGTTTTTCCTCTAATCATTGACACAGCTGCTGTGAAGATTAGGAATGATGATTAGGAATGCGTGAGGAATATTTATCGTCCCTGAAGCCACCTTATATCTGCGAGCTGGAGAGAGTGGAAGGATCGACTCAACTGGATGATCCGCAGGCAAATGTTATGAAAATCGACAAAGGTTATGCTTTGAGGCAAAGGTTAACGTTTTTACATTTTCTTTCTCAGGATGAAATTGTACACCACTTTCATTCCGTATGAGCTTCACACGAGCTTGTCACTCATTTCCCTCTTTATTAAGGCAGCTTTCATCAATCTCAAATAGTAGAGAGTAAAGTTCTGCTCTGGGGTTTGTTTAAAAGCCACCAATAAGACAGAAGCACAAGATTTGGCGTAAACGACGCATACCGACGGACATAAAATATATCCTTCTCACCGTAAGCTCACGTCAGTTCTTCGCTTATCGAGGACGTAAAGCAGATCCATCATAGTCCTTCATCACAGGCCTACCGTTAGCAGGTCTTCATCATCAGACAGAACACACAGTCATAGATGTAATAGATTTCAGAGAACATTTGGTCTCTTGCATGTTAAAAGGCATGCACAGTGTAAAAGTTGCACTTGATTAACTCTCAATGCACGCCTGGTGGAAAGCCATAGGATCAGTGTGAGTCACTGGGAAAAAACCCCACTCGCTATTTAAACACACTGTATATCATTTGTGAAAACAAGCTGTGTAACTGTGGTAAGCCAAGATAAACTTTTACACCAGTAAGTTTTTATTATTTTTTTTATTTCTGAAGCCTAAATTTCATCGCTGCAAATCTCTGTACTATTAAGTCATAACGAATTGGGCGTTTCTACTACTTGTTGCCATGGTAACAATGTTTATCAACGATCAAGCGATCCACTTGATGAATAATCGATTTTCTTGTGGCTAAAACGGATCATTTAGCAGTATATATCTGCATCGTATCATACGAGGTGAAGGAGAAGCAGCATGTGATGTTGGTCATGCAGTTCATACTGTCTTCACTCCCACTCTGGATCTGCATAAAGTTCAACTTTGTGTTGTCGCTGGTTTGGACACGCCTACATCTAGTCACCATCACTCGCGGTTGCTCATGTCACTTATCGTTATATTTCATTCATTCATTGTCTACCGCTTATCCGAACTATTCTCGGGTCACGGGGAGCCTGTGCCTATCTCAGGCGTCATTGGGAATCAAGGCAGGGTACACCCTGGACGGAGTGCCAACCCATCACAGGGCACACACACACACACACTCATTCATTCACACACTACGGACAATTTAGAGTTGCCAGTCAACCTACAATGCATGTCTTTGGACCGGGGGAGGAAACCGGAGTACCCGGAGGAAACCCCCGAGGCACGGGGAGAACATGCAAACTCCGCACACACATGGTGGAGGCGGGAATCGAACCCCCAACCCTGGAGGTGTGAGGCAAACGTGCTAACCACTATTTATTATATTTCTAATTATTGCTATATATTTATTTATAAATAAATAATCAGTTTATAATTTATATATATTATTGGAATGATCTCAAATCAATATTGCTATTATAAAACTGTTAGGGCGGAGCTTGGTGGTGTCATCATCACAGCTCAAATTTGCAGATTTTTTTTGTTTTTACACGAATGTATAATGTAATAAAATATACTTGATTGATGCTTTATTACTTTATTACTTATTGCTTTATTTTTCTTGAGTTCATTAATGTCAAAATAAAATCGATCAATAAATGTTTGACTTTTGACATTAAAGAAGTATTTAGTTGACTTCAGTTAATAGATTTTTTTAAGAATGGTTAGAAAGAAAGAAAGAAAGAAAGAAAGAAAGAAAGAAAGAAAGAAAGAAAGAAACTACACTACTCTGACACTACTTGTCAGAAGAGCAAGCTTGCCATTAGACTGCTGTTCCATTCAAAGCATACAAAACGTACCTTTGTCCTTTTGCGCCATTTGTAGTTAGATTTTTTTGGATGATCTTTGCTTAGCTGGTTCACTTCGACCTCCTCCTCCTGAAGCTGCAGAAATCAATACTTGAGAAAATAATCCACTTTTAACACTGTACATGATGATGAGGTTAAATAATTTATTCTGTCACTGACTAGAGGGTGTAGCTTCAACTTCCAACTAGGAGAAGACAAAAAAACGCTCATCTACTTGAAATCCCTTCTCAGCATAGTCTTTTCAACTCCAGCACAAGTTTCTCTGAGTTCAGCAAGTCAAATCAATCATGTCTGCTCACAGCCTTTGGCAGCATAGCATTAGCAATAAACACAGCAACATATCTTACCTTAAAATGAGTTCTGTTGTATATAGTATTAGCGTCAGATATATTTGCTTGTTGAATCTTTAAAACTCTACAGTTCACTGTTATCTGTATATGAGGAAAATATAGGTCACTCTTCACAATTAGCTGGCTAGCTAGATGCTAAAAACAAACAAACATAACAAACAAACATACCTTGAAAACAATTTAATTCGGAGTTCTATTAACCGCGATGCATTGGAAATCTAGGGGACATGTCCTTCTTTGTAATAACCTGACATAACTGTGACTGATATGCTGCATGAATCTACAGTCTGGGCTATAAAGAAATCAGTCTCATTTCTTGCCTCTTCATATCATTCTGCTGTGTAGTTTTATTATGATCGGTGGAGGCACTGTTATTCCTGCTTCTAGAAAAGTTCAAAATAATCCACTTTAACAGAAAATACAGTAATGCCAAAAACTGAGCCTTATATTTCTGTGTGAAAGTGAGGGAAAACAAAACCCTGCTAACATTAGCTGCTGGCCTTGGTGCTGTTTCTGCTTTTTGTTCACAAAACGTACATCTGTTAGCGTATTTAAGCCCAGGTTGAAAGATCTGACAGGACAAAACTGTGGCTGAGAGCGATATTGAAGCAGCCTGCCACTTTCTCATCCTTTGTCTCGTGTCCTTTCTACACAGAGCGGATGTATGGCTAACACGTGTGAACCATTACAGGCAACATCGGGGACTATTGGACCACAAAGTGGCAGTCCTGAGCTTGGAGTTTCTAAAATGTAGAAAGCAGATTGTCAGATTCATAAAAACAACACTAGAGAGAATAAAACATAAACCCTGAAAGCTATAGATGTACTTTAAGAGGATAGAAAAGAGTGGGGGAAAAAAGGAAAATATGATAGAAAACGTCATCGTTTTAAACCGCATTCTTTTGGCTCTGGGGTTTCGGAGGCTGTAATTTCAAGCTGGTTTAGAAGCTGTTACGCAGCCCACAGGATCCTCTGTCCATTTAGCCTCCTCTCTATATTGTTTCCGGCAATTTTTTTCTCTCTTTTCTGTAAAACGCCAGTGTAGGAGGCGAGACAAATACAGGTTAAAGTTCCAGAAGTGCTAAACAAACATGGCTAAAATAACTTTTCACTCCTCCCTGGACCCTTTCTACCAGATTCCACGGTTTTGTCGAGAGTTGCGATTCAGTGTTTGGAAGCAATACGCAGCATAAAGTTTGAAGGTTTGAACGGAACTTCGTCGGATCTAGTAATGAAAAGTTGGTCTTGGGTTGTCCATCTGTGGGAATAAAAAATAAAGGAACTAAACTGTATCTGTCCTTGTTGCAGGGGTACAATCAAGGATACATCTTTTGCATGACCTTTAAAGCTTTGCTAACTCTTGCTAAAGCTAATTAAATCGAAACTGCATGCACCTTCCCAAGGTAAAGATGCACTCTAAAAGTACAAATGATGTAGTCTTTTAAAAGTCCAAATGATGTAGATGGTACCACCCCAGTGACTAGCAAAGGTAATTCTGGGGAGATATTGAGGGCAGTGCTGCCCTTGCTAACAAGCCTGCCCCCACATTCCCCCCCTTCCCCCACCATTTATGTTAGGGTAAGAATAGGGTAATGAAATAATTATCACATACAGCATATGATTACATACGCTTACCTTGTTACCATGTGCAAGAATCTGTGTGACAGTTTTGGGTCAAACCTAACATACTGCTGAGGGCTGTGTAATTGTGTTTTGTTGGGGGTTTGATTTCTGCCTTTACCCTGTGCATGGAGTTTGTATGTTCTCACCATGCTTTGGGGGGCAGAGAGGTTCCTGTAGGTAGGCCGGTTTTCTCCCCCAGTCCAAAGACATGACTTGTAAGTTGATTGGCATCTCTCAAGTTTTCTACAATGTGCCAGTATGTATGTGATGGGTTGACACCCTGTCCAGGATGTCCGCCACCTTGAGTCCTATGGGTAGGCTCTGGGTTCCTTAGAGACCCTGGGTAGGATATGCGCTATCAAAAATAAGTGAATAATGGATGAATAATGTTAGCTAGGTAGTAGTTCTTTGAAAAAAAGACAAGGTCTGGAAGGTCAGACGTGTAACTAAAAACACTGCATGAATAAAATGTTGAATGGTTTTGAACTTATCTGCAACAGCCACATTTTAGCGAGTACAATAGTTTAATATTTGGAGAAGAAAAAAGTTCTGATGTAACTGAACGCACTAAATAAATGACCAGTCCCAGGCGCTATTCATTTCTGAGAGTGTAGAACCCTTACTCTTGTTTATTTTCCAAGAGGAACCTGTTCAGAAAGCCAAGAACTCTCCAGTAAGCACTTTTTATTTTCTTAGCTTGATTGACATGCTTTTAGTGATTACAAAGTCTCTTCAAGACGTTCTCTGGACGTTTTCCCAGTTTCTGACCCATGGTCACTACACAAGGCTTTTCCTCCACCTCTCAAAGCCAGGTCACATTCCTGACTAATGGCCTCCTCTTTCCCCTCACCGAGCCTGACTTCCTGCTGCATTTTACAGTGTTCCTGCTGTCGCCTGGGGTTCAACACGGCCCTGAGCATCATTAATCACGCTCTCTTGTTTGACTCAATGCTGACACCGAGTGATCCCCACCGGTTGCAGGTCCTCCATGCTTCCAAAGAAGACAACCCCATCCAGTAGCCAAAGTCTCTGGGGATTTTTTCCCATGATAGCTTTTATCTCTCTGATGAGCAAGTTCGAAAGGGGGAACTATTACATTAATTACAGCATGTCTGAAAGCTTCCCAGCATGCCTGGTTCCAACACAGGTCCATGCGAACTAGGTGTCAGGTTTTATGTTTCAAAACTCCTGGCTTTTTATAAATATGTGGATATTTTTCTTTCTTGTAATCAAAGGCAGCTCCCTGAGTCTCAAAAGACATAAATGTCCTATTTAATGTGACCACATAGCCAAGACCTCCGATAGAATCTTGGCTCATTGTATTTCTGATCACAGGCCAATTTAAGTCTCCAAAAGCGGCAGCGTAAATCACGAGTTTATAAAACTCAGGGTTCGTGAATATGAACTGGGCAGAATGAGAAAGAAAGAGAGAAAGTAAACCACAGGAAATGCTAAATACCACTTAATAATAATAATTATCTCAATGAGACACAGTCTGCTTTCGAAAGTGGCTTGGTCTGTTATTTAGCCAAGGCTAAGCACTTTATCTCTGGATGATGTCATCGTCAGTGGCTTATCACTATGGTTAACAGTGTTGACGGCAGCGACAGGGTCAGGAGGTCAATCTACCACATCATGCTGATGTTCATAACCTAGAACATATTTCTGGCAGCAAGTATCAGTTGCCCAGATTGCCCTGCAGTCTACAGTGTTACACCACAGCGCTGTTGAATTCTTCACTCTGATTGGTCAGAAGGTGTTATTTTGCAGGAGTAATTCACTATAACTGCAACAAAAACCTGACTGCAGCAAATTCCTTTCTTATCTACTCTTTACCTCAGCACTTAGCTTCCACGTATTAACCTGTTAGTAATGATTTGTTCTTAGCTTAGCAAAAAGAGCTTTCAGGATTAGTGGATACTTGGTATGGCAAATTTAACACCAGGTTCTGCTTGGAACCAGGATCTGAGGAACATACCCAGCAAGAAATCTAATACAGCACACGGCTAAGCAGGTAGAGGATTAAAGTTCTAGCTCAAGGGGCAGTTACTGGACCTCAATAGTAGTTAGTGCTGAGATGCACAATACCTCAACCTGATTTTCTTTTGCCTTCCTGGACTCCATCCAACCTGCTGCCAACAAGGTCCATCTCCTGCTTGATAACAAACACCTTCGGTTTTAGTTTCCATGGGAACGGCACCCAAACAACGCATCAAGCACGACCACCTATGTTGCATGAATCTGCTTTTTTAACCACACTCACGTCTGAGCAGCGTTCCCGAGGGCTTAGTCGGGCAGCTGTGCGTGGGTGATAGCGGATCATATATCTGCCGCCATTTCCTGGGTTCCAGAAAGATATGAAACTTTGAACTCTAACTGTTGACTTGCTGAATCGAGGGATTTGCAGATAGTAGCAGTAATTTAGTGTGGATTTAGCAATAATTACATGCTGATTCAGACTCCATTCACGTGAAATTCACGCTTTAATCTGTCTTTTATAGACTTCACGTCCCTCTGTGTTCCTCGTGAAAATTCTTACTGCTTAGAAATCTTTTGTTATTGAGGGAAATTTGAATCTGGTGACCTCACTGAAGCAGAACGAGGCTTGGATCAGGACAGGCTATTACAAGCTTTGAACTGTTTTATAGGAAATGATCATTTATTATAAGATGATTCAAAGACTTGATCAATTCAGTCAGGATTAAAGCACACAGTGTTATAGGAAAGGACTCAGTGATGATTGACAGCTAAATATCCCGGTTTCTTTAGAATAATCTGGCTTTTCTACAGTAACACTGCATGAATACTCCTGATAAATATAAGCACAAATAATTCTTCATTTAAAATCTGACTTCCTCTCTAACCTCCTGCAGCTCTACAGTTCGCTCCATATCCCAGCCTGATGCACTCTGTGTTGGGCTTTTTATTTTTTAGTTTTGTTGTTCATATCTTTTTGGTTTCATTTTAATAAATAGATTTTTTTTACATTTTCTGATTTGTTCATTTTTTTGTGTTTTGTTATTGCTTTTTCATTTTAATTTTTTTTATTTGTCTTTTTTGTATTTGTTGATTTGTTTCTGATTTGTTGTTTTGTTATTGGTGTTGAGTTTTCTGATTTGTTGTTCTATGTTGTTGCTTTCCCTGTCTGATTTGTTGTCTTGATTGCGGTCTTTTTTTAAGCTTTTATCCCATTTGTTGTGGGTTTTTTTGTTCTTTTTCTTTTTTTGCATTTTTTTATTTGTTGATTTGGCTTCGTGGAATTTTCTGATTTCTAATTTGTTGTTTGTTTGTTTTTTTATTTATTTTTTTATTTTATTGATTTTCCTGATTTTTTGTTTTGTTCTTAATTTTGTTGCATTTTCCAATTTCTGAATTGATTTTTTTTCCCCTGAATTTTAAAAAAATTTATTGTTGCTTTCTCAGATTTGTTTCGTTCTTGGCTTTGTTTTCCGATATGCTTTCTTTTTGTTGGATTTTTTGGGGGGCGGATTTATTTACTATTTTGCTGTGCTGTTTTTAGTTGTGTTGCATTTTCTGTTTTGTTTTATTTATTTGTTTTTGTTTTTGCCCAGCATGAAATTGATCCATTTCTAGAGACATTTAAAGTAGGGAACTGTTGCAGACTTTTTAAAAGACTGTTCAAAGTCGCTGAAGCTGAAAAAATTCATCCACCATACAAACCCCTGTATCAGGTCTCACTATAGAAAAGATCAGTAATGTATTAGAATGAGTTTATTGATCTATACCGGAAACCTCTGCCCAGTCAGAATGGCTGTGGATTCAAAGTGCACAAACCTCCTCACAAATCACTTTCCATCTCCAGAATCAGCATCTCTAGCTGTGTAAATGATCAGCGCTCAGTGCTACACCACGCTAATTAAAAGAGTGCAGCTCTTTAGCTCCGTATTAGCAGACGGCTAGTAAATCAGCGGCTTGTCTGGTTTCTCTGAGGGCTTTTCACATCTCTGCCCTCAGGGTGTCAGATTCCTGTGTGATGATCCAAATGAGGGGCGGAGTCAATGAGTGTGATTCTTCTTCTTCTTTCGGCTTTTCCCTTCAGGGGTCGCCACAGTGAATCATCTCTCTCCACCTATCCCTATCTTCTGCATCCTCAACACTTGCACCCACTAGCTTCATATCCTCATTAATTCCATCCATATACCTCCTCTTTGGCCTTCCTCTTTGCCTCCTGCCTGGCAGCTCCATGTCCAACATTCTCCTACCAATATACTCACTCTCCCTCTTCTGAACATGTCCAAACCATCTTAATCTGGCCTCCCTAACTTTGTCCCCCAAACGTCCAACATGAGCTGTCCCTCTGATGTACTTGTTCATAATCCTGTCCAACATTGTCACTCCCAAAGAGAACCTCAGCATCTTCAGCTCTGCTACCTCTAGCTCTGACTTCTGTCTCTTCCTCAGTGACACTGTCTCTAAACCATACAGCATGGCCGGTCTCACTACTGTCCTGTACACCTTCCCCTTGATTCTCGCTGATATTTTCCTATCACACAGAACTCCCGACACCTTTCTCCACCCATTCCAACCTGCCTGCACTCGCTTCTTTACCTCTTTCCCACACTCTCCATTACTCTGGACTGTTGACCCCAAGTACTTAAACTCCTGTACCTTCTTCACCTCTTCACCCTGTAACCTTACTGTTCCACTTCCCTCCCTTTCATTCACACACATGTACTCAGTCTTACTACGACTGACTTTCATTCCTCTTCTCTCCAGCGCAAACCTCCACCTCTCCAAGTTTTTCTCCACCTGCTCCATGCTCTCACTACAGATCACAATGTCATCTGCAAACATCATCGTCCAAGGAGACTCCTGTCTGACCTCCTCTGACAACTGGTCCATCACTATAGCAAACAGGAAGGGGCTCAGAGCCGATCCCTGATGCAGTCCCACCTCCACTTTGAACTCCTCTGTCTGACCTACAGCACACCTCACCACTGTCCTGCTCCTCTCATACATGTCCTGCACCACTCTGACATACTTCTCTGCTACTCCTGACTTCCTCATACAGTACCACAGCTCTTCTCTTGGCACCCTGTCATACGCTTTCTCCAAGTCTACAAACACACAGTGCAACTCCCTCTGACCATCCCTATACTTCTCCTTAAAAATTCTCAGAGCAAAAATTGCATCTGTTGTGCTCTTTCTGGGCATGAAGCCATACTGCTGCTCACAAATTTCCACTACCTTCCTTAACCTAGCTTCCACTACTCTTTCCCATAGCTTCATTGTATGGCTCATCAACTTTATCCCCCTATAGTTGCTGCAACTCTGCACGTCACCCTTATTCTTAAAGATCGGCACTAACACACTTCTTCTTCATTCCTCAGGCATCCTCTCACTCTCTAAAACCCTGTTGAACAAACTAGCTAAAAATTCCACTGCTGCCTGTCCTAGACACTTCCAGACCTCCACCGGGATGTCGTCAGGACCAACTGCCTTTCCACTTTTCATCCTCTTCAAAGCCTTCCTGACTTCATCCTTTCTAATCTTATCTACTTTCTGTTCCACATAGTTCACCCCTTCTACTCTTTTTTCCCTCTCATTTTCCTCATTCATCAGCTCCTCAAAGTACTCCTTCCATCTCCTCTGTACACTCTCCTCACTTGTGAGCACCCTTCCATCTCTATCCTTAATAACTCTAACTTGCTGCACATCCTTCCCATCTTGATCCCTCTGCCTAGCTAACCTGTACAAGTCCTTCTCTCCTTCTCTAGTGTCTAACCTAGTGTACAACTCGTCATATGCCTTCTGCTTGGCCTTAGACACCTCCCTCTTCACTCTGCGCTGTGACTCCTTGTATTCCTGTCTATTCTCTTCAGTCCTGTCCATGTCCCACTTCTTCTTGGCTAACCTCTTCCTCTGGATACTATCCTGAACTTCCTCATTCCACCACCAAGTCTCCTTATCTTCTTTCCTCCTTCCAGATGACACACCCAGCACCTTTCTCCCTGTCTCCCTGATTACTTCTGCTGTAGCTTCCCAGTTATCTGGCAGCACTACCTGACCACGCAGAGCCTGCCTCAACTTCTGTCTAAATTCCTCACAACATTCCTCCTTTTTCAGCTTCCACCACTTGGTTTTCTTCTCTATCTCTATCTTTGACCTCTTCTTCTTACAGACCATCAAAGTCATCCTACACACCACCATCCTATGCTGTCTGGCTACACTCTCTCCCACTACCACTTTACAGTCACTAATCTCTTTCAGATTGCCTCTTCTACATAGGATGTAGTCTACCTGTGTTCTCCTACCTGAAAATAAGTGTTAACCACAGCCATGTCCATCCTCTTAGCAAAGTCCACTACCATCTGTCCTTCTAGGTTCCTTTCCTTAACTCCAAACTTGCCCATCACCTCCTCATCACCTGTGTTCCCCTCACCAACATGTCCATTAAAATCCGCTCCTATCACCACTCTCTCACCCGTGGGAATACTCTCCATCACCTCATCTAATTCACTCCAGAATCTCTCTTTCTCCTCTAACTCACAACCTACCTGTGGGGCATAACCACTAACAACATTCAACATCACCCCTTCAATCTCTAACTTCAGACTCATTACCCTGTCTGACACTCTCTTCACCTCCAGAACATTTCTCACAAACTCCTCCTTCAGGACCACACCTACCCCATTTCTCTTACTATCCACACCATAATAAAACAGCTTGAATCCTGCTCCTATACTACGAGCCTTGCTACCCTTCCACCTGGTCTCCTGTACACACAGTATATCCACCTTCCTTCTCTCCATCATATCAGCCAGCTCTCTACCTTTCCCTGTCATAGTACCAACATTCAGAGTTCCTATTCTCAGTCCTACACTCTTACCTTTCCTCTTCTCTCTCTGTCTGTGCACTCTCCTACCTCCTCTACTTCTTCGACCAACAGTAGGCCAATTTCCACCGGCGCCCTGTAGGTTAACGGCACCCTGTAGGTCAACGATCCGGTATGAAATTCAGAGTACTGACGATTCGCATGGTTAAATTTGGCAATGTTTTACGTCGGATGCCCTTCCTGACGCAACCCTCTCTATTTATCCGGGCTTGGGACTGGCACAGAAGTCACTGGACTGTGACCTCCATGGCTAGATTAGCCACTGAGTGTGATTACTGATTAGAAATCAATTCTCTCTCTCTCTCTCTCTCTCTCTTTCTCTCTCTCCATTTTCTTTCCATTCTCTCTCTCTCTCTGTATCCATTCTCTCTCTCTCTCTCTCTCTCTCTCTCCAACTCTCTCTCTCTATCCATTTTCTCTCCATTCTATTTCTCTCTCTCTCTCTCTCTCTCTCTACACATTCTCTCTCTCTCTCTCTCTCTCTCTCTCTCTCCATTCTATTTCTCTCTCTCTCTCTCTCTCTCTCTCTCTCTCTCTCTCTCTCTCTCTCTCTCTCTCTCCCCATTTTATTTGTTTCTCTCATTTCTGGTTTTGTTTTTGTGTCATCTGATTTGTTTGGATTTTTTTTGGGGGGGGTGGTATTGTGTTTTCCAATTTGTTATTGTTTTTTGTTTTAAATTTGCTGATTTGTTTCTGATTTTTTGTTTGTTTCTTTCTTTATTTGCGTTTTTGGAATTGAATTTTTATCGTGTTTTCTGGTTTTGTGATTTTTTTTCTGATTTCTTATTTTTTGTTCTTTGCCCTTTCTCATTTATTTTTTTCTATTATTCTGTTGTTATTGTGTTTTCTGATTTGTTGTCTTTTTGTTGTTTTTCCCCCAGATTTTCTGATTTGTTGTGGGGGTTTTTTTCTTTTGTTTTTTGTTATTATTGTGTTTTTTTATTCTCTGTTTTGTTTTTTTTTACTTATGGTTTACTGTAACGAACAGACGGATACATCTGCACTTGTATGATGTACGAGCGTGTGCTTAAAGGGTGTCTCAGATGTCCTGAAGAGACTTAATTGGGTTTTAAATCTTTTTAAATCTGCCTTTATTGCTCTTACGCTACATTCTGGATATATAATCCCGATACATGATTGCGTGAAACGGTCGAGTTTAACTCAAGCTGCTGGACTTGTGAAATACTGAAGACGTGCCTCCACTTATCCAGGTCTGGAAATAGCTTGAAGATTACAGTCGTGTCAGCTTGATTTAATAGGACAAGGCATTTTAATTAGCATCTGAAACCGAACGCGGCAATATACATCATTTTAAGCAGCTTAGCGGGTCGTGGCTACGTGGCGCGTCCAGCGTTCCTCCTCAGGTGTTGGGGTATGTTCTATAGAGACGCCTGTTATAACAAGCCCAGCTGTCAAATGCAGTGATCCGTCTCCACCTCGAGACTTTTGGACTAGTCTTTGTGGGCTTGTAGCAGCACGCTAGCTGCCTTGTTTTAATGGAAACTGAAGCTGATAGTAATAGCAGGCTACAGTGTGGAACATGCTAACAGCAGTACTAGTAGTATAAGCATTATTAAGGGGGTCATGTGACCGGAACAGTAGCACTGAAGTCAGGGGTCAGATTTTAAAGTGAGATCAGTTTCGGAAATTTTCAATAAGTCAAAAGCAACATTTTTATGCAGCCAAAGATCTGGGTAAAACTGGGCAGTACCAAACAAAACACACACACACACACACACACACACACACATCCAAACGAGACATATGAAACAGACAGCCTTACACACAACCAGCAAATACACACACACACTCACACACACACACACACATCCAAACAAGACATACAAAGCACACAAACACCTCCATACACAACACAACCAACCAAGACACACACACACACACACACACACACACACACACACACATTTACATTTACATTTACATTTCTGGCATTTGGCAGTCGATCTTATCCAGAGCGACGTACAAAAGTGCTTTAATTCTCTATCAACGAATACATTAACACTGGTTCAATAGGACACAAACTTGGGGTACCGTTAGCATAAAAATTGAGTTGGGTTTTTTTTTATAACTTTTTTAATTTTTTTTAAGTTACAACATAATACATAAACAGGGAAAAATAAGAGCTAGTTTAAGTGCTGCAGGAAGAGCTAGGTCTTCAGTAGCCGTTTGAAGACGATCAGTGACTCAGCTGTTCGGACATCTAGAGGAAGTTCGTTCCACCAACTCGGTGCCAGAATAGAGAAGAGTCTAGATGTATACCTACCTCTTATCCTGAGAGATGGTGGGACCAGTCGAGCAGTGCTAGTGGATCTGAGTGAGCGAGGTGCAGTGCGAGGAGTGACGAGAGCTTTGAGGTAAGATGGCGCTGGTCCATTCTTGGCTTTGTAGGCAAGCATCAGTGTTTTGAATCTGATGCGTGCAGCTACCGGAAGCCAGTGGAGGGAACGCAGCAGTGGGGTGGTGTGGGAGAACTTGGGCAGGTTGAAAACAACTCGTGCAGCTGCATTTTGGATCATTTGCAGTGGGCGAATTGTTTTCAGAGGTAGACCTGCCAGTAGAGAGTTGCAGTAGTCCAATCTCGAAATGACCAGAGACTGAACAAGCACCTGAGTAGCCTGTGTGGATAGAAATGGCTGAATCCTTCTAATGTTGTACAGAAGAAACCGACATGAGCGTGTCACATTAGCAACATGGGAGGAAAAGGACAGTCGATTGTCCATGGTTACCCCAAGGTTGCGAGCAGTGGCTGAAGGGGAGATCATGGAGTTGTTCAGAGATATCGCAAGGTCCTGAGCTGGGGATGGATCACCTGGGATGACCAGCAGCTCAGTTTTGCTGGGATTGAGTTTCAGCTGATGAACCAACATCCAAGATGAAATGTCCACCAGACATGCTGAGATCCGAGCAGAAGCTGTGGTATCTGAGGGAGGGAAGGAGAAGATAAGTTGGGTGTCATCGGCATAGCAGTGGTATGAAAATCCATGTGATATAACTTTGCCAAGAGAGTGAGTATAGAGGGAGAAAAGGAGAGAACCAAGTACTGAGCCTTGTGGGACACCAGTAGAGAGTCTGCATGGAGCAGATGTCAATCCCTTTTATGTTACCTGATATGACCATCCAAGTAGGAAGCAAACCATTCCCATGCTGTTCCACAAATTCCAAGACTCCTGAGGGTGGACAAGAGAGTCTTGTGGTTTACTGTGTCAAATGCTGCAGACAAGTCGAGGAGGATGAGGACCGATGGCAGTTTGGCTGATCTAGCAGCATGTAGTTTCTCAGTGACTGCCAAAAGTGCAGTGGTTGGGATCATGGAGGTTATTCTGCAGGAGATAGTCAGATAGGTGATTATAAACAATGTGTTCGAGAATTTTTTAAAGAAATGAGAGAACTGATACTGGTCTGTAGTTGCTGATGTCTGAAAGATCCAGAGCAGGTTTCTTCAGGATGGGGATGACCCTAGCTTTCTTAAAGTCAGTTTGTACATGACCAGATGTTAAGGATCATTGATGACTGTGGTGATGAAGGACAGGAG
Source organism: Hemibagrus guttatus (assembly GCA_033459395.1). Taxonomy (NCBI): domain Eukaryota; kingdom Metazoa; phylum Chordata; class Actinopteri; order Siluriformes; family Bagridae; genus Hemibagrus; species Hemibagrus guttatus. The sequence goes on along the minus strand of JAUCMX010000005.1, from coordinate 10,121,762 downwards.
GTCAGGTGATATGGTCTGGAGCATAGTTGAAGGGACTGGATCCAATGGGTGGTAGGATTGCAGGACCGGATGATTTGCAAAACCTCTTCTGCTGCTACGGTTGAGAGATGCTTCAATGAAGGAGTAGTGAAGTGCTGACTGTGTGATGTAGATGAAGTTGGGGCAGAAGTGAAGGTCTGGCAGATCTTCTCAATCTTCTCTGTGTAAAAAGTGGTGAAATCTTCAGCGGTCAGGGAGGATGGAGCAGGTGGAGCCGGAGGGTTGAGTAGTAAAGAGATGATGTTGTGGAGCTTTCGGGGATCTTGTGCAGAAGTTTCAAGCTTTTGCTTGTTGAAGGAGGTCTTGGCAGAAGTCACGTCCAAGGAGAATTTGGACAGGAGTGTACGATAAGAGATGAGGTCTGTGTCGAGTTGAGATTTCTTCCACTTCCTCTCTGCTGATTGTAGTTCTCTACGATTGTTGCGAAGCACATCTGACAGCCAAGGAGCAGGAGAAGAATTCTCAGTTAGTGGACAAAGGGCAGAGAAGGTCCATGGTTGAGGAAAGAGAGGAGAGAAAAGAGTCTGTAGTTGAGTCCAGCGGAAGGGAGGAAAAGGAGTCATGGTCAGGAAGAGATGAAAGAGTGCAGGAAGCTACAGAGGAAGGGGAGATGGAGTGGAGGTTATGGCGGGTGAGAGAGAGGTGCTGGGAGTTACGTTTAGGTGATGAGGTGCTGGGAGTTACACACACACACACACACACACACACACACACACACACACACACACACACACACACAACTGTACTGCATCTACCAGACTTACAGAGTCTCCGAGTCTGAATTTAGTATCAGCTGTCTAGATGTGGATTTATTGCTTCCTGTGTGTGTGTGTGTGTGTGTGTGTGTGTGTGTGTGTGTGTGTGTAATGACAGCACAGCAGAGGTTATCTATAGAAAACAATCCTTAAACCCTTCAGAACAGAACTCAGGTCGGAAGGTCAAACTGAACATGGAGGTGTTTCCTACTCTGTGTGTGTGTGTGTGTGTGTGTGTGTGTGTGTGTGTGTGTGTGTGTGTGTGCGTGTGTGTGTGTGTGCGTGTGCGTGTGCGTGTGTGTGTGCGTGTGTGTGTGAGTTGTGCTATGTCTCCAGTTATGAAATAACAAAAATTCCAAGAAAATAAGAAAAGTAAAGTAAACTTTTCCAAGAAAAGTTGATAATAAATAAATAAATAAATAAATAAATAAATAAATAAATAAATAAATAAATAAATAAAAAAGATTGTGCTGTTATGTAAAAATAATACTTAATAATACACACACACACACACACACACACACACACACACACACACACATCCATACACAACACACACACACAATCACAGGCCTGTTAGTGTCATGGGAAAATGCCTCGGTGGATTCTGTTGCATTGCAATTTCACACACACACACACACACACACACACACACACACACACACACACACACACACACACACAAAACGCACCATTACTTTTGCAAACTGGCCGTTTTACCAGATTGCGAGTATTAGCCTCTTAATCCCCCTCATTCCACACACAACTACACCATTAATATCTAATTAATCAACTCTCCTGAGAGCTTCAGCCCCCTCCCCTGCCCTGTTACCGTGGCGATGACCTCCTTCACACAGTCGCCCCTTTCATTCTGATTACAGGGAGTCTTTAAAGACCCCCCCCTCCAGCACACACACACACACACATATCCATACACAACATACACACATATCAATACACAACACACACACAAACACATCAATACACAAGACATGCACACACATCCATACACAACACACACACATCCATACACAACACACACACATCCATACACATCACACACACACATCCATACACAACACACACACACACACACACACACACACACACACACACACACACACACACACACATATATATTATCCATACAGACCTATACACATGCATGCATGCATGCATACACACACGTATGTGTGTTTGTGTGTGTAGGTGTCTGTGTGTGTGTGATTGCTTGTGTGTGTGTGTGTGTTGGGAGTGGGGGGTGTCTTTAAACACTCATCAGTTGTTGCTGAAACTAGAATACAGACCCTGCTAAACAGGTGCAATTTTTAATTATACGGATATTATGATCCAAACCAAGATCTGTCTATCTCTCTGTTTATGTATCTGTCTGTCTGTTTATCTGTCTATCTGACCACCTCTCTCTCTCTCTCTCTCTCTCTCTCTCTCTCTCTGTCTGTCTGTCTGCCTGACCATTTGTCTGTCTGTCTGTCTGTCTGTCTGTCTGTCTGTCTCTGACCATCTGTCTGTCTCTCATTCTTTATTTTTCTCTCTGTGTCTGTCTGTCTGTTGGTCTGTGTGACCATTTGTCTGTCTACTTGTCTGTCTGTCTGTCTGACCATTTGTCTGTCTATCTGACCATCTGTCTGTCTCTCACTCTTTACTTTTCTCTCTGTGTCTGTCTGCCTGTTGGTCTCTCTTACCATTTGTCTGTCTGTCTGTCTATTTGTCTGTCTATTTGTTTATTTGTCTGTCTATCTGACCATCTGTCTGTCTCTTACTCTTTATTTTTCTCTCTGTGTCTGTCTATCTGTTGTTCTGTCTGACCATTTGTCTGTCTATCTGTCTATTTGTCTGTCAATCTGTCTGACCATTTGTCTGTCTATCTGTCTATTTTTCTGTCTATCTGACCATCTGTCTATCTCATGTGTCAGCATTAGAACTAAAAATACTTCAGACTTTAAACTGGAGAACTGCAGACCAGGTTTATATCTGTAACACATTACAAATGAAGCTGGTTTGAGATTCTGTACCTATCAGTTATTCAGGATCTCGCTCCTCGTTCGTCTCGGCCTTGTTTTTCCGCCTCGCTGCTCGAATGAATGGGGCAGGACAACACCCAGGATCAGGACCTCCAGCTTCACGGCTGTTTCAGAGCACGAGCTCTTCTCTCTGTTGATATAGCTGTGTTGGGTTAAGCAGGGACGGATAAGCCATGCGGCAGGAAGCTTCCCCTTGCTCTAGAAACACAGGAAGCGCTCGGGATTTAGCTCGCTCCTCGACGCCACATGTGGCAAAATGACCAGGATTCATTCTGAACACATAACAAGTTTTCTGTGAAGTTTCTCAATTCTGTAGCGTCTAGTTCTGAGTGAGGTTACTGACCATATAGTAACTCCATCAGTTAAACTAGTGTATAATACAAACTGTACTCTAGCTAGCTAGGGAGAGGCATTGGTGGCTCAGTGGTAGGTTGCTCGCCTATCATGCGGAAGGCCCGGGTTCGATTCCCAGCCAATGCCTCAACCCCAGCCACTGGTTACAGTGCCGGTCCCAAGCCCGGAAAAAATGGGAGGGTTGCGGCAGGAAGGGCATCCGGCGTAAAACCTGTGCCAAGTTGTTGTGCGGACCAGTTGGTCCGCTGTGGCGACCCCGAACAGGGAGCAGCCGAACGCAACTTCTTCCACTCTAGCTAGCTAGGACACTTTAAATCATTAAAAAGAAACAATAAATGCAGCAATTATGTTAACAATTAACATTCAGGAACTGATTCCAGCCAATATTTCAGCTAGCAAGAAACAAAATATCAAACCAACCTTCGTTTTCTGTGTAATTAAACTTTTAAAAAGATTAAGTAACTTGATTTCAGCCAGAACTTTTTATGCTGAGTCACAGATTTAAACATTTCACGATTCCTCAGTCATTCCAACTGAAATTCGCTTCGACCGTGTTTATCTGAGGTAAAAGTGTTGTAACATTATTGTAAAAATATCCATAAACATGAAATAAAACATTTGTTAAAAGTCCTACAATTGAAAACATTGTCGGAACGTTAGAGAAACGTTTCTAAACGTTATGTAAACATATTTCTGCTACGAAAAGTTTATACATATTCCAACAAAGTAAAAATGTGGTAACATTGTCGTGATAAAAAATAAAATAATCGTAAATGTTACGTATAAACCTTTGTTAAAGTTCCTACAGACAATAAACATTATAGCATGGTTTCTAAATGTTATGGAAACAGTTTTTAGTACTCTGTTTATATCAAAGTTGCGGAAGTAAAGTCTAAAACTTTGTTACAATCCTAAAGCAAAAAATATATGTTGCAAAAATATTTATATATGTTATAATTTGTTCAAACAACTCAGTTTCACACTAATTTGTATGTTATTTCGTTAACTAGTTCCTCGCAACAGAGCTGCAATGTTTCTCATCCTATTTTCCAGATCCAGTTCCGGTATTTGAGCCTGAATTATGTAAACTGTTCTATAAAGCTATAATAAGTACAGTATTTACTTCCCTCACAGGTAAACATATCAGGGAAAAAGGCTATAATTTTTTGCGCAGTAAAACCTTTACGAGCAAATATGTAAAGCAATTTCAGCTTTGTGTTCTCTTTGTGCTTTAAAAGTTAAGCTTTTATGCTTTGTCTTGTATGTTTGTGTGGTGATGTTCAGTTTTTTTTACGATGAGGCCAAACAATTGCGGGCAGTGAACTCGAACCGTACTGATTACCTGCTTTAAACTTCCAGTGTAAACCTGAGGCAGTGTCCGTGTTGGTTTTTTTCTTCGCAGAGATGGAAGAAGGCTACGAACTTGACCTGACCTATGTGACGGAGCGCATCATCGCCGTGTCCTTCCCGCAGGCCTGCTCTGAAGAGACTTACCTGCACAATCTGAAGGATGTCACGCGCATGCTCAAGTCCAAACACGCCGATAACTATTTGGTAAGACACGCCCGGGTGTTTACACACTCCAGCTTGGGAGAAATGGAAGAAGCAGCAGCTCAGGATTATAGGCCCTAGGGGAATAAGTTTCAGCTTGTCTCCTGAACGTCATGCAGGGAACGTCTGCCCAGAGAGCTCTCTTTCAAAGTCTGGCTTTAGAGACAACAGCAATTAATGCGCTCATTGCGACTGTAGGGGTTTGGTGACATCCTTTTGAGTGAAACAGAATCATGAGTTCAAGCCTTGAGAACAGAGAACTTGATTAAAAAGTTATTGGAAACTCCGAAGAGGTTAGATTGTAACATTTCACAAAGAGGTTTTGTTTTAAAACATCTGCTGTAATAATTGTTTGCACCAAAATGCTGTCAGAACGTTCACACAACCTTCCCACAACCTTCCCACAACCTTCCATATAACATAAGATTCCTATTATTAGCCTTGTTGTAGAAATGTTTATAAACGTTATATAAAAAAAAAAAAAACATTTGTTATTATTTCAATGACCGAAAACGTTGCGGCAACGTTGATACAAAGTAAAAACATTGTAAATACATTGAAAAAATGTTTATAAATATTACCTACAAACATTTGTTTACATTCAAGTGTTTAGAAACGTTATAAAAACATTTAGAGAAATGTTATGTAAACATATTTGTAGCTCTTTTTTTTATACGACATCAGACAACAAATATTGTATCAAAGGTGTATAAATGTTAAAGTGGAAGCTTTCGTTTACCAAAAAAAAAAAAAATGTTTAAACAAAGTTGCAGAATATTTATAAATGTTGTTTTTACACTTTCAACTCTCATTATAAGTTTTACAACATTTTAATGTTAGCTAACATCTGTTAATGTTTATACAAATACAGCAACTTTGAAGCAATATTTACAAAATTTTACATAGACATTTGCAACATTCCAACAAACTCAGCGTTGCAGGAGCGTTGTAGAAATGTTTATTTATTAATTGAACAATAAAAGAACAAAAAAAACAAAACAACAACATTATTTAGCATTCTTACAATTGAAAGTGTTGCTGTTAGGTTTTAAAAACATTTCTTAAAGGTTTGTAGCATGTAGCAATATTTCTTGAAAATTAGCATTGAAAAAAAAAAAAAAAAAAAAAAAAATGTTGCTGCCATCATTTAACCAAACCAAATATCGATATTGTTGTTCATAAATTTTATTTCAAAACATTTAACTAAACATTCTATTTTATTTTCTGAAAATTTAAATTCAAGCAACAATTAAACTCAGGATTTTTATATTGTTTTTGCACAAAATTTAAAAAAAAAAATAATAATTTTCGTATAGCACAACATTAATAAAAAAAGTTGTATTTATTTGAATTCTGATTTTATTTATTCATAAAAAAGGAATAGACTAATATATTTATAAATTGCGATATTTCTAAAGAAGTTTCTTTGTGACAATATCCTATATAGAAAAGAAATTTATTGAATAATTTATATGCAAAAACAATTCAAAAGGAGTTGCTTGGATTTTAATGTTCAGAAAACAACCTAGAATTTTTTACATCAGTGTTTAATCACAAATTTGAAGAATCTAAAGTAAACCTAGTTGTTGATTGTGGTATGTTTACTGATACCGTAGAAGCATTTTTCTTTTATTTTTTATTTTTATGGGGGTCTGTTAAAAAGGGCGGAGCTTGAGCAGATGATTTGATGACTTTTTAGAGGAGTTTGCAAATTTTAAAAATGTCGGTAGATTTTCTGTAGAATCGAGTCGAGACGTGTCTCTTCCATTCACGTGTCTGGAACATGAATACAGCGCTCATAGACAGTCATTACATATGTGTCTCACTGGGAGGAGATTAAAAAGAGAATCCTGTGCTTTGTGATTTCAGCAATTTAAGTAGATTTATGTTAAAAAAAAAAAAAAGCAGAAAAATCTCTATGCAAAATAAAAAAGGAAAAAAAAAGCAAAAGCAAGCATTTTTGGCTTCAACAATCACAAAAAAAGATGTTACTGATACTGATCTGTATTGTATCAGAGAGAATAATGGCTGTTTACTCAGACCTGAGATCTCCAGTGTTGTCCGCTGTCATATGATGAGCGAATCTCTCTATCTGTCTCGACTTGTTTTTAATCATTTGGGATGATAGTAAGAGACA
>JAUCMX010000005.1:10082384-10109884 GCA_033459395.1 Hemibagrus guttatus | reverse complement strand
ACCTCTTTACATTTCTGTATCTTTTCTTTTCAAGCCTTATTTATTTTTATTTATTTTTAATTTAATGTTATTTTATTTTATATTGCTTTGTTTTAATTTAATTTAATTTAATTTAATTTAATTTAATTTAATTTAATTTAATTTAATTTAATTTAATTTAATTTTATTTTATTTTATTTTATTTTATTTTATTTTATTTTTTTATTTTATCTTTCTGTTTTCTACAATTCCTCCTTCCTTGTTTCTCACTTCTGGATATCTTCAGTTGTCACTTGCTTCTTCTTTGTCCTCCGCCGTGGACTAGGGCTGTGATTTGCGAGCGCTAACATTAGCAGCCCTTCAACCTGAACATCACCCAGACCCATTAGCCATCATCACCCATCACCCATTAGACTTTAAGCTGAGATGTTGATGTGGATGTTTTTTTTTCCTCAGATACGTATGGATCCTGAACAGTCTGCTCAGCGGCTCCATGAAGATGAACACCTCCCCTCTCTTCCTGCACTGTATCATCCTGCACGGCATTCCCAACTTCGACAACTCCGGAGGTTTGTGTGATTACTGATGGAATTTATAGAGTAGAATTAAATCACAAACTCGGAATATGGCTCTTATTGTGCTTCTCTGAAAGGGGTCATGGATAGGGAAGTGCTTTTAACTTTCTGAAATGGTTCCACTTGGAACCTCGTGTAGGGTTACACCTCTGCTCTGCTTATGAGTTTTTATTGCTTTATCAGATTTTTACTTTCCTACACCTGCTTCCAAAATTTTTTTGTAACTGGAACAACAATGTTGGAGCCAAATGGTCCAAGTGTTCTCATGACTCTACTGTTCAGCGCTTCGGTCTAGTTGATATATTTGAAATCATTTATAGAATTGTGTAATCACTTAGGGTTGGACTTACTTAGAGCATGTGTTTTAGTCAACATTCAGCTTAATACAAAGTCACAGTTGCTTACAGAGCACCAGGGTTTGGTTTTAAATCCTCCTGTACCACCTCGTAGCACACCTGGAGCAGGTGATGTGGCCTGTAGATCACGTGTCTCAGGTGTGTTACGTGCTGCAGGAGAGGAAAAACTCCCTGGGTGTGTTTACAGACTCTGATTCAAAAGACTGACAGGCAAACAGAGAAGAATATCGCCATTATTCATGTAAACACAATCAGAGGTGCGTGTACATGCAGGATCAGACTCACACACACACACACACACACACACACACACACACTGCAAAACATTAGCACAATGCACTGGAGGAGTGTAGAAGGTGAGAGTCACTATAAATCAAAAGAATCACAATCATTACACACATTACACACACACACACACACACACACACACACACACACACAGACACACGATACATTTCTCTGCTGTAGAGACTTAATGCTCACAGTCATGATAAATCTCAGCTCGGATTTCCCATAATCCCACACAGTTTTGACATACGGCAAGATTTAATTGCAACAAATTCATCATTTTTCCAGTTTTTTTTTATTTTATTATTTTAATATATAGCAGATAAATGACAGGAGGAGAAGATAATGTGCTCTTTACAGGTAGGTTATTGACATGAGGTTGTGTTTTCTCCTTGTTTTGCAGTGTGTCGTCCCTTCATAAAGGTGTATCAGGGCATGCAGGCCGTCTACGCCTCCGGAGTTTAGTGAGTTACTCAGCGCTCTGCTTTCATCCTTTATACTGCTGACTTCATTTCCTCTGAAAGAAAGTAGATAGAGCAGGAAGGAAGGAAGGAAGGAAGGAACGAACAAAGAAACGAAGGAAGGAAGGAAGGAAGGAAGAAAGGAAGGAAGGAAGGAAGAAATGAAAAAAGGAAGGAAGGAAGGAAGGAAGAGTAAGGAATGAAGGAAGAAAGAAAGAAAGAAAGAAAAGGAAGGAAGGAAGGAAGGAAGGAAGGAAGGAAGGAAGGAAAGGAGAGGAGGAAGGAAGAAACAAAGGAAGGAAGGGAGGAAAGAAAAAAAGAAAGAAAGAAAGAAAGAAAGAAAGAAAGAAAGAAAGAAAGAAAGAAAGAAAGGAATGAAGTGCAAGGTGAAGGAAGCAATGAAGTAAGAAAGAAAGAAAGAAAGAAAGAAAGAAAGAATGAAACAAAGAAACAAAGTGCAAGGTGAAGGAAGGAATGAAGGAATGAAGAAAGAAAGAAAGAAAGAAAGAAAAAAGAAAGAAAAAGAAAGAAAGAAAGAAAGAAAGAAAGGAATGAAGTGCAAGGTGAAGGAAGGAATGAAGTAAGAAAGAAAGAAAGAAAGAAAGAAAGAAAGAAAGAAAGAAAGAAAGAAAGAAAGAAAGAAAGAAAGAAAGAAAGAATGAAACAAAGAAACAAAGTGCAAGGTGAAGGAAGGAATGAAGGAATGAAGAAAAAGAAAGAAAGAAAGAAAGAAAGAAAGAAAGAAAGAAAGAAAGAAAGAAAGAAAGAAAGAAAGAAAGAAAGGAATGAAGTGCAAGGTGAAGGAAGGAATGAAGTAAGAAAGGAAAGAAAGAAAGAAAGAAAGAAAAAGAAAGAAAGAAAGAAAGAAAGAAAAGAAAGAAAGGAAGGAAGGAAGGAAGGAATGAAGGAAGGAAGAGGAAGGAAGGAAGGAAGGAAGGAAGGAAGGAAGGAAGGAAGGAAGGAAAAAAGGAAAAGAAAAGGAAAGGAGAGGAGGAAGAAAGAAGGAAGAAATGAGGAAAGAAAGAAAAGAAAGATTTTTGAACAATGCATGTGTGTCTGCTGTTGCTATAGTAACAGTAGAATAATAGAAATCTAATCAGCAGCTTCTGGCCAATCAGAATGCAGGATTCAGCAGCTCTGTGATGTAATTGTTAATAATAACAGAATGCAGGAAGTAGACCAAAAGGAAGCTTTTTACAGCTTTTTCCCTTGTCTTGTTGTATATCTGAATAGATGTGGTGTGTGTGTGTGTGTGTGTGCGTGTGTGTGTGTGTGTGTGTGTGTTTATAGTAACATCGGACCAGGCCACAGACACAAGGTGTGCATCGCCCTGGAGCCGGCTCAGCTACTGAAAGGAGACATAATGGTATAACCATTAACCTGATTCACTAAAGATTAACATGACTTCATCAAATAGTGTGACTCAGGGCTGAAGTTATGTCTCTGCTCTGTGTGTGTGTGTGTGTGTGTGTGTGTGTGTGTGTGTGTGTGTGTGTGTGTGTGTGTGTGTGTGTGTGTAGGTGAAGTGTTTCCATAAAAGCAGTCCGTCTCAGCGGGATCTGGTGTTCAGACTGCAGTTCCACACCGGAGCCGTGCAGGGATACAGCCTGATGTTTGAGAAGGAGGACATGGAGCAAGCCAACAAAGGTTCTCACACACACACACACACACACACACACACACACACACACACACACCCCATCTGTAATGTTAATAACTGTAACCTTTCTTCCTTATGAGCAATGTATTTGTTTCACCATCATCGAGTGTGTTTGTGGGTGTAGTTGTGTGTGTGTGTGTGTGTGTGTGTGTGTGTGTGTGTGTGTGTACGTGTACGTGTACTAAGAAAACTGTGCGATTGTGTTGTAATTTAGTTTCCTGGCTCACACAGATCCACTGAAACTGCTGTTTGGGTTTCAGATCCCAGATATCCGGATTATGGCAAAGTGGAGCTGGTGTTCTCTGAAGGCCCTGAGAGGAGCCACGGTATAATTGAGCTTTCGTCTCTTTCCACTCTACACACACACACACACACACACACACACACACACACACACACACACCCCCCAAAACGTCTCCCACTGTTAGCCGGGGCACAGCCTGCTGAGCTCTTCTGCTGCCCTGTCAGCACACTCTTCACACATTTCCCCTCTGAGAGAGACTCCCAGCATGAGGGAGGAAGAGTGTGTGTGTGTGTTCAAGCGACATTCCACACCCTCGCTCCAGCAGCCAGCAACAGACTGTGTGTGTGTGTGTGTGTGTGTGTGTGTGTGTGTGTGTGTGTGTGTGTGTGTGTGTGTGTGTGAGTAGTAAATATAGTGAATGGTATAATGCTCTATTTATGATGGGTTTATATATATATACACGTGTATTCCCGTTTTTCACTTATATTATACCCTCACTGACCAATTTATTAGGAACCCCTGCACATCTGTTCATTCATGCACATGGCTATCACATGGAATCACAAGGCAGCAGCTCAGAGCATAAATGCATGTAGACATGAACCAAAAGGGTCAGTAAATATTAAGATCAAACATCAGGGTTTTAAAGATTAAAGGGAAAAAGTGACCTGACCTTGTTAGTGCCAGACCAGCTGGTTTGAGTCTTTCAGAAAATGCTGATCTACTGAGATTAGAAAATAATGTGGAGAAAAAAACACTTCAGTAAGCAGGAGTTCTGTGAGTGGACACATCTTGTTACTGAGAGAGGTCAAAGCAGAATGGATAGACTTGTTCACACTGACAGGAAGGGTCGGGTAACTCGAATTACCAACCTTTACATCAGTTGTGAACGGAAAAGCATCTCCAAACACACAGTGTTACACAGTGATTCCAGTACCTTTTTCTGGAAGTTGATAAGTTGAATGAACAAACAGGTGTACATGGGTTCCTAATGAATTGGCCATTGAGTGTATAAGTGAAAACAGGAACTAACTTATTATTAAATGTAACTATAAACAAACAAAATATATATGATATGACATGACTGTGGCCCTAATGTTGCACATCTCTTCTGAATCTTGTGTGAATCCGTTTGTGCTTGGACCCCTAATGAAACTTTGCAGCTTTATTGTTAAAAAGTACTGATACTGGAGACTCATTCTATAAAGCTTAAATAAACTTACACAAAACTTCAAAATATTAGCAATTATGTGTATTTACAACACATTTTTTACATAAAGTTATATATAAGTTATATAAGTTTATATAAGTTGTTAATGTAGATACTGTATAGTCAGAATTGGGAATACATCAAAGATAAGGTGTAAATTCAAATAGCTGTTCCTCAAGAAGCAGAAATCCGATTGAGCTGAAATTTGATGTTCTGCATCGTTGTGCTAAACCGTTAAAGGTTTTCCAACAGTGACCTGAAAACATGGCCACCGTTTCCAGCAATCAATAAGATTTCAGTAACCATTTGATGGGGGGTGGGATTTAGCTACTATCACAGAAGAGCTTAGACCCTGCAAATTTCTGCTTGAAATGATATTTACCACAGGGTCAAAGTGAAGGTCTGAACACATGCTAATAGGTTTTCAGTCAATCCCACACCTTCTCCGTGTCTATGTGTGTGTGTCAGGAGCTGATCTTTGGCAAAATGGTGCTGATGTGTCGGTGGACTACAGCTCAACAGACTCACTCACCAGATGGGACTCATATCAGGACATCTGCAATGGGGAAGGTAACAAAAAAAAAAGAAACAAAGTTAAACCAGGATCTAGGAAGTAGAACCTAGAAAATTAGTACTACTATCACACTGCTATCGAGACAACCTTGTATCTCGCAAAAAGCTTCTTAACTTTCTAAAGCTTGGCATGGCTTGATGTCATTTCTGTACAGTCTTGACAGAAATGACTTGTTTTTCCTGATGCAGCTTGGTATGAACGTGAGCATTTTTTTGGGATGGGGGTATGGGGTGGTTCTAGATAGAACAGCTCCAAGCCTCTATAATGACTCTTACATGTTACCCTGAGGGACATCCTGCTGAGCACATTAACACACACTTTCTGCACACACGTCTCAAGGTAATCCCCCCCACGAGTCATTTGATAAATCCGTTTCCAGAATGCTGGATAGATGGAGATGATGAGCGAGATGATGAGCGATGACTGCTCAGGGATGTGAGATGGAGAAATCATCATCAACTTTACTGTGTTTTGTTTGGAAAAAGTTTTCACTTGAGATCAGTTAGGGAGGAAACGATGCAGCTTGCTGGCGTCCCATAGACACGACATATCCCCAGATCCTCTCTGACCCTGAGCAGGATAACACACTGACCGATGATGAAGGTGATGATGGTGATGATGATGATGAAGTAGCCTGATACTCATAAGAGAATGAAAACAATTCTTGAAAGATTCTTTCTTTCTTTCTTTCTTTCTTTCTTTCTTTCTTTCTTTCTTTCTTTCTTTCTTTCTTTCTTTCTCTTCTTCAGTTATACTCTCTTTCATTCGTTCTTCCTTTGCTGCTTTGTTTGTGTGTATTGCTGGTTTTGATTTCTTTTCTTCTATCATTTACTTCTTTCCATCTTCCTTTTTACTTTCTGTCAGTATAACCTTCAGAGCATTAGTAAATCTCATTGTAGTGTGGTCTGGAAAAATAATAAACTGCAGCAGGTTGGTGTGGCACAGGGGAAATCGACACAAAGTTGCTTAGAAATTCTGTTTCCTTCATGTTGTAACAACAATCTCTCTCTGTTTCTCTGTCTATCTCTCTCTCTTTCTTTCTCTCTCTCTCTTTTTTACATCTTCCATTCTTTCAGCCAACGAATGCTTGTATGTTATTAAACACCAGACATGCCACCAACCACCCACCCAATCAACCACCCACACACACACACACACACACACACACACACACACACACACACATTGTAAACATTCATCTCTCTCTCTCTCTCTCTCTCTTTCAAACACACACACACACACACACACACACACTCACTCTATATACACACTCTATACACACATATCCTACACAGACACTGAACACACACACACTGTACAAACTGTCCCATCCACAGCGGTCCCGAGCCTCACACTCGGGGGTATTTTTCTCCTGCCATGCCCGCTGTGGTGAACCTCACCCGTCTGCCACGGAATTTACAGGCGGCTGAAAATAGACAAACACACGGAGCCGAGTCCGGATCCCGGGCTACAGGAGAGCAAGCGGCGCGCTGAGTTACGCCAACAGTGAAACATCGTAAAGCAGGGTGGCTCCCTTAATAAAACACAGGGTGCATAAAGCGCAAGAAAAAATAAATAAATGAAAAAATAAAAAGGGTGAGGCAGACAGAGGCGGCTCAGTGGGGCGCTTGTGAGGAAGACGCATTCCTGTGGCACATTTTACTCTCGCATGTAAACACAACGTTTGCAAAAAAGCCCTGAAGGAATTCAACAACTCTCTACTAGCAGCTCCGTCCTTCTCCATAACTCCTCTTCCTCCTGATTTACTGCCTCTAATACCAGAAGCTATACACCATAGAGCTGCTGAAGCCTGCATTCTGATTGGTCAGAAGCTGATGATTAGTTTCCTAGAACAGCAGCTCTGACAGTAGTGCTGTATATTAATGTTAATGCACTCTCTCTAATACTCTACTGTTACTATAGCAACAACTGGCAAACATGTACTGTTTTATAATCTTTCTTTCTTTCTTTCTTTCTTTCTTTCTTTCTTTCTTTCTTTCTTTCTTTCTTTCTTTCTTTCTTTCTTTCTTTCCACCAACATGATTTTCTTTTTTGGACTGATTGGATTGATCTAGGTTAGTTCCCGCCCCCTCATTTTACAAACCACACCCCTTGCTTACAATCTTCTTTCTAATCATCTTTTTTATGTCTTTTTTCTTTTCCCATGTGAGAGTTAACTTGTCCTGTGTGAGAGTTAATTTGTCCTGTGTGAGAGCTAACTTGTCCCATGCGAGAGTTAACTTGTCCCGTGTGAGAGCTTTCTTGTCCCGTGCGAGAGCTAATTTGTCCTGTGTGAGAGCTAACCTGTCCCGTGCGAGAGTTAATTTGTCCTGTGTGAGAGCTAACTTGTCCCGTGCGAGAGTCACCTTGTCCCGTGTGAGAGCTTGCTTGTCCCGTGTGAGAGTTATCTTGTTCCGTGTGAGAGCTAGCTTTTCCCGTGTGACAGCTAGCTTTTCCTGTGTGAGAGTTAACTTGTCCCGTGTGAGAGCTAGCTTGTCCTTGTAGTTTGTGTATTTACTGTTTGAAAAACATCTGAGATGCTTTCTGAAAACCAGTAATTTTGGCTCGGTGCACATCTGGTTTCAAAACATTGTGAGTGTGTGTGTGTGTGTGTGTGTGTGTGTGTGTGTGTGTGTGTGTGTGTGTGTTGACAGCAACAGCAGCAGGCGTGTAATTTGGTAACACATGCAGACAGCAGCTTGAGTTTCATATAAAAGCAGCTGAAGTAGAAGGCACGGCGTCTCTGATTAAAAAGCTCCTGTCAGGTGTTTAGCTGCACAAAGGAATGTTTGTTTTTTTCTTTTCCAGATGGAGGGATTCTGTCACTCTCTCCTCTTCACTCAGCTACACTTCTTTCTGTTTTTAATATCTGTCTTTCTTCTTGCTCAGATCAGTGTGTTATTCTTTTAATAAAAATATTGAGTCTCCTTTTCTTCATTCATCTTTCTTTCTTTCTTTCTTTCTTTCTTTCTTTCTTTCTTTCTTTCTTTCTTTCTTTCTTTCTTTCTTTATTTTTCCTTTGTCCATTTTTCATTCATTCATTCATTCATTCATTCATTCATTCATTCGTTCATTCATTCATTCATTCATTCGTGCATCCCTCCTTATTTATTTTACTCATTCTTTCTTTTTTCCTTCTTTCTCTCTCTCTCCACTTCAACTCTCCCTTCTTACCTCTTTTTACCTTTTCACCTATTTCTTTGGCCTGATTGGATTGATCTCAGTCCCTGCCCCATTCTCTAAATCTCCGCCCCCATGTTTTCATTCCTCTCTCCAAATTTGGCAACTTCACCATCTCCCCTTGTCCTTGTGTGTAGTCCAAGCACACTCACACATCCCCACACACACGAACACACAAGAGTTACTTTTGTGTTTAAAAAGACTGGAGCACTGAGTAACTCAGTACATTCTGTGCTTGATGTACTTGAAGAAGGTTACGTGAGTCTCTGTTGTTGGGCTGAAGGTAGGAGGAGGTAAGAAACGTGGGCTCTTTCCCCCTCCGAGAGGGGTGGTGAGAATGAGGAATGTGGGAGGGGGTAGGTGTGTGTGTGTGAGAGAGAGAGAGAGAGAGAGAGAGAGAGAGAGAGAGAGAGAGAGAGAGGTAAGACAGGGTAAGAAGCAGAAGGAGGAAGACGTGCTACAGAAATGTAACAGCAGTGAAGGGGGATTTCTGACTGCTTTGGATAAACCTGGGCTCTTACATGTATGTATAGCTGTGTGTGTGTGTGTGTGTGTGTGTGTGTGTGTGTGTGTGTGTGTGTGTGTGTGTGAATCCTAAGGCAGCCTTTATCAGCTATTGCTATTCAGAGCTCTTCACACCTATCAGGTACTAATCACCAACTTTAACATATACGGCGTCTTCCTTTGTAGCTGTTTTAGCTGTTAGCGTGTGGTTCAAAAACTGGCGAGTTTCACCTTGATGGCGGTTTAATAAGTGAGAAGGCCAGAGGAGTAGGTGGTGAATCACATGATTGTGTGAAAGGCTTGGGTCAAACATGGGCAAGCCGTGGTCTTTGATTAACTACTGAGTCCTGAAGTCTGAGAGCCATTTGAGAGTGAGAAGAGTTTTTAAACACACAGCAGGTTACGACTGAAATGACAGGACATCCTGTATATATTTTTTAAAGCAAATGCATGTTGCTTATTTGTGTAAAAGACGTAGACTCAAATGCCTGAAGCAACACTTCCAGAGTAATAAAATCATGAGGTTATTAACTTTATATATTTTTCTATCAAGCATTTGAAATGAAGGGTCTGTGAGTATGGACTTGGTATAAGGTACAAGGTACAGGTCATATACAAGATGTTTGATGATATGATAGGATTTTATCAAAAGAAGCTTTGTGCAAAACTATACGATGATGAAAGCAAGAATCATTGCGTGTAACTATATATCCATGACAACAACAATGTGTTTTATTCACTTAAAATGAAAATTATTATGGTTATTATTCAGGACTTGTAACATTCACAAGAACATGCCAGTTAAAAAAATCTTTTTATATTTATTTATATGTTTTTGAATCTTGAATGTGAATAAAATTTGCTCCGTTTAGTCCTGGAGACCATTTTGTAAGATATGAAAAAAAAACAACCTTTCAGGATATTCTTTCAGAATCCCCTGCTTTGCATCTTAGATTGTGGGTCAAGGCATGAACTCAAACTTCACACCTGCAATTGTTAGTTAATATTCATAAGGCTCAAGACCCCTTCATTTGGTTTTTTAAAGGGTGAAAAAAAAAATTCTGGTGATTGGTCTGCAGAGTGTATGGATGTTTGTCACGTTGCATTGTGGTATGGCCAGAAGGTTTCCTCTATTTGTCTGTCTCTAAGTGTCTTTAACCCAGCTGACCTCTTGAAGCGCTACATCTCTTCTCTCCCCCAGCTCCTTCCTTGCAGCCCCCGATCACAACCCTGGACAAATTCTCACCTAAACGAAGCCAGGGCAGCACAGTCATCCTAAGCAGGTCCAACCGCACCACGTCTGTCACCTCCAGCCCCGAACATAGTGACCATGCTCTTTCAGCCAGCAGCGACTCCGGTCTCTCAAGTGCTTCCCTTTGGACTGAGCGCTGCCCTGTGTCTGGTGGAAAGTCCTCTGGTCCTAGTGAGCAGGAGAAGGCAGACCTGAATCGCCTGCTGAGTGGATTTGGGCTCGATGAACCTCGGACAGATGACGGAATGGAGCTGACCTCAGCCTCTCAGGGAGTCCTCCATCACCCAGTTCAGGTCCATATAAACGGCAATTCCCGGCCGAAAGAGCGAGAAACGGACATCCTGGACGACGAGGTTCTGATGTCGGGCCACGACCTGCGTAGTGTGGACAGTCTGGGGACTCTCTCGTCATCATACCACAAGAGCAGCCAAAACTCTCTGCTGTCTGACGGCTTCTGCAGCCCTGGAGTGATTGAGGATATCCCACATCATGGCCCAGCTACCATGGAAGAATATGAGCGAGCATATGCTGAGACTCGGAGAAACTGCCTTGCCAAGAGAACTGTCTCTGTTCCTATCACCACCACATCCAGTACAGCTTCCAGGGGGCAACAATTCCGGCAGGGCAACTACTCGACTCAGACCTGGGTCCGCCAGCAGCAAATGGTAGCTGCCCCGCACTACTCTTACCTGCCTGATGAAAGTGGAGTGGAGGAGAACTTCCATGGGGACAGGCAAGAGATTTCACCCAAAGGGATCATTAGTGATCAAAACCATGCTGCTCTGAACCCAAAAATATCTCCAAGCCAGGAGAAAAATCACGACGAGGAGTTTAACTCCCTTACAGTGGACATCGACAATTCCATCGACCAGCTTAACCAGCTGATCCTGGACCTGGACCCTACATTTGTGCCCATCCCAACACGGACCAGTTCGTTTAACAGAAATGGAGGGTCAACGACTGGGACTACTACGTGTAACAACAAGGGCTTGACACTCAATCTCAATGAGAACAACAGGAATCAGCAGACAGGTAAGATGGACAAAAGATTTTAAAGATCCATAAAATTGGATTCAGTGAAATCAATAGTTAAAATCCAGTGCATTAAATTCTTGCACTATATCTGGTGGTGGGTTTAGATGGTGGAGGAACAAGCTTATCAAATCAAAATCAAATGTAATTTCATGGTCCATATTTCTCTTCTCTTTCTTTTGGTGGGTTTGGTGGTGATTCTACAACCTACGAATCTAAATCTTATTTGAAGACCTCTGTTTATCTTTTCTGTGCTGGTGGCAAGTTTGGTGATGGTGCTGTTTTTGAACATTTTGAAAACCTAGATGGAGGAAAGACATCATTAGTGAATGATAATTTCCTAAATCTGGGTGGGAACCCTTGGGGATATGTCAAGGCAGGTAGGAAAGAAGAAAGGGAAGAAGAAACTGATCTTCGTTGTTAACATACTAGCTTCTGTTCACAAATGAGCCTTCTTAATAATTCTTTAATTATTATAGAATTTAAAATAATTCTTTATCAAACATTTGCCAAAGAATTAGCATTAAGTTCTATTGATAAGAAGTTTAATAAGAAGCAATAATGAAAATAGGGAATGTTTATCCATTAATTCCCATCAGCAGTGATGTGAAACCAGTCCATTGTACACATTTCCAGTGTAAATACTGCACATTTTACTGGGTTACTAGGTTTCTCACCAACATATAAAACATATTTGCTATTATAGTAACACCTAGTAGCACCTTGTTGCAAATAAGTGTAAAATCTTGCGAAAAAGCAACGCATTACATGGAATAAATCTATTAATGAGTACATTTTAGTACTTTCCATGCTTCACACCATTGTGCTATGCTTGACAAACAACATGGTTAAAGGAATTCCAAGCGGTTTTCACACAAATGGGAAATCAGAGCTCCTGGCAGAATCTTAGCTATGTGACAAGGTTTAGCTGTTTGGACTTGCCTTTACTCAGGTATCTGCTTTGTGGAGCTCTTTAGCACATACCCTCTTATCAGCTCCTATTGAGGACTATCTTTAAGCCCTCATGGCCTGCAGAATGGACATAGTCTTATTCTTTAAGATCCATCTTATTTATGTTTGTGTTTTCATGACAGACGTATAAAAACATATTTCAGGAATTTGGTTCCTGGTAATGAAGAGCACCGGTTATCCATATGGAACCAAAGTAGATGATGATTGTTGTTTTCTTTAAAAGGCACCGAAACATTAGACTCATAATCCAGGAACTTTGTAGCTGGGATCGGATTTAGAGCAGCAGGTCACATTAGTTCCCTTGAGGGTGTAAAGTAGAGTTTTGACGAAGGGCTGACAAGGACAATGTCCTAGGAATCCTTTTGAAGTTAAAAGCCAATTCTACTGTACAAGTAAGACGTGAAGACACAAAAATGGAGTAGAAAAAAAAAGGAAAGATGAAAAGAGGTAAAGAAAATGATGGGATCTTAAATATGGGGTTTGGTGATATTGATCAAAGACAAAACTTGACCTTTGCATTAGCACACTATACTAGTTGATTGATTATCAGCTCACATTATCTTGGCATGTTTACAAAATGGTAGCTTTGAATGCTGCCTGTTTATCCAGCTGCTCAGATGCAGAGGCCCTGCAGGAGTCTCCTGGAGACTCAGGCACACACCAAGAGTAAGACTCTGCTTCGGAATGTGAGAAATGTTCATGGACAATTAGAGACTGTAAAAGCTTAATCGGATCGTTCGCACCTAAACAACAGAAATAGTTACACAGGTTGGAGTTACAGGGGGTCAAAGGTCAAAATAGGAGGGGTTTTTTTGTTTGTTTGTTTGTTTGTTTTTTTGTTTTGTTTTTTGATGAGCAATTTTACAGGGATATTTGAGCTGAAACCTTTTTAAGGTTCTTCAACGATTTAGATTTGTGGAAACAAAAACATCAGTACTTTTTATAGTTACACTGCAACTTAAAAAAAAAGGATAATTTAGACAAAAATGATAGTTGCTGTTATGTTGTAACGTACAGATAAATAATTATAGTTACTATTATTACAATTATTAGCTCTTTTTGGTTATGCTGTAACGTAATGACAAAACAAAACATAACAGCAATGAATTTAAACCAAAACTAACATAAATAAAAACAAAACTAGACAAATTTGAAGTTAAACAAATACATAATAGTTTCAGTACTCTTTCTTGCTTAGCTGTAAAATAAAGAAAAAACCAAACTGAACTCAGGCAAAACATAATAGCTTTAAAAAATTAAGTTAAACAAAAATAAATTGGTTTTTGTAATGTTTCTGGTTATGTCATAACTTTCAGTAGATTTCAGTACTTCTTGTTGTTACACTGCAACTTAAAGATGGTAAAAAAAAACAAAAATAAATAAATAAATGTAAACAAAAACATAAGTTCCCTGGTCTTTCTGTTTATATCATAACATAAAGAAACACAAAACTAAATATTGAAGTTAGACAAAAACATTATTCTGTAGCTTTACTCCTCACTGGTTAGGCTGTAAGGTAATGACAAAACAAAACTAAACAATAAATTTAGACAAAACAAGGTTTCAGTACTCTCTCATTATGCTATAACATTAAGTAAAAGAAAAATAAACATAAAGGGAATGAAATTAGACAAAACACTATAGTTTAAGTTCTTTTCTGGTTCTGATCTTACATAAAGAAAAACAAAACAAACATGAAGTTAGACACAACTGTTATGGTTTAGGTATTTTTTCTGGCATTGCTGAAACGTAAAGAAAAGCAAAACTAAACAAAAATGAAGTTAAACAAAAACATTATGGCTTGTTTAATGTTTCGGATTATTGTGTAACTTAAAAAAAACTTATATTTATATACTACAGCGACAAAAAAAAATAGTTCCAGTAATCTTTCTGATAATGCTTTAATGCAAAGACAAAAGAAAAACAAACAAATAAAAACGTATGAAAAAAATGTGTTTTTAATGTTTCTGGCTATGCAATAACTTATGATAAAAAATAAAAAAAAAAAGTCTCTGAATGTGCTTCTAAGAAAAACAAAACAAAATATTGAAGCTAAATAAAATTATTTTGTGGTTATACAAAGAAAAACGAAACAAATATAAAGTTAGACTAAATTGTTATTGTTAAGGAAAAAGAAACGGAGTTTAGATGTTGTAAATATGACGAACATTTGACACAATTGTGTAAGAACTTGAGTATAAATGTAAAAAGTAATACAAATACCAGTTCATTTTATATGCTGTTGTATTTAATTACGTCACACCACATAGAAATCGGTTTCTGCTACGTGTTGAATAAATATTTACATAATAAATAATCCGAAACTTTGACATATGGAACATTGTAGAAAAGCGAACCCTGCTAGACGTGTAAGGTTTAGCTGGTAAAATGATCTGCTTAGCTAAAATTCACTTACACTCAAAAACTAAAAAGGTCTCGAATTTGTCCCTCCAGGGGAACATTTAGCGGTTCTATGTAGCACCGGTGCATTATCAGGACTGTTAACCTTCCAGAGAACCTTTAAAGAACTGGCTCTTTGAAAGCTTTGGAGTTATCTGATAGAGTTTTATTTGATTTCCCTTAGCTATTGATTAGAATTCGCGTCTGTTTATACTGTACACTAAAGACCAGACACAGCAGAGGAACATCTGGCTTGATAAACCTTCAGGAAGGAGATTAGACGAGTTTCACCATCTGTCTGATGAGATGAGATGAAGATCGTTTTCCGGCGTCCCCATGTCTAATAAATTATGACTTATACATTTCGGCATGGAAGTGATGATTCACTCGGCGTATATAAAAGCAGGATTTAGAGTCTAAACGCCCGGATCATAGGCCAGGCTGCTGCAAGAGACTGGAATTTCCAGGAGAGAAAAAAACGTGCCTGAGGCTCTGCATTCTCTGCTCCTGACAGACAGAAACAAAATAACACGTATGAAATGATCATGTGCAGCCCCGACACGCCTGCAAACTCCCCGGCCAAACGTGTGTGGGTTATTTATAAATATAAATAAAAGAAAGAAAAAGTGTAGAGATAAAAGAATTTGCTAGAAAATTAAAACAGCTCGGAAATCAGACACCTGCTACACATCACGTCTCACTTATAAGTTGCTTGGGAGTTTCGAAATGAAACAAGTGACTCACTCACATGAATCACTTACACTGAATTAATGGGAATTGACTCAGAACTGATTCATTGTAATTATTTACACAAGCAACTGCTTCAAGTCTAAAAA
The DNA here is from genome assembly GCA_033459395.1 of Hemibagrus guttatus. Classification (NCBI taxonomy): domain Eukaryota; kingdom Metazoa; phylum Chordata; class Actinopteri; order Siluriformes; family Bagridae; genus Hemibagrus; species Hemibagrus guttatus. The sequence goes on along the minus strand of JAUCMX010000005.1, from coordinate 10,094,361 downwards.
TATCTAAAATGATTTTCTTAACATTTATTATTATTATTATTATTATTATTATTATTATTATTATTATTATTATTATTATTATTATTATTCCAATAAAAATCTGCCTTATAGGACAAGACAGAAATATCCAGTAGGATCACTTCTACACGATTTGTGTGCACCGTAATTTACATTTTACTAAACAAATGAAAGAAATTAACTTTTTAAAATTTTGTATTCCACTAATCAACCATTAATGATGAATATATATATTTTTTTTAACTCATAATCAGCTCTAAATATATTTGATCTTAGTATATGATTAGAAAATATCCTAATTTAAAGTTTTTTAGGATTTCTTAGAGTAATAACAATAACTTTCCAAAAACAAGACATTATTTTCAATAAACTAGAAGTTCAATAAGACACTAAACATGAAATACGATCCTGCAGAACAAACTGAAACACCAGTGGGATATTTTTTTGGACTAGGGTAGAAATAAAATAAATATATAAATAATATAATAAAATAAAACCAAAAAAAAGGAAAACAGAAATATCAGAATTAATCATTTATATGTTATTACTAGAGACGGAACATGAATTCGCTGATACTGATATCATACAACCGACTTTTTTTTCATGGTTAAAATCTTCTAATAATAAATAAATGATATGTTTTAAATGGAAGTACAAAAAAATGCAGGAAATAAATAAATACACAGCTAGAGAGAGTAACAAAAATCACAACAAATACAATAAAATGTAAAAAAAAATTAAAACATTTAAAATTTAAATTCACAAAAATAACAATTCTCTTTAAAAAGTCTATTTATATCTAAAGAGTTATGGTTTAAAAATATTTTTCAATTCCATTTATTTTTAGCATTTATTATTATTATTATTATTATTATTATTATTATTATTATTATTATTATTATTATTATTATTATTATTATTATTTTGTCTGAATACTCATCTGGTGTATTAAATCTGTGCCATTTCTAATTATTATGAGATTTATAATTTATTATTAATTAGATCTGTACTTAGAAATCACAGTAGTATAGCTATTATTATTATTATTATTATTATTATTATTATTATTATTATTATTATTATTATTATTATTATTATATTCTAAGAATTTATTTCCTTTCAAGTCTTTGTCTTTTGCAGACAAACAAAAACAAAAAGCTTTAAAATAACAATATGCCATTTTTTAATTGTCTAATGATTGTGTACATTTAATGAATCTATTAATAATATGGTCTTCCAATAATATTACAGTATAAGAAGTGTGTGTATGAAAAAAAACATGCAATTAAACTCCAACCATGTTCCAGTAAATATATAATTATTATAATCATTTTATTATGTACATAGATGAACTGAGATGAAATCTAGTGTGATTTTTTTTAGCATGAAGTGAAAGAGAGAGGGAGAGAGAGAGAGAGAGAGAGAGAGAGAGAGAGAGAGAGAGAGAGAGAGAGAGTGTATGAGATGTGTGTAAAAAAGAGCGTATATGAGATGGTGAGATGTGTGTAAGATGTATGTGAGATGTGTGTGAGAGATGTGTGTGAGATGGTGAGATGTGTGTAAGATGTATGTGAGATGTGTGTGTGTAACGTGTGTAAGATCGTGAGATGTGTGTGTGTCTGATGTGTGTGTTAGATGGTGATATGTGTGTGTGATATATGTATAAGATGGTGAGATGTGTGTGAGAGGTGTGTGTAATATGTGTGTGTGGTATGTGTGTAAGATGGTGAGATGTGTGTTGAGGTGTGTGAGATGTGTGTGTGATGTGTGTAAGATGGTGAGATGTGTGTGAGAGGTGTGTTGAGGTGTGTGTATGATATGTGTGTAAGATGGTAAGATGTGTGTGAGAGGTGTGTGAGATGTGTGTATGATATGTGTGTGAGATGGTGAGATGTGTGGTGAGATGGTGAGATGTGTGTGAGAGGTGTGTTGAGGTGTGTGTATGATATGTGTGTAAGATGGTGAGATGTGTGTGAGATGTGTGTATGATATGTGTGTGAGATGGTGAGAGGTGTGTTGAGGTGTGTGAGATGGTGAGATGTGTATGAGAGGTGTGTGAGAGGTGTGTTGAGGTGTGTAAGAAGAACGGTGCTTGGACCCCTTTTTGTCCACACTCTCTCTCCTCAGTATTAAGATTCCACAGCAGGCAGTAATAAGGCTCTGGCTCTGTGAAGGCTGGAGATTAACACTCGTGTGCTAAATGATGCTTCACAGCAGGAGCAGACGCACACACACACACACACACACACACACACACACACACACACACACACACACCTATTTGCTCACACTCCACTCCAGAAGCGGATCTGAACCTCAGCACATTCTTTAAAACATCAGGACAGCTTGGATATTTTTAGCTAATATTCGAAAGTCAGAAATGAAATAAAAAACAAGCTTGTTGCATGTTGCAGCGGTTTCCTTTCTGGAGCTCTGATGCTTCAGTGCTCATTATCTTTGATCTTATTACATGTTTATTAATCTTTTATGCAAAGCTTTTAAACTCTACAAGTTCTTTTCTTTCCATTTCCTGCATGTATTTTTTCTTCTTTTTTTTTATTAAAAAAATTTTTTGAGAAATTTTCAAACCATTTTAACATTTCAACTTTACATTTAAAGCGCTTTGGTGGATTTATTTAAATATTTAAATATTTAAATTCAAAACTATATTAATATCAATTCCTAAAGAATAACAATGTATTAATAAATAAATACATTTAACTTAAAAGAAGAAAAATAAAAAAAAATTATAAATCCAGAAAAAAATACTTGGAAAAAAAAACAACAACCTGTGGAATAAAGCATTAATAACGTGTCATATGACAGGAATAAGGATATATATTCCTTATATTTTATATAAGGAAAGGAAAAAGTAAGATGGTGAAAGACAGGAAAGTTATGTTACCATGGAAACGATGAGTATTTCCCTACTGCAGCACAACACAAAGTGTTTTATTCCTTATTCCTGATCTATGACATGTTGTTAATGCTTTATTCCACACCCCCTTTTTTTTTTTTTTTTTTTTAAATGTTTCCTGGATTAAAAAAAAAAAAACTTTTTCTTTTTCATTAAATTTATAAACTGAAATGCCAGAGCTGTTGTTATGGCTGATGAATCCGCATGGATGAATCTGACCAATCAGAAGGGTGTATTCAGCAGAGCTCTGCTTATAAAGCATGTTATAATGCATGAAGCTTCTGTACATTGCATTAGTGTCTATAATATCCCTGTGCACTCACACACACACACACACACACACACACACACACATACAGAGAGACCTGAGTGTGATAACTGCAGTAGTAATGTGGAGTGTGTTTGTGTGTCTGATCAGCAGTCCCTCCTGCTGGAGAGAGTTTGCGATCTCTGAGTCGTCAGGGCAGTGAGGTGGCTGAACACTCGACGGTGTGTGTGAGACCGGCGTGGGAAATGGAGCCGGAGTTCAGGGACAGACTGACTTACACACACAGTGTAGCTCCACCACAGGTAACACACACAAACACACACACACACACACACACAGTGCTCTACAGTATATAGTATGTGTATGTATATACAGTATCTATCTATCTATCTGTCTGTCTGTCTGTCTCTCTGTCTGTATCTATCTACACATCCATCTATCCTACCCTAAATAATAAATGACACTCAAACACATTTTATGTAGAACTTCACCATTTTAATGACTACACACATTTAAATAATGCATTTGTGTGTGTAATCCGTCACGTGTCAGCTGTTACTATACACTGATCAGGCATAAGATTATGACCACCTCCCTAATATTGTGTTGGTCCTCCTTTTGCTGCCAGAACAACCCTGACCCGTCATGCACTGTGTATTCTGACACCTTTCTATCAGAACCAGCATTAACTTCTTCAGCAATCTGAGCAACAGTAGCTCGTCTGTTGGATCGGATCACACGGGCCAGCCTTCACTCCCCACGTGCATCAGTGAGCCTTGACCGCCCATGACCCTGTCGCTGGTTCACTTTTCCTGAGACTGTTCCTTCCTTGGACCACTTTTGATAGATACTGACCACTGCAGACCGGGAACACCCCACAAGAGCTGCAGTTTTGGAGATGTTCTGATCCAGTGGTCTAGCCATCACAATTTGGCCCTTCGTCAAACTCGCTCAAATCCTTACGCTTGTCCATTTTTCCTGCTTCTAACACATCAACTTTGAGGACAAAATGTTCACTTGCTGCCTAATATATCCCACCCACTAACAGGTGCCATGATGAGGAGATCCTCAGTCTTATTCACTTCACCTCTCACTGCTCACAATGTTACGGCTGATCAGTGTAGCAACAGTATAGTAACTTCTGACCAATCAGAATTAAGAATTCACTTTATCTTAATCAGCACTGAGCCACAGAGCAGGTGAATCGTCTCAATCGCAGCATAAGGGTTAAAAACTGTTCACTGCATTCATATTTTAAAGTATTTTTTTTTTTGGTTTTGTTGCCAAACTTTAATCAGGTTAACAATAGTCACAAATTTTCTCTTTACACCCACTGTTATCTTTAAACTTCTTTGTATTTCAGCAAGCTCCTCTGTACAGAGCAGACAGTGTGGAGTACCGAGGCCCGAGCGCCAGCCTGGACACAGGAAGTGACACGGTTCCTCCAACACCGGCCTTCCCCATCTCACCACCTACGCCTTATGGTAAGACACACACACACACACACACACACACACCTATACACAGACTCACACACCGCACACCCATATGACTGCATACTGATCGGCTGATTTCGACTTGTCGTTGCTAAGATTGTAATTAAGTGTTCTGGCGTGATGCTGTTATGCAACCACAACAAATTACTATAACCATGTTGCCTCATGCTAAACACCACATTATCCACACATTCCAAACCTCACACTCATCAAGACTCTGGAAACCATCTGAGCTGGAGAGAAAACATCTCCAAACAAATTTGAAATCTCGGGCTAAATTTATTCTTTTAATTCGATTCAGTTCACAAAGCAGCTTTACAGTAATATAGAAACCCAGGATATATATTTATATATTTTAAATATATTCCTAAGAAGCAAGCCAGAGGGTGGTGATGGTGGTGAGGAAAACCTTCTTGAGATGATATGAGGAAGAAACCGAACCTCATCCTCATCGTAAATGATTTATCTTCTATAAGACGATCCAAAAAGTGCATCATTCATGTTTAGTTTTATTTCTGAAGTTATGAAGCTCTGATCACTGATGGAGACTCTTGAGCTCTTTGAACTATTCAGTGCCATCTTCATAGTTTCTACTGTAAGCAATCCTGTGGTTGGAGGAACACACCACTAATTCTTCTCCAACTTTATGCCTCAATGAAGAGTGCAATCTAGCCATCACTAGTTTACTGGTTTACAGACATTCCTCACATCGATAATAACATCTTGGGTGAAAATAGAGAAGTTACCATTGTGTCATAAATAGCTAGATTGAACTAGGTGCTGAATTAGGTTGCCAGGCAACCAAAACAATGGAGATCGCGCTTTCCAAATGAGTTAGCTTCCTATAATTCCCATTTCTGGATATCCAGCAATGCAAAGACTTATGTTATGGTAAAAACAGAAGTGTCGTGTTATGGCAATCGAGCAATAAACACACATATACACTATGTCTGAAAGGTCTGTAGTTGCTTCATTTGAAAATGAGTAACGTCTGCCATGAAACACCCTAAATATGATGCGTGCGCTGTGACGTCAACACACTCGCTCCAACATGTCCGACCACACAGCATCCCCCACTTCGCTTCACTTTTATATACACTATTTATAAAATCTCCATCTGCAGTCTTCTTCAGGGCCAGTCTCTGACCAAACCCACACTCTTGCAATGTTTTCCCCACAGTGAAGACCATGCCGGAGTTTACTCACTTCTCCCAGACGCCGTCTCCTGCCACGCCCATGTTCGGAGCCTTTAGGACGGAGCGCGGTAAGCAGTCCTTGAAAGTCCGATCGATGGAAATGATTTTGGATGGAAGTGTGTTTTTGTTTTTGTTTTTTTTCCTCAGGAGATGACATAGGACAGGCTCGGGGGATCTCAGGCTCAACACACACACACACACACACACACACACACACACACACACACACACACACACACACACACACACCATACACACCCTATGTAGACACAAGTCCTAAAATGTGTACAAGTTTGTGCATTGTGTAGGAACTTCAAGAACGCTGCTTGTGTTATGGCACCTGGAAGCATTTTATTTATTTATTTATTTATTTTTACAAATATCTCTTCTAACCCAATGTTGAAGGCATAAGATTCATATTTTTACCATCAGCTGTCGGACAGGAGCTGTAACTGTCGTTCCCTGGAGTAGAATCAAGTGTTAAGTATCTTCAAAAATGACTAAAGACCTAAATGAACACTTGACTAACCCCTAAAAAAGTAATAAATAAATAATAATAATAAATAATAGCAGTAACAGTGTGAGCGCCATCATGAGTTCAGAGGTGGCAGTTCAGCCTCAGCACCGAGAAAGCAGTGATGAGTTTGATCATCACAACCATCAACAAGTGTCTCTTTTTTTCTGTTTCTTTTTTGTTTTTTTTGCACTGGGGTGTACTTATATAACATATAAGTGTAATCAAATAAGGGCTAAAAATGTTGAAGACACCAAATACTTCCTGGCTTTGATAGGAAAAGACAATTTATTTCTAAAATAAATATAAAATAAAAAATGTTCATTATCGTAGTTTATCATAAATTATCATATAATTTATTATCATCAATATGTGGCTTAAATGTCAACTGGTTATTAAGAACAATTTTCAGGTGCTTATAATCTGTTAGATGGACATTTTGTATTTATTTATTTTTTATTTATTTATTTTTTTTTATTTTTTTTTAAAGCATTAATTTGAATTCATCTGCATTTAAAACCAGTTTAAGTTCATGTAATCGTAACTGGACCAGGTCAAAGGGAGACTGGAAATACTGTAACACCTGTTAAGGCAGAGGAAGCAGAACAGTAAAGAATTATATCATCAAAGATATAATCAAACATTATTTCTATAAATATATAGGGAGAATATCATTGTACCTAAAACCGACCCTTGAGGAACTCCCTTGGCATTTGTTAACACAGATGACTTTAATCTATCTCTAAATGGGTTCTGTTAAGAATATAATGAACAAAACATCCAACAGCTTGACTGGATATCGCAATATTACAAAACCTCTGCTTGATATAGCATTTGTTTACCTCTTTGGATAAAGATATGTAACCGTAAACCTAAGGCGAGCATACAGCTCAGAAAAGCAGCAGACGTTAGAGAGGTGGCTTTATTGAAATGTCAAGGATTTTGTACACACAGAACTAAACATATGTGCTTCCTGACCTCTGACAAAAGGCCAAGATGGGAGGAAACAGAGTGCTGAACAATAGAGGAAAGGCCAGCTTAGCTGAAGGCGTTCACATGTGAAAAGGGGCTCTGTTTGGATTGTCCATGCTGCTTTGATTGGGTTCTAAACGTGGAGTATCCACCCCTGCATTCGGAGAGCTAATTCCCTGAGGGGCAATAAGATTAGCGTAGTTCTGAAAGTACTTGATGCTTTTTAAGAGGAGTTGCTCTCCAGATGGCCTTTCTGAAGTTCTCTAGTGAAAACATCTTAATGCTAATGCTGTATATTAGGGGTCTCCTAACTGACCTGATTTACTGCTTTTGCTAACAAGAAATAATGTTAATGGTAATGTTACGTGTATTCATGCATTGATATTTCTATGATATTTATTCGGTATGAAATATACAATATTACAAAAGTCCAAACTAATGAAATGCTAACATGTTCCTAAATGGTGATACACGCTAATGAAAAATGTTTGAATTTTTTCAGTTCATAGGTTTAATTTGGGTTTAATGACGTTTCAAACTTTACAACTATATTAAACCCAGACTTAACAGTTCTTATTTGCATATTTGCCCCATTTTGTCTTACTTCAAGAGACAGTCCAGTTCAAGAAAAAAGAGAGGCGAGCGACGGCACGTGTTCATACCTGCTGTATAATGATTTTTTTTTTTTTTTCATTTTCTTGATTTCCTTTTTGTCTTCAGAGTTGTCAGTGTTTTAAAGTTTCTCACTCCCTTTGACAGGAGACCTTTTTTTTTTTTTTTTTTACTGCTGACCTTCTCATCTGTCCAAACATGGCCGTGACCTTGTGCTCTGTTGCCGTAGCAAATGTTATTGTCTTTGATTTTTTTGCAATGAAAGATTAAGAGAAAGAAAGGCTCGGTGTTCTAACGCTTTGGTGTGCTGGTCTTGTTTTCAGATATGAAAGCTTTCGCAGATATTATAGGTCATGACGAGAGCAGAGTGAACCTGTCTCACAGAGCCTTCACACACTCCCTGTGTGGAGGAGTGATCACCCTTACAGACAGGTCAGAAGAACATCCTGGTCATTTCTGCACTGACTTTTTTATTGTTTTTTTTTTTTAACTCTCGTACCAACACTGAACCTCACTTTTAGTGCTTTTAGTGCAAGTTATTAAAGTTTGTTAAAGTGCTGCATCTCCTCTACTGACCATAACCACTGTTTTTCCCACAAGCACAAAACCCTGAAACAGGAAGTAACATGAAGCCAGCCTCACACTTCCACACACACATCAGTTACAAGAGGACTAGGGATCGCTTGTGCCTGACTTTAATAAAACACTTTCACACTTCACCAAATGTACCTTTGTACTCTTGGGGTACTAGTGTGAAAACCTTACAAACCATCTAGATGTACTCTAGACAGATTTATCTATGTCTAGGATTATTCAGGGTTCTCTGTTGAGCGTAAAAAAGTTTCTCCTTCAGCTCCAAATTCATCCAAGATTACAAAGTTTTTCGGAACATTCAGAAACAGTGGTTGGCAGGACAGGTAGGAAATGATCCACAGCTTGGAATCTTCTTAAACAATAAAATAAGGTTGACGATCGAGTGTACGCGTTATGGTCATGTGACCATTTTCAAACGAGGCGTACGAGGTTCTACACAGAACTCTGACGAGCATGTGTGCATTGTAGAGACACGCCCATTTCTGCGATGTCCACAAATATCGCTTTTTAAGAGAAACATAAGACCTAGCAGTGTTTCAGTTAAACGCACTGGGATTTGAGCTCACCCCCTTTTGAGATGTTGGTATATGGAGCATTGTTGTGCAACTGTTTTGATTTTTGATTTCTGTTGTTCACGACAGCTCGAGTCAGTCCTCCTGCCCAGAGGGGGTGCTGCTCAGCCACAAAACCTCCATCAACACCCAACACTCTGGCCCCATGGGCTACAACCAGAGCTCACCTCTATCCCACTATCCTCACATGCACCCTCACCCCACCACCAATGCCCACAGCTCACCCTGGGGCGTCCAGAGGACCCGAGCGGTGCAGTACACACTGAATCGCAGCCCCGCACTCAGCTTCGACGAGGAGCCTGACGGTCTGAGCTACGAGCCCCAGCAGCCCCCGCTTCCTGAAAAGATGCACCCCCCAGACTGTGAGCGCTCCTTAGGTTCCGTGTCCCCAGCACCGAGCGGGTTCTCCAGTCCGCACAGCGGGAGCTCGCTCTCTATTCCCTTCCCTAGCTCATTGCCTGAGCTGCAGACCAGGAGCAACAGTATCAGCCCTCTACCAGGTAACACCACACACACACACACACACACACACACACACACACACACACACACACACTTCCCATAATGCACAGGTTCTGGGATTAGTTTAGTTCATGATGGCTTTGGATGGGTGTGAATAATAATAAATGAAACACAGATATACCAGCATCAGTATTATCGTTTCCATAGTAACAGATAATGCATTCACACATGCAGCAGCGACAAAGCGACTGGAGATCATTCATTTACAATAAGACCTGTTGATTTCTGTGACATGAGCGACAGTGAGCATTGGTGTCTAGATGTGGGCGTGTCCAGCGAAGTGGCGATGCTGAGAATGAATCGTTGTAATGGGAGTGAGGAGAGGCATGTGATCCGTGGCGAACAGGATCTCCTATGATATGATGCAGATAGACACACCTGAATTTAATTCACAAACACCAAATCTTCCTCCAGAATGATTCAAAACTGATTTGGAATGCTAGTTCACCCGCTGCTAAACATTGTTACTATGGCAACCAGTAGTAGGAATGCCTCCTGGCGACTTCACAGTATTAGTAATTACTGTATGTATGCAAGGTAGCTCGACACAGGGACTTGTGTTAGGGATGTGTTAGAAAAAAGATGTTAGCTGACATGAATGTTTATGTGTGGAGGCATTTATTTGAAACATGTGGCGAAAATAAAGGAATTACCTCTGGGGTGGTAACAGTGACTCTGCTTCATCACACGTGATTGTTGATTCATTTCCAGTAACAACATTCTCCCTTTAGGACCACAAGGTTAATACAAACAAAGTCTGACTACTTCTTCTGTTACTTTGTGTGTAGACGTCCTGGTGAGCAAGCAGGTGACAACAAAGTTCGTCCAGGACACTTCGAAATACTGGTACAAACCAGACATCGCACGGGAACAGGGTAAATATGACGAGACGGAAGGGGTTGCATTAATGAGTGAATGTTAATTAGTCAGTAAACAGCTGCTGTACTGAGTGAGTATTAGATGTGTTAGGATTTGAAAGTTATACAACACACGATATCTGTGTGTGTGTGTGTGTGTGTGTGTGTGTGTGATCTCTGATGAGGATATGTAACACATCTCTCTCCACACAGCCATCGCAGTGCTGAAGGACAAAGAGCCCGGCTCCTTCATCGTACGCGACAGCCACTCATTTAAAGGCGCCTACGGATTGGCTATGAAGGTGGTCACGCCCCCTCCGTCTGTGGTGCAGCAGAGTAAGAAGGGTAAGGATTGGACAGGACACCTGGGCGACTTGACTGATGTGTGTGATTTTGTTCCAGAGCATTTTTCCATTCAGTGCTGCTCTAGTGGCCTTGGCTTTCTTCTCCTGCCGACATGAAAGAGTCCTTTTGTTATCCCGAGCATTGAATACAACTCATCCGCGACTCAAAATGGAAACCGATAGGTGTTGCCTTCCATCGATACGTCCACCGTTTTGGTTTCGCCGCTCAGGGCTTTTTAACTTCTCAGCTATTTGGGCACATTTAGGTCAAAGACCTACTTTTACAGAGTTATTAAAGTATAAAAGTTACATTCTTGTTAAATTCATTACATAAAGAAATGAAACTGTGACATGAGCAAAAAACGGAATAACAATGCTGTTTAAAACGCCGCCCCGAATGCGTTCACGCTTCATCAAGTCGACGACTCATTATAAATTTTAAGCGTGTCACACCTTTTTAAAATTTGACAGCCACACACCCCTATCTACCACACACACAGACTGTGAGTGTGTGGGCACCTGTGATGTCATCGTTTGTCTGACTGCTTAAGTCGAGCTTTTGTGAGAACAGTTTGAGAACGTGAAACACAACGCTGAAGTCTTTGTGCTTGTTCCTCCACATGCCGAGGAATTCTGCCTCCCGAGGCCCTGTGGAGAAACCCTGCCCCTTTCTACAGGCCCACCTGTGTGTGTGTGTGTGTGTGTGTGTGTGTGTGGAGAGAGAGAGAGAGAGAGAGAGAGAGAGAGAGAGAGAGAGAGAGAGCAAAGGAATGAGGGATAGAGATGAAGATGGAAATCTAACGTGAAATCTAATAAGTGGATATTGTCTCCTGAATTTCTTCTAATTTTGTTTGTAAAATGAAAAAGTTTGACCTGTCTTCATGCCTCTCTCTCTCTCTCTCTCTCTCTCTCTCTCTCTCTCTCTCTCTCTCTCTCTCTCTCTCTCTGTTAGGTGGTGATTTGTCCAATGAGCTCGTTCGTCATTTCCTGATAGAGTGCACACCAAAAGGAGTTCGACTGAAGGGCTGTCCCAATGAGCCTTACTTTGGTAAATTATCCATCCATCCATCCATCCATCCATCCATCCATCCATCC